>OX422209.1:356286416-357486416 GCA_949130495.1 Sambucus nigra | reverse complement strand
GGTGAGCCACCTCTGCGACAACAGCCCCCTGACACACAGTGGTTAGGCAAAAGGCATGTCTTGGCATTTAATATTTATGACATGGAGACAACTAGCGCATCAGGCATTTAATGCTGTGACATAAAGTATGATGGATGTCTTTCATAGTTTTAATGACTGAGTTGCCTCGGGGGTAGTGTGGGGGGGCTATTTAAGGATCCCAACCACCTTTGAGGAAGAGAGAGACTTTTTGAGAGAGTTCTGAAGTTATTACAAAACCAGAGAACTTACTCACTTACCATTGTCATTTATTATAAGCTTTTAGTACTTGACAGAGATCCTTGAGGGTTGTTTGGGTGTGTTTCTACCTTCCTATCAAGGTGTATCTAGGATGTTTACTTCTCTCTCCCTCTAGCTAAACCACTTATAAAGTTCATTATTATTCCCTGAGTTATACACGAGAGACTTTGTGAGTTTAAACCGAGTCTATCTTCATTGGGTTCATGTTTATGTGTCCTGTCATTAATCCAAAGCTTTGGCCAATTAACTTGTCATTACCATACTCAATAGGGGTCACGCCTCCATATATAATCTAAAGTACCCTCCTACATTTGGCGACTCTACTGGGGAGGCATCCTTCTAGATAAGGAGTATGGCGCAAGATAATGCTACTCGGAGACTCAATTTCGATGACATTCAGCATAATGAAGAACAGGCTACGAGAGAGCAAGAGGCCCTAGGAGATGGGGCTCCTCGAGTAGAGGTACCTCTGGCGCCAGCAACGATAGGCATCCCAGGGGTGGCCCAACCTCCCGTGATCACGGGGTTGGGACCCGCTCAGATTTCCCTCCTCATGAGCAAGTTTCACGAGTTCTTGCAAACTCCGGTGGCTTCAACTATGCTGGGAGGGTTAGAGGCTAACGCTTTCGTAACACCAGGAGTAGCCCCAACGGTCCCACCAGGGGCAGGTGTTACAGGAGCGGTCCCAAGTGTACCCTCTATTGTGAATCCAGCTGTGGGTACCTCAGGAGTTTCAACGGCACCACCGGTAACGTTCGTGTCGATTACAACGAGCGTTCGGCCCTCTGCCCCATCGTTGGTGGCCCCAGTAGCCTCGCCCATGGAAGAAATGAGAAAAGAGATGCAGAAGGAGATGCTGAAGTTCATGCAGGCTTCCTCGGAGGCTGTGGGCGAGGTGGCTTCGGTCTACGATGACTTTCAGACACCTTACCCCCGGGAATACAACAACGAGCCCTACCCGAAGGACTATATTCCCCTACCTTTGAAAAATACTCAGGGAAGGGTGGGAACCCGAAGGAACACATTAAGCGTTTCGTTGAACATTTAGGAGCGCACTGCAATGACAAAAAGCTTTGATTAAGGGAGTTCTCCAAATCCCTGACTGATAAAGCATACACTTGGTACTCACACTTGCCTCCCAATAGTGTCTCTACATGGGAGGAGATGCATGTATTGTTCATCCGGAAGTACTTCTTGGCAGAAGATGAGTTCACCCTAACCCAACTTGGCAGGGAGAGGAAAAGGCCAGGAGAAGAGGTAGTGGCCTATATTCGAAGGTTTAGGGAAAGGTCCCTCGATGTAAGGGAAGAAGCTAAGGAGGCCAGGTTACTACAGATCTGTGCTGAGGGATTACTTCCTGAGTATATCTGTCACCTAATCAATGAGACACGCCAGGGAACATTTTCAGCATTCTTAAAATCCGCAAGAAATATCTCTTTGGTGGTGCGACCTAGCCCGGTAGTAGCTCCCATGGTGTTCAGACATCCGATACAACCCATTGGAGTAAGGTCTCAGGCCCCACAGGTGGGATATATCGAGAGGGAAGATGGGGGCAAGGCCCAAAGGAAGGACAACAAAAGAAAGTTCGAAAGAGATAGAGAAGACCCGCCACCGTTACCTTGTACGGTCGAGGAGTCTGTGAGTTTCTATAACGCAATGGTCCAAGGCGGAACGGTTTACGAACCAAAGGGTGTTCCGGCGGAAGAGCCCGACGCAACAACTAGGGATGACCCCAAATATTGTCAGGTTCATCGAAAGGTCCAACATCCAACAGAAAGCTGCTTCACGCTGCGAAGGATCATCGACAAGTAAATGAAGGCGGGGACATTGCAAATTCCCCCGCAGAACGTTAACAATAACCCACTACCGGCACATGGGGCCAATCTGGTAACGACCTATGATAAGGAAGCAGAATGGGAGGGGGGAGAGGCAACGACGAAGGAGTTCGATGAGGCACTGGAGCATTGCACTAGGGGAATGGGTAACGTAGTTCTAGCTTATGATGAAGCAAGTGCTAGGGACGTAGAAGACGCCTACAGCGTGGAGGGTGAGGAAGCGGACCCAGTTGTAGAATATAACGCAGTTTCAAAATCTCCAAAGTTCACTTGGTTCTTTGACCAAGTGGGAATCCCAAAAGAGAGCAGAATGGAGATAACTCAGGCAATCTTAAATATTGCAAGGAGAAATGCAGTCCCCTCGATAAGATGGAGGGGACCCATAGCTAGGCTGGTAAAGAAGTTCCTATCAGAGGTAACGTTCAGCGATGCGGATAGAGCTGTAAGGTTCCCCCATAATAGGCCTCTGTATGTAATCGCCAGTGTTAACGGGGTTAGCTTTTCAAGGACTCTTATGGATGGGGGTGCTTCCATCAACATTATGCCAATCAACTCCTTCCACGCGACCAATATTCCTGAAGAAAGGTTGGTTCCCATGCCCTTGGTAATCTCGGGCTACAATAATCAATCTTCCAAATCCATCGGGTATGTAAACGCGGGGATAGTAATGGGAAATCTGAGTTCCCATATCAAGTTCCATGTAATAGAAAGCGCAACTTCCTATCATTTGTTAATAGGAAGAGTATGGATGCACAACCAAGGGTTAGTTCCCTCAACGTACCATCAATGTGCTAAGGCGAATATCAAGGGGACATAAGTGACTATTAGGGAAACTAAGAGGCCTTTCGCTATCGAAGAAGCACACTTGGTGGATGCAGCCTTTTATACAGAGCTCGAAGAGGATGTGCGGGTTCTAACAAGAAGAATGGAGGGAACATGGGTCCCCTCGATTAGAGAAAGAATGGGACCTTTAAATGAGAGTGGCGAAGGGGGGAGGATCGAGGAAACATATCGGGCGGTACCTCGACCCCATAACATCTCGAAACAGCTCAAAGAAAAGATGAGGCCTAGGACAGACCCAGGCGAGCATGAGGTCCAACGACAAAGCGTGTTAAGTCATTTTTCAGGGGAAAGAATCGCTGAGGCTTCCCGAGAAAGGAAGAGAAAGGCCGTAGCAACAGCTACCAGCAGGCAATGCAAGAAAATTGTCACTGAAGAGGGAAAAGTGGTGTACCGCTTATAATGGTGTGAACGGGCAGACGAAAAGACTAACAATGAGGTTGACCCGATATATGAGTGTTTTTTAGTAGATCAACGGGGGCAGTGTATGGTGATAGACAACTCCAACATACAAGAGTTCGTAGAAGATGTCGCCGAAGAACCAGACTACATGGCAGACCAACCAAGGCCCCAGGCACAAGAGTTGGAGCAACTAAACCTAACAGGGGAAGGAGAAGATCCAAGGCCTATCTTTATCTCGAAAGATCTTGTTAAGGGGAAACAAGAAGCCTTGGTTGACCTAATTCGGGAGTTCATAGATGTCTTCGCATGGAAGTACACTGAAATGAAAGGGCTGGATGAGGAAGTGAGCTGCCACAAGTTAAACTTGATGCCTTCGGCTATTCCGGTGAAGCAGGCAACAAGAACATACAAGCCTGAAATAGATTTAAAGATTAAAGAAGAGGTCCAATGCTTATTGGAAGCAGGATTTATCAAGCCCATACAACATCCCCTCTGGCTATCCAGCATTGTGCCAGTGGGGAAGAAAGACAAAAACCAAATAAGGATCTGCGTGGACTTCAGAGACTTGAATAGGGATTGCCCCAAGGATGAGTTTCCCCTACCCTCCATCGACAGTTTGATAGATGCCACGGCTGGTCATGAGATGTATAGCTTCATGGATGGATATGTGGGATACAACCAGATCAAGATGGACCCCTCTGACGCAGAGAAAACAGCATTCAGAACGCCGTTGGGCAACTTCATGTACAAGGTAATGCCGTTTGGACTCAAGAATGCCGGGGCTACGTACCAAAGAACAATGATGGCCATTTTTCATGACTTCTTCCACAAATTTTTGGAATTCTACGTAGATGACTTGGTCATCAAATCAAAGAAGGAGGAGTCCCATCTGAACGACTTAAGGAAGGTGTTTGCTCGGTGCAGGAGGTACAAGTTAAGGATGAACCCGTTAAAGTGTGTCTTCAGAGTAACAAGTGGTAAGTTCTTAGGCTTCGTGGTTAACCGACAAGGGGTACAGATGGACCAGGATAAACAACGGGCAATCTTGGAGATGCCATGTCCAAGAACGGCGAAGGAGCTGAAAAGTTTTCTCGGTAAAGTATCCTACCTCAGGAGATTTGCGTCTGGATTGGCCGAAATAACACACCCATTGATGCAGCTGCTGCGAAGGAACACGAAATTCAGATGGGAAAAGGTTCACCAGAAGTCCCTGGTTGGGTTGAAGAAGTTGCTCGTATCACCACAAATCATGGTTCCTCCCCAGGCGGGAGCTCCGTTGCAGCTATACCTTACATCCACCACGAGGTCCGTTGGAGCTCTGCTGGCACAAGAAGTAGACGGGCAAGAACGGCCGGTTTACTACCTCAGCAGAATTATACATGGGCTAGAAACTAGATATACTAGCTTAGAAAGGCATTGTTTAGCCTTGGTCTTTGTAGCACAAAAACTTAGGCATTATATGCTGTCTTTTACCATTCATATTGTAACTAGTTGCGACCCAATTAGGTATTTACTCGCAAAGACTATATTGATTGGTAGGGCAGCTAGATGGTTCCTTATTCTCTCTGAATACGACTTAAAATGTGTGGTCCCTCGCACAATCAAAAGCCAGGCGTATGCCGACCTATTGGCCATCTTCCCTTCAGGAACCTTTGAGCCACCTAGGGAAGACAGTCCAGGAGATGATTTGCAGGCCAATTACCTGGATGCAACCGAGGAGGAATGGACGATGCAGTTCGATGGATCTTCGGCAGAAAAGAAGGGAGGATCAGGGGTTATTCTTTCAAAAGGGATGGAAGAGATTTGCCTTTCCTACAAACTAGATTTCCCTTGCTCTAATAACGAGGCAGAATACGAGGCATTGGTACTAGGGCTTCTAGAGGCTCTTCGGAGGGGAATTCGTTCACTCTGCTTTAAAGGTGACTCGAACTTAGTAATACAGTAGGTAAATGGAGAATATGCGTTGAAACACATGAGCCTGGCACCCTATAGAACAATCATTCAAAGGCTCCTCAACCAGTTCCAACGGACCAAGATCAGGAGACATCCCAGAACGATGAACCGCCATCCAGACGCCTATGCCACTATTGCCCAGAAGATGATAATGAAAACCAATGAGACTACAGTTGTGATCCAACGAAGAACAGCTCCTTCGGTAGTACAGTCAATACTACCGATGGAGGAGGAGGTGGGCTGGAGAAGAGATATTAAGAAGCAACTGGAGTCTGGTGAGGGGGCGATGCGGCTAGGAGAGTTGGCCCAATATTTTACATGCCAGGGAAATCTCTATTTCAGAAATACAGGAGGATGGTTGTCATGATGCGTCAGCCCAGAGGAGGCCAAGCAAATATTGAGGAAAACGCATGAGGAGCACTGCGAAACGACTGAGATACCCCTATATAGGAGAATTCAAAGGGAGGGGTATTTCTGGCCTAGAATGAAGCAAGATGCGACAGAGCTACAACGGAAATGCAACAAGTGTCAGCTATTCTTCGAAGCAGCTGAGTGCCATTTTATTGAAGCTCAAACGGACTGGAGGCATCCCTACATCGACTTCATTCAGGAGGGGGTTGTCCCAACGGAGAAAATAGATGCAATGGGTCTGAGGCGAAGGGCTCCAAGGTTCTACGTCCAGGAGGGGCAACTTTATCGAAAGGGGTACTTTAACAGGCCCTTGCGATGTGTCACGAGGGAAGAAGCAGTGGAGGTCCTCAAACAAGCGCACGATCCAGCACATATAGGAGGTTCCAAGCTGTATGATCAATTGATGACATTGGGGTATTATTGGCCAACAATGGAGAAAGACTCGGCAGAGTTTGTTCGAAAATGCAAGGCTTGCCAACTTCATGGGAATATGATCCATGCCCCATCGGCAGACTTGCACTCTCTATCAACGCCCTATCCATTTCATACTTGGGTGTTCGACCTAGTAGGGGCAATCCACCCCTCTTCGAGAGGTAAGAAATGGATACTTGTAGCTACAGAATGTTTCACAAAATGGGCCGAGGCAATACCACTTAAACGGGCAACGGCTGGGGTGGTGAGCAACTTCATCAGAGAATACATCATTTGCCGTTTTGGTATCCCAAAAGTAATTCTCTTTGATAATGGGACCCCCATCGTCAATTCTGAAGTAACAATGCTCACGGACAAGTACTCCATCGTTCATCACACTTCAACGGTGGCATACCCAAAGGGAAATGGTCAGGCTGAAGCAACTAATAAAACCCTGATTAATATTTTGGCCAAAATGATGGAAGACTTTCCAGGGGCGTGGGATGACAAGATACCAGCTGTCTTGTGGGCCTATCGAACAACCAAGCGAAAACCCACAGGATACACGCCGTTCTCTCTTGTTTATGGCGCTGAGGCAATCCTCCCGGTAGAATTGGAAGTTCACTCTGCTCGTTACGCCTTGAGAAGTAGCATGCTCCCTCATAGTAGACATGTACAACTGGAAGCGTTGGATGAGCACAGAGATAACTCGATGAAACACTTTCAAATATATACGAAACAACTCTCCAGGGCATATGATAACTTGGTGAGACCAAGGAAGTTCGTGGAAGGAGACCTCGTATTGAAAGCGGCAGTGAAGCACATCAGGGGACTTCCTCTACCAAAGTTCGCAGGCAACTGGGAGGGACCTTTCGTTGTGAAGGAAGCTCATGACTCAGGTTATTGCTTAATTTCGAAGTTAAAAGAAGACAAGCCATTTAAGATTAACTATAAGTGGCTGAAGGTTTATCATGTGTAAACAACCAAGTTGAACTGATGTTATGGCTAGCTATCGTTATAAATATACAAGTTTTGGGTGACATTTTTTTTAGCATAATGGAAGAATTGCAAAAATACAAAACTCTATAGCAGACAACAACAGTCACAACACGCGAAGGGATTGAAAAGTATATGTTCTTCATTCATAAACAATAGAGCATTACAAAATTTCTTTTGGGAGCTATTACCCAAGAATTACATAGATAAAAGCAATAAAGGATCCGTATACAAGAAGTAACTAGTCTAAAAGAAAAGATAAATCTGAGGAAGAGAAAAAATCTCCAGGAAGGCCCGAAGAAGCTGCTGTGAAAGACCGTTGGGCGTTAATAGAAACTTCCAGCCTCGTTTGCACTTGTGTGCGTTCGATGAGGAGTCTCTCACGCTTCAGTTTGACCAGGCACAAAGCTTCTTCGGCATCCTTTACCTCTTGATCCACCGCTTCCAAAAGGGGTGCCAATGCGACCAACCTCGCTTCCTGGTCCTCCTGGTGCTTTCGTAACACTTCCCTCTGGCCGATCAGTTGCTGGTTCTTCAAAGTCTTCAGATACGATATAAGCCAGTTAAAACGGAAACCATCACGTCCCAACTCCTTCAGAAAATCTAGAAATTGGTTAAGAAGGGATCTGGTAACACTTGCAGTAGGGGTACTGGAAATTTTAGCAACAACGATGGCCATGCCTTGCAGTCTGTGACTCATCATATGAATATTGGAGCGCAGGCAATCTGGTGTGAAGGTCTCAGGGTGGCGGTTCACCAGTTGCTCGATCACCAAGCGATGGTTGACAGGCATTTGAGGAGACTGCCGAAGCACCATCAGGCAGAACGCATGAGGAGCCGGGTCGGGAAGAGGCAGTTCGCACCCAGAATCGCTCTCGGCTGCAGCACCAGTCGTAGAACCTTGATCATCAAGAATAGAATTTTCCGAAACATCAGGTTCTCGGAAGGGCGAGCCTACAGGTGAGAGAACTGGGGGCGAATTTTCCCCAGCAACCTGAAAAGAAGTAGCCCACAAGATGAAATTATGAATAAATAAAAAACTTAACACGTGTTTTCATTGTTAAGTCACCGTTATAAGGTGGAGTTTATGAAAAAAATCTTAACAAGCACTTTCGTTGTTAAGTCACCGTTATAAGGTGTAGTTTATGAAAAAACTTAACAAGTGTTTTCGTTGTTAAGTCACCGTTATAGGGTGGAGTTTATGAAAAAACTTAACAAGCGCTTTCGTTGTTAAGTCACCGTTATAAGGTGGAGTTTATGAAAAAAACTTAACAAGTGTTTTCGTTGTTAAGTCACCGTTGTAAGGTGGAGTTTATGAAAAAAACTTAACACGTGTTTTCATTGTTAAGTCATCGTTATGTGATGAAGTTTAAGAAAAATCTTATGAAAAATCATAAGATGGAGATTACGGAAAATCTTAACAAAAGTTAGCAAGAAAAATATACCTCAGTAACAACAGGGGCATATAAGGCAGCCACGGGGACAGGAACCATTGGGGGAGAGATTACTACCCCAGAAGCCATAACGGGGTCCCTGGACGCAGAAGCCTCCACGCTTGGCAAAACTCTTGGCAAAACTCTATCACCCGTATAGGGCACAAGGGCCAGCATACGAGGTTCATCATGCGAAGACACTGAGCCCTCAAATAAAGCCACATCAGGAGGGGGTGTAAACGCACCAACCTGGGCCCTCACTGCAGGAGTTGGTGCAAGATCAGGAGAAAACTGTGCACAAAGCCAAGTGTTAGAAAAGAAGAATGGGCACAGAAAATATGAAGAAATACTCCTAAGTGTTACTTACCTCAGTTATGATACTAAAAAGAGGAATGGCAGTCAGGGGTCTCATCAGCGTCGTCGGAAGAAGAACGCTCGCCAACAACGAAGATACTTCAACCTGGGGTACCTAAAACATATCAGAATTCAGCAAGCCAAATAAGAAAGGAGTGGGACCGAAAAGACTATAACAAACATACTATAGAGGAAATCATACCTCGGGCTCACTCTCCCCAACAAGAACAACAGGGAGAGGAACCTCATGTGAGGCCTGTAGATCAGAAGGGGCCGAGGGTGCTATCTCGGATTGTGTTATTTCGGGTGGTGTTACCACTTCAGGCGAGGAATCACCTCCCCCAATGACCTCCCTTACACGTTGACTTCCAGCATGTCGAGAATAGGTAAGCCCCGTCATGGGAGAACGGGGAGGAGTCACATCGGTATAAGGTGCACCGAAGCGTCCCCCCACAAAAGGTCTTACGGGAGGGCTAGAAGGGTCTGGTCTTTCTATTTCAATTCCCCGCACCACAGTTGTCAAAAAAAAAGAAAAGAGAAGGAAAATATATGTATAAGTAAAGACAGTCCTCCTTAAGCAAAAGGGAGATAATAACTAAATCAGGCATACATACCTCTAATTCATAAGGAGAGCGAGAAGGCACGACCACGGGTGAAGAAGGAGGAGTAACAGGAACAGATGGGGCAGGAGTGGAATGCACCTCAGGAGCCCATTTCTTCTGGGACTTGGTGCCCAGAGTTTTCTTCCTTGATCCTGCTGCACCAGTACTGCCCCCTTCAGGAACCCTGGAGCCCTTCCTCCTTCTGGCCGTTGGCTCTGAAGGATCCACCACCACCGTGGGGAAAGCAACGGAGGAAGGGACAACGACTGCATGCCGTTGATACTCGGCATTTATTCGGTCTAGTTCTGCTTGGGCCTTCCTCCTTACACGCTCAGCCATCTCAACAGGCATGGGAGGTGGAACGGAGGCTATGGGAAGAGCCGCCATAGGAGTTTTGGGCTTCTGGGACTTCGGCTTGGATGACCCACTCTTGGGCATTTTTGCCCTCTTGGCAGGTGGTGGAGAAGCCCCCTCGCGGGTAGTAGCTGCAGTAGAGGGAGCAACCTTCTTTGGAACAGCAGGGGTCCTCGGCCTTGGCGTTGCAATTGGTACCATGGGGCAAAGTGGGGGAAGCTCGGTAGGAGGCGCTTTGTGGGTTGAACTTAGGGGGAATTCTATCCCAAGCACAGAGTTGCCTTTTAGCCCCAACTCCAGGGCAGAAAATGAAGAAACGGGAGGGTGCACCGGCTCTCCCTCAACGAACTTAGCAATTTCAGCTAGTTTTTTTGGTCAATATTTCGTGGTAAATAAAGGGGTCACATCCCCATGTCTAGTAATACTGGGAATGGTGACACGCCCAGCCATTGTTGAACATATAACCCACGCAGCAGTTGAAGAAAATAAGGAGCATGCCTCGCCAAAGGATACCTTGGGGTTTGACGACTGAAACACTGGACGTGGCACCCCCTGGTCAAACCCAAACTGACGGCTGCATCGGTTGGGATTATAATACTCGCTCGTGTATCCCCACTCGGTGTAGGAGGGAAGATATCCAGGAGAAAGCAGAAGAACCACGGCAAGCGAGGGATCCTCAATGTCGGGAGAAGGCTCCTGTATCAATCTGGCATCATGATGAAAGAATTCACAAGTGTGATAAAAGGCCTCTTCCTGATAGGGCCTCATAACGAAATTCTTAAAACGGTCAATCACAGAAATCAACTCCTTTCGGCTTTGTCTCTTATGATAAGTGAAAGACCGAGGAGGCAATATTGCTTCGCCCGAAGGAAGACTGTTGGGCTTGGCCGCTACGGCAGGAAAGCGAAAGTAGAGAAAGCTGGTCAGAAGAACGCTGTTGGCAAAATTGGCCAAGTTATAACGACCAATAGAGCGTTCCATGTCAAATAAAGCCCTATCCAACCAGGTGTACAGGGATCCCAAGGCAATTGCAGCCAGGGGAAGCTTTATGCCTCGAGCTAAGCGAAGGGACAGGTTGATAAGGTCTCTTCGGGGCTGGTCGTTGGGCTTGCCCGTCAAAAGGAAACGGGACAGAATTATAAGAATGTAAGCGGGAAGCTCCAACGGCGTACCTTGACCAGGGGCAGTTGATGAAGAACTGCCTTCACTAGAACTCTTGAAGAAATAATTGATCAAGGGAGAAAAAGTGGCCTTGTTGGAAGAACCGATGCAGCTTCGGTATATGCGATCCAACTCCAAACGATCCGCAGTCTCTTGAGCATCAAGAGACTCATCGATGTAAGGCTCATGGCCTGTTGCATCGAGGCCCAGGATCTCTCACACGTCCTCCAGAGTAATGGTAAACTCGCCCCATGCAGCGATGAACGTATGAGTATCCACGTTCCATCGAGAGACCAGGACAGGAAGGGCAGCGTTGTTCTTTGATAGAGTAAACTCACCAAACCATCTCGCCCGTTGCAGCCCGATCTTAGTAAGGACATCAGCATAAGAACTCTGCATGTGAGAGTTCCAGGCAATAAAGTGCGCGGGGGATCCCTCGGGTGCTTCAAAATCAATATGGGACCATGGGAAGTCCCATCGCTCTAAGCGAAATCTGAGAGTTCCTTCTGGGGGCAGAAATCCCCACTTAGATAATTCTTCATCCTCATCACCCAACAGGAGGGCGTCAAACTTGGAGGAAAAACAAACAGCCTTACAGGCAACAGTAAAGCCGTCACCCTCCCCAAAAATGGGAGAGCGACGATAAAACCTCAGCTGTTCCTGGCATGCAGCACCCAGGGCGGAGGCAGCGGTGGTGGTGGCAAACGGAACACTGGTGGCAGACACGGTGGGGTTGCCTGAAGACGCCATGGCAAACAATGAAACCGTAACAGAGAAAGCTTCGAGAAAAAAGGGATTGAGAGCGACAATGGAGAAGCACGATCACAAGTGGTGGTATGGAAGATGAAGAATAAAGCTCTTGCAACAATGGAGTCTCTCTCTCTCTTTCTAAAAAAGAAATGCCATTCTGAAGAAGATAATAACGGAGTAAGAAGAAAACAAAGGAGAAGGTTCAAAGTATTTTGAAAATGGCTGTTTGAAAATCTCGAGTTTTGGCGTTTAGATTTCCCAACCCTCGCATGTGCACGGCCACCTATAATCATTTCATATGAACACGTGGCACCTTGGGAAGTGCTTTGACAGTTGATAGGACTGTGCCACCTCATTAATGAAGTGACGTCTGGGGAACACTAATCGTTGCCTTCCTATACAAGCTTGAGTTTTGGCGCCAATAAAATTTCTTGTCAGACTTATCCCTTCAAGCCCCAACGAAGAAGATGTCCCAACGGTTCTGCATAAAGGAAAAAGGCCTGAATATTTTCACATAAAGAAAGGTCCCTCGGTTTGAGACATTTCATGTAGACATTTCTTGTTCCAACAAATCCCTCCACGAGGGGGCAAATGTAGAGGGGGCTTGAAGGTAATCTTGACATTAGGGACAAATCCCCAGTGAGCAACAGTGTTTGGGATTATGCAACCGAGGTAGCTCAAGCGTGGCAACTCAGCAAGGTAGCTCGGCGTAGCAGCTCATATTTTAGCTTGTTGTATTAGTCATATTGTATCTTTGTTTATATTGACTGTAAGCTATAACGGTTGTAATGACGTAACGATAATAACAAAAGAGTTTGTATAAGGTCAAACGGTACTTGCGAGAGACCAGGCTTGGCAGGTTCTGGGAGAGCTTTCATGCTCTATCGAATGACCTCACCATGGGAACTTTAGAGGGACTTGGTTTGGAGGATTGAGAAGTAAGGCACCGATGGGGCTTGTCCTGACCATCTTAGATACACCTGGTAAAACACCAAAGGACCTTGATCGTGGAACCTCAAGCGGAGCAGCTTGGAGTTCCATCGGGCATTGAGTTATGAACCAAGCAGCCCTCTACTTAAATGTCACATCTACTGTAGGTGATGTCACTAGCCAGCTAAACAAATGTCAGGTCTGCACTTGAGTAAGCCACCGTGGTATTTGGGGTTGTCAGGCAGTTGGTGAGCCACCTCTGCGACAACAGCCCCCTGACACACAGTGGTTAGGCAAAAGGCATGTCTTGGCATTTAATGTTTATGACATGGAGACAACTAGCGCATCAGGCATTTAATGCTGTGACATAAAGTATGAGGGATGTCATTCATAGTTTTAATGACTGAGTTGCCTCGGGGGTAGTGTGGGGGGCTATTTAAGGACCCCAACCACCTTTGAGGAAGAGAGAGACTTTTTGAGAGAGTTCTGAAGTTATTGCAAAACCAGAGAGCTTACTCACTTACCATTGTCATTTATTATAAGCTTTTAGTACTTGACAGAGATCCTTGAGGGTTGTTTGGGTGTGTTTCTACCTGCCTATCAAGGTGTATCTAGGATGTTTACTTCTCTCTCCCTCTAGCTAAACCACTTCTAAAGTTCATTATTATTCCCTGAGTTATACACGAGAGACTTTGTGAGTTTGAGCTGAGTCTATCTTCATTGGGTTCATGTTTATGTGTCCTGTCATTAATCCAAAGCTTTGGCCAATTAACTTGTCATTACCATACTCAATAGGGGTCATGCCTCCATATATAATCTAAAGTACCCTCCTACAATATATATATATATACACACACAGAGTAATGCTCTTGTGTGGATTAGTCCGCATCTTAAGAGTACGGACCGAACATGTGTCACCTGGCAGAGAGCCTAGAAATTATCGATTAAATTGCAGGCACTTTCTCTCCCTTTTCTGGGTTCACCGCCAGGTGACACATGTCCAATCCGCACTCTTAAGATGCGAACTGGTCTGCACAAGATCAAGACTGTATATATATACATTATATATATATATATATATATATATATATATATATATATATATATATATATATATATAATGTCATTTCCCCCTTCTAAGTACATTTCATGACTTGAATATATATTTCATTTTCATTTTTATTTAGCATTCGAGTTGATGAGCTAAACCAGATAGTTATGTGATCGAAAGAAACGAATTCTAAATTTGTAGTAAAATGATTGAGTCTCATTTCCTATATGTACGAGTTAAGTGAAAGTAACCATAAGCATTAGAAACTCTTTACATAACGATTGATTGATTAATAACCATAGTTTGAAGCGAGTTCAAAATGCTCGCACATAACTATTTCTAATTTTTTGTGAAAAAGAGAAAAAAATATATTTTTAACAAAACTCCAATTTTATAATAAGTATTTGACCAAACCCCAATTCTTAAAATCATTTAGTCATTAAAATCAATTACAATATGAGATTTCGATTTGCATGAATAAGTGTCGATTTGAATGAATTAGGTGTCGATTTTCATGGGTAGTATTACAAATTTTTTAAAAGAAGGTTTTTTTAACACAACCCCTAGTTTATAATATCTTATTTGACAAAACCCCAATTTAATAATGTGTTAGACATAACCCTCACGTTTTAAATAAATTGTAACACTATTAAAAAAATCTTAGGGTTATTTTCATTTTTGGGTGTGTTTGTTATGTTTTTGTTTTGTCGGGTGCCATAGTTTCATCTATAAAGAAAATTGTGCCAAAATTAACAAAACCATTGTGATTCATTGACCCCAACTGTGGCCATCTCGAGGGGGTCCAAGGAGGGACTCCCCCTTCCTTTCCTTTCGGGTGTGTGCGGGATTGCGCCCTTTTTCGAGGTGCTCGATCATCATCGATGTGGGGTAATATGAAGAGATAGAGTCCCCAATCTATATTGAATAAAATAGGAAAAATAAATGTTGTCGCCTCGAGAGAATGGAATCAAGGACATTGTTGATGCTTATGAAACCAAGTAGTTCAAGGGTCTAGGGGTCAAGTTCGGAATGGAAAGGAAATAGGCACCCATCCTGTCCTTTCGGTCTCTCATGGGCATGTGTTAATCTTCTCCTCTTAAAATCTGTGAAGTGTGTGCTTATGTGCATAATATAAATGGAGAATGTAATCACCCAACTCACGTCATGGACAAGGCGGAGTGAGTTCATCCTTAGGAGTGCTCAAAAAATAATAATTTAAAGTATAATGTAAGTGTTTGCCGATTCATAAATCGTTATAGAAGAACGAATGCATACATCAAACAAAACACAAGCATGCAAGTATATAAAATCCAGTAAGAATATGTGACAAAAACAAGGTAACAAATGATGTATAAGGGAGGACTAGTGTCTAGGGATTTACCCAAGACACTTACGTAGCCCAAGGGGCATTAAAGTTCACGTAGTTAAAAAATAACATAGGGTGGGGTTTAACCCATAAATCCAAACGGGGGATTTCTCTTATATTTGTGTGTAGAGATAAACGTGCCTCAAGTGTGAGGATGCATAGTGCTAATCCCTCTTTTGGAATTTGTAGGTGAACCCTGTTTTTCTTGTTTTCGATTTTTCATTAAAATAAAGTATAGGAAAATACTAACAATAAATTTTTGAGATTAAGCTATGTGATGTAATGAAATAGAGTGCTAAAGTAAAAATAAAGTAACTAATGGTAAAGTAAGAGAATTTAAAGGCGAGGGTGGATAATTGGACCTCCGTATGAAGACTTGAAATGAATCTTGATTGTAGATGCGCTGATCTCATGACGAGGTGATGGTGGTATGAGGAGATGAGTGAGAATTTACTAAAAGGAGTACGAAAAGAATGAGACGAATGTGGGAAATGTGCATTTTAAGATGAAACAACTCTGAATTCGAGAGAATGTCCTCTGAGTTACTAAGAGGGAGATTCAGGGGTGCCTTTGAAAGTGAGGTCATTGTAACACCCCGTATTTTTACGCATAATTATTTTTATGAAAAATGGGGATTAATTAAATTAAAGGGATAAAATTTAAATTGTAATTAATCCGATTTGTATGATAATAATTACTAGCGTGATGAGAGTTACTAATTATTGAAATAATATTATGGCCGGGGGTGAGATACGCGGCACTTAAGTTATAAATCTTTGGGACGTGTATGAGTCGCGTCACTATTATGTAGTTGGGGGTTTAAAAAGATAAATTATTTTTGTATAACTCAAACGACTAGTTTGAGTGCGCCAGAGTGTCCGGAAGGGTTGAAATAGTCAGAAAGCCATACTCAAGTATTTTATTTGGAGTCTGGGGCATTTTAACCCAAAACGACACCCCGGAGGGGTATTTTGGTCTTTTGAAATTTTTGGGTAATTAAATGGACAAAAATTGGGTTTAATTAAAAGCAGTTAGGGTTAGTGGCCATTTAGTTCAACTTACGAAAGAGAGAGAGGCAAAGAGAGAGAGAATCAAGGAAGAAGAAGAAGACTCCATTAGTGCCCTAAGCCAAGAACTCAAGCTTTCGCACCAAAAAGTACACCAACAGATCGGGTCAAGAGGATCGTTCCCATACCATTTTCTACCGCGAATCAGAAGTTCCTTTTTAAGGCAAATGATTATCTTTCTCTTTCTCTTAGAAATTATTATTCCTGTTAACATATGTTTAGGTTTTAGAACTATTAATACCAAAATTTGGTTTACGTATGTTGAGATTGTGTAGGAATCTTAGAAATTTGATAGGGGTTTGCATGTAGAGGATTTTCCCCTTTATAGAAGTGTGAAATCAGGAGAATTAGATGCTAATCACGAGATAAAAATGGAACTTTTATGGATTTATAATTCTGGGTTATGTTAGTATGATTCAAGGGAAAATTTAGGAGTTTGTTGAATTTATTTGATGATTAGAGTGATTTAGAGTAGTTTAGTAACCTTGTACTTGGGTTGGAATGGGTTATGTTGAGATTGAAGAGGAGAAAATCTGGAAAAATGAACTTTGAACATGAACTGGGCAACTGCGGAATTTTCGTTAGAAATCCAACCCAGGTTGTTCGAACGACCTTGTTCAAACGAGACCTCCAAAGAGTTTTCGGTGGCCCTTCTAACGAGTTTGGTAGTTCATTTGAAGTGGGGGGGACCTTCATTCGAACGAGGGTCATTCGAATGAGATTCCTTGGGTCTTCTAACGAGATTCCAGAATGGCTCTTAAGGCCCGATTTTGTTTCTAACTTCCCATTGGCTTATTTATGTGAGTGTTAGACCTGTTTGAATGTCGAGTGACTTAAACTTATAATTATTAGTGAGCGGAAAATATGTCGACCCTAGGGAGGTATGGAATTCAGAGAATTTGAGAGATACGAAAATACAAGGGAGAATATATACGAATAAGGTACGGAGTATAATAGGGGATATTATGCGTACTGCGAATACTAGGTGGTGAGAAAGCCAATGAATTTGTATAAGTTGTGTGTATGATTATTGTTTAAAATATTATGTGTATGACATACCTAGCTACTAGCTATCGAATGGAGGTTAACGCGTTGTGGACGATCGGATCTTGTGTGACTTCGGGGGATTTAGAGTCGTACCACTAGAGCATGGAACCTATGTACGGGCTATCCGTGAAAATGATAGTGATTACGATCGTATGGGTGTGTAGGCCATCGGCTTGGGACTATGTTCGCCTCCAATAGGTGTTTGTGTTTTTATTGGTTCTCGAGAGATTAAACCTGTTGTCCTCTATGCGTGAGCGGTGTAATGGGACTAGATAGCCGAGTATGCGCAACACTAAGGGTTTCTCAACCAGGGGTGCAATATTGCTATATTTATATATAAATTGATATGTATAAAAAAGAGATTTATGTGTGTATACCGAAATCCTACTTGTAGTCTTCTATTGATGACTCTATTTTTGAATGTGTACTTATGGTATTAAAAGCTGGGCAGTTAGAAGAATATGAGAATAAACTAAAGTAATTCTAAACCTATATTAAATTCTTAAGAATGTAGGCTTTGGATAATTTAGCGAGTCTTCCCAACGTAATAGTATGTATTCAGTAGCCAGTCAGGGTATCATGACTAGATTGGGTAATTAGACTCCTTAGACATGCACACTGGATTGAGGGGTGATTATCTCAAGTGAGTATGCTAAGTTAACTTGGATAATAATTGTGTTAATTGATTTAATTTAGGCACTTGCTATATTAAACTATTTTCAACTCGGACTCTGATCCATTTTTCTGCATATCTTTCTATTGTTCTATTTTCTTTAGGTGCCCAGCCACAGGGACACCAACCTTAGGAGACACTATTCAGTTACCGTGTTGTAGCTACTTTGGAAGCTGCAGGATAATTGCAAATAGACGACTCAGCTTATTCTTCTTTTCCAGTTATTTACTCTGTTGGACATGTCGTCCCTACTTCAGTTTACTTCCTGAGATTTAGTTGTTTTAAATTCTCTTTTAAATTTGATTTACTTTTAATTGGATTTATTGTATGGGAATGTATCTGGATGTGTGTACTCCATCCATTATTTTTCTCCAGTTAGACTTTATTTATGTTACTGTGATGTATTGCATTTGTTGGTATTCTTTTTGACATTGGTTAATAACAAGATAAAATTTGGACAACACGCTTTTTAAATATTAGGTGGTTAGTTTTTATTAAATTAAAATTGCATTTTCGATAGTGATGTATTATCTGGACCAACTAGATATTCTGAAATTAATTAATTAAGGACTGATCACCCGGTAATTAATTAGGCGGGTGTCATAGGTGGTATCAGAGCATCAGGTTCTAGTGTCCTTAGGATTTGTACGGCTTATTATGTTTTCGCGTAGCGTCCTTTGATATAGAGCCCTATATTTTAGGATTGTTGTACTCTTCATACATTCTTCTGTTATTTTAAGAATATAACTGTAGACTTATGAAACTTTTCTCTCTTGTCAGATGCCTCCTAAACGTGCACAAAGAGTTCCTAGGGAAGCCCAACCAGGGCCTCAGCCTGCACCTGCTCAGGGTATGATGAATTCCGCTAAACTGGCGACCATTGTAGCTCAGGCGGTCAATGCTGCTTTGGCCGTAGTGCAACAGGCACCACCTCAGGCACTGGTGGTGGCTCCATTTCAAGCCCAGGTTTCCCCGTCTTCTTGGGAGCATGTTAGGGATGCCTTTAAGAAGGCGCATCCTCTGGAGTTTTCAGGGACCTCCGATGTAGTCGTACCAAGCCAATGAAAAAAGGACATCCAAAGGCGTTTGAGGATGCACGAGTGCACGGAGGTACAGAGTCAGATTTTGGCCACGTTCAAACTGGTGGGGGCAGCATTGCAGTGGTGGGAGTCCATTACCACCCCTAAGGAGAGAGACACACTAAGTATCCGATACTTTTGGGTGCGGTTTGAGCGCAAGTACTTTCCTTCAGCTGTCTAGACAGAGATGAGTCAAAAGTTAGCAAATCTGAAGCAGGAGGGAAGGACCATGGTAGAATATGAGGCAGAGTTTACTAATCTTCTTAATATTGTACCGAGTGAGATTCCGACTGAGGAGAAAAAGCTTCAACGCTTTATGGATGGGTTGACATGGAGGATCCGCCGGCATTTAATAGGCAATCTTTCCTTGTCCACCAATTTAGATTTGGCCAATGCAGCACTACTCCACCCCCAGGACCACCGCTCCCACTTGTCAGAGGTTAAGAAAGTGGAGAATCCAGCCAGCAGGGCAAGGCAGGAGGGAATGGTGCCGGTGGGGCACAGGCAGTTCAGGGTCAGCATAGGCACAGTGATCACGTGTAATAACCCCGCCTAATTAAATACCGGGTGGCCAGTCCCATACCAAATTAAAATAGAATATACAGGTGGCTCATTCTTAGCATCACTGTCGAAAAAATTTACAACTCACCCAATACCCAATTAAGCTGGTGTTCATAAAACTTTCCAAATTTTAATTCAACAAAATTCATTTCTAGTTTAAGAATAACACAACACATTTTACTCTACAACACTGATAACCAAATAGACAACATAAAAGAATTTGAATGCAATTGGAATAAACATTCCCAAATAATATTAATCCGTTACAGTAATCCCAACAATATTGAATGTATTAAAAAGACACGATTACAATAGTATTTTACCCTGATAGGAAAAGATAATTGAATCCTTTGGGCGACATGCCCTAACTAAGAGAACACTGTGAATCAAATGAAGATAAGCGTCTAAGCAATACTCCATAGCTCGTCAAAATCAACTAAGGTTGGCGTCCCTGCTGCTGGACACCTGATATAGAAGATACAATAGAAAAGAGAATATGCAAGGAAACGGGTTAGAGCCCGATTGTAAAAATGGTTTTTAAAACAACAAGTATTTAACAAGTGCAATAAAGCATTTATTATGTATATGTTAGCATCCCACTCTCACTTGCTATTTTCACCTCTTGTATAGAGTGCACACTTAACGTTTTCCTATTAACCTCCTAGTTAATGATTCCTCTTTTCTAGTTTCCAAAACATGAGTCCATTATCATATTATAACCCCGTATGTCCCATACCATACGTAGTATAATTATTCATAAACTTTATTCTTTTATGAATCGTTTCTCATTAATATGAATTAGGCTTTTCAATTCTATAAGAATAAACATTCATCAACTTAATTTCATTCTTTCTCAATTTACCGTTATCTACAATTATCACGCAATAGATAATTTAACCACAATATAACCATTCATTACTTTAATTCATTATATACATATTCATATATAATACGGCACCCCGAGTCACAGTTGCGGTGCAATGCATTACTCTGCTATCATGTCCCATCATCGTTGGTCGCCGAATATGGGACTAAAGGTTCGGTAAGGATTCCTTAAACCACAAACAACAACATACAACTTGGAGGTGAACATATTTCTTGTATCCATGAGTCACGCACATACCTACGTTCCCACAGTTAGTGGACTTATCAACTCCCCGATAAGTCTTTCATAGACCTATGTTCTCGAGAGACAAATCAAAGTCCCATGGATTCATCAGGATATGACTGCCCTCACGTGCAAACCTCCCGTCGATAACAAGTAAGCTAGGTATGTCATACACATTGATGATGCTAAGATTTAGCACCACCGGATAAGTAATAATAAGCTCAAACAGTAGTAACCATGGCAGCCATAGAGATGTATAAGTGTATAAGTATGTAGAAGGGGATGAGTATAAGAGGAAATAAGACAATGATGTATAGTGGTTCAGCCAATTTGGCCTACATCCACTGTGAGTGTGTGATCCACTAAGTATGGGCACTAATGGCCTTGGATACAATGCACATAAGCTCACTTTCTCTCTCTACTGTGTGTACAAGTAGAGTTTTAGCTAGGGTTAAAATAAATTGATCGATCCTCTTGTAGGGTTGTAGGTGACAAGTATATATAGGTCTTGGGGGGTGTAGTGTACCCCCTAAGTATGCATGGTGCATGCGAATGATGATCTAGCCAATCCCCTATTGACACCTATAGATGCCAAATGATGACATAATATTCCCTCACGTGAGGGTGTGATTTTGTTATAACGGTCTCCCATGTGCTATGTGAGCCTCAAGCGCACTGTTCCACGCGTATCCCAAACCACGCGTTGTGATGATGTCACCCTCGGCCTTTGATATGAGGCCGAGGGCAAAGTTCCTTCCGGTAATGAGTCTGGCCTAATTCTGGCCTCGTACTGTCGTACCCTCGGAGGGTCGTCCGGAGCCTGATGAAGGGTCGGCCCCTTGAGGGGTCGTCTGGAACCTGATGAAGGGTCGGCCCCCTGAGGGGTCGTCTGGAGCCTGATGAAGGGTCGCCCCCCTGAGGGGTCGTCAGGAGCCTAATGAAGGGTCGACCCCTTGAGGGGTCGTCTGGAGCCTGATGAAGGGTCGGCCCCCTGAGGGGTCGTCTGGAGCCTGATGAAGGATCGGCCCCCTGAGGGGTCGTCTGGAGCCTGATGAAGGGTCGTCCCCCTGAGGGGTCGTCTGGGGCCTGATGAAGGGTCGACCCCCTAAGGGGTCGTCTGGAGCCTGCTGGAGGGTCGGCCCCTTGGAGGGTCGTCTGAGCCTGAACCAGGTGGAGTACGCCCTCGGCCTGGCCAAGGGTATATGCAGGTATATCAATCACCCCCCAGCCCTTAGCCATAGGTGCTGTTGAGATGGCTGAGGGATAATGTTGCAGATGAGATGAGTGTATGGTCAGTTAGATGAATGACACTTGTCAAGCTGATGTTTCCATGGCGTGGCGGCTGCACACTTGGCCTGGGACTTTGTGCCCTAATGATGCCCTCCTCGTGGGCTGTGCACTGCCTTGGGTAATGGTCCCACTCATTACTAAGGTATTTAAGAGATTTTTGAAACCTTTCCTTCTCTTCTTCTTCTTCGCTCCCAAGCTCTCTCTCTCTAGATATCCAATAGACAGACCTGCGCATTTCGACATTTCGAGTTTGGCACCCTCTTTCTCCTTCCTCAGGTAATCCCTCTACCCCATTGTCCTCTTTTACTTTTATTTCTCTCTTTGCTTTAGGCTTGTATGGTCGGACTTAGGCTGTTTTATATTATTTCCGGCATCTGCTCCGACGACTGGTTTTTGAGTGCTCTTGAGCTTTCTTGAGTAAAACCCTTGATTTCTTTTGTTTTAATCCAAAAGTCTAATTTGGTCAATTGCAAACTTGTTTGTAGTTAAGTTCCCCAAATTCCTCCAAGTGTAGGGTCTCCCACTTGATGCTTAGGAGGCTTTATAGCTTAGCTGAGGAGTTCCCTTCCCTGAGAGAGAAATTATTTGTTGAGATCAGACGAATAGAGGAAGAGTAGGAGAGGAGACGAGGGGCCGACCCTAATTGGGTACGACCCATCTTTCCTATTCCTCTAGCCATAATAAAACCACTTGAGCCATCTGAGTCTTGTGGGTCATCCCATCGTCCAGCCGAGTGTCATTCAAGTGAGATGGACGAGAGAGCATCCTTGCCAACTGGCGCTGGACCTTCTGGTAGAATAGAGACATCTGACCTAAGCCCGGGCTGACAAGACAAGGGTACGGTCCCCTCTGAGGCTGTCCCTGTGATAACCCTATCTCCACATGACTTCCAGATAGCCTTTCCCCATGGTCCTCTGGCAGATGACGAGGCCGAGGGAGAGGGGACTGAGGATAAGGGCGGTGATTCAGATGACCAGGTTGATACCTCCCATGCCTCGTCCTATATCTCCTCTATTAGGGATCGCGACCTCTTATTGTGGAGACATGCCTATGGAGTTCCCCAGGCATAACCATGAGGGTTCCCTCTGAGTCTGATAGGATTTTTGAGGGTGAAGAGGGTGAGGTTGCAGTGTATGAACAAATGTTCAAGGTTGGCGTCAGGTTCCCTCTGCATCCTGCTATCGTAGATATCCTATCAGCCCTCGGTATTGCCCCCTCTCAGCTTCCTCCCAACTCCTGGAGGAAGATACTAGGTTACATCTCCCTGTGGAAGAATTCTTTCACTGATGAGCCCTCGGCTGACATATTCTTGGCCTGCTACAATATCACCTCTTCGTCCGAACAGCCTGGGGACTATCATCTAGGGGCGAGGAGGTTTGAGAAAAAAATTCTCCACGTGGCACAAACCTCCAACCACGATTGGAAGAAGAGATTCTTCTTCGTCTCTGGGGAGTGGGAGTTCTCCGCCGAGGCATCTCCTGTAGCCGATGGTCCGAGGGTCCCCCGAAGATGGTCTAACCCATCAATGAAGGCCAGGTCAGGCCCCGGACTTAGCCTGGAAAAGAAAGATATTGTTGAATATCTGAGAGGACAAGGGAGAGGGGGTGAACTTCCAAAGTTTGAAGATCTGATGACCCCTCGGTTCCTCAAGGAAGCTGGTCTGAAGGTCGGTCCCCTTACAGAACTATGTGAGTTGTACTTTTCTTTACTTTTTTCAAGTGTTTCCTTTTTATCTCTGCATTTTTCTCACGTGTCGTACCCTTTTCAGGTCGTCCTGCTGGTGTATCAGACTATCTCTGGGAAATGACTGCTCCCAGTTTACTATCAGGCTTGGCAAAGAAGAAGGGTAAGGAGCCTTAGTAGGCTCCGAGGAAGATGAAGGTCGTGGGGCCAACGGTTGTTGAGCCGACAATCCATAGCCACAAAAGAAAAGAGCCTGAGATTCCTATTGACCCTCGGCCAGATTCTTGGACGAGGGACAGGGTCGAAGCATCTTAAGGGAATGCTTCTTCATCCAACATGGGGGCCTTCTGGTCCCAGAAATTAGCACATCTGAGGTCCAAGCCATCATCGCTCATCGCAAATTTGAGGGCAGCCAAGGCATCAATGTTTTCTGCTCCCTCGGCTGCTGATTATGACTTTCTGTCAAAGATGCCTCCAGCCAAAGTGTATGACTATGGTCTTCACACTCTAGCCCAGGTTTTGGTCTTGATTCATTTCTTTAATTGCATTCTTTCACCAACCGTTTCCTCGGCCTCTTGACATCTATTTATTTTTCTGTGCAGTCTGTATGCGCCTTTACCTCGGCAACTAAATGGATGGCTGAGAATCAGGAGAAATTTCATGAGGCCGAGAGGGCCATCCAGCATGAGGCCGACCTGCAGGCTGACTTAGATACTGCAAAGGCTGAGCTAGAGAGTGCCAGAACTGAACATGCACGAATTATGGACGAGCTGACGAGACAACATGATGAGGACCTGAAGGCCAAAGACTTGCTTCTGAAGGAAAAGGATGAAGCCATGACCCATCGGGAGGCCCAGTTTAAGATTGAGATATCTGAGGCTATGAAGAAAGCCGAGGCAGACGCTGTGGAAGCCTATAAACTCTCCGATGAGTTTTAAGGTTCGGACTTGAGTACTTGGAGAGAGGGATAAGGACGGCTTGTCGGTGGGTCGTCCTCAAGTTCGGCGACGTCATCTCTTCCGTCCGTCCCTCTCTGGAGGTCGTTCAACTGGATGACCCCCTGATTGCCGAGGCTCTAACCCAAGTGGAATCCCAAGTGCAAGTCGAGGGGGTCGGCACGTCTAAAGATCAGCCAGTTGTAGTCATTGGGGAAACCCCTCTTGTGGATGTTGAGGCCCTGCCCTCTGATATTGTTCCATAAGGTCAGAATTTTTGTACTCTATTTTTTAGAACACTTGATATTTCATTTATACTATCATCTCCTTTGCTGTCTTCAATATTTGCCTCTTGTATTATTTGTGTTGTCTCTTTGTTAATGCCACTAACCCCTCCCTCGTCTCTCTTGAGGGTGAATCAAGGGTTCGTCCCCTGGGTTGGCCCTCATTATAGCCGAGGATTAATCACTAAATTAATGGTTTTAAACACAGTATTCCCTCGTCTTTCTTGAGGACAGTGGTGGGGTCGTCCCCCCCACTGGCCCTCATCATAGCCGAGGGTTAATCACCAAATTAATGGTTTAAAACACAGTATTCTCTCATCTTTCTTGAGGACAGTGGTGGGGTCGTCCCCTCCACTGGCCCTCATTATAGCCGAGGGTTAATCACCAAATTAATGATTTTAAACAAAGTATTCCCTCGTCTTTCTTGAGGACCATGGTGGGGTCGTCTCCTCCATGGGACCTCATTATAGCCGAGGGTGATAATCACCAAATTAATGGTTTTCAACAAAGTTTTCCCTCGTCTTTCTTGAGGACCATGGTGGGGTCGTCCCCTCCATGGGACCTCATTATAGCCGAGGGTGATAATCACCAAATTAATGGTTTTCAACAAAGTTTTCCCTCGTCTTTCTTGAGGACCATGGTGGGGTCGTCCCCTCCATGGGACCTCATTATAGCCGAGGGTTATAATTACCAAATTAATGGTTTTGAACAAAGTTTTCCCTCGTCTTTCTTGAGGACCATGGTGGGGTCGTCCCCTCCATGGGACCTCATTATAGCCGAGGGTTCCAATAACCAAACTAATGGTTTTTAATAAAGTCTTCCCTCGTCTTTCTTGAGGACCATGGTGGGGTCGTCCCCTCCACTGGACCTCAGTATAGCCGAGGGTGATAATCACCAAATTAATGGTTTTCAACAAAGTATTCCCTCGTCTTTCTTGAGGACCATGGTGGGGTCGTCCCCTCCATGGGACCTCATTATAGCCGAGGGTGATAATCACCAAATTAATGGTTTTCAAAAAAGTTTTCCCTCGCCTTCCTTGAGGACCATGGTGGGGTCGTCCCCTCCATGGGACCTCATTATAGCCGAGGGTGATAATCACCAAATTAATGGTTTTCAACAAAGTTTTCCCTCGTATTTCTTGAGGACCATGGTGGGGTCGTCCCCTCCATGGAACCTCATTATAGCCGAGGATTATAATTACCAAATTAATGGTTTTGAACAAAGTTTTCCCTCGTCTTTCTTGAGGACCATGGTGGGGTCGTCCCCTCCATGGGACCTCATTATAGTCGAGGGTTATAATTACCAAATTAATGGTTTTGAACAAAGTTTTCCGTCGTCTTTCTTGAGGACCATGGTGGGGTCGTCCCCTCCATGGGACCTCATTATAGCCAAGGGTTATAATTACCAAATTAATGGTTTTGAACAAAATTTTCCCTCGTCTTTCTTGAGGACCATGGTGGGGTCGTCCCCTCCATGGGGCCTCATTATAGCCGAGCGTGATAATCACCAAATTAATGGTTTTCAACAAAGTTTTCCCTCGTCTTTCTTGAGGACCATGGTGGGGTCGTCCCCTCCACTAGCCCTCATTATAGCCGAGGGTGATAATCACCAAATTAATGGTTTTCAACAAAGTATTCCCTCGTCTTTCTTGACGACCATGGTGGGGTCGTCCCCTCCATGGGACCTCATTATAGCCGAGGGTGATAATCACCAAATTAATGGTTTTCAACAAGTTTTCCCTCGTCTTTCTTGAGGACCATGGTGGGGTCGTCCCCTCCATGGGGCCTCATTATAGCCGAGGGTGATAATCACCAAATTAATGGTTTTCAACAAAGTTTTCCCTCGTCTTTCTTGAGGACCATGGTGGGGTCGTCCCATCCATGGGACCTCATTATAGCCGAGGGTGATAATCACCAAATTAATGGTTTTCAACAAAGTTTTCCCTCGTCTTTCTTGAGGACCATGGTGGGGTCGTCCTCTCCATGGGACCTCATTATAGCCGAGGGTGATAATCACCAAATTAATGGTTTTCAACAAAGTTTTCCCTCGTCTTTCTTGAGGACCCTGGTGGGGTCGTCCCCTCCATGGGACCTCATTATAGCCGAGGGTTATAATTACCAAATTAATGGTTTTGAACAAAGTTTTTCCTCGTATTTCTTGAGGCCCATGGTGGGGTCGTCCCCTCCATGGGACCTCATTATAGCCGAGGGTTATAATTACCAAATTAATGGTTTTGAACAAAATTTTTCCTCGTCTTTCTTGAGGGCAATGGTGGGGTCGTCCCCTCCATTGACCCTCATTATAGCCGAAGGTTCCAATAACCAAACTAATGGTTTTTAATAATGTCTTCCCTCGTCTTTCTTGAGGGCAATGGTGGGGTCGTCCCCTCCATTGACCCTCATTATAGCCGAGGGCCGTTCTCTAAAAATGTATTCATGCGTACTAGAACTGATAAACACAGGATGAGGAGAAACACTGATATTTCTCATTATATTCTCCAAGTGTTCTGTTGGAGCAACTCCTATTACAACTATGGTCTATTAAGACCTTACAACGCTACTGATAGTATTTTTTCAAATGATCTTCATTCCAGGGGTTGGAAAAGGGTTCCCCCTCTAGGTTTTCTAGTCTATAGGTCCCAGGTACGACTTCATCGATGACCCTATACGGGCCATGCCAATTAGGGTGGAGCTTGTTGGGATTTTGCCAAGTCTTTTTGAGGACCAAGTCCCCCACTGCGATTGGCCTCTGTTTCACCCTCTGATTGTAAAACCTTGCGATCCTCTGCTGGTAGGCGATCTGCCTTATCTCAGCGTCCTCCCTCCTTTCCTCAATCAGGTCTAAGTTGAGTCTCCTCTCTTCTGTATTTCTCTGGGGGTCATACATTTGGACCCTATGAGTAGGAAACTCAATCTCGGCGGGGATGACGGCTTCTGAGCCATAAGCTAGCATGAATGGGGTCTCTCCGGTAGAGGTCCTCATCGTCGTCCTGTATGCCCACAGCACGACATATAACTCATCGACCCATCTTCCTTTGCCTCCTCAAGCCTCTTCTTGATTCCATCTAGGATTGTCCTATTTGTGACTTCTGGATGCCCATTGGCCTGAGGTCGGCCTGGGGTGGAGAAAAATTGTTTGATACTCACTCTTTCACAGTACCTATATAGAGAGGTATTCTTGAACTGAGTCCCGTTATCCGAGATGAGGGTGTTGGGGAGACCATATCTGCATATAACATTTTTCCAGATGAACTGGAAGGTCTTCTGCTCTGTTATCGTGACAATCGGTTCGGCCTCCACCCATTTTGAGAAATAGTCAATAGCTACGATGAGGAACTGATAGTTATTGACTGCTCTTGGTAAGGGTCCTAGGAGGTCGATCCCCCACACTGCAAATGGCCATGGGGATGTAATGGAGGTAAGAGGCTGATGGGTTTGGTGAGGGATGGTGGAAAATCTCTGGCATTTATCGCACTTTTTTACATATGTCGCGGCGTCTTTCCCCAAGGTCGTCCACCAGTACCCTTGGGTGATCACCCTCTTCACTAAGGATCTGCCCCTAATGTGGCTTGAGCACGATCCTTCGTGCACATCTTGCAAAAGGTATGAGACCTCAGATGGGTGCACACACCTAAGTAAGGGGAGTAAAAATCCATTTTTGTATAAGGTGTCCCCAATGACAGTGAACTTTGCAGCCCTGTATCTCAACTTCTTCCTTTCTTGCCTTGCTTCTGGCATCTCCCCCTCTTTAATGTACCTAATCAGAGGGTCCATCCACGAAGCTTCCTGAGAAACATTTAGGCAATTGCTAAGTATTCCCTCAGCGTCTTCAATAGTTAGCCGAAGCAAAATTTCTACTGGGACCGTCCTCCTGATGTCTGTCCTATTTGCTGAGGCCAACCTCGCAAGGGCATCAGCACGGCCATTTTCGAGCCTAGGTATCCTCTTTAATTTCACTTCTCTGAAGCCTTTCAGTAATGACCTCACCTTCTCAAGGTACCTAGCCATCCTCTCGTCCTTAGCCATGTAGGCTCCTAGTATCTGATTCACTACTAGGCTCGAATCATTGTGAACCAATATCTGACCGATACTAAGTGATCTGGCCAAGGAGAGGCCTGTTATCAAGGCCTCATACTCGGCCTCGTTGTTGGAGTCCTTAAAGTTGAACCTCAGGGCGTACTCAATGTCTGTGCCGTCGGGTGGTGATACTATTAACCCAGCTCTGCTCCCGCTTTCGCAAGAGGACCCGTCGACGAAGAGACTCCACATGGTGTGTTCTTCTGAGAAACCTCCCTTGGTGAGTGACCCCTGTCTCAAGAGATATCTTCCCTCTTCGTTTTCAACCACTTTCCTTCTAGCGGTTCTCGTCTCAGCCTTATCTGTAGGCGTGTCAGTGAGCTCACCCTGTCGGGTATCTATCTTCCCGAGGCTCTCACCCTCCGCCTCATCATCTTCCCTAGTAACTCAGCCACGAAGTCTGCCAATGCTTGCCCCTTAATGGCCGTCCTAGGCTGATACACTATGTCAAACTCCCCTAGTTCTATAGCCCAGGCCATTAACCTCCCTGATTTTTCAGGCTTGTGCAAAACCTGCTTAAGGGGTGAGTCAGTGAGGATGACCATCGTATGTGACTGGAAGTATGGCTTCATCTTTCTTGATGCATGGATCAAGGCGTAGGCCAGCTTCTCCATCCTTGGATATCTTTGCTCTGCCCCCTGGAGTGCCTTCCTGTTAAAATACACAGGCTTCTGTATTCCGTCTTCGTCTCTCACAATGGTTGCACTGATGGCTGACTCTGAGATGACAAGGTACACATAAAGTCGTTCACCCTACAAGGGTCGTGACAACAATAAGGGAGACCCCAGGTATGATTTTAACTCCCTGAAGGCCTCGTCGCATTCTTCGCTCCATTCGAAGGCTTTTCTGAGAATTTTGAAGAATGGTAGGCACCTGTCTGTGGCCCTAGATACAAACCTGTTCAAGGAAGCAACTCTCCCTGTGAGCCTCTGAACGTCTTTAATGGACTTGGGGGTCTTCATCTCCATAAGGGCCTTTATCTTTTCAGGATTGGCCTCGATGCCTCTTTGGTTGACAATGAACCCCAAGAACTTCCCTGCTCCGACCCCGAAGACACACTTGGCCGGATTAAGCTTCATCTGGTATTTGTCCATCGTATTAAAGGTCCTCTCCAGGTCTGCCACATGATCCTCTGCCTTAAAACTCTTAGTCAACATGTCATCTACATAGACCTCCATAGACTTCCCAATTTGGTCTTCGAACATTTTATTTACGAGGCGCTGGTACATTGCCCCCGTATTTTTTAGGCCAAAGGGCATGACCCTATAACAGTACGTCCCCTTGTCAGTGATGAAGGTTGTATTTTTTTAGTCTTCAGGGTTCATGAAGATCTGGTTATACCTTGAATAGGCATCCATGAAGCTCATGAGCTCATGGCCTGCAGTAGCGTCTACCATCTGGTCAATGCGGGGGAGAGGGAAGCTATCTTTGGGCCAGTCCTTGTTGAGGTCTATGAAGTCCACACACATTCTCCACTTCCCGTTGGCCTTTGGAACAATGACTGCATTGGACAGCCATTCGGGGTAGATGACCTCTCTGATAAACTCAGCGTCTTCTAATTTTTTGACCTCATCCCTAATGACCTCATACTTTTCTCTAGAGTATATTCTCATCTTCTGCTTTACCGACTTCACTCCCTCTACCACATTGAGCTTGTGGCACATGATTTCAGGGTCAATCCCCGACATATCTACATGACTCCATGCGAAGACGGTTCGTCTTCTCCTTAACAGTTTAATGAGGTCTTCCTTGATATTGGGCTTCAGAGACTTGCCGACTTGGAAGGTTTTTTCCGGGTCATCCTCATCGAGGATGATGGATTCTACCTCTTCCGCGGCCTCTCCTTTCTTGAGCTTCGTCTCGTCCCTGGGGTCTAGGGTATCAATATTGTAAGTGGTCGTAGCCCTCTTGTGTGCCTCCCTTTCTTCGACGGAGTTGTAGTATCATTCTCGCGCTGTCGTCTGGTCTCCCTGAACTTCCCCCACCCCGTAAGGGGTAGGAAATTTAATCATCTGATGGACCGTAGACGGCACAGCTTCAAAACCCTTGAGGGCCACACGCCCCAGTATGATGTTGTAAGCCGAAAACACATGTTCATCCATTACAAAGAAACTGACCTTCTTGGTAAGCCATCTCGGCCACTCATCCCCCATCCTAACATCGGCCTCATACACTCCCAGGGGATGAACCTTTTCCCCACTGAATCCAATCAATGGATGATGGTATGGGACGAGTCTAGCACGGTTAAGACCTAAGGCCTTGAAGCACGTCCAAAACATTACATCTGCAGAACTGCCCCCGTCGAACAATATCCTCGGCACCTCACACCCGTGCATCCTAGTTGTGATGACGAGTGGGTCGTCATGTGGGGCTAGGAGGCCTTTAAAGTCCATTCTCGAGAACCCCACTATCAGGGTGTCCATATCAACCTTCTTCCTCTTTTCTGACTTGGCCTCCAGGGAGGTTGAGTGTACCGTCTTCGTCACTGCCTTGGCCTCAGCCACATGGGCCTTCATGTCAGCGACCTCAGACCCTCCTCCTGCTAGACCCCCGGAGATCATCCCCACTCCAAGCGAGATTATATTAAGCCTCTTCACAGGGCCTTGGTCATCTCTCGGAGGTAGGTCAGGGTCATCCTCATTGTCAGAAGGGTCGTCCCCTCTTTTTTGAGGACCTTCTCTGCATGCATCTCCCCACTTCTTTCTGGGGTCGTCCCCTCGGCCCCTCTTGAAGGCACCTTTGTCGATGTACTTTCTGAGCTTCCCTTCTTTCAGCATCTTCTCAATCTCATCTTTCAGAGCAAAGCATTTGTTTGTTACGTGGCCGTGATCTTGGTGAAATTCACACCATAGGTTCTTACTCCTCTTGTTGGGGGCTGCCCTCAACTTCTCAGGCCACTTCAGGGACCGGTCACTCTTTATCTCATTGAGTATCTGCTCACATCTGACCTTCAGAGGGGTGTAACCAATGAACTTATCGTCCGTGGACCTCTTCTTCCCCTCTTTGTTCTTCTTAGGGTATTTACCCCCACCAGCGCCTCCTTTTTCGTCTTCGTATTTTGCGTCCATCGCCTCTTCGGCGTTCATCACCTTCCCTGCTGTTGACAGCAATTCATCCATCGTCCTAGGGGGGTCTTCAGCAAGCTTCCATAACAGCTTCCCCTTTTGGAGTCCTCCAATCAGGGCTGTCATAGCTATGCTCTCCTCATAGTCTTCCACCTCCAGGTTTTCTTTATTGAATCTGGCTATGTAGTCCCTCAGACTCTCATTCTTCCCCTGTTTAACATAGATCAGGTGGGTGGTCTTCTTCTGTGGCCTCACCCCAAAGAAAAAGTTGTGGATGAACCGGTCTGCCAACTGCTTAAAGTTTTCAATGGAATTTTTTGGAAGAGACGTGTACCAGACATGTGCAGCCCCTGTCAGGGTACCAGAAAAGGCACGACACCTCATCTCATCTGAGATAGAGTATATGTCTGCTGCTGATTGATACATCTCAACATGGTGGATAGGGTTGGTGCTCCCGTCGTATCTTGGGGTGACCACAGGTGGCTTGAACCTTGATGGCGTAGGGAAGTTGACTATCTTCGCCAAAAAGGGTGAGCCTATGGTGTATTCCTTCTGAAGAGGGTCCCAGATCTTCATTATATCACCGATCTTATCCTCTAGTCACTGGATCGAGTCATTCCAGGGCCTCACAGGGTCGTCTTGGACGATGTTATCCCCTGCCGCCTCTTTAAGGTGGACGGAGGGTTCTGCTGCGGCAGGCCTGTGTCGGCTGTTTACTTCCCTTTGACCGTCATCCCGTACTTGGGGTCGGCCATCTGCTTCCTCCTTCCTGGACCTCGCAGCACTCCTTGACCTGGAAATTTTTTCCCGCAGGTTATTTACTGGGCCCAGCCTCTCAAAGGCTGACCCCCTGCTCAAGCGATCAAAAGCAGAGCCTCTCGGGCGATCATCAGGATTTGGTCTCCCGCACTTTCCTCCACTGTCCCGGAGAGATCGTACAGTATTGTTGGAGACCTCATATGGTTCCCAGCATTCTATAGGGGCCTCCTCTCCCTCCAGATTGTCATACCTATCCTCAGGGCAAAGGTTTCCTTGCCTCCCTAGGCGTAGACGCCGGGGGTCAGCAACATCCCTATGCCGCTGAGGGGGTGGCAGTTCTTTGCGTGGTGCCTGGGGTGGTCCCCTGGCCTCATGCTGTCCTGGAGCTGCTGCCGGAGTAATCATCTCAGGTGAAACCCCTGGTGGTCTTAGCATGTTTTGGCTTAGAGCGGTGAACTGCTCCTGCATCATCCGCTGGCTTGCTGCCAGAGACTTTAAGGCTGCCGCCACATCAACCATCTCAGACTGAGGTGGCGGCTGACTGGAACTAGGTCTTCCCCCATCATCCGTCGGGGAAAGCGGTGGCGGTGGAATTTAAGGTGCCATGTGTTTGAGCTATGAAAAGATAAACTGAAGAAAATACTGGTGAGCTTGAGAACCTTAGTGGGTCTCTTTCAATGGTGAAACATCTCCTCTCAGGGGGAGAGCTGGCTCACCACCAGAGTGCCCAGTGAGGTCAAGCTGTACAAAGGAAGAGATGTCTCCTCGTTCCCACAGACGACGCCAAACTAATGATGCTAAGATTTAGCACCACCGGATAAGTGATAATGAGCTCAAACAGTAGTAACCATGGCAGCTATAGAGATGTATAAGTGTATAAGTATGTAGAAGGGGATGAGTATAAGAGGAAATAAGGCAATGATGTATAGTGGTTCAGCCAATTTGGCCTACATCCACTGTGAGTGTGTGATCCACTAAGTATGGGCACTAATGGCCTTGGATACAATGCACATAAGCTCACTTTCTCTCTCTACCATGTGTACAAGCAGAGTTTTAGCTAGGGTTACAATAAATTGATCGATCCTCTTGTAGGTTTGTAGGTGACAAGTATATATAGGTCTTGGGGGGTGTAGTGTACCCCCCAAGTATGCATGGTGCATGTGAATGATGATCTAGCCAATCCCCTGTTGACACCTGTAGTTTCCAAATGATGACATAATATTCCCTCACGTGAGGGTGTGATTTTGTTATAACGGTCTCCCATGTGCCATGTGAGCCTCACGCGCACTGTTCCACGCGTCTCCCAAACCACGTGCTATGATGATGTCACCCTCGACCTTTGATATGAGGCGGAGGGCAAAGTTCCTTTCGGTAATGAGTCTGGCCTAATTCTGGCCTCGTACTGTCGTACCCTCGGAGGGTCGTCCGGAGCCTGATAAAGGGTCGACCCCCTGAGGGGTCTTCTGGAACCTGATGAAGGGTCGGCCCCCTGAGGGGTCGTCCAGAGCCTGATGAAGGGTCGTCCCCCCTGAGGGGTCGTCCAGAGCCTGATGAAGGGTCGACCCCCTGAGGGGTCGTCTGGAGCCTGATGAAGGGTCGGCCCCCTGAGGGGTCGTCTGGAGCCTGATAAAGGGTCGGCCCCCTGAGTGGTCATCTGGGGCCTGATGAAGGGTCGGCCCCCTGAGGGGTCGTCTGGAGCCTGATGAAGGGTCGGCCCCCTGAGGGGTCGTCTGGAGCCTGCTGGAGGGTCGGCCCCTTGGAGGGTCGTCTGAGCCTGAACCAGGTGGAGTACGCCCTCGGCCTGGCCGAGGGTATACGCGGGTATATCACACATAATTATCAATCAATCATATAGGCATTATCATACCTATATTATACTATCAACAAGGTACTCACATTACCCTTAGATTATTCCCATACGTAGCATTATATCTCTTTAAATCCCACGTATTAAAATATCATAACTTTACATCTTAATTTAATTATCCCCGAGCCTCACTCAATACTCAAGGTTCAGATAGGTTTTTCCTCAACATATATTCAGTAAGAAGTCACTAATACCCTACTGGTCCATATCGTCATATCTCCCGAATTATTACGAATTAAACTCTCCCTTTAATTAAGGTTAAAACCGATAGTTTCAAATCTCTTGTAAACACATCTTCTTTCACTTAGGATTAAACCCTCTTGTAAACTTAAGGATACCCAAGTGTTATATTCAATCACCCCTACTGGTCCTATCTTTGATCCTCATGCATCCCAATTAGAATCCAACAAATGAATCTAGCAACCGATATTCCTTTAAATTAATTATGATTATTCTAATCAATTAAATCTCAATCAAATTAATTCAAATCTTAACTAGGGCTTACTGATATTTTCTAAGTCCAATAATATCCAATTAATAATCACCAAAGATCTATAAAAGGTTTGGGATAAGATTCAACATTTAAAAAAAAAGAAACAACTTTAGGAATTCTGGAGAGGTCGATTGATCGATCACTCAGGTAACAACCCAGTTTTTCTCCATTTCTGCAACTACGGGTTTAGCCATTTTTTATCATTCAAACCTTCTTATTAACAACCCAAACGACTTATAATCCTTATTACATGATATATCAACATATACAAATGATTTCTAATGATCTAAACATCCTAGAATCATCAAGAGATTAAATTAAAAGCATGTTTCTATCCTCATTTCCATAAAATCATCAACATAATATCTTCAAGAACACATCAATGGTTTTCAGAATTTCTTCAACAGATTCATGATTATTTCGTGGATTACTATCAACCTACAACATGAGTTTGATTCCTATATCTTTTCAGTTTCCAAAAATCCATTTATAACTTCATCTTTATCTCCCAAACATGAAAAATCATCTCTTTTTATAACTATTCTAACATGGACAATATACAAACTTAAATTGCCATTATCAAACACTTTCCTCTAATGAAGGTCTGATCCTTTGGTGTAGTATATCATAGGTGGTTCTCCCTTTTTCGATGAACTTCCGGTGGTGGTTGGTGGTGGTGACCTTTGGTCTTTGTTCTTCTCCTTCCCAAGTAAGCTTTTCTCTTCCCAAGCAACCTTTCACACTCTCTAGGAAGATGACTTCTCTATTTTGTGTAGAGGAGATGAATAAGCCACGTACACTTAATCTCCAAATACTTATAATAGGACAAAATCCGAAATCACTATTCATTCCCCCTATAAAAATGACCAAAATGCCCTTTTGGGTTGTCTTTTCATTTCCAAATGACCCGAGACTCAAAATTAACATCCAAATAGACTTTTCTGACTATTTTGAACCTTCCGAACGCAATGACGCAGTCAAAATGACTATAAGGTCGATAGAAAATAAATTTCCTTTTTAATTTCACAATTTAGTCCCGACACGTCCCATACCGCGTCCGACTAAAAATTTAAATTACTGAATTAATAACACACCGCCATATAAATAGCATCTCATTCATGTATTACCTAAATATCTTTAAGTAATATTCATAATTATACTTTTCAATATCTTTAATCCGGATAAAACCCAAATGAATTAATTAATAATAAAATACAATTAATCCATTAATTTAAAATATAACCCATTTTAAAAGTCATTAAAAATCACGGGGTATTACATCACGGTTCCCAGCAATGGGATCCTAAGAGGTTCGGGTTAGGAGGTTTTAGACATGGGTTGGGAGGATTTTAACACGACATCAAGGCCAACACGGCCATCAGGGCCAGTAGGGCCAACATCCGTTTCAGCAGGGTTAAAATGGCCAAGAGAGGGGAGGTAACGGCCATCAGGGCTGGGGAAAACATGGACATAGGGGAGGATCCTTCCCAGGGAGATGTTTCACATGTGGAAACGCAGGCCACAAATGCCAGGACTGCCCTTAGAAGGGTAGAGGCCAGCAATAGCAGCACGGTGGTCGTCTGGAACCCCAAAGGCTGCTATTTCCCACAGCTCTCCCAGCACCTCCATAGATGGTTGCACTGCCACCCATTATGGCTGCCCCAGTTCAGCAAGGGCAGCTTTAGTATGGACGAGTCTATAATCTACATCAGGCCGCAGTCCCGTAGGACCCACCAGTGATTGAGGGTATGTTTTATATCTAGGGGACTTTGGGGCGCATTTTATTTGACACGGGAGCCACACATTGTTTTATTGCCACGGGGTTTGCACATACTACGGGGATATTTGATACAGTAGAGGGTACGACCACTTGTGTGGATTCGCCGTTGAGTAGGGATTTCATTATTTCCTTTATCTGTCGGGAAGTAGGCATAGAGAATGGGAGGTTTGTCTTACCCGCTGACATGCTCGTATTAGACATGTCCGAGTATGACGTGATTGTGGGTATGGATTGGCTTGTCAGGTATAGGTCCATGATTAATTTTTATAGTAAGAGTATAGTTTTTTCCATATCCGAAAAGGAGATGTTTCTGGTGGCGATGCCTCGCTCAGAGGGAGGATCGTCCACGCATTTATACTATATAGAAGAGGAGACCTCTACGTAGGTTTTGGTACCACTAGATTCGATTCCTGTAGTTAGAGAGTTTGTCGATGTGTTTCAGGAGATTTCGGGGTTACCACTGAGTAGAGAGATACACTTCGCCATTGATTTAGTGCCAGATACTCGACCGATAGCTCGCGCACCTTATCGTATGCCTCTAGAAGAGATGAGGGAGTTGCGTGACCAAATTAAGCAGTTATTGGGGCAGGGGTTTATCCGTAGGAGTACTTCACCGTGGGGTGCTCCAGTACTGTTTGTTAAGAAGAGGGATGGATCATTGAGGTTATGTGTTGATTACCGGGAGTTGAATAAGGTCACGATACAAAACAAATATCCGTTGCCTCAAATCGATGACTTATTCGACCAGTTGAGAGGAGAAACTTTCTTCTCGAAGATTGATTTGAGATCGGGGTACCATCGATTACATATCAGGGAACAGGACGTGTCAAAGAATGCTTTCTTAATGAGACACGGTTCCTATGAATTCAGGGTTATGCCCTTAAGGCTAACCAACGCCCCAGCCGTGTTCATGGACTTAATGAACAAGGTGTTAAGAGAGTTCCTGTACCATATTTTCATCGTATTCATAGATGACATTTTGGTTTACTCATAAACCGATGAGGATCATACCGAGCACTTGAGGTAAGTTTTGCAGACACTGTGCCAGCATGAGTTGTACGCCAAATACGAGAAATGTGAGTTTTGGCTGAAAGAGGTACATTTTTTGGGGCATATCATCTCCGATAGAGGAATATTTGTAGATCCGAGGAAGGTGTCAGCAGTGAAGGAGTGGGGACAACCCATGACACCGAACGAGATATGCAGTTTCTTGGGTTTAGCGGGTCCGTTGACGTATTTGACTCCCAAAGGGGTACTGTTTATGTGGAGTGATGCCTATGAGTTGGCCATCGATGAGGTCAAAGATAAGTTAACCTCAGCACCAGTGTTAGCACTACCCAGGCAAGGAGTGAAGTATTTAGTCTACACTGATGCGTCCTTATTAGGACTTGGAGGTGTACTTCAGCAAGAGAATCAGGCTATAGCTTATGCTTCTCGTAAGATTAAGCCTCACGAGAGGAACTACCCCACCCACGATTTAGAGTTGGCGGTGGTGGTGTTTGCACTTCGTATTTGGAGACATTACCTCCTAGGGGAGAAATTTCGATTATTCACGGACCACAAATCACTACAGTACCTCTTTATGCGGAAGGGGTTAAATATGCGTTAACGTCGGTGGCCTGAGTTTGTGAAGGACTATTAATTTGATATCCAGTACCACCCCGAGAAGGCGAATGTGGTAGCAGACGCGTTGATCCGTAGGATAGTTGGTTAGGTGGCCGAGGCGTGGAAAGCTAAATGGAAGGATTTAGGGAACCAGGATGTGGTGGCTCGATCGTTTATGTCTATGATGACGGTTACACCCCAGATTATTACGGGAGTAGTACAGGCTCAGGCAAATGATCCGTTATGCCAAAGTCAGATAGTGAAGCTTCTAGTCGAGGAGGCTGAGTCTTACACCGTGGGTTCAGACGGGGGTCTACATTTTAATGGGAGAGTGGTTGTTCCCGAGGGTGAGGATTTGCGACATAAGGTGATGATAGAGTCGCACGGTTCTTAATTTTTGATGCATCCCGGCAGGGATAAGATGTACCAGGAGATGCGTAGACAGTACTGGTGGAACGGAATAAAGAAGGATATTATCGAGTTTGTCTCGAAATGTGCCACTTGTCAGTTGGTAAAGGTGGACCATCAGAGACCGATGAGACTTCTACATCCATTAGAGGTTCCTATATGGAAATGGGAGAGCATTTCCATAGACTTTATCATGGGATTGCCCATATCACAGAGGGGTCACGAGTTGATATGGGTGATAGTGGATCGACTGACCAAGGTAGCCCACTTTCTTCCAGTCAGGACAGACTCTACCGTGGGATAATATGCCCAGTTATTCATAGCAAAGATAGTGAGACTTCACGGAGTGCCTCTTAATATCGTGTCTGACAGAGATAAGGTGTTCGTTTCTCAATTTTGGGAGAGTTTTCAGGAGGCGTTGGGTACGGAGTTGCGACTGAACACAACCTATCACCCACAGATGGATGGTTAGACAGAGCGGACGAATCATATGTTGGAGGACATGTTACGTATGTGTATTATTAATTTTCGCGGGCATTGGGAGTAGTACCTTCCACTGGTGGAGTTTGCTTATAACAATTCCTACCAGTTTACTAACGGTATGGCTCCATTTGAAGACCTTGTCGCTCCCCAACATGTTAGCTAGAGGTGGGGTACAATAAGTTACTGGGTCCAAAGGTGATTCAGGACACTTCGACAAGGATAAAGTTGATAAGGATCCGTATTCGAGTTGATCAGGATCAGCATAAGAGTTACGCTGATGCCAAATATTACTTTTGACAGTTCAATGTTGGGGATCAGGTGTTACTTCGGGTGTATCCTATGAATGGAGTTATGCATTTTAGGAAGAAGGGAAAGTTGGCACCAAGGTATGTAGGGCCGTTCCCCATTATCAATAGGATTGGGCCAGTTACTTATAGACTTGGGTTACCGGAGCACTTTTATAGAGTCCATGACGTGTTTCATATCTCGTCGCTGAGGAGATTTCTTTGAGATGAATTGGCTCATACTCACATTGTGATAGAGGAGATAAACTTACAACCTAATAGCTCCTACGAGGAGGGACCAGTTGCTATAGTAGACCGTAGCGAGAGGAAGTTGAGATCGAAAATAGTACCACTAGTGCGTGTTCAATGGCGGCACCATTATGTTGAGGAATCAACCAGGGAGCGCAAGGATGCCATGTGTGAACGTTATCCAGAGTTATTCTTTCCAGGTATATATATATATATATATATATATATATATATATATATATATATATATATATATATTCTTTTCTGAATTTCGGGACGAAATTCTGTTATTAGGGGGAAGTATGTAACACCCCATATTTTTACGCATAATTATTTTTATGAAAAATTGGGATTAATAAAATTAAAGGGAGAAAATTTAAATTATAATTAATCCAATTTGTATGATAATAATCACTAGCGTGATGAGAGTTAGTAATTATTAAAATAATATTATAGTCGGGAATGAGATACACGACAGTTAAGTTATAAATATTTGGGATGTATATGAGTCGCGTCACTATTATGTAGTTGAGGGTTTAAAAAGATAAATTATTTTTGTATAACTCGGACGACTAGTTTGAGTGCGCCAGAGTGTCCGGAAGGAACGAAATAGTTAGAAAACCCTACTCGGGTATTTTATTTGGAGTCCAGGGCATTTTAACCCAAAATGACACCCCGGAGGGGTTTATTGGTCTTTTGAAAATTTTGGGTAATTAAATGGACGAAAATTGGGTTTAATTAAAAGCAGTTAGGGTTAGTGGCCTGTTAGTTCAACTTACGTAAGATAGAGAGGAGAAGAGAGAGAGAACCAAGTAAGTCGAAGAAGTCTCCATTAGTACTCAAGCTTTCGCGCCAAAAAGTACCATTTTTCAACCGCGAATCAGAAGTTCCTTTTTTAGGCAAGTGATTATCTTACTCTTTCTCTTAGCAATTGTTATACCTATTAAAATATGTTGAGGTTTTAGAACTATTAATACCAAAATTTGGTTTACCTACGTTGAGATTGTGTAGGAATCTTAGAAATTTGATAGGGGTTTGCATGTAGAGGATTTTCCCCTTTATAGAAGTGTGAAATTAGGAGAATTAGATCTTAATCACGAGATAAAAATGGAACTTTTATGGATTTATAATTTTTGGGTTATGTTAATATGATTTAAGGGAAAATTTAGGAGTTTATTGAATTTATTCGATGATTAGAAGGATTTGTCCCCCTAAACTATGTTAAGATATGTTCTAGAGTGACTTAGAGTAGTTTGGTAACCTTGTACTTGGGTTGGAATGGGTTTAGGTTGAGATTGAAGAGGAGAAAATCGGGAAAAATGAACTTTGAAGATGAAATGGGCAACTGCGGAATTTTCGTTAGAAGTCCAGCCCAGGTCGTTCGAACGATACTTCTAACGAGTTTCCAGTGGCCCTTCTAAAGATTTTGGTAGTTCGTTCAAAGTGGGGGGACCTTCGTTCAAATGACCCTTGTTTGAAAGAGATTCCTTGGGTCTTCTAACGAGATTCCATAATGACTCTTAAGGCCCGATTTTGGTTCGAACTTCCCGTAGGCTTATTTATGTGAGTGTTAGACCTGTTTGAATGTCGAGTGACTTAAACTTATAATTATTAGTGAGCAGAAAATATGTCGACCCTCGGGAGGTATGAAATTCGTAGAATTTGAGAGATACAAAAATACAAGGGAGAATATATACGAATAAGGGCTGGGGTATAATAGGGGATATTATGCGTACTACGAATACTAGGCGATGGGAAAACCAATGAATTTGCATAAGTTGTGCGTATGATTATTGTTACAATATTATGTGTCTGACATACCTACCTACTGGCTATCAAACGGAGGTTAACGCGTTGTGGACGATCGTATCTTGTGTGCCTTCAGGGGATTTAGAGTCGTACCACTAGAGCATGGAACCTAGGTACGGGCTATCCTTGAAAATGATAGTGATTACGAGCGTGTGGGTGCATAGGCCATCGGCTCGGGACTATGTTCACCTCCAATAGGTGTTTGTGTTTTTATTGGTTCTCAAGAGATTGAACCTGTTGTCCTCTATGCGTGAGCGTTGCAATGGGACTAGATAGCCGAGTGTGCGCGGCACTAAGGGTTTCTCAGCCAGGGGTGCAATATTGCTATATTTATATATAAATTGATATGTATAAATAAAGAGATTTATGTTTGTATACCAAAATCCTACTTGGAGTCTTATATTGATGACTCTATTTTTAAATGTGTACTTATGGTTTTCACAGCTGGGCAGTTAGAAGAATATGAGAATAAACTAAAGTAATTCTAAAACTATATTAAATTCTTAAGAATGTCGGATTTGGGTAATTTAGGGAGTCTTCCCAATGTAATAGTATGTATTCAGTAGCCAGTCAGGGTATCATGACTAGATTGGGTAATTAGACTCATTAGACATGCATACTAGATTGAGGGGTGAGTATCTCAAGTGAGTACGCTAAGTTAACTTGGATAATAATTGTGCTAATTGATTCAATTTAAGCACTTGCTATATTAAACTATTTTCAACTCGGGATCTGAACCGTTTTTCTGTATATCTTTCTATTGTTCCATTATCTTTAGGTGCCCAGCCACAGGGACACCAACCTTAGGAGACACTATTCAGTTACCGTGTTGTAGCTACTTTGGAAGCTGCAGGATAATTGCAAATAGACGACTCAGCTTATTCTTCTTTTCCAGTTATTTACTCTGTTGGACATGTCGTCCCTACTTCAGTTTACTTCCTGAGATTTAGTTGTTTTAAATTCTCTCTTAAATTTACTTTACTTTTAATTAGATTTATTGTGTGGGATTGTATCTGGACGTGTTTACTCCATCCATTATTTTGCTCCAGTTAGACTTTATTTATGTTACTGTGATGTATGGAATTTGTTGGTATTCTTTTTTATATTGGTTAGTAACAAGATAAAATTTGGAGAACACGCTTTTTAAATATTAGGTGGTTAGTTTTTATTAAATTAAAATTGAGTTTTCAACAGTGATGCATTATCTGGACCAACTTGATACTCTGAAATTAATTAATTAAGGAATGATCACCCTGTAATTAATTATGCGGGGTGTCACAGTCATGAAATTTATTTATAGGTCTAAAGAGGGTGTCAATCTATAGGGTCCTTGACTTGCCTACCGAAATAGAACTCCAGACACATTGCTGATAGGAAGGCTTTCGGGGGTGTCATTCGACAGTCTGAGGCCAAAAAAATTGAAAAAATGGTTGTAAAATGCAAATCGTAAGACAGAATTACGCACAGGGTAAACCATTGGAAAGGTTATTCAGAGTCTTTTAAGAATCCATTCATCCAATCCCCGTTTTGGGAGTTGACCAAGGTCAAACGGGGCCTAGAAATGCCCATTGGTACTGAATAGGAAAATTTTGGAGGAAAATGCATCATTCATCCGAACCGTAAGGCCGATTTTGGCACAATATGGACCGTTGGAAAGGGTATTAAGATCACTTCAATATTTCATCAAACTTCATTTGATTCAAAGAGTTTACGAAGGTTAAAATAGTGCTCGAAATCGCTCGGTGATCCTTCAGAATAAAATGGGAAGTTCGCCCATAACGTAATGTTGATTTTCACACGGGGTGGAGGGTTGGATAAGGTATTTAGATAGCATCAAAGATTCATTTAAATTTATTCAATCTTAAGACTAATCGGAGTCTAATGGGTCCCAAGAGATTTCACTGGCCTCCAAATAAACTTTTGAGGTAAAATGTATCATCTATTCATACCGTAAGATCGATTCACACATGGGGCGAACCGTCGGAAAAGGGATTCAAATACCTTTAATGATTCATAAGGTTTCACTTAAGAGAGATGGTTTATTGGAGTCAAACGGGTCTCGAAAGCGCTCGGTGTCCTCCAGGTCAGTTTTTAATAGTAAAACGGACCATTCGTCTGAACTGTAAGGTTGATTAACCCACGGGGTGGTCCGTTGGAAAGGGGATTCAGAGTGCTTTGAAGATTCATTAAGCTTTTACTCAGTTGATAAAGTTAATCAGTGTGAAATGGGGCCTGAGTGTGCCGGGTGGCCTCTAGATCAGTACTCGGTGTATGACCTAGGGTTTATGGTGAACGAGTGAGTGCTAGAGACCTAATGAGGTCCTAGGATGGTGTGTGTATAGATAGACCCTCGATGGATGAGCTTGGAACAAGTGAAGGCCATCGAATTATAGACACCACATAGGCGCTGGGAAAGATGACTTTGGGTCAATTTTCTGGACCCAGAGTATGAGGTTGACAGATTTGATGGGTCAAGGTCAGTTTCGAAGACCTAAGGGGATGAGGATGATCAGTTTAGTGAGCCGAGGTCAGTTATGAGGACCTAATGAGATAAGAATGACTAATTCAATGGATCAAGGTCAATTATGAGGCCTAAGGAGACAAGGATGATCATTTTAATGGGTCAAAGATGTGTTAGGATTGGTTCAAAAGGGATAGGGATACCAATTCAGTGGGCCGAAGTCAATTTTTGGGACCCAAATTGATGTTGGGGGTGACCGATTCATAGGGTCGAGATCAATTCTGAGGACCTAGAGTTATAGCGATCAATTTTGAGAGTCGAGGTCAATTATGAGGACTTAATGTTATAACGACCAATTCTAAGGGTCGAGGTCAATTCTCAGGATCTTAAGTCATAACGACCAATTTTACGAGGCAAGATCAATTCTGAGGACCTAAAGTCGTGATGACCAATTTTACGGGCCGAGATCAGTTCTACGGACCTTAAGTTGTAATGACCAATCTTGTGAGTCGAAGTCAATTCTGAGGACCTAAAGTTATGATGACCAATTTTGAGGGTCGAGATCAATTCTGAGGACCTTAAGTTATAACGACCAATTCTTTGGTTCGAGGTCAATTCTGAGGACCTTAAGTTGTAATATGCAATTATGCGGGCCGAGAATAATTGTGAGGACCTTAAGTTGTAATGACCAATTATGTGGGCCAAGGTCAATTGTGAGGACCTTAATTTGTGACTACCAATTATAAGGGTTGAGGTTAATTCTGAGAACCTTAAGTTATAACGACCAATTTATCAGGTCGAGGTCAATTATGAGGACCTTAAGTTATAACGGCCAATTCTATGGGTTGAAGTCAATTATGAGGACCTTAAGTTGTAGCATGGGGAATTTCTTTCCTGGAGATATTTTAATTATGTTGAGGGTGCAAGTGCACTTGTGGTACTATTGGGGATTGTTTTATCTTGAAACTCCATTGGAGGATGTTTTAGTTTTAGGATTACGGTTGGGGAATCGTAGTAGACTTGCATGTGGGCGCATCATTGGTTATGTTATGTAGTATGCCGAGGATGAGAGTGTAAGATTAATCGTGCTGGGGATTTTGAGAGTTTGAAAGGGGATTAGTGTCGTAAAAATTATTTTCTTGGGGAAAATGATGTTACATATTTTCAAGGATTTTTGGGAACTTTTCGAGCAATTTCATGGTTTTTCTAGAATTTTTTTGGTCTTTTTTTTACAAAATTTTAAAGGGTCTACCAATAAGAGGGTTCGGGGTGCCAATCGACAATGTCATGGACTCCTAGGCTTCCTTGGGAAGAGCAAAATGGCAGCTACCACCGATCAGTATGGACTAAGGGCTGTTAAACTTGACTTTAGGGTGGATTGCTGAATCTTTGTTGGGGATATAGGTGATCTTCTAGCCTTGGAGTCTTCCATTGGGGGGAGTAAGGGGATACATTCATGCAGGTGTAGATAAGGAAGTTGTTGTCACATGAGGTGGTGTATTGGTTGACGGGGCTTAAGGATGAGGTGACATCCATTTATGATTTTTTCCTTTCTTGATTTTCTTACAGATCTCTCGTTACGACTGGAGGAGTTTGGTGTTGACCGTGTGGGATGCTTTATTTAACGACTTTGTACCTAAAAAGAGACTCAAAAAGGATAAAATAGATGAATTATTTGTTTAATTATCTTGATTTAGTGGCTTAATCTACATGCACTTTAATTTGATGCTGAAGTTTTTCGAAAAAAAAAATAGGAAAATAACGTTTTTTGGAATTTTTTTAGTAGAGTTTGCCTTGGAGGTTTGGTTGCGAAAAGCTTCTCATTGAAGGGACTTATTTTGAAAAAATGCGTTTTTGGAAATTTTTGGGTGGAGGAAGTCCTTGGAGGGTTGGTTGGTATATGGATAAGGAGATAGAAAGTTTGATGTAGAGTGGAGCTTGTCACCTTTGTTTAGTTGTGTTGATTCTTTTGTGTTGGAGAGACAGTACTGGTGATGGCTTTGCTGGAGCTATTTGACTAGAATCTGTTAGCCATAACGGTACAATTCTGTCACCCTAAGGACCATGTCTTCTGGTTTGGTTTGAATGTGGTTTGTCCTACATACGAGAAATTCTCAGCAATATTGGGGGTTAGCCCTAGTGTCGCGATAGTTACGCCCAAATTTTCTCATTCTCCCTAAGCATTTCTGGTGAAATTGTTCCATATTTCTCCTTCGATGGTTTAGTCATTAGTTACAAAAGGGATTATTTTGAAAAGCTATTACTCAATTCGTTTAATACAGGATTAAACTGTCTAAGTAAATCCGAACGGTTTTTTGGAGAAACTCTTTTCTTTAAATCAGAACAGATTTAACCACAAGATGTGCTTAATAAAAAAACATACGAGATATGTTCAAGATTATGTAACTAGTTTTGAAAACCTAAACTAAAAGAGTTAAATTAGTTAAATCAGCACACCAAAAGAATGAGACGAGGAGATGTAGAAAGATTAAGTACAAGAAGTTTTTAACGTGGTAAAAACCTCACCCAACTGAGGAAACATCCACGATGACTTCTAAGTCACAAACCAAAAATCCACTAAAACAAAATATACAAGTTACAAATTATTTAACACACATGCACATAAAATAGACCTATACAAGTTTAGAATATGTACCCACTGGTTTGATTCTAACTTTTCTGCAGTTCTGATGTTGATGTGGCTTTCTCAGTTTGCTAACTTCTCCACACTTTTTTCTAGCTTTTTGTCGACTCTTGACATTTCAAGATCTTACAACCAACACTTCTTGTGTTGTAGTGTGACAGGTGTTTGTGACAGTGTTCTAACACATGCATGCACACACGCACACTAATTTATACAAACAAGTCCTATCAAATTACAGATCAGATCTAAATGATAAGGTTTTCAGTTCCTCTCTTCTTTAGAAGCTATAGACTTTTTTTATCTTTGAAATTAACCAAGAATCCAAGGTTACCTTGCTCGGAAGACTGCCAATGTCTTAAACAATTTCAGAGGGTTTTAAAAATGTTTTTGAAATTGTAAACCGCCGATTGCTATTCCAACTAGATCAAAAGTCTTGTTTCTTAAGAACTAGAAACAGAAAACAATTTGTTGATTTTTGAGAAGTGAAAAACATTTACAGAAAGGAAGAATAAATAAATTAGATTTCTCAAGATGAGAAGCTAAAATAATGCAGATCTACGTGTAATATGACATATAATAGTAAGATCTACTGTTTCTATGAAAAAGAAATAGAGATCAAACCTAAAATGCCTAAGTTGGATATAAGATCTCAAACTCAGAGGATTCAAACAACAAACAACCTTCAAACCACTACCAACATAACTCTTAAATACTCAGATTTGGTATTTGGATGTAAACTGATTTTGAAAAAAGGAAATTAGGGTTTGAACGATTTAGGGTTTGCTCTCTGGTTTCTCCCTGGTCTCTCTCTCTCTCTCTCTCTCTCTCTCTCTCTCTCTTTCTCTCTCTCTTTTCTCTCTCTCTGGACGAACTGGCCAAAAGTCTCCAAATGTTGAGGCTAAGCCTCCTTATATAGTAGGCGATGAAGGTTCGAGAATAACTGAACAAATCCAATGGCTGAGATTTGGTGTTTTGGGGTTGACGAGCGTTCAACGGTTTAATATCAGCGATGGAAAAGATATTCGTTGATTGGTTTAGAGAGGTTTCACAGTGATTGGGATAAAACGAATGCAGACCATTGATAAACTAAATCCAAGGGCTGAGAATTCACAGAGGTTCTGAGTGTATAAACAAACACAAATCTGACCGATGTAACAATGACAGGTGTAAGGCCCAAATGCAACCAAATGCGCTTGTTTTCAAAATAATTACACAGACACCCTGAAGTCTCAAGCGTTTTCGGATTCTACCCAACCAAACTTTCAGGTATGAAATGATAAAACCAGTAATCATAGAATGACCCCAAAAGTTTTAAAACCCAAATTTTAATTTCAAAAGATCATTTAAAAATTATTTAAAAAATTCCCAAAAATTATTAAAAAATAATTTGAAAGGGAATTAACACACACAACTCACACACAAGCAAATAATGCAATATATGTAAAATGTATGCAATCCTTGTGTGTGTGTGATTGAGATTTTACCATCAAATGAATCAAGTGAGGAATGTATGAGAAGAATCTGAGGCTCTTTGGTATCTAAGGGATAGGACCCAAATTTTGTCACAATTTCCAAACTAGATGAGCACCTATACAATGTAGACTCAAGTGAGTCAAGATTATAAGGTGCTTCAATCTCCCACTTTGAAAATATGATACAAAATCTCCTTTGAGTCATCTTGGACTCATAAGGATACGAAAAAAATGAAAAACCTTATTCCTATACAAAATTCTATCTACCCATATCCCAGAAAAAGAAAATTACATAACTCAACTAAATACAACCTAATACCCTAATAACATCTATTGAGGACAACAACACAGATTCTTGCAAATAAGACTAAGATCAAGCTTTTTAGAAATATATACAAGAAAAAATGAACTCATAAGACTCAAATTTCTCCCCCATTTTGTCTCAAATGGACAAAGGGAAAAAATACTTAAGCCACACTAGTTTATTCAGCTCAAACTATTCCTATCAATTTTCCCAAAGAATGAAATCAATTGTAATCCAAGTAAACATATATGAAAGATGCAAATCAGTAGAAAGATAATTAATTTCTAATTCCTTAGTCTCAACTAATTCGCGTATAAAATGATGTCTAATTTTTATATGTTTTGTTCGCGAGTGTTGAACAGGATTTTTAGAGATATTGATCGCGCTTTGATTATCAAAATAGAGCTGCAGTTGGTCTTCTTGAATTCCATAATCATTTAGCATTTGTTTAAGCCGAAGTAATTGGTCACATCAACTACCAGCAAGTATGTATTCAGATTCAGCTGTAGATAAGGTGCAGTTTTGTTTTTTACTACCCCATCCTACCAAATTGTTACCTATATAGTAACACGCTCCTGATGTGCTCTTACTATCATCAGTACACCCTGCCCAATCGACATCAATGTATCCGATTATAGTACTAGGAGTATCATTGGTGTACCAAAGTCCTAAATTTAGAGTGAATTTTATGTATTTAATGATTCTTTTTACACAAACTAAGTGGATCTCTTTAGGATTATTTTGATAACGGGCACACACGCAAACTGCGTACATAATATCAGGACGCGAGGCTGTAAGGTATAGTAAAGTTCCTATCATACTACAATATATAGTAGGATATATGGATTTACCACTCTCATCTTTAGATAATTTCACCGTAGTACTCATGGGGGTTCTAGATTCTTTGGCACTTTCAAGACCGAATTTTTTTACAATCTCTAAAGCATATTTAGATTGCGACACAAATAAATCTTCTGAATCCTATTTGACTTGAAGACCCAAGAAAAATCTCAACTCCCCCATAAGAGACATTTGAAATTCTTTATGCATAATTTTAGAAAATGATTTAACTTCTGAAGGGGAAGTTGATCCAAAAATGATATCGTCAACATAAACTTGAGCTATAATAATATATTTGTCAAAGTGTTTGACAAATAGGGTTTGATCATTTCCATCTCTCTTTAAACCTTTATCTAAGAGAAAGTTAGAAAGACGCTCATACCAAGCTCTTGGCGCTTGTTTCAGACCATACAATGCCTTTCTAAGACGATAAACATGATTTGGATACTGAGGGTCAATAAACCCTTTAGGTTGTTCAATATAGGTCTCTTCAGTCAAGATTCCCTTAAGAAAGGCTGACTTTACATCCATTTGGTAAAGCGTAAAATGCAAGTAACAAGCTATGGCAAAGAGAAGACGAACAGATTCTAAGCCAGTAACAGGAGAAAATGACTCGTTAAAATCTATTCCTTCAATTTGAGAATATCCTTGAGCAACTAATCTGGCTTTGTTTCAAATGATTATCCCACTTTCATCAGTTTTATTTTTAAATAGAGAACGTGTGCCAATAACCTTTTTATTATCAGGCCTAGGTACAAGATACCAAATATCATGAATGAAAAATTGAATAAGTTCTTCATGCATTACAGAAATCCATTGAGGGTCATTTAATGCCTCATTTACATTCTTTGGTTCCACATTGGAAACAAAACGTGCATAGTGAGCATAGTTTCTAAATTGAGATCTTGTACGTATAGGCTCATAAGGGTTACCAGAAACATTATCTATGGGATGATCTTTAGAAACCCAGTTAGGTACTTTAGGTTTCTCAATTGGTAAAGAATCATCTATTTCTGGAGAGTCATTTTCTAAAACAATTTCTGACTCTTCCACAATAGTTGGTTCTCCAGTCTTACTCTCAACATTAGTGTCACTTACTATAACGTTTATGGATTCCATTAAAGTCTTTGTGCAAAGATTATAGACGCGGTACGCTTTACTGTCAGGAGAATGTCCTAAGAAAATAGCTTTATCTCTACGAGTCTCAAATTTTGATAAGTGTTCTCTGTCTTTACAGACATAACATGTACTACCAAAAGTTCTAAGTTATTTAAGATTGGGATTCTTCCCATACCATAGTTCGTAAGGAGTTTGTTTAGAATTCTTCCTAAGATAGACCCTATTAATAATATAACAAGCAGTACGAATTGATTCTACCCAAAAATATTTAGGTAAACACTTGACATGAATCATAACTCGTGCCATCTCTTGAAGAGTAGGATTATTTCCCTCAGCAATTCCATTTTGTTAAGGAGTATTAGGAGCAGTAAATTCATGTTTGTAACCATTATAGTCACAATACTCTATAATACACGTGTCAATGAATTCTCCTCCTCTATCACTATGAATTCTATTTACTTGAGTGTCCTTATCATTTTCAATACGAAGTAATATTTTCAAAAAAGTTCGAAACGTGTCTGACTTTTATTTTAAGAAGGCTACCCAAGTAAACCTAGTGAAGTCATCTACCACAACTAGAATGTAATTGTGTCCACATAGACTAACAGTACGAGAAGGACCCATTAGGTCCATATGGATGAGCTCCAAGGGTTTAGAGGTAATGGTATCTTTAACTTTCTTATGAGGTGCCCTAACAATTTTTTTCTTCCTGACAAGATCCACAGAAAGTGTTAGAGATAGGTTTGATCTTTGGAATTGCTCTAACAATTTCTTGTGAAGAAAATCTACTAAGGCTATCGTAATTTATGGACCCATCCTATTATGCCATATCTCATTGTCATCCATTTTGAAAATGTAATAGATCTCAGTACTATTCTGGACAGTATAACAATTTTCAGGAGTTTTGAGTCCTGTAATTATGCGCTCAGCTTTTTCATTTAAAATCTTGCAATTATACTTTGAAAAGGTGACAGTATGATTTGAGTCACAAAATTGCGAGATACTAAGTGGATTAGCCTTAAGACCTTTTACTAGAAGAACATTTTCAAGCACATGCATTCCTGCTTCTTGGAGTGTTCCTTTACCAATGATTTGAGATGATACTCCATTACCAAAAATAACTTTTCCTCTAGCAAAGCTGGTTTTGTTTAAAAGTTTTGTATCATCCCCAGTCATATGTTTTAAACACCTAGAGTCTAAATACCAACCAGATGGAGTGTGTTCAGCTTTTAAAGCAGTAATCACAGTGTTACACTTCATCTGGGGCAATAGATCATCATTTTTAACTCAAATAGCTCTTATTTTTATTTTGCGCATATTTGCTCTTCTTTGATAAAATTTGCGAGCATTAGATTTTTGTTGAAAAATATTTTGCACATGCATTTGAGTTTTATGGAGGATATGAGCATTTGTTTTAGGAAAGTGCCTAGGAATCCTTCTTGTAAATCATCTTTTAGGTCTGGTCTTTCTCTTTCTATAGTTAGAGTTTTTGTCTGGTTGTCTAGGCAGAACATAATTGTTATGACTTCTCCTAGAGTAGATAAAGTTTTGGTATAAAGGAGTATTACAGACAGGATTAACTAAATGTCTAGAGTAGCAACCTTCGAAAGAACGACCGTATATGTCACAGTAAGAGCAATACAGATTGCTTGAAGGGGGTATCTCCTTAGGAAAATCTCTAAACATAGGTTTCATGGGAATTTGACGTTGAATCTTATTCCTAGGGAGTACAGTTTGAAAAGTAGAAACACTCTTCCTAATCGGAGGGCAGACATATTCAGACTTAGGCAAACTATCACACTTAGAGTTACTTGATTCCCCAATATCAAACTTTTATTGGTTTTCATCAAACTCATCTTTTAGGGAATGAAAATCTGGAAAGGATTCCATGGGTCTTTTGCCACCTGACAAAAACTTGATTGATTCAAAGTTTTTAGTTTGTGTATTTAAATTTGGGTAAAATCCTATTCCAATTCAGTTATCATAATTGGTTTTTGAATCAGCAACAAAATCATCAAAACAATTGGAATTGTTTTCAAACTTAGCAAATTTTTTGAAAACAATTGTTGTCTTTTCTTTAGCTTGTTCTAATTCTAATAATGTCCCTTTATATTTTTTCTCCAGAGTTTCATTTGTTTCAACCAAATCTTTCAATTTTTGATCAAAGATTTTGACTTCATTTTTATGAGTTAGACATTGGGTAGTATACTCTTCAGCATTAAGTTTAACCATTAGACTTAGGTCTTTGTGACACCTCGCCTAATGAAATATCGGGTGATCAGTCCTTTATTAAATTAAAATTAAGGTGAACGGTTGGTTCATTCTCAGCATCACTGTCGCAAAATAAAATTTCCAATTTGAACATCCTAATTAATTAAGCTAAGTGTTAAAACAATTTTAAACCTTATTTCTATTTCATTTAATTCCATTAAGAAAACATTTTCAATAATTAACAATTAAGAATCGTATAAATGTTAAAGATGGCAATTAACACACAAGAATTTACCCATTCAGATAAACAAATACCAAGTTTGAAAACTACAAATAAAATCATCCTGACAGGAATTACATCCCAAAGAGTACCAAATACTGAAAGTAAATTAACATAAATCTCTCACAAATCCAACTGAATAGGGAAACGGGCGACTAATGCCCTAACTAATCAGAACTAAAATGAGAATAGAGTCAACAACGAGGTCATCTAAGCAATGGCCTACAACTCCCACATAAGCTACAGCGCGTCCGTTCTAAGGAATCTAAGCATGACGCCCCTATGGATGGGCACCTTAATATATATATATATATATATATATATATATAAGAGAAAAGAAATAACAGGAAACGGGTCAAATCCTGAGTGTAAAACAGTTTAAAAATTGTTTAGCAAGTATTTAAAATGCTTACCGGCTAATGTCACAACCATGTTAGTATGCGTCACTCTCTTGCGAAATTCTCACCTCTCATCTAGTGTGCACGCCTACCGTACTATTAACCTCAAAAGTTTATTTTAACTTAACTTTCCCATAAAGTTTCATACCTCTAATGACGATGGTTAAGATAATTAATTTTTGAAAATTAAGCTCTCTCATATATCTTATATTATATTAAAATAACCCAGTGATGTCACAAAATTTCCAAACACTTATAATAAAGTTGGAGTATTTATTCATTACTTTATGCACAGTAGAAAGTTCCCATACTTATGTGTGTGTGTGTGTGTGTGTGTGTGTGTGTGTGTGTGTGTGTGTGTGTATATATTATTGGCACCCCTTATAAAATCTATGGTGCTGGCATACTCTGCTATCAAGTCCCCGTATCACTCGTACTAAGGGAAATACTAGTTCGGAATCACTCTCGAACTGTATTAACATAAAACACATACAATTGGAGGCTAAGTATAGTTCCAAGTCACTAAGAGGTCAGCACATACCCTCACATCTCTTAGGACCATCTGTCTATCACTCAAATAGCCTGTATCAAGGATACTATCTTCTAGGGTACAAGTCGTTATCCCCCATAAAGGCCCAATCGAGATAAGACCTCCGTGATAACAAGTAGCTCGGGTATCATTTTTGCATAGATATATAATATATGCACAATAACACAGTCATATATATATAAATATTCACATTTCTAAATTAGGTACGCCCACGGCCCATAATTATAATTATCCGTTCTTAGTACATTTTCCTCGATTATCTCGCATAACGGACTCGTCACTTTTATTATCCTATATTAGTTACTCCATACTTACTTCTCATCTCTCGAAGTATTCCATTTCCCTAAGTATAATTTCAGTAGGCTCTCTCACTTATCTCCTAGTCTAACTTACTCACGAGTCTCGATCTTTTATTAGACGTACGCATGATTTCGTATGGGTGAATAACTCCCCGTTAACCCATAATTTCATACTACATTAAATTTTACTCAACGGGGTCTACCTAGGCCCTACTGGTCCTCTTTATATCCCATTATACTCTAACAATAACAATCAAGGGTTCCTATGCATTTTAACCGGATTAAACCAACGGATGAAAAATATGCAGTTTTCCAGGAGGGGTCGATCGATCGAGGAAAGGGGGTCGGTCGATCGATCGATGTTCTTGGGTTGATCGATCGATCGATCAAGCAGTTCTTTCCCAGAAACTGCCATTAAAACCTACGAGTTTCATCTTCAAATTTTCTTTTTCCTGATTTCTCACGTCTAAATTAATCAAATTTTGTGGGTAATCCTCTACATATAATTGGGATGTCCAGAGTTTATTTATTTTCTCTACAACATGTAATTGGGTTCTCTAAATCCTTGAGTTCTTCCATGAAACATATGTTCAATCATCCTAATCTAACATGGTGTGACATTTAACTAAAAGAGAAGCAGATAGATACTTTCCTGGAATTTGAGTTTCTGATTTGTGGATGAAGGAGGTATGATTGTGTTCCTCATCGTGCGATCTACGCTTTGGTGGTGGTGGCGGTGTAAACGGTTGAGTCTTTAGCCTTGAGTTGCTTGGAAAGCTCTCCAACTCCTTCTCTAATGTCCGTTCTTTGATTTTGTGTTTGTTAACCCTAGAAGGCAACTCCTAAAGGTTGATTTATCCTTAGGAAATTCGTGGGTTTAATTATCCAAAAATGTCAAATGTCTATAATACCCTCCCAGGATGCCAATTAGGCCAAAAAATGGCTCGAGACCCAAACTAAACTCCCGGGTACATTATTTTGACTATCTCGACCATACCGAACATATTGGCGCACTCGAAATGACCATATAGGTGACTGATAATCTATTCACTTTTAATAATAAGAATTTAATCCCGACACGACATAGGAACGTCCCGATTTAATTTCTACAATTATCAAATTATACATCCATGATACTTTTAATAAATTCATTTATACATATTGCTTTACCCCTTAGGTAATATTCAATAATTTTCCAATAATTACTAACTCTCGTCATGCTAGTAAATATTTAAATTAATTTTTGAATTAATATTAAATTAATAACTCAATTTAAATTTAATAAATCCCTAAATTTTAAAAGCCATAAAAATACGGGGTTTTACATATTTCCCCCTTAATAAGGGAATTACATATCGAAATTCAGAAAAATAAGGCATACCTGGTAAGAATAAATCTGGGTATCTCTCGCACATATCTGCCTCGTGCTCCCAAGGGAATTCCTCCACATTATGATTCTCCTACTGAACCCGTACAAGTAGGATTACCTTCGACCTTAATTTCCTCTCTCTATGGTCTAGGATAGCCATTGGTATCTCCTTGTAAGATCTATCGGGTTGTAAATCAATCTCCTCTATCACGATGTGAGTATGGGCCATGTCATCCTGAAGATATCGTCTCAACGACGAGATGTGGAACACATAGTGAATGCGGTTGAAATGCTTAGGCAGCCCCAATCTGTATGCCACCGGACCAATCCTCTCGATAATGGGAAATGGTCCCACGTACCTCGGAGCCAACTTCCCTTTCTTTTCGGACCTCATCGCTCCTCTCATAGGAGACACACACGGTAATACTTGGTCCTCCACGTTAAACTCTCAAAAAAATAGTTTTGTAATGGCGTAGCTTTTCTACCTCTCCTGGGCTACTCGAAGGCGACTTCTGATAAGCTCAATCCTAGATGAAGTTTCCTGAATCACCTCTGGTCCGAGTAATTTGTTGTCCCCCACCTCTAGATAATAAGAAGGAGAATGATAAGGCCTGCCATACAATTCCTCAAATGGGGCCATGCCGATAGTTAACTGGTAGGAGTTATTATAAGCAAACTCCACCAGTGGAAGATACGACTCCCATCCTCCTCCAAAATCAAGAACACACATGCGTAGCATATCCTCCAACATCTGATTGGTACGCTCCGTCTGTCCATCCGTCTACGAGTGATAAGCCTAACTCAATCTCAACTCTGTACCCATGGCCTCCTGAAAGCTCTCCCAGAAGCGCGCCACAAAAATCTTATCTCTATCAGACACGATATCCAGGGGCACCCCGTGTAGCCTAAAAACTTCAGCAATGAACAACTGTGCATACTGGCCTGTGGTATAGTCAGTCCGTACTGGCAGAAAATGAGCCACCTTAGTCAACCGGTCCACTATAACCCATATGGAGTCGTGACCCCTCTGTGATGTAGGCAGCCCAGTAATGAAGTCCATGGAAATACTCTCCCACTTCCATGTAGGTATTTCCAAAGTTTGAAGTAATCCCGACGATTTTTGGTGTTCTACCTTTACCATCTGGCAAGTAGAACACTTGAACACGAACTCGGCAATGTCCTTCTTCATCCCACTCCACCAGTACTGCTGCCTCATATCCTGGTACATCTTATCCCCTCCGAAATGTACCATAAATTTGGACTCGTGTGAATGTATCATCAATGCATGACATAAGTCTTCTCCTTCTGGGACCACTAATCTCCCATTAAACCTCAAACCTCCATCAGAACTTACTAAATAGGAATCAATACCCTCAGCTAGAAGCCATACAATCTGTTCCTGATAAAATGAATTCGTTGACTGTGCATGTATCACACTCGTAACGATCTCTGGTGTGACTGTCATGACAGATACAAAGGAACGGGCTACTGCGTCTTAGCGACCCAACTCTTTCCACTTCGCTTTCCAGACGTCCGCTGCATCACCCACCGGTCTACGGCTTAATGCATCAGCAACCACGTTAGCCTTCCACGGATGGTACTATATTTCGAACTGGTAGTCTTTTATAAACTCCAACCATCTGCACTGACGCATATTTAGCTCTCGCTGAGTGAACAAGTGGTGCAGTGACTTGTCGTCTATGAAAAAGCGAAACTTTCCCCCTAACAAGTAATGTCTCCAAATCCTCAACGCAAAAATGACCACTGCTAGCTCTAGGTCATGGGTGGGGTAATTCCTTTCTTGAGGCTTTAGCTTACGGGAGGCAAAAGCTATAGCCTTCTCCTCCTGCTGAAGTACTCCCCGAGTCCCCGTAAAGAGGCATTAGTGTACACCAGATATTCTACGCCCGACTTGGGCAAAGAAATAACTGGTGCCGAAGTCAACTTATATTTCAGCTCATCAAAATCCAATTGACAAGCATCATTCCAAATATACAAAATTCCCTTACGAGTCAGATTCATCAACGGACCCGCTATTTTTGAAAAGCCTCGGATGAATCTCCTATAGTACCCGGCTAACCCCAAGAAACTACGAACTTCCTTCGGTGTCGTGGGTTATCCCCACTCCCTCACCGCTGACACTTTTCTCAGGTCAACCGATATTCCCAATTCTGACACAACATGCCCCAAAAACTGTACCTCCCGTAACCATAATCCGCACTTCTTATACTTAACATATAGCAGATGCTCTTGTAGAGTCTGAAGAACTTGCCTCAAGTGCTCGGCATGCTCCTCCACAGTGTGTGAATATATCAGGATGTCATCTTACAAAATGATGACAAACTGATCCAAGAACTCTTTGAACACTCGTTTCATCAAGTCCATGAATACGGCTGGAGCATTTGTCAGCCCAAATGGTAGGACTCTGAACTCATAGGACCTTTATCTCGCCAAGAAAGAAATCTTTGACACATCCTGCTCCCTAATCCGTAGCTGATGGCATCCCAATCTCAAATCTATCTTTGAAAAGAAGTTTGCTCCCCTCAACTGGTCGAACAGGTCATCGATTCGAGGCAATGGATATTTGTTCCATATTGTGCCCTTGTTCAGCTCTAGGTAATCAACGCATAACCTCAGTGAACCATCTCTCTTATTTACAAACAACATGGGAGCGCCCTAAGGTGAGGTGTTCCTACGAATGAAGCCTTAACCTAACAGCTGCTCTATCTGATCCCCTAACTCCCTCATCTCTGTTGGAGCCATACGGTACGGTGCACGTGCTATCGGCCGAGTGCCCGACATCAAGTCTATAACGAAATATTTCTCTCAACTAGGGGGTAGGCCCGATATCTCCTAAAATACATCAGAGTACTCACGAACAACTGGAATCGAATCTAAAGGAATCATAATCTCCTTAGAGGTATTCTCCTTTATATAGTACAAATAGGTGGAAGATCCTCCCTCTAGGCGAGGCATCGCCACCAAAAACATCTCCCGCCCCAGAATAGTAAAGATAATACTCCCACCATAACAATCTATCATGGCTCTGTACGCAGCGGCCCAATCCATGCTAATAATAACATCGTGCTCATGCTTCTCTAAGACTAGCATGTCTGCCGGTAAAATCAAGCTACTAATCTCTACTCCTACACCCCGATAAATAAAGAAAATCAAAGATCCATTACCCAGTGGTGAGTCTACGCATGTCATAGTTCTCTCTGTTGTGTCTAATAACCCTAAGGCCCGTAAAAAATGAGTAGCTATAAAATAGTGCGACGCCCCAGTATCAAATAAAACTCGACCCATAGTGCCATGGTAGGAAACGTACCCTCAATTGCGGGTGGTGCCTGAGGTGCTGCTCCCTGGTGGACGTTATAAACACATCCATACTGCAATTACCCATACTAAACTAGAGCTGCTGGGATGGAGGCTAAGGCTGGAACCTGAGCTGGCGCTGGGAGGGCGAATGGAAAGAGTGGCCTCTGCGGCTCATTATGGGCACCTTGCTGTTATGGGGCCCTATCTCCCTCTGGGTAATCCTAGTGCCTATGTCCATTCTTGCCACATCTAAAACATCTTCCCCTAAAGTTACCTCCCCTCTGCCCCTGTTGACCACGACCCTATTGGCCGTTACCACCCCGCCACTGGCCATGCTGGAAATGCTATTGGCCCTGATGGCCCTGCTGTTATCCCTGCTGCTGGCGATGTTGGCCCTGTTGTCCATGCTGATTAGACTGGACCTGCTAGCCCTGCCTAAATCTCCCAAATCCATGTATGGAGTCACTTGATTGGAACCGCTTGGTAGGGTCCCCCTGATAAGAACTATGGTCACTATGACGGGTATGTCCCTGGGCCGTTGGTGCCCCACCAGTACTACTACCCCCTGTCCTGCCCTACTGGCTGAACTCCCCTATAGATGGAATTGGTGATCCTGACAGTGTAATAAAGCAGCGTTAAGCAGATCAGTGTAAGTACTCATTGATAGATTTCCTATGAGGTGTTGATGGATCCTCCAGGCTAATCCATCTACAAACACCAGTATCTTCTTCTCCTTAGTGCATGCCTCATCTGGCACTATAGTGAGAAGTCTAATAAACTCCTCCTCGTACTTAGAAACAGTTGTACTCTCCTGCTTCAGATTTAGTAACTTTCGCCTCATCTCAGTCTGCACGGTGGATGGGAAGTACTTGCGATCAAATTGCGCCCAGAACAACTGAATCGTGATACTATCCCTCTCCTCTAAGGTGGTAGTGGACTCCAACCACTGCAAAGCGGCCCCCACTAGCTTGAAGGAAGCCAAAAGTTGTCTCTACACGTCAGTATACTCATACATGCACAGATGCCTCTGGATATCTTTCTTCCATTGGCTGGCGACTACTATGTCCGAACTACCCGAGAACTCCGGGGGATGCACCTTTTGAAACGCATCCCTAACCCGCTCCATGCAGATAGAAGGTGTGCTGGTACTGGCACCACTGCCTGAATCTGGGGTGGATCCTGCTGCACTACCGTTAATGCGACATTCACCACCTGAGCAACAACAACGGCTACCTCAGTTGCGTTCATCATCCCCTGAGCCGGAGCTGCTGGTTGCTCGGCCTGGGCATTCCTATCTCGGGGTGCGTGTCTCGGAGGCATTTGAAACTAAAAGGAAGTTTATTAGTCTACAGTTATTATCAAATATTGAATAGATGAAGACATAAACGTAAATACAAGAATACAAAAGTCTTAAAAATAGGGCTCTATATCAAGGATGCTAAGCTGGAAGCGAAATAACCCGTACAGATCCTAAAGGACACTAGAACCTGATGCTATGATACCACCTGTGATACCCCGCCTAATGAAATACCGGGTGATCAGTCCTTTATTAAATTAAAATCAAGGTGAACGGTTGGTTCATTCTTAGCACCACTGTCGCAAAATAAAATTTCCAATTTGAACATACTAATTAATTAAGCTAAGTGTCAAAACAATTTTAAACCTTATTTCTATTTTATATAATTCCATTAAGAAAACCTTTTCAATAATTAACAGTTAAGAATCGTATAAATGTTAAAGATGGAAATTATCACATAAGAATTTTCCCATTCAGATAAACAAATACCAAGTTTAAAAACTACAAATAAAATCATCCTGACACGAATTACATCCCAAAGAGTACCAAATACTGAAAGTAAATGAAGATAAATATCTGACAAATCCAACTGAATAGGGAAATGGGAGACACAGGCCCTAACTAAACAGAACTAAAATGAGAATACAGTCAACAACGAGGTCGTCTAAGCAATGGCCTGCAACTTCCACATAAGCTGCAGCGTGTCCGTTCCAAGGAATCTAAGCATGACGCCCATGTGGCTGAGCACATGTAATACATACATATATATATATATATATATATATATATATATATATATATATGGGACAATGGTGTTATGAATAATAACTCATGCATGATAAACATGTATGATAAACATGCATGATAAGCATGCATGGCATTTTATGTGTTACATGATTGCATGCATACATACATAGATTATTATTTTTTTATTTTTTTATTAAAATATTTTTTTTTAAAATATTTCTTTAAAAAATATTTTTTTTATTTTTTTAAAAGGTTTTTAAAAAAAACGGGTTATTATGGGTTGGGTTTTATCACAGGGGCAAATTTATCGCCGTGCCCTCGGGCACGGGCATCCGCTAGTATATATATATATAACAGGAAACGGGTCAGAGCCCGAGTGTAAAACAGTTTAAAAATAGTTTAGCAAGTATTTAAAATGCTTACCGGCTAATGTAACAACCATGTTAGTATGCGTCACTCTCTTGAGAAATTCTCACCTCTCATCTCGTGTGCACGCTTACCGTACTATTAACCTCAAAAGTTTATTTTAACTAAACTTTCCCATAAATTTTCATACCGCTAACTACGACGGCTAAGATAATTAATTTTCGAAAATTAAACTCTCTCATATATCTTATATTATATTAAAATAACCCAGTGATGTCACAAAATTCTCAAACACTTCTAATAAAGTTGGAGTATTTATTCATTACTTAACTACTTTTATGCACAGTAGAAAGTTCTCATACTTAAGTGTGTGTATATATATATATATTGTCGGCACCCCACATAAAACTATGGTGCTGGCATACTCTGTTATCAAGTCCCCGTATCACTCGTACTGAGGGAAATACTAGTTCGGAATCACTCTCGAACTGTATTAATATAAAATACATACAATTGGAGGTGAAGTATAGTTCCAAGTCACTAAGAGGTCAGCACATACCCTCACATCTCTTAGGACCATCCGACTATCAATTAAATAGCCTGTATCAAGGATACTATCTTCTAGGGTACAAGTCGTTATCCCCCATAAAGGCCCAATCGAGATAAGACTGTCCCGGAGCGAAAACCCCCATGATAGCAGGTAGCTCGGGTATGATTTTTACAGAGATATATAATATATGCACAATCACACAGTCATATATATATATATATATATATATATATATATATAAATATTCACATTTCTAAATTAGTATCGCCCACAATCCATAATTATAATTATCCGTTCTTAGTACATTTTACTCTATTATCTCGCATAACAGACTCGTCTATTTTATTCTCTTATATAAGTTACTCCATACTTACTTCTCATCTCTCGAAGTATTCCATTTCCCTAAGTATAATTTCAGTAGACACTCTCACTTATCTCCTAGTGTAACTTACTAACGAGTCTCGATCTTTAATTAGATGTACGCATGATTTCGTATGTGTGAATAACTCCTCGTTAACCCATAATTTCATACTACATTAAATTTCACTCAACGGGGTCTACCTAGGCCCTACTGGTCCTCTTTATATCCCATTATACTCTAACAATTAAGGGTTCCTATGCATTTTAATCGGATTAAACCAACAGACGAAAAATATGCAATTTTCCAGGAGGGGTCAATCGATCGAGGAAAGAGGGTCGATCGATTGATCATCGATCGATCAATGTTCTTTGGTCGATCGATCGATCAAGAATTTCTTTCCCATAAACTGTCATTAAAACCTACGAGTTTCATCTTCCAATTTTCTCCAAAACTTCATTAACAACTCCCAAACTCTCAAATAACTTTACTACAAGTTCTATATACATATATGCAAGATTTCCTACGTGAAACATGTGCAAATTCAATAACGGAATTGAATTAAAGGGCCAATTTATTTTAATTATCAGGAACCCTAACTTTCCACTAAAATTCCATTATTCAATTTCTTTTTCCAGATTTCTCACGTCTAAATTAATCAAATTTTGTGGGTAATCCTCTACATATGATTGGGATGTCCAGAGTTTATTTATTTTCTCTACAACATGTGATTGGTTTCTCTAAATCCTTGAGTTCTTCCATGAAACATAGGTTCAATCATCCTAATCTAACATGGTGTGACATTTAACTAAAAGAGAAGCAAGATAGATACTTGCCTAGAATTTGAGTTTATGATTTGTGGACGAATGAGGTATGGTTGCGTTCCTCGTCGCTCGATCTACGCTTTAGTGGTGGTGGCGGTGTAAACGGTTGAGTCTTTGGCCTTAAGTTACTTGGGAAGCTCTCCAACTCCTTCTCTAATGGCCGTTCTTTGATTTTTGTTTGTTAACCCTAGAAGGAAACTCCTAAAGGCTGATTTATCCTTAGGAAATTCGTGGGTTTAATTATCCAAAAATGTCAAATGTCTATAATACCCTCCTGGGATGTCAATTAGGCCTAAAAATGCCCCGAGACCCAAACTAAACTCCCAGGTATATTATTTTGACTATCTCGACCCTTTCGGACACATTAGAGCACTAAAAATGAACATACAAGTGACTTATCATTTATTCACTTTTAATAATAAGAATTTAATCCCGACACGACAGATGAGCATTCCGATTTAATTTCCACAATTATCAAATTATACACTCATGATAATTTTAATAAATTTGTTTATACATATTAATTTTCCCCTTAAGTAATATTCAACAATTTCCCAATAATTACTAACTCTCGTCACACTAGTAAATATTAAATTAATTTCGGGATAAATATTAAATTAATAACTCAATTTAAATTTAATAAATCCTAAAATTTTAAAAGCCATAAAAATACGGGGTATTACAGTCTTCTAGTTTCTTACTGATATCTTTCACTGTGTTCTCTAGTATAGAGCCTTTCTTAAGAGTTTTGGCATAAAGTATGTGAACATCAGGGAGGTCTTCAATGTCTGAATCACTAAGTGTATTGTGTGAAGTGACCCCTAAGGATTCAATTCTTGAACTCACACACATATTGACATCATCATTATCGCTTTCCCTTTGACTCATACACCCCGCTGTAAGACTAGCATTGTTCTCAGAAATTAAAGCATCCAAACCAGTAGCAACATGATTCATAACAACATAAGTAGAGCTGCTAGCATCATTCTCATACTTAGGCACAAACATATCATCATTATAGACTATTTTGGCAAAGAAAGACATGCAAGGATCAAAAACATCAGATGGATCATGTTCCTCATTATCAGAATCACTTGAATCATCCCATATCTTGCAGATGTTGGCCCTAGTATGTTTATTGGTCGTGTTCAAGTTAACTCTACAATCTTTTGCTATATGACCCAATTTTCCACATCTAAAACATTCAATATTCTTAAAGTCTTTGTTAGGTCTCGTATGAATGTCCTTATGATGTTTGTCTTGACCTTTCTCATGAGGTTTGTGGTTAGACTGAGTTGGATAATTTGGCTTGCCTTGTCTGGTTGCCATTTTATTTCTAAATTTGACAATCTTTTTAAACTACTTTGACATCAAGGCAATCTGATTATCCAAACTATCTATATCACATTCCTCATCAGAATCATTATTGGGAATACTAAGCTCAGGTTTTATCAACTTAGAGGAAAAACTCATGTTTGAACTAGTCTATTTCCTACGGGACTGGGTTAATTGTTTCTTAAATTCTAGTTCCATTTCCACAGTTCTCAGTTTACTACTGAGTAATTCAGGAGTGAGATTTTAATCACTCATTTCCTCAATAGCATATCTTTTGTTATCAAATATCTGTGGTAATAACCTTAGAATTTTCGAGATAATTTCATGTCTATCATAAGTTATCCCATTAGCATGTAATTTGGTCACAATGTCAGTCAAATTCACGTAAAAGTCATCAAAAGATTCAGAGTCCGACATGATTAAAGAGTTATACTCTGAATAAGCATATGTGTTTTAGCAGCCTTAACTCTAGTGTCACCTTCATGTGCAGTAACCAGTGTATCCCAAGCTTCCTTAGAAGTGATACAAGATGAGATCCTTTTGAACTCATGTTCATTTATAGACATAAAAATGGCATTCTTGCCTTTGTTATTGTCCAAAGAGGCTTACTTATCTTCTCGAGTGAATTCACTTAATACTTTATTAATCCTCTCGTTGCTTCCTTCAGTGGCTGGTTTAGTAGGATAAGTATATCCATTTTCAACAATGTCCCAAACATCATCTCCCAAGGTTCCTTGTATGAAAGTAACCATCCTTACTTTCCAGTAAGGGAAGTTGTTTCCATCAAAGAGAGGAGGTATGGACAAGTTACCAAATCTTTCAGATTTCTCATCCATTGTTTGATTTTAAGAAAACAATTTCAGAAACACAAGATCTTTAAAGGAAATTTCCCAAGCTCTGATACCAATTGAAAAGTTGTTACTCAAGTCGTTTAATATAGGATTAAACTATCTAAGTAACTCCGAACTATTTTTTGGAGAAACTCTTTTCTTTAAATCAAAACAGATTTAACCCCAAGATGTGTTTAATAAAAAAATGTAAGAGATATATTCAGGATTATGTAACTAGTTTTGAAAACCAAAACTAAAAGAGTTAAATCAGCTAAATCAGCACACCACAAGAATGAGATGAGGAGATGTAGAAAGATTAAGTACAAGGAGTTTTTAACGTGGTAAAACCTCACCCGACTGAGGGAACATCCACGATGACTTCTAATTCACAAACCGAAAATCCACTAAAACAAAATATGCAAGTTACAAACTATTTAACACACATGCACACAAAACAAACCTATACAAGTTTAGAATATGTACCCAATGGTTTGATTCTAACTTTTTTGCAGTTCTGATGTTGATGTGGCTTTCTTAGTTTGATAACTTCTCCACACTTTGTTCCAACTTTATGTCGACTCTTGACGTTTCAATATCTTATAGCCAACACTTCTTGTGTTGTTGTGTGATAGGTGTTTGTGACAGTGTTCTAACACAAGCATGCACATTTATTTATACAAACAAGTCCTATCAAATTACCGATCAGATCTAAATGATAAGTGTTGATACCAAATTTAGTCTGCTGATGTGGACCAATCATTTGAAGACACGTGGAGATCTACCTGTCAAATATAAACATTTTGGACGAGCAACTCAAGCTCCCCGAGGAACTCATGCGCCCTGAGAAACTTAAGCGTACCGAACTAATCTAGGCCCCGAGCTACTTGGCGTACTGAGCAACTCAGGCGGTCCGAGCTACTTGTCGTGCAGAGCACCCAAATCAAGAGAATCAAAAAGACGACTGCGCATTAAATGCTCATTATTATCGTACAGATGTATATATATACTAGATAACATCTCATTATCCTTTCACATGTACAGCCTCAAGGGTATAAATGCATTGTAACCTCCTCATTAGAAGGGGACTCGAGATCTCTTGGTAAACCACTTATCGAGAATTCCAGGCAAACAGTCAGCAATACAAAAATAGTGGACGTAGGCCATTCTCATACGGCTAAACTACTTTAAAAATACTTTTGTCTTATTTATTCATTACTTTATTTATTTGTGGCTAATTAATTAGAGATAATATAGTTTTTTACATCAACAGATTGGCACCATCTGTGGGAAACGACTGTACTTTGCATTTTTCACCAAAACAATTCATCATCAATGGATGATAATCCGGAATCCAGTAATCAAAATGTTGGGAACCCTCCAAACCCTTCTATTCCCCCAAATGTTCAAGATTTGGCTGGCATAATAGCTAATTTAGCCCAAGGGCAAACGGCCATGCAGGAAACTATGCGTCAACTATACAAACTGTTCAAGGAGGAATGTCGGCTCAATCAGGGCAATGAAGTGTTCAGAGAAATACCCGTTTACCCTCTTCACGAACTAGGCGAACGCTATTCCCAGAGGAATCTCAATCTAGACGAACCGAATCTATCGTACTGAGAGATCTAATGATCCTTCTTATCAACCTGGTCAGACTTCATCAGTACGAGCTATAAATTCTTAACGAAACGTCACTCTATCTCCAGAAAGGACTAGTGCTCTAGAAAGGTTAAGTAGGGTCTCTCCTTTTGATCATTTAGGACCTAGGAGGAATAGAAGTCCTCCTAGGAGTGCGTCGAGGAACTCTTCACGACCATCCGATCTAAGGGAAGGCTCTGCCCAATCACGACCAACAGCTCAATCCCATGGGGCAAATTTAACGCGATCAGTTGCTCGAACCAATAGGCCCAAGGAGGGAAACGATGCATGAAAGGGCTCTATTAAAAGGTTGGAGGAAAGATTAGGGGAAATGTCTAAGGCCAAGAATCCTTTACAAAGAACTTTTGTCAAGGGACACCATTTGTACAGGCAATTGTAGATTTTCCCACACCATCAAAATTCAAAGCTCCTATGGTGACGCCTAAATATGATGGAAAAACTGACCCTATCCTTCATATAGAACAATACCAAGTAGCTGCCGATATCTATGCAGTTCCAGATGAGATGAGATGGAGGACATTTTCAGGAACTCATACCGGATCAGCTCAGATATGGTACAATAACCTTCCTCGGGGGACAATTAAGACTTTCTTTTTAACTAGTAGAGCTCTTTATCGAGAACTTATGTTTTGGAGAGAAGCCACTCAAATGATTAGCACACTTGCTAAGTGTTAGACAGAAGGCAGGTGAAAGCACCAGGGACTATATTATTCGTTTCAATAACGAGAAACTTGAGGTAATTGATTACGAGAAGAAAACAGCAATTACTGCTCTAATGAGTGGACTGTTGCCAAATAAATTGTACTACACTTTAGCTAAAGATCCGCCTAGGACCATGGCAGAACTGATGGAAAAAGCAGCCAAAATCATGAATGCCGAGGAATCCATGGCTGCGAAAAAGAACGCAGATACGAAGGAGACTAGGGTGGAAGATGATAAAACCGAAAAGAAGGATCAGAAGAACCATGGTGGCAACAAGCAGTCGAAAGGAAAGCAAACACTGGAGCAGATGAAGAAATTTGGAAATTACACTCCTTTAAAGGTAGATATAAATCACATTCTAGAAGAGATAAAGAACAACGAAGAGCCAATCTGGCCAGCAAAAATGAAGGCAGATCCTGACAGAAGAGACAAGTCCAAATATTGCAAATTCCATAAGGATCATGGTCATACAACCAAATAATGCATAGATATTTGGAATGAAATTGAAGCACTCATCAGACGGGGAAAATTGGCTAAGTATGTTAATCGCCAAAATGGTGGAAAGACCAACGACCGAGGAAGGAGAAGATCTAAATCTCCTCGTCAAGCAAAAGAAGACAAGAAAAGAAGTCATGAAGAGGATCCAGAAGATGATCAAGATGACCCCGATCTCCCCAAAAGACCAAGACAGCCAGAACGTGAGGTATTTTTAATCCGTTTTGGATTATTTGAATGTAATATTATTACAGGTGGAAATACAGAAGATGGAGACCTTACTGCGGAAAGGAAAGCCTACCTCAATGAGGCTTCGTACATTCAGCGAATAAATCTAGCTGGAGATGATCGCCCGAGGAAGGTGAATAAAGATAAATTGGTCATTCGTTTCTCTAAGAACGACCTAGCATGAGTACTATACCCTCATGATGACCCATTGGTGATCAAGATGAGAATTAAGGAAGTGGTGATTTCACGAGTACTGGTGGATAATGGTAGCTCGACAGACATCATGTTCTACCCATGTTTTGATAGTTTGAATCTGAAATTAGCCCAATTAGAGCCCTATCATAGACCTCTCCTCATTTTTACTGGCGAAAAGGTTTTTCCACTTGGGACGATCAAGTTGGATATGCTTATCGGTACATGGCCTGCTTTCGAACAGAAAGAGTACGCTTTTTTGTAATGGATAAAAATATCCAATCAGCTTATAATATCATCATGGGAAGGGTAGGTTTGAAGAAGTTAGAAGTAGTACCATTTACTGTACATCAATGTTTAAAATTCCTAACCAACTTTGGAGTAGGAGTGGTGAAAGGCGACCAGAAAGTAGCTCGAGAATGCTACTATTCATCTGCCGAACAAGAGGAACGTGAAGAATCTAGAAAGAAGACTACCACTTATCAAGTGGATGAAATAGAAGATGAAAAAATTGAAACGTTAGACCCTAGAGACGAGTCTCAGCTCGTGAAGGGGAAGGTCATGGAGGCTACCAAAAATATCATTGTGGACGACGAGCATCCAGAACGAACAACTCAAATTGGTGCATCACTGGATGCATCAATAAAACTGGAATTGATAGCATTTTTAAGACGCAGAAAGCAGACTTTTGCATGGAGTCATGAAGACATGCCAGGGATAGACCCGAGTTTCTTGTGTCATGAGCCCAACGTGAATAATGAAATCAAGCCAGTAAAGCAACGAAGAAGAGTGTTCAGTCCTGAAAAGAACCAAGCCATACAGGAAGAAGTAAAGAAACTACAAAAAGCCTTTTTTTATTGAGGATGTCAAATATCCTGATTGGCTAGAAAATTTGGTGATGGTAAAGAAGAAAAATAACAAGAGGAGGATGTGTGTGGATTTCACTGATCTTAATAAGGCATGCCCAAAGGATCATTTTCCTTTGCCTCGAATCGACCAACTGGTGGACGCTACCTCGGGGCATGAATTGTTAAGTTTCATGGACGCTTATTCTGGTTATAACCAGATTAAAATTAAGCCTGAAGACAGGGAGAGTACCTCTTTTATCACCCCAAGGGGAACTTATTACTATAATGTTATGCCTTTTGGACTGAAAAATGCAGGTGCAACATATCAGCGGCTGATGAATAAGGTGTTTGCAGAGCAAATCAGTCATAATATGGAGGTTTATGTTGACGATATGCTAACGAAGAGCAAGAAAGATGCTGATCATCTAGTTGACCTAGGTCAGACCTTTGATCAACTAGCGAAATACCAAATGAAGTCAAATCCCACCAAGTGCATATTTGGAGTGCGGGAAGGAATGTTTCTCGAATACATTATTAACCAACGAGGTATTGAGGCAAACCCTGAAAAGATCAAGGTTCTATTGGAGCTACGATCTCCAACAATGAAGAAGGAAGTGCAAAGCCTCACATGGCGAGTTGCAGCGCTTAATAGATTTGTGTCACGAGAAATAGACAGATGTCTCCCAACACTCCGAAAAACTTTTAAGTGGAATGATGAATGCGAGGAGGCCTTTCAAGAATTAAAGAAATATTTGGGGACACCTCCATTGTTATCTAAACTAGTGATGGGAGAAAAACTATACTTGTACCTGGCAGTTTCAAAAAATGCAGTGAGCTTAGCGTTGATAAGAGTGGAGGACGGAATACAAAAACCAGTCTACTACACCAGTAAGGCATTCCGAGGAGCAAAAATTAGATATCCAAAATTGGATAAGTTGGAACTAGCTCTGATCGAAGCAAGCAGAAGAATGAGACCATACTTCCAGGCTCACACTATAGTTGTGTACACTGATATGCCATTAAGGCAAGCTCTGCATAAACCGAAGAAATCGGGAAGATTGATGTACTGGGCAGTAGAACTTAGCGAGTATGATATAGTTTATGAGCCTAGATCGTCCCTCAAAGGGAAGGTAATAGCGGATTTTATCGCAGAGTTTACTCAGGAAGATGCCTCCGACCAACCTGTGGATGTTACAGGATCATCAAATTTAAACCCCAACCAACTTAAGTCGGTAGACGAGCAAGATAAGATGATCAAAGAGCAGCGAGAAGTGTCAGAGGAGAACAAAAGGAAGCACCAAATATTCCACTGAGGGACTCTGTTCGATAAAAAAATTAATAATGAAGTACCTGTATGGAATTTGTATGTGGACGTCTCTTCATGCACTACAGGCAATGGAGCAGGAATTATTTTAAATAGTTCGGATGAGATTGATGTGGAGTATGCTCTACTCTTTTAATTTAAGGCTTCTAATAATGAGGCTGGATATGAAGAAATGATTGTGGGTCTAAGTCTAGCCAAAACTATGAAAGCAGACCAAGTGTTGTGTTCAGTGATTCCCAATTAATCGTAAATCAAATTTTGGGGGTGTATGCAGCAAAAGGAGAATTAATGGTCAAGTATCATGCCAAAGCAATGGAGGTAGTATCAAGTTTTACTGCAGTACAGTTGAATAGAATACCAAGACTGGAGAATGCAAGAGCAGACGCCCTAGCTCGGTTAGCATCCGCCACACGCATCGAGCTACGAAGAATAATTCTAATAGAAATCCTGGCTGGTCGGAGCGTAGATGAAGATGTGATGATAAACTTCATCGCCCTCGACTTGGGACCATCTTGGATGGACCCCATCAGGGCCTATATTGAAGAGGGGTTTTGCCAACTGATAAACTCGTAGTTAAAAAAACTGAAGTTTAAAGTTGCTCGTTATGTATTGACCAATGGCATCTTGTATAGACAAGGAGTTATAGCAGGGCTACAAAGATGTGTCCATCCCTCCGAAGTGAAAGACTTAATCGAGGAGGTTCACGAAGGGTCTTGTGGAGCCCATGGAGTAGGTCGGACGTTTTTGTAAAGAATAACAACGCATGGGTATTACTGGCCAATAATGAGAGCTGATTGCGTAGCCTATGCTAAGAAGTGTGATAAATGCCAACGTTTCTCTTCCATCCGGAGAACTCCCTAAGCATTATTGACACCCATAACGTCTCCTTGACCATTTACCATGTGGGGGATAGATTTGGTCGGGCCACTTCCAACGACTAGGGGAAGATTCAAATACCTCGTGGTTATTGTGGATTATTTTACTAAATGGGTGGAAGCTGAGCTTCTCATTGATATGACATACGAAAAAGTCTATCAATTTATTTGGAAGAATATTATCTGCAGATATGGTCTCCCACAAGCGTTCATTACTGACCATGGAACCTAGTTTGATAACAAAGAGTTTGTCGCGTATTGTCATCAATCTAAAGTACTGAAGATCCACTCTGCACTGGTCCATCCCTAGAGAAATGGGCAAACTGAGGTGACAAACAGAACACTGCTGAATGGTTTGAAAAAATGACTGGATGATGAAAAGGGAAATTGGATTAATGAGCTACATTATGAGTTGTGGGCTTATCGTACCACACCACGAACAACAACGGAAGAGTTTCCATACATGCTGGCATTTGGGAGTGAGACTGTGATACCTGCTAAATTGGGTCTACCCACACATAGGGTGCTTAATTTTAATTCTCCTATCAGCGATTTGATGAGAAGATTAAACCTGGAAATGCTCGAAGAAGTTAGGGAAGAATCAGGAATGCAGCATATCAACAACGAACAGTATTGTTCTATAACAAAAGAGTAAAGAAGAGTGATTTGAAGGAAGGAGATTATGTACTGAAGAAAGTGATCCAAAAGAATAACAAACTGGAAGCCAACTGGCATGGACCATACAGAGTAATAGAAGTTATTCGTCCAGGGACATACAGGATTGAAACTTTGGAAGGAGAAGAATTCAAGAATGCATGGAATGCAGAGCATTTGGGCAAATATTATCAGTAATTGAAAGTCCTATGTATTGTTGTTTCTTTAAATTGAATAAAGTAATGTTTCACTCAGTTTCTTTCTTTGTTGAAATTTTTTCAGAATATTAGTGCTACACACTACACACCAAATTCAGAGCAAATACCACCAACTCCGGTTGGTCGGCAAATCAATTACCACCAACTCCGATTGGTCAAAAACTTATTACCACCAACTCCGTTTGGTCAGAAAGAAATTACCACCAACTTCGATTGGTCAAAAATTAATTACCACCAACTCCGATTGGTCGGAAACTTATTACCACCAACTCCAGTTGGTCGAAAAACAATTACAACCAACTCTGGTTGGTCAGAAATCAATTACCACCAACTCCGGTTGGTCAGAAAGAAATTACCACCAACTCCGGTTGGTCGGAAACTTATTACCACCAACTCCGATTGGTCAGAAAATCAATTACCACCAACTCCGGTTGGTCGAAAACTTACTACCACCAACTCCAGTTGGTCGGAAAATCAATTACCACCAACTCCGGTTGGTCAAAAATTAATTACCACCAACTCCGGTTGGTCGAAAACTTATTACAACCAACTCCGGTTGGTCAAAAATCAATTACCACCAACTCCGATTGGTCGAAAATCAATTACTATCAACTCCAGTTAGTCGGAAATCAATTACCACCAACTCTGGTTGGTCGAAAACTTATTACCACCAACTCTGGTTGGTCGGAAAATCAATTACCACCAACTCTGGTTGGTCGAAAATCAATTACCACCAACTCCGGTTGGTCGGAAATCAATTACCATCAACTCCGATTGGTTGGAAATCAATTACCACCAACTTCGGTTGGTGAGAAACTTATTACCACCAACTGCGGTTGGTCAGAAAATCAATTACCACCAACTCCGGTTGGTCAAAAATTAATTACCACCAACTCCGATTGGTCGGAACCTTGTTACCACCAACTCCGGTTGGTCGAAAAGCAATTACCACCAACTTCGATTGGTCGAAAATCAAGTACCACCAACTCTGGTTGGTCGGCAATTCAATTGACAAATCACTATAATCAAACAACAAATGGGATAAGTATAGTATATACATACATATATTTACCAACTAACAAGCAAAGAAATTCTAAAAATTATGTAGAAGATAATGAAATGGCAAAAGATTAAAAATTTCTTCATTCAAATCAAGTAGAATTACATATGATGTGAAAAATATACTTCATTACATAAAAAACCCTATTCTATTGGTTTTTTCCCTTCTGCCTTTCAAACAGGTTCTACCCCAGCAGGAGGATCACCTAATGCATAAGGGGAATTGATAAAATTTACATCTCGCAGCATTCTAACATTCATTACAGATGGTCGATCAAGCAAATGTTCTGGGCGAGATATCTCAAAGTTGGCATGAAGACTGTAATCACCGAGATACTTATAAATCAGGCATCGAGGAATTGCACGAGCAGGAATCCAAATAAAATCAAGCTTAAAAGGAGGCACGGGAAAGTCGAGCACTTCAGGCTCATAATAATCCCATAAGTAGTGTCCCTGCTCCAATTATAGCACACACATAGCATTCAACCATCCTTTCTTGTACCCCTCATTATTTGACTGCCGGATTCGAGCATCAAGATGGTAAAGGGATTCATTATATCCAGCCATCCAAAACTCTATGGGTTGTTTATGAAACTGATAAGTTAACCTCTGCAGTTGCTCGTGGAGACCCTTCACCAGAATTTCCTTATTTTCTAAAGCAGAACTCAGGGAAGAGAGTTGGTCAGTAAAATTCAGAATCTTCTTGGACATTTCTACCAAAGCTTGATTCTTCGCCATCAGCTGAACTACCTGATTCTCCAAGGCCGATTGAGTTCTCGCTTCTTCAATAGAAACTCGACCAGCCCTTGCTCGTCCACGAGAAGAAGATCTTTCTCGTCCGCGAGTAGATGTGGAGGATCCATCTCTTTTCAAAGTTTCCAACTCATCACATAAGTTGGCATTTTCTACCTTCAAGAAAGAAAAACCTTCATCATTAACAGGGACCAAGGCTCCCGAAGAAGATGCAGCAGATTTGAGTTATTTTATCTCTTCTTGCAAATCAATGTTCTTCTGCTCCAATAACTTAGCGATATGTCGGTGCTCTTCAACTTCAAGCTTCAGAACACTCGATTTCTTCTCATAAGTAGAGATGAATTTATCATACCTTTTATCAGCACTTAATTGCTAATATTTCTTCTCGTATCCTTGATGGAAAAGTGTGGAGGACTCTTTGTACTCCTGCTGAAGTTCCTCGATCGTTCTTTCGAGATCTTCAATCATCTCATAGTAGGCCACATTATTGGCAACAGCACGATCGAGCAAACATTTTAGATATTGGTAAGCTTCAACTGCTCGATCAGAAGCACCTGATCCGAGGATGTCAATTATCTGGGCCTCATTAAGATCTGCATGACCAGCTTTAAAATAGTTGTTGCATTTCTTCATTAATTCTGTGTCATGAGCTGATAAGATCTCCATCCTGACCATAAACTAGCAAAGAGAAGGAATAAAAAGAATCAATAATGATGCAGACAGAGCTAGTAAAAGAGAAATTCCAGACGAACAACCAAAGTTCAAATTTTTATTCATCATAAGAAGGGATACATAGTTCTAGGTTACATTCAAGAAAATAGCAAAATAAAAAAACTCGAATAACTCTACACTTTCTCCTTGTTTCCTATGACTTCCTCAGAAGGTTTGGATGAAGGAGTTGGTTGCTCGAAAGGAAAGGGAAGCTGCTCGGCAGAAGTGCTGGCTGGTTGGAGTTGCTCGAAAGGCTTAACAACAGGGACTTAATCTCTAGTCATCATAGAAGATTCATCTGAAACATCTTCATCCTCTTCTTCTCCAGGAGAGGGAGGAGGGACATGAGTGTGCTGTTGGAATAACTCAAAATTCTCAGCAACGTTCAGCTCCTGCAAGGCTGCCACCCATCCATCCCTAAAGTATTTGACACTAGAATACTCCATTTGAGAAGTCATCACAGTCAGGCCCTTGTTCTATCCTTTGTCCCAACCAACACTGAATGATTTTTTTACTGCAGCCTTCCTTTTTGCCTTCTCCAAAGAGATCCTTTCTCTAAGGAGCTCCTCGGCAGACTTCAACTTCTCTTCCACCTCCGTATTCTGTCACTTGACATCTTGAAGTTTAACAAATTCATTTTCAGCAGACTTGAGCTTAGCCTCAATCTCCTTGTTGCTCTGTTCAAACTCCTTCAATTTCTTCTCCAGTTCCTTGGAGGCACTCACAGCTTGATTTCTCTCTAGCTCAATGAACTTGAATTTCTTCTCCCAAGTAACATTATCTTCCTCATACTTTTGACGAGAATCTTTCAAAGATTGGGTCAGCCCAACAAAAGCTTCCTCTACTCCACCCGAGGAGCTTGAAGCCCTAATAGCTTCATCCTTCTTCAAAATGCTGTTGAAACATGTCACCAGCTGAAAAAAGAAATAACTTTAAGTCAATATATGAGAATAATATTAGAAAGTAAAAGAATCAAGCCAACAATACTTACTGAGGCAATGTGTTGAGCAGCCAGAGGAGTAATTCTTTCACAAGAAAGAGTATATTCAATACCTTGGACTTCTGGGACAGTCCAGGATCTTACCAAGCCCACAGAAGAGCTCGGAGGAACAAAAGTTGGAACACCACCTTCAATATTTAAAGGTTGAGAGACAGGTTCAGCAGGTCTCTCAGAAGAACTTTTCTTTAATCTCCTCGGAGGAGCAGGAGCATTGTCAACTAAAGACGTTGTATTTACTGGTGATATGACGATAAAATCGCTCGGAGGAGAAATACCAACAGTCTTACTCGAAGCCACAGGGGGCTTCTTGCCAGCTTTCTGGGCAATAACAGGAGGGGGTACATCTATTTTCTCTGTCCCCTCATCTGGGACATCTTTTTTACTTTTCTTTGCCTCCACAGGGGCAAAGGTAGACTTGTCAAAAAAGGCAGGACCTCTTCTTTTCTTCATCAGATCAGTGATAGGAATCTTCGATTCAGAAGAAGAACCTTCCACACTAGTCTCAGAGGCTGGTGCTAGTACTTGGTCAAGATCAACCACCACTGGACGAGGACGAGAAGTGAAAGATGAAGTGTAGCTTTTCTATTGCAGCAAGTAAGAAGCAAATCTAATATGCTCCTCCGTAATAGATTGGTTCAAGCTCCAGATAAGTTTTAAATGATTTATATTAACCTCAATTTCCTTTGGAGGTTTCCTTTTACTATCAACTGTAACAAGAAGAATCAGTTGTCAGTGATGCATTTTATCAAATACAAAGAAAACAAGATTTCAAAAATAAAAACAACCTATCCCATTGCCATAAAGTTGACACTTGGGACCTTGGTATACATCATCTCCATTTAATGGTGGGTGTTGCCAATTTTTCATCACAACACCATGATAAAAATAATCCCTATTAGCATCGGGAAGATTAACAACTAACGTTTTATTCAAAAACCTAGTTTTTAAATAGAAAGTACTTTCACTGGTAAACCATCTGTAGCAATACATAATCTCTGGAATCCCTAAACGAGTTCCATAAAGTTGATTCAACATATGTACGCCATTAACTATCCTCTGTGTGTTTGGAGCTATTCTTGCAGGTACAACATCAAAGTATTGGCAAAACTCCAAACACAAGGGATTTGGCGAGAAAGAAAAGCTACATTCGGCTACAAAAAGACTGGGGAACCAATGTCCCTCAGCCAAAGAAAAATAATCATAAGGTTCAGAAAGTTCTTCCAAAATAACCCACGAATGGATTGAAAACTCAGATCGAAATTTGTCTAACGATTCAACAGGATAAACCATGGCGAATAAAATAAAGAGGAAGGAAGAAAATCTTACAGAGAAAATAGAGATCAGTTGTCAATGAATGATGGAAAGAACGAAGGCACAAAACAGAGAAAAGATGAAGAGTTCACATATACAAATTTAAAAAGTGGAAGAAGACAGGATTTCTGCCGCGCCTAAATACTTTACCTCGGGAATAGAGAAAGGAGATGATTATAAGGGAAGATGTTTGCATTTCCGACGACTAAAAGAAGAAAAGGGCACAAATATCAAAGTGGTCATGAAAATTCAAAGTATCTATGAAGCCTGATATTATTCACTCAAAAAAGGAGTTATATACAACGAAAATTTTCTTAAAAATCAATAATCCAAGTAGTTTTCAAGCAAAACGTTCCACACTCTCATTCAACCTCAACTGTGAAACATTGAGGGCTTCTGTTGATACCAAATTTAGTCTGCTGACGTGGACCAATCATTTGAAGACACGTGGAGATCTACATGTCGAATACAAACATTTTGGATGAGCAACTCAGGCTCCCCGAGGAACTCATGTTCCCCGAGCAACTTAAGCGTACCGAGCTACTCTAGGACCTGAGCTACTTGGCGTACCAAGCAACTCGGGCGGTCCGAGCTACTTGCCATGCAGAGCACCCAAATCAAGAGAATCAAAAAGACGACTGTGCATTAAATGCTCATTATTATCGTACAAATGTATAGGTATACTAGATAACAGCGCATTGTCCTTTTACACGTACAGCCTCAAGGCTATAAATACATTGTAACCTCCTTATTAAAAGAGGACTCGGGATCTCTTGGTAAACCACTTATCGAGAATTCCAAGCAAACAGTCAACAATACAAAAATAGTGGATGTAGTCCATTCTCATAAGGGTGAACCACTTTAAAAATCCTTTAGTCTTATTTATTCATTACTTTATTTATCTGTGGTTAATTAATTAGAGATAATCTAGTTTTTTACATCAACAATAAGGTTTTCAGTTTCTCTCTTCTTTAGAAGCTACAGACTTTTTTATCTTTAAAATTAACCTAGAATCCAAGGTTACCTTGCTCGAAAGACTGCCAAGGTCTTAAATAATTTCAGAGGGTTTTAAAAATATTTTTGAAATTGTAAACCACCGATTACGATTCCAACTAGATCAGAAGTCTTGTTTCTTAAGAACTAGAAACAGAAAATAATTTGTTGATTTTTGAGAAGTGAAAAACATTTACAGACAGAAATAATCAACAAATTAGATTTCTCAAGATGAGAAACTAAAATAATGCAGATCTATGCGTAATATGACATGTAATAGTAAGATTTACTGTTTCTATGAAAAAGAAATAGAGACCAAACCTAAAATGCCTAAGTTGGATATAAGATCTCAAACTCAGAGGATTCAAACCATGAACAACCTTCAAACTACTTCCAACATAACTCTCAAACACTCAAGTTTGGTATTTGGATGTAAGTTGATTTTGAAAAAGTAAACTAGGATTTGAATGATTTAGGGTTTGCTCTCTGGTTTCTCTCTCTTCTCTCTCTCTATTTGGACGAACTGGCTAAAAGTCTCCAAATGTTGAGGCTAAGCCTCCTTATATAATAAGTGAGGAAGGTTCGAGAATAATGGATTAAATCCAATGGCTGAGATTTGGTCTTGAGGGGTTGACGAAGATCCAACGGTTTAATATCAGCAGTGGAAAAGATATTCGTTGATTAGTCTAGAGAGGTTTAATAAGGATTGGGATAAGACGCATGCAGACCTTTGATAAAATAAATCCAAGGGCTGAGAATTCACACAGATTATGAGTGTACAAACAAACACAAATCCGATCAATGTAATAATGACAGGTGTAAAGCCCAGATGCAACCAAACGCGCGTGTTTTCAAAATAATTACACAAACACCCTGAAGTCTCAAGCGCTTTCGTATTCTACCCAACCAAACTTTCAGGTATGAAATGATAAAACCAGTAATCACAGAATGACCCCAAAAGTTTTAAAACCCAAATTTTAATTTCAAAAGATCATTTAAAAATTATTTAAAAAATTCCCAAAAATTATTAAAAACTAATTTGAAAGGGAATTAACACACACAACTCACACACAAGCAAATAATGCAATATATGTACAATGTATGCAATCCTTGTGTGTGTGTGTGTGTGTGTGTGTGTGTGTGTGTGTGTGTGTGTGTGTGTGTGTGTGTGATTGAGATTTTACCATAATGAATCAAGTGAGGCATTATGAGAAGAATTTGAGGCTCTTTAGTATCTAGGGGATAGGACCCAAATTTTGTCATAATTTCTAAACTAGATGAAGACTTATACAATGTAGACTCAAGTGAGCCAAGAGTATAAGGTGCTTCAATCTCCCCCTTTGGAAATATGAGGCAAAATCTCCTTTGAGTCATCTAGGACTCGTATGGATACAAAAAAATGAAAAACCCTACTCCTATACAAAATTCTATATACCCATATCCTAGAAAAAGAAAATTACATAACTCAACTAAGTACAAAACAATACCCTAATAACATCTGTTGAGGACAACGGTACAGATTCCTGCAAATAAGACTAAGATCAAGCTTTTTAGAAATATATACAAGAAAAAATGAACTCATAAGACTCAAATTTCTCCCATTTTGTCTCAAATGGACAAAAGGAAAAAATACTTAAGCCACACGAGTTTATTCAGCGCAAACAATTCCTATTGATTTTCACAAAGAATGAAATCTATTGTAATCCAAGTAAACATATCTGCAAGCTGCAAATCTGTAGAAAGATAATTAATTTCTAATTCCTTAGTCTCAACTAATTCGCGTATAAAATGATGTCTAATTTTTATATGTTTTGTTCGCGAGTGTTGAACAGGATTTTTAGATATATTGATCACGCTTTGATTATCACAATAGAGATGCACTTGGTCTTCTTGAATGCCATAATCATTTATTATTTGTTTAAGACAAAGTAATTTGGCACAGCAACTACCAGCAGCTATGTTTTCAGCTCCATCCTACCAAATTATTACCTATATAGTAACACGCTCCTGATGTGCTCTTACTATCATCAGTACACCCAGCCCAATCGGCATTAGTGTATCCTATTATAGTACTAGGAGTATCATTGGTGTACCAAAGTCCTAAATTTAGAGTGCCTTTTATATATTTAATGATTCTGTTTACACATACTAAGTGGCTCTCTTTAGGATTATTTTGATAATGGGAACACACGCAAACTGCGTACATAATATAAGGACGTGAGGCAGTAAGGTACAGTAATGTTCCTATCATACTACGATATTGAGTAGGATCTATGGATTTACCACTCTCATCTTTAGATAGTTTGACCATAGTACTCATGGGGGTTCTAGCTTCTTTAACACTTTCAAGACCGAATTTTTTGACAATCTCTAAAGCATATTTAAATTACGACACAAATAAACCTTCTGAATTCTGTTTGACTTGAAGACATAAGAAAAATTGCAACTCCCCCATAAGAGACATTTGAAATTCTTTATGCATAATTTCAGAAAATGATTTAACTTCTGAAGGGGAAGTTGATCCAAAAATGATATCGTTAACATAAACTTGAGCTATAATAATATCTTTGTCAAAACGTTTGACAAATAGGGTCTGATCATTTCCACCTCTCTTAAAACCTTTATCGAAGAGAAAGTTGGAAACATGCTCATACCAACCTCTGGACGCTTGTTTCAGACCCTATAATGCCCTTTTAAGACGATAAACATGTAAGGACAATTTGTCCATCTTTATGTATATGTTATGTCATACGCCGTTACAAGATTGATGGTTGAAAAGATCACATCGTCATCAACGAAATCCGAAGATCAAAAGAAGAAGGAATTTGGGAATCAGACCTGGCCGGACCGATCCGGTTCAGAAAAAAAACCGATCCGGCTTATCGGACCGATCCTACCAACTACCTGACCGATCCGCTTTGTCAGACTCCAGTAGCCACCGGATCCATAGCAAACCGATGCCAACCAGATGGATCCGGTTTCAGAAAAAGAACCAATCCGAGTTAACCGGACCGATCCGCCTAAATGACCGGACTGATCCGATGAGGATAAACTCTGACAGATCGTGGCCAGATTTTCTAGGGCAAAGAGTTCCTTATTTAATCCACGATCAGAGGTTGTTATTGATAAGACTTTCCCACGATTATCAGAGCATATCAACCCTAAAGTCTTCACCTATTGAGTCCTATGATTCTAGGTTTTTAGATTCACACATCTTCCATATCTATGTGAATCAAAGTTTGGTAACCCAAGAACATCATTGCTGTTGTTCAACCCTTTGTGAAGTGGACCGCTTCTTCCTCTTCATTGCAGCCCTACTGGACAGGGATAGTTCCAACCGCCAACCCTACTGGAAAGGGATATTCCAGCCGCGACTACAGAATCCGATATCCGAGGGTAATTCTTAGTCAACCTGTATTTCATTGTAATCCGATTGTAAACCGTCTTTTACAAATTATAGTGATATACAAATGGTTTTGCCCCTGTGGGGGATTTTTCCTTAAACTTTGTGTGTTGAATATTTATTGCATGATTTCATATTGTTTCAATCACACCTAGTTGCATGCTTAGGGTTAATTTGGGTTAAAATTGGTATTTATTATATTATTTCTTAATTGAACGCAAGCGCCAACTCTTTTAAATTGGTATCAGAGCAGGTTGCGCAAATTTATCGCGTATTCCTTTTTCCGCAAAATTTTTCTAAGATATCAATTTTCTAAAAAAAATTGATTTTTGAAAAAGTGCGTGTTCAAATGGAGAAGTCATATTATAAAATGCCTATTTTTGACGGGTCAAATTATGCTTATTGGAAAGCCCGTATGAGGTTGGCTTTAAAAGCCATTGATGAACGTGTCTGGATTTTAGTTGAACGAGGGTGGACTCCTCCCACTGTGACTGTTGATAATGTGACCAACTTGAAACCTGACATTTCTTGGACTGATGATGAATTTAAATGGTCATCTTTTAATTCTAAGGGTCTAAGTGCTATCTCTGGGTCTGTCACACCTGATGAGTTCAAACACATAATGACGTGTACCACGTCAAAAGAAGCATGGGATGTTTTGAAACTTACCCATGAAGGAACAAATGCTGTTAAAGAGTCAAAATTGCAAAATTTAACAACTCAATTTGAAACCATCACCATGCATGAAAATGAATGTTTTGATGAATTTTATGTTAGGCTTTCTGACATTGTTAATACTAGCTATAATCTTGGTGAACATATTCCAAATGCTAGAGTTGTTAAAAAGATTCTTCGTTCCCTTCCTAAGCGTTTTATACCTAAAGTCACTGTGCTAAATTCCTTGGGTAATTTAAATACACTAAAATTGGAAGAACTGGTAGGAGATTTACAAACTTATGAAATAGACATGTTTCCTAAATCTGCCAAGCCAAAAGATAAGGGAATTGCCCTTAAAGCCCAAGAGAGAAAAAGTGAGGGGTCGGTAAGAAAGAGAGTCGAGTCATCTAGAAAGATAGAAACTTCTGATTCTGATTGTGAGTTTGACATAGATGATTTGGCCTTATTTGCTAAAAACTTCAAGAAAATTCTGAAATTTAAGAAAAATGGGAATTTCAAAGATAAAAAGAATTTTCAGAAAAATAAGTTTGAAAAGAAAGATTTCAAAGAACCCCCTAAAGACAGTGAGAGGTGTTTTGAGTGCGACGGTAAGGGACACAGAGCGTTTGAGTGTGCCACTCGTCTGAATAGGAAAAAGGGCAAAGCTGTCCTAAATGCTACCCTTAGTGACGACAGTGAGGTCGAGTCGGTGGACTCGGGAGATGAGTCACCGCATGAGCGTAACTTCACCGCATGCATGGCTAGTCATGTGAGTACTCCTAGTGCATCTCACGGCGATGAGGATGCAACTTCTCAGGGACACCTCGACAGCGAGAGCGAAGAGAGTGAGGGAGAGGAGGAAGGTAGTGAGGACGAGAGTAACCTTCAACGCGCCTACGCCGAGTTATCTAATGAGTCTTTCAAAACTAAAAAATGTAACAAGGCATTAGTTCTTAGAATCACCGCGTTAGAAGAAGAGTTAGAAGAGACGAGAGAGAGAGAGTCCTCCACCTGCACCGCCATGAGAGAGAGAGAGTCTGCCTGGGTTAGTAAAGAGAATTTGCTTAAAGAGAGAGAGAGCAGTTTTGAGAAAGAGAAAGCGGACTTGACTAAACAAGTGGCTAGGCTTACGAATGAGCTCCATTCCTCCTTGGAGACTCGGAAGAAACTTAAAGCCCTTGTTTCCCAGCTTACTCATGACCTTGAGAGAGCTAGGAAAGTCAAGGTACAAATCGAGGACAGATCTGGGAAGATGGGAAAGATGCTCCTCGGTCCCGCTTTAGGTCTTGGTGATAGGCAAGGAATAGGTTTTGATGGTGCCTCCACGTCTCAAATTGCACCGGGACCAATTCCTGAGTTTACTACAACTCCTTATGGCCGTCGTTAAAAACCAAGAAGGAGAGTTCGACCAAGAAAAGCAAACCAAGGTCCTCCTAATACTGTGCCCTTTTGCTCCCATTGCAAAAGAAATGGACACCTTAGGGATGTTTGCTATAGCTTGGGTCGGACACGACGTACTTTTACTCCTCCACATCATACTGATAAGTTTGCCAGTCTGAGAGAGCGAGTTGAGTTTCTAGCCGCCACATCACAGAGTTTGATGGAGTAATTCCGACGGATGACCTTACCATCAATGAATGTGCCCCGCATTCCGGCTAAAACCAACAACAACAAAGGAATACAAAAAGGTACCTACTCTTGGGTTCCTAAGAAAGAGAAAAAGGCCCTTGTTGTCCATGTTGCTCTCAAAACACATAATACCTCTCAGTGGTATTTTGACAGTGGATGCTCCAGACACATGACAGGTGATATCTCCCTTTTTACTCAGATTAAGGATTATGATGATGGGAGAGTTACCTTTGGAGATGGGAGTAAGTCTAGCATTGTAGGACGAGGTACAGTTGAGTTACCAGGACTTCCTAAGCTAGAAAATGTCTTGTACGTCAAAGGTTTGAAAGTAAACCTTCTCAGCATCAGCCAGCTGTGCGACGATGACTTTGTAGTAAAGTTTGACCGGGAAGCTTGTAAGGTCTATAATCAAGCCGGTAAACTTTTAGTGCAAGGGGTGAGGATAGAGGATAACTGTTATGGGACTGAGCCCAAATCCTCACTTGTCTGCAACAGCGCCACGATCACTCATATGGATCTGTGGCACCAACGTCTAGGTCATGTGAACGTTAGAGACTTATCTCGTTTAGTCAAAAAGGACCTAGTACGTGGCTTACCATCACTTGGAAAGCCAACTTCCATGATTTGTGGACCCTGTCAGTTGGGAAAACAAATTCGTAGCCCTCATAGGAAGTTGAATTCCATTACCACCTCACGTGTTCTTGAGTTGATTCACATGGATCTTATGGGTCCTACTCGCACGGAGAGTCTAGGTGGTAAGAGATACATTCTCGTGATGGTAGACGATTTCTCCAGGTACTCCATTGTAGGTTTTCTGAGAGAGAAATCCAATGCTGTAGAATTTTTAACGACCAAGTGTCGTGTCCTGCAAAATCAACACGGAGTCACTATTAACAGAATACGTAGTGATAACGGCACTGAATTTAAGGAAGCAAAGGTGGATTTGTACTGTGATAGCCTTGGGATCAAACATGAGTTTTCTACTGTGAGAACTCCTCAGCAAAATGGGATTGTTGAGAGAAAGAATAGAACGATCCAAGAGATGGCTAGATCTATGCTTCTAGGTCGTAAAGTCTCTAGGAGATTTTGGGTAGAGGCAGTGTCTACTGCATGCCATACGGTGAATAGGGTGTATCTGCGTCCACACACACTTCACACTCCTTATGAGTTGTGGACTGGCAAGAAGCCCAACCTGGCATATTTCCGTGTTTTTGGGAGTAAATGCTACATCCTACGGGATAGAGAGCAATTAGGAAAGTTTGACTCCCGGAGCGATGAGGGAATATTTCTAGGCTATTCATCGAACAGTAGAGCGTACCGGGTTTTTAACCTGAAGAGCTCTAAGGTTATGGAATCAATAAACGTCACCGTGCAAGATGATGAACCCCCGACGGTTATTGATCCCAACCTTCAGTGTGAGGATGAGGACTGTTCTGACAGTGATTTTCCTGTTCCTCTCCCACACTCTGTGGACCCTATTCCTGTGTTAGGGGACACACCTGCTTGGGTTCGCAAGAGTCATGATCCTTCAGCCATTGTTGGCGATCCCACTCTAAGGGTCAAGACTCGTGCTCAACTAGAGAACGTTGTTAGTCATCATTGCTACACGTCCAAAGTCGAGCCCAAGAATCACAAAGAAGCACTCAAAGATGAACACTGGATTTCTACTATGCAAGATGAGTTGCTTCAGTTTAAGAAGAACAATGTCTGGGAACTTGTCCCCCGACCTAGTGATACTAATATTATTGGTACCCGGTGGATTTTCAAGAATAAAATGGATGAAAATGGTACCATAACCATAAATAAGGCTAGGTTGGTCGCTCAAGGCTACACACAGATAGAGGGTGTAGACTTTGGGGAGACATTTGCTCCTGTTGCGAGGCTTGAGTCCGTCCATTTACTACTCGCCATCGCATGTCATCTGCACTTCAAGTTATATCAGATGGATGTCAAGAGTGCCTTTCTGAATGGCATTCTACAGGAGGAGGTTTATGTGGAACAACCAAAAGGGTTTGAAGACCCTAAGCACCCTGATCACGTCTACTATCTGAGAAAAGCCTTGTATGGTTTGAAGCAAGCACCCCGTGCTTGGTACGAGAGGCTTACTTCCTATCTCTTAGCCCGTGGCTTTAAGAGAGGGGGAGTTGATATGACGTTGTTCGTCAGGAGAGATGACGGTGCTATATTGGTTGCCCAAGTCTATGTGGACGACATAGTCTTTGGATCCACATGCTCCCAGCATGCTCATCACTTTGAGGAGGAGATGAAAAGTGAGTTTGAGATGAGCATGGTTGGTGAGCTTACATTCTTCCTTGGTCTCCAGGTTCGTCAGCTAGAGGATGGGATGTTCATCTCCCAATCCAAGTATGCTAGAGACCTAGTGAAGAAATTTGGTTTAGACTCCGCTAAGCATGCACGTACACCTATGAGTACCACTACCAAGCTTAGTAAGGACACTTCAGGCAAGGACGTAGAGCAAACCTTATATCGGAGTATGATAGGTAGTCTTCTCTACTTGACTGCCAGTCGTCCCTACATCGCCTTTAGTGTTGGAGTCTGTGCGCGATATCAGGCATCCCCAAAAGAGTCATATTTACTTGCTTTAAAATGTATTATTAAATACGTGAGTGGGACTCTCTCATACGGTATTTGGTATTCCTTTGATACCGATGACCGTTTGTCCGCCTATTCGGATGCCGATTGGGCTGGGGATGTAGATGGATGTAGGAGCACTTCTGGTGGGTGTTTCTATTTTGGTTCTGCTCTTGTCTCCTGGTTGAGCAAGAAGCAAAATTCCATCTCTCTGTCCACTGCGGAGGCTGAGTACATAGCCGCCGGGAGTTTTTGCACACAACTCTTGTGGATGACGCAAATGTTGGAAGATTATGGGATTTCACAGGACACCATGACCATTTCCTGTGATAACACGAGCGCGATACACATATCCCGCAATCCAGTTCAGCATTCTCGCACAAAACACATCAGGATACGTGAGCACTTTATACGTCAGTTAGTTGAAGAGAACGTCGTATCCCTGAGTTTTGTTCCTACCGACCGTCAGTTAGCCGATATTTTCACGAAACCTTTAGATGCCCTTAGATTTGAGAGTCTTAGGAAATCTTTAGGGATTTGCAAAGTTGACTGAGGGGTTGGTCTATGTCTAGAATAGGATGCTTCTTCATGTTCATATCATATGCTTCCTATTGCTAGTCTGTTTATATGTACTATTCTTTGTTGTACAGCTTTTCTTTACTCTTTTTTGCTGTTTATATTGCTTTTGAAAAATACAAAAAGATTCTCTTATTAGAAACTTTTTAGAAAAACACAAAAAGATTTTATTTTGATAAAATTTTTGAAAAATTCAAAAAGAGATTTGCCTTTTATGGATGAGCATTTAAGATAGCCAAGTCACAACTTCATTCCATATATCCATGTGATTGTTTGATAGAGATTTGAGAGGCTACATCATTTCATCCATGTGCTTAATATTGATTGGAGTCCTTGAGATGTAATTAGTGATATTTCCTACATGCTTGACTCCTATATCCTTTATTGCACACATGCACGACTATATTTGATTATTGCACTTGTCAATCTCATGTTGGCTTAAGTGTTTCCATCTCAATCATGTCTATACAATGTATAAAATGCGATAAAACTTGACAAGATTGGATTGCATGTAAAAACCGTTTTGGTGAGACTGTGTGTATATTTTCATAACGGGGAGGGGCTGCGAAAGTTGATTCTTATCCTTTGCGCAAAAGCCACAGTTAAAAAGGACCTAAAAAATGGAGGAATTTTAATATCCGAGGTCCTAAGAGGTAAAAAGAGCCCGAAAAAATTGATAAGGCAATAAAAAGCAATTCATGCCAAATATGGGCCATTGTAGGTTTCACCATCAATTCTCCAAAGTTTGAGAATTTAGTATACCTCTATTCAAAATATAAATCTGAGGGAGTTTGGTTGGAGAATGAGAAAAACGGGTTTGCACTTCCTTGAAAGTCCTGAAAAAGCATGAAAAACATTTTGGACGTTATTGGTGTAGAAATCACTTTGAGCTTTGATTTGTAGATTTGATATAGTCAATATCTTATATTTCCACTCTTTTACACCAAAGGAAGCATTTGAGTTCATTCGTTAGGAATATCCAATATTCTTCGTGCACATATGTCATGCTTATATGCTTTGATTTTCCTATCGAATTTTGATCACACCCATTCTTTTTCGCTATCACCGACTTGGTTGTTTTATGTTCATTCATGGTGTGATTTTTTGCCTAGTGTCACCCCGGTACTTGATTGCTTGATTTATTTCTCTCATTTGTCTATTTGGGGACATCATAAAAAGGGGGAGAATGAATTATCTGATTATGGGGGAGTTTTGAAATTCTGAGAATATCATCTTAAATTGATATATATGTTTTTGTTTATCTCATTTCAAACTCGATACGTCACTTGGTATTTTCTTTATCTCATGTGTGTAGGTACATCCTTGATAATCCCATGATACACACCCTGATGATAAAAGCGTGAAGAAGATTCCTGAAGAATTGAAGAACAAACGATGCAGCCTTAGTCATATGTACCTCTTTCAGTTTTGGGTTCATGGAAGGGTAGATTTGTATAGGCATTGTCCATACTTGATAATTCGTATTTTTTATGTTTGTTCCGGCATAGACATAGGGGGAGATTTGTAAGGACAATTTGTCCATCTTTATGTATATGTTATGTCATACGCCGTTACAAGATTGATGGTTGAAAAGATCACATCGTCATCAACGAAATCCGAAGATCAAAAGAAGAAGGAATTTGGGAATCAGACATGGCCGGACCGATCCGGTTCAGAAAAAAAACTGATCCGGCTTATCGGACCGATCCTACCAACTACCGGACCGATCCGCTTTGTCAGACTCCAGTAGCCACCGGATCCATAGCAAACCGATGCCAACCAGATGGATCCGGTTTCAGAAAAAGAACCAATCCGAGTTAACCGGACCGATCCGCCTAAATGACCGGACCGATCCGACGAGGATAAACTCTGACAGATCGTGGCCAGATTTTCTAGGGCAAAGAGTTCCTTATTTAATCCACGATCAGAGGTTGTTATTGATAAGACTTTCCCACGATTATCAGAGCATATCAACCCTAAAGTCTTCACCTATTGAGTCCTATGATTCTAGGTTTTTAGATTCACACATCTTCCATATCTATGTGAATCAAAGTTTGGTAACCCAAGAACATCATTGCTGTTGTTCAACCCTTTGTGAAGTGGACCGCTTCTTCCTCTTCATTGCAGCCCTACTGGACAGGGATAGCTCCAGCCGCCAACCCTACTGGAAAGGGATATTCCAGCCGCGACTACAGAATCCGATACCCGAGGGTAATTCTTAGTCAACCTGTATTTCATTGTAATCCGATTGTAAACCGTCTTTTACAAATTATAGTGATATACAAATGGTTTTGCCCATGTGGGGGATTTTTCCTTAAACTTTGTGTGTTGAATATTTATTGCATGATTTCATATTGTTTCAATCACACCTAGTTGCATGCTTAGGGTTAATTTGGGTTAAAATTGGTATTTATTATATTATTTCTTAATTGAACGCAAGCGCCAACTCTTTCAAAACATGATTTGGATACCGAGGGTCAATAAACCCTCTAGGTTGTTCAACATAGATCTCTTCAGTCAAGATTACATTAAGAAAGGCTGACTTTACATCCATTTGGTAAAGCGTAAAATGTAAGTAACAAGCTATGGCAAAGAAAAGACGAACAGATTCTAAGCGAGTAACAGTAACAAACATCTCGTTAAAATCTATTCCTTCAATTTGATAATATCCTTGAGCAACTAATCTGGCTTTGTTTCTAATGATAATCCCACTTTCATTAGTTTTATTTTTAAATAGCCAGCGTGTGCCAATAACCTTTTTATTATCAGGCCTAGGTACAAGATACCAACATCATGAATGACAAATTAAAGAAGTTCTTCCTACATTGCAGAAATCCATTGAGGGTCATTCAATGCCTCATTTACATTCTTTAGTTCCACAATGGAAACAAAATATGCATAATGAGCATAGTTTCTAAATTGAGATCTTGTACGTACAGGCTCATAAGGGTTACCAACAACATTATCTATGGGATGATCTTTAGAAACCCAGTTAGGTACTTTTGGTTTCTCAATCGGTAAAGAATCATCTATTTATGAGAGTCATTTTCTAAAATAATTTCAGACTCTTTCACAATAGTTGGTTCTCCAGTCTTACTTTCAACAGTAGTGTCACTTGCAATAACATTTATGGATTCCATTAAAGTCTTCGCGCGAAGATTATAGGCACGGTACGCTCTACTGTAAGGAGAATATCCTAAGAAAATAGCTTTATCTCCACAAGGCTCAAATTTCGATAAGTGTTCTCTATCTTTACAGACATAACATGTACTACCAAAAGTTCTAAGGTATTTAAGATTGGGCTTCTTCCCATACCATAGTTTGTAAGGAGTTTTTTTGAATTCTTCTTAAGATAGACCCTATTAATAATATGACAAGCAGTATGAATTGATTCTACCCAAAAATATTTAGGTAAACACTTGGCATGAATCATAACTCGTGCCATCTCTTGAAGAGTACGATTCTTTCGCTCAGTAATTCCATTTTGTTGAGGTGTCTTAGGAGCACTAAATTCATGTTTGTAACCATTATAGTCATAATACTCTATAATACATGTATCCATGAATTCTCCTCCTCTAGCACTATGAATTCTATTTACTTGAGTGTCCTTCTAATTTTCAATACGAAGTAATATTTTCAAAAAGTTCAAAAAGTTTCAGACTTTTGTTTTAAGAAGGCTACCTAAGTAAACCTGGTGAAGTCATCTACCATAACTAGAATGTAATTGTGTCCACATAGACTAACAGTACGAGAAGGACCAATTAGGTCCATATGGATGAGCTCCAAGGATTTAGAGGTAAGGATATCTTTAACTTTCTTATGAGGTGCCTTAACAATTTTTCCTTCCTGACAAGATCCATAGACAATGTTAGAGATAGGTTTGATCTTTGGAATTCCTCTAACAATTTCTTGTGAAGACAATCTACTAAGGCTATCGTAATTTATGTGACCCATCCTATTATGCCAAATCTCATTGTCATCCATTCTGGCAATGTTACAGATCTCAGTACTATTCTGGACAGTATAACAATTTTCAGGAGTCCTGAGCCCTGAGTCCTGTAATTATGCACTCACCTTTTTCATTTAAAATCTTACAATTATTCTTTGAAAAGGTGAAAGTATAATTCGAGTCCCAAAATTGCGAGATACTAAGTAGATTAGCCTTAAGACCTTTTACTAGAAGAACATTTTCAAGCACAGGCATTCTTGCTTCTTGGAGTGTTCCTTTACCAATGATTTGAGATGATACTCTGTCACCAAAAATAACTTTTCCTCCAGCAAAGTTGGTTTTGTTTAAAAGTTTTGTATCATCCCCAGTCATATGTTTTCAACACCCAGTGTCTAAATACCAACTAGATGGAGTGTGTTCATCTTTTAAAGCAGTAATCACAATGTTACACTTCATCTGGGGCAATAGCTCATCTTTTCTAACCCAAAATAGTCTTATTTTTGTTTTGCACATATTTGCTCTTATTTGATAAAATTTGCGAGCATTAGATTTTTGTTGAAAAATATTTTGCGCATGCATTTGAGTTTTATGGAGGATATAAGCATTCGGTTTAGGAAAGTGCCTAGGAATCCTTCTTGTAAATGATCTTTTAGGTTTGGTCTTTCTCTTTCTATAGTTGGAGTTTTTATCTGGTTGTCTAGGCATAACATAATTGTTATGAGTTAAAGTTTTGGTATAAAGGAGTATTACAGATAGGATTAACTAAACGTCTAGAGTAGAAACCTTCGAAAGAATGACCGTATATGTCACAGTAAGAGCAATACAGATTTCTTGAAAGGGGTATCTCCTTAGGAAAATCTCTAAACATAGGTTTCATGGGAATTTGACGTTGAATCTTATTCCTAGGGAGTACAGTTTGAAAAGAATAAACACTCATCCTAATCGGAGGGTAGACGTATTTAGCCTTATGTAAACTATCACACATAGAGTTACTTGATTCCCCAATATCAAACTTTTGTTATTTTTCATCAAACTCATCTTTTAGGGAATGAAAATCTGGATAGGTTTCCATAGGTCTTTTTCCACCTGACACAAACTTGATTGATTCAAAGTCTTTAGTTTGTGTCTTTAAATTTAGGCAAAATCCTATTCCAGTTTGATCATCAGAATTGGTTTTTGAATCAGCAATAAAATCATCAAATCCTGCGATCATGGTGCTAGCTGAGACCTTAAACAATCTGGATTATTGGAAGGAGGGTCGTTCGAACTTTTTGAGGGGGAGCCTGATTATTTTATTCATGTGGCTTACAGAGAGATTTTATCTTGCAGACCCTCCCGAGTATCCCTTGGTAGGTGTGCTTAATTTCCTCGTTCAGCCTTTTTTCAATTTTGGCCCATCTATAGAGAACTTGGTCAACTGGTTTGTTGAGCACGGGGATCAGTGTCTTCATTGGTCAGTGCTATGGTCGGGAGACTTGCAGCCTATTTTGAAGCTTAGAGAGTACCGATACGTGCAGTTGGTTGGCCTTAACCAAACTTCCTTCTACTTCCCCTGGCATCTTCTGCGCCAAATCAGGTGGGAATAAAATGTGCCACCTTGCATAATGAACTTCTTCCCAGATATAGGACTTGACTAAATCATTAAGGATGATGATGAGATCCTTATGGCAACACCGTCAACCGTCTACCCTTCCGTCATAATCTGTAAAAGGGATCTGGCATGTGTTTGGGGACTACCTGAAGTGGTTGTGGAAGTGGATAGTAGAGAAAATCATAGCAGAAGAGATCGGTCAAAAGTGGTTTGTTGCCTTCGACCCCATGGAGGAATATATTGTGGTTTTATCCAGACTTGTTAGGTCGTAATGCTCCATGGAGTGCATAAAGAGAGTTAACCAGGAGTGGGAGACTTGGGGACCTTTGAGGGTTGGAAATGATGATGAATCGAGGTCGTCGGGCAGCTGAAGGCAATGTCTTGTGAAGCTTGGGTAGTTTTTATAAAGCTAGGGTAATTTTGGATTTTGGTGCTTTGGGGGGTTTGGAATTTTTTTTTTGGTGTAGCTTGGTAAGGTTTAGGTTAGTTTAAGAATGATTTAGTCAGTGGAAGGGGGTGGTTCGCTTAACTACCTTTGATGACACTTTATGTAATAGCGTTGTATTCCTTATTTTGAAATAAAAATTAATTTTGATCATATTTTGTTGTGCCTCTTGATGAGTTTTTCATTTGAATTATCTATAAAAATTGCTAAGGCTTACATAATCCTTTTATTCATGATAAAATGGGTCATCATTCCCTGAGGTTAAAAAAGAATAGCATTTTTGAAAAAGAAGGGGATCGGGCCCATGTATGGTGTATGGGCTGTCTACGTATCTCTGGGGGGTTTTGAAAATTTTCATGAGTTTCATTTTGAAAATAAAATGTTTTGAGAGGATCAAGTCCCACATAGTTCTGAGTAGGGGAAATGAAGAATTTTTTTTAATGGAAGGGGGATGAGAAAAGTCGTAGTGCACCGAGATTTTGGACTAAGGGTAAAATTTCTTGGGACGGTCCAGGTTTACGGGAATCTCCATATATTTTTCGTCGAGGTATGTGAGCATAGTGGCACCTCTTGAGAGAATTTTATTCATAATGTAGGGGTCTCTCCAATTCAGTTTGAATTTCCCTCTGGAGTCCCAGGTGGGTTCTATGATTTCCTTGAGGGCAAGGTCTCCTTCCTGGAAACCGCGGTCCATGACTTTTCGATTGAATGATTGTGTTATTCGATGATGGTACCCCTATATATGATATAGATTCTTCAAACTATTTCATCCAATAGTGATAATTTTCCCAAAAGGCTCTGATGCCATTCTTCTTCACTAACTTTGCTCTTGAGCATGATGCGAAGGGAAGGTACTTTTAGCGCAACAGGTAGGACTGCTTCCATGTCGTACACTAGAGAATAAGGGGCAGCCCCAATAGGCATTCTGATTAAAGTGAGGTAGCCCCTGAGGGCGTAAGGGATTCAGTTGGCCCAATCTCTACAACTCTCAGTCATCTTACTGATTATGGTTTTGAGGCTTTTATTGGCGGCTTCGACAACACCATTGGTTTGGGATCGGTAGGGAGAAGATTTGTGTTTATGAATCCCATACTTGTCGACTAGTTCTGTGACCTTAACTTCAAAGTGGAGCCCATTATCTGATACTAAATCATGGGGAACTTCGTATCGGGAGATGATGTTCTTTCTGATAAACTTGGACACTTTCTTGGCATTTAGCACTGTGTATGACTCGACTTCGAGCCATTGGGTGAAGTAATCAATGGTGACTAGGATGAATTGATGACCATTTGAAGATTTTGGAGTAACGTTCCCTATGATATCAATGCTCCAGGGGGAGAAGGTCCAGGGAGAGGTCATGCTGTATAGTTCTCGCAGAGGTTAGTGTTGGAGGTTGGCAAACTACTGGCATTTAAGGCATCTTCGAACATAGGCGGTGCAATCTTGAACCACGGTGGTTCAATAATACCCCTAATGGATGATATTTTTGGAAAGCATGTGATTGTTCATGTGGGGCCGCATTCCCCGCTGTGGATCTTTTGCATTATTTCTTCAACATCAGCTCTAGGTGGGTGTGGAAGGGTAGGGGCTTTTCGTCTTTGACTTTCCATTTTCTGAGGATTTGGCCGATGATGAGGGTAGATTCTCCGTAGACGTCTAGGTATCGGATTCATTTCTTGAGGCCTATCTTAAGGCCTACAATGCATGCCTCATACTTAGTCATGTTATTGGTGCAAGGGACTTCTAGTTTGATGGAAATGAGGGTGTGAGAATCATCAGGGGTGATCAGGAGTACCCCAATGTCGTAACCTTTCTATTATCCGCTATATTAAAGAACATTTTCCATCTAAGATCTTCCTGATGGGTGAAGAGAATGTCTTCATCTTGGAATTCAGAGACCAAAACATCGGTCCCTTCCATGGGGTAATAAACAACGTAGTCGTAGATGGATCTCCCTTTCATAGCTTTTTACGTGACGTATACAATATCAAACTCAGCTAGAAAAATCAATCAACGAGCCATTCAGTTGGACAGAGCGGGATTTTTAAGAAGTATTTAATGGGATTCAATCTCTATTCTTGTGTGATGGAAAAGGAATGTAGGTAGTGTCATAAATTCTGTGTGACCCAGACCAGGGCGAAACATGCTTTCTCCAAAGCAATGTAGTTGACCTCGTACTCGGATAATTTCCAACTGGCATAATAAATGGCTCTTTCCTTTAGGATTCTTCAATGTATTGGGCTAGCAAATCCCATACTACGGTATCTGTTATAGTCAAGTATAAGAGGAGCGGGAGACCTGGATATGGAGGCATAAGCATTGGCGGTCGGGTGAGGTATCCCATGATTCGTTCAAATCCTTCTTAGCAAGCCTGATTTCAAGCTTTAGTTGAATTATTTTAGAGAATTTTGAAAATGGGTTCACAGATAAAGTCAGTTGAATAGCTAACCGACTAATGTACTATAGTTTACCTAGGAATCTTTGAACTTCCTCCTCCATCCGTGGTGGTGGTATCTCAAGTATGACTTTTAACTTGGCGGGTTCTTTTTTGTTCCCCTTCTCACTAAACATAAATCCCAAGAGTGTTCCTTTCATGTCGTCGAAAACACATTTCTAAGTTTTTAGCCGCATCTGGTATTAATGCAGATATCCGGAGAACTTTCGGAGGGAGGGAATGTTTCCTTCCTGATTTTTAAGACTTAATGATCATATTATCTGCGTAAACTTCAAACTACTTGTGAATAAGGTCGTGTAGGATGGTCATGGCATCCCTCTAGTAAGTAGCCATGATGTTCTTGAGTCCGAATGGCATGATAATATAGAAGAAGGTCCCCCATTGGGTGATGAAACCAGTTTTCTACTGATGGTCTAGTATACATTTTGATTTGGTTATATCTAACAAATCCATTAAGAAATGACTTGAGGGCATGGTTGGCCATCTTTTCCACGATCATGTCGATATTGGGTAATGGGTAATGGGTAATGGGTAATCGTCTTTTGGGGATGCTTTATTCAAATCTCGATAGTCGACGCACATGAGGACTTTTCCTCCCAACTTTGACACGGGGAAACTATTGGCGAGTCATATAGGATATTTTACTATATGAATGAAACCCGCGTTCAACTGTTTTACAACCTCCTCTTTGACTTTGAGCGACCATTCAGTGCAGATCTTCCTTAGCTTCTGTTTGACAGACTTGCTTTGTACGAATGTTGGGATCTCAAGATTAGATATTTATGGGTTAATGGAGGGCATGTAATCATAGTACCATGAGAAGATGTCCACAAATTCTTTGGGTAGCAGAAAAAATCTTCACACTCATACTTGTTACGGGTGGACCCTATCCCAATATCGTACTGATGGTTAATAGAATCGAGATTAATAACAGTCTCATCATCATTAATTTGAAGGGGGTTATGTTATTTGTTATTCCCCTTATTAACATCAGTTAAGAAATGTTCATTTTCAAAATCATCATCATCAAAGGTTTGATCAGAATCAAGATAATTAATGTAAGGCAATACAAGATACTGAAAATCCTCCTTTATTTCATTTTTGGGAAAAAAACATTGAGAACCTCGTCAAAAGAGGTCTCACTTACATTGATATCAGAAAAAGGAACAACAATATCAAGTGAAGAGATTTAGATAGGGTAAACACTAGGGTCATGATGAATCTAAGAAAGTCGAACAGGCACGACATTTCAGTTGAGGAGAGGCATGTCAGCAAGACGGGTCTGGCGATGCAGCATCAGAGCGTATCATACATAGACTCAGCCCCAGTGTCTGCAAGTTGAATGAGTCTTCAGAATCACTTTCCTTACAATCCTCGGTAACTGTCACAACTTTCTCGGTGAGGGGTTGCACATCATGTTTGCAAGCTTCAACCCAAGAGTTAATGTCTTGCAAGAAGATTTCCAACACTAGTTTCATCATCTTGTCAATATGGTCATACCATATTTTAGGGAAGCCATAAAAAGGGAAGTCTTCACCCTCCTTAACAAATCTTCCATTCAAATAGTATCTTAAAATAGTGTTTTCATATTCTATACCTCTTTTTAGTCTTGGTTGCCGGAGTGCTTTGAGTTCACCAGGTGAAGGTTCGTAACCCAATCCGCATGGGGGGAAGGCCTCCTTCAGGACTAGGGGCTCAGGGATCCCTTGTTAGCATCGCCTTAGCCCTATTTCGGGAATGAAGGGCATGTTATAGAACATCTAAATCACGTTGAGGTTGTCATGAGGGTTGTGTTCCATACAGACATAACCTTTGAAATGATGTCCTACTAGAAGGGGAAGTGGATCAACTCTGAAGCCAAAGAGGAGCATGTCATTTGTCCATTACTGGATTTCGAATAATGGAGTTAGTGCTGGCATTATTTTTACTATCGTCAGCCCCCAAAATGTGATAACCTGGCCTTTATCGAAGAAATTCATTTTACGATGAAGAGAATTAGATACCCCTCGGATGTTGTGGATCCATGGACATCCATAGAGTAGGTTGAAACATTCAGGTATGATAATGACTTGGAACTCGGTGATAGGATTTATAGGGCCAACCCCTGTTATAAGTTTTATTGACCCTATTACTTCTCAATGGGTATTATCATAAGCATGCATGGGGGTGGAAGTGGGAGCGATATCACTGATTTTCAATCCCAAATAATTAAAGGTTCTGAGAGGACAAACATTGAGAGCAAATCCATTGTCAATAAGTGAAAGTGGGATTGTCTTTCCTAAGACTTCAACGGAGATGTTGAGGGCATAATTGTGATCAAACCCGATATTTGGTATATCTTCTTTGAAAAGGAGAGAAGTCTGTAAGAGGTTAAGGACCCAACCATATTTTTAGATTCTTTGGGAGTGGTTGAAGGATGGACATTGGGACAGGTGAGGAGTTTTATCTAATCATTCTAGTGCAAGTGAGAGGACTTGAAAAGTACCCATAGGGTGATATTGGCTTTGGTCTTCTTGAGCTAGTCAAGGATTTTGCTCTCTTCAATGGTCAATTCTGGCATGATAAGTTCTTTGATAACTTCCTATCCTTTATTTGTTTCAGTTGCATGAGGAATCAAATCTTTGTAGTGTCCTCTAGACCTGGTTATGTGATTCACTGAGGTAGGGAAGAATAGTAATCTTGTGCCTTCATCTACCTCGTCCTGAATGGCTACCTATTAATTTCCCTTAACATATCTTTGAAGGATATCATTCCAAATAGGCTGGCTACTGGAGTGACTTCTTCTTGACTGGGTTCGTCATCTGAACTGTCAAAATATTCCCCCATCTGATGGCGACAATATCCTCTTACAAAGATAATTCAATACATTCAATAACCTCAATGACTGCATCATAAAAATCATCCCACTCAGCGAAGAGGTACAGGAGTGAAAGGACCAATCATCCCTGAAGATTCAAGGCGGAGAGTAACTCAAAAATGCTGCATATTTTGCATGTCTGTTGAAACATGTCGACCATGGTCTGTACCACATAATTTAGACTAACTTCTTTAACAGGAACCACCCATTCATCAAATTCCCGATGCCACTTTCGGGCTTCTATGAATAAGCCACTGAATTTTCGACAATCAATGGTCATCTCAACGAGCAATTTCAGCCCAAACTCTGAGAGTTGGTTCAATGTAACTGGTAACTCCATGTCTCTCTCCTCAAATAACGTCTGAATGCAAATAGAAGCCCTTGTAAGTAGTGACAAATATTGATCGGTGAAGCAAGTAGGGTGTAGGAGAAAATATGGAAAAACTTTAGGTGTTTTGGGTGAGATTATAAGGACGATAGGCGGTATGTTGGGAACGATTTGAGTAACTGGGTCAAATTTTGGGTCACTTTCTAGGAAGATGGCATTTGTATGTGTTATAAGTGGGTTATGAGTGGTATTGGGTTTATGATTAACTGGTGGGGTGATGATACGCCTGTCAATTTGGCCTTGGATCACATTCCTATGGTGCAAGCATTGGTTGGTGGTATGACCAGCGAATTGGTGGAAATCACAATGGGCATCGGTCTTTAAGTTTTTAGAGAGTGCATTTAGTAATGGACAGGGGTCCAAGGGTTTGATGAGATTTTGGCTTAGTAGGCCCTGGTAGACTTTGAACAGGGGAGCATAGAGCTTAGTGTACTCTTTCTTGGTATGATTTGGGTGACTTTCTTATGCCCAAGAGGTAGAAGGTTGGGAAATGTTATTGATGGTTGAGACAGTAACACTGATGGGTTTTCTTTGGCTCAGATTCCACTTTGGTAATGCCTTCCTCAATTTGTACACCAGCCTCTTAAAGGGCTTAAAAGTGTAGGTAATAATGTCCTCCCATGGACACTTAGATATGAGGCAAGAAGTTCTTCTTCACAATATTGACTTGTTCCACCTCGGAGGGTCTGTTGGTCATGGTTACAGATTTCTCTCTCCACTTTCTTATGAAGCTGCTCACTGTTTACCTATGTTTCTGCTTAAGAAGCTCTAGATGTTGACATGTAACCTTTAGCTCCTCAGTGTACTTGTACCGAGGCATGAATTCCCGGGCGACATCCTCCCAACTACTGATTCTGGATTCTTCAAGGGACAAAAACTATCAGAGGTCACTTTCTTTCAAGGTCTGCTAAAACATCTAGGCCATTATCTGTTTGAATGCACCAATAAGGGTCATGGATCAGTGATAGATTCAAAAGTGAATAATTGGGGGTTCGCTTCCCCCGAACTTCTTGATGTCTGGCATCTTAAACTTCTCTGGTAAATTGGCTTTGGGGTGGGGAGACATATGGGTGTAGTCTTGGTAGTTTCTAGATATCTTGAATTGGTAGAACGTCTTTAACAATAGTTTTAGGTCTTCATTGACCTTATTTAGTTCATCCTCCTTGGGATCCATGGGTACTGACAGGTTAGCCCCTGGTTGGGAAAGGTTCAGAATAGGGAGTTGAGATGGTAGCGGCCCAGGAAGGTGGGGCACGTGGAGAATGTTGATACTCTTTTGGGACCTAAACAGGATCGAGAATGGGTGGACCAATGGCACGAGAAAAGAAAACCTTGGGCTCTTCGAGAACATGGGCCCGGTGATGTTGCATTTCATGGATCTCGGTTTGAAGGTGTCAATCTTGGTACGGAATTGGGCTAAGACAATCATCATATCGGGTTGCACATTCGGTGCTTGGTTAATGTTCTTTATGAAGAGTTCGTTAAGGTAAATCCTAAACTCGAATTAAGTAATAGAAGAACCGATGGATCTTCATGATAGTTTGACAGAAGACCGAAGCCAACATGGAGCCAGGCCAAAAATGGGTATGCGATTGACCTAAGATGGAAAATGGTGAAATTTATTTTTAAAAGAAGGAGGGAGAAATTTGTTCGGTATTTTGGAAGGAGGAAAAGAAAAGTTTTTTTTGTATTTTTGAAAAGGGTGGGAAAAAGGAGAGGAATCTCAGCATGATTATTATTAATGTTATTATTAGGTTCTCACTTGTATTGGGTTTTACTAAATGTAAAAAAATGTCATACAGGATCAGAGCCTGTGAAAATATGGTTTAAAAATATGTGAGACACGGTTTAACTTGTTTCGAGGCTCACGAACGGGGTCCTATTTTGAAAAAAGGTGAAATAGTGCGAAAATTAAGGCGGTATGCCGACCTGGAGTTTCATCAGAGTTTCAAATAGTAACCGACAAACTAAATTCGAGTGCCCTAAGTTTGACATCTATATGAGATTTATGCAATTCTTGGGTTAGTGGTAGGGTTCCCCCCTTTGGCATGACTTCCACGATATACCTCTTCCCTATAAGGGCAATTATTCATCAGTATGTGTGGACAAGCAATTTGATATACCTGAGTGTACGTGAATTGCCTCACTAAATACCTCGTGGGGATAGTACATGTGAGAGAGAATTCGATAGAATCGACTTATGTGAATGAGTTCCCTATTATATACCTCCTATCGTGATTTTGGTCAAGGTGTACGATGTGGGCGGAACCGTTCAATATACGTCGAAGGTATGAGGCCAATGGAAGGTAAGAGTCACATTGCTTAGATTAACTGTGACCCATAGGACTTGCGCCCATCACAAAGTGACCCCCCAATATAAGAAAAGTTTTAGTCAATATTGTCGTACTCTTGGTGATGTATTGTGAAAAAAATGCAAGAGTTTAAATTAACATATTATGGAGATAGGGTATTTTTTATCATTTTTTATTAGCATGATGAGTAATGGGAGTACTACATTAACGAGGGAGCATATATAAGTATTATGGAAAAAAATATAGCATGGAGACTATACTATGCATGGATGCATATGAGTGAGTAAGTGGCATGGGAATATATACAAGTGAGTGTGTGTGGTAGTGAGCTTATACATGGATCATCTACAAATGGTGTGTGATATGTGTAAGTGATCGTGGAGATTTATACAAGTGTGGGAATTATGGGTCTGCGCTAGTGAATCATAAACATGTATGTTCTATATGGTGTGTGGAGCATGTGAGTATAAAGTCAAGCTAGCTGTAAGTGTGTGAAATGAACATAGATAGTATATAAAAGTGTGTGAAGTGTATAAGTGAGTGAAAAGTGATATATATATGAGAGATAGATACACAAAAAGGTTAATAGAGGATAAAAGGGGACATATAGCTAGATGCATATGCACACATGCAGAAAAGAATAACACCCATGCAAAATAAAGTCTAGTCCACTTCAAATGTCCCTAGCAGAGTCTCCACTGTGTTCATATTAAGGAGGTCCGAGGATCCCCCCTCCTTTCCTTCTGGCGTGCGCGTGGGATTGCGCCTTTTCTCGGGGCGCTCGGCCATCATCGATATAGGGTAATATGTAGAGATATAGTCGCTAGCCTATTTTGCACAAAATAGGTAAAAGAAATGTTATCTCCTCGAGAGAACAACATCAAGGACAATACTGATGCTTACCAAATAGTTCAAGGGCCCGGGGACTAAGTTACGGAATGGGAAGTTGTTAGGTACCCATCCCTATCTTTCTATCTCTCATGGTCATGTGTTAATCTTCTCTTGTTAAACTCCGTGAAGCGTGTACTTATGTGCATAATATAATTCGAGAATGGAATCACTCAACTCACGTCATGGACATAGGCGGAGTGAGTTCATCCTTAGGTGTGTTCCCAAAATAGTATTTCAAAGTATAATGTAAGTGTTTACCGATTCATCATTCGTTATAGAAGAACGAATGCATACATTGGACAAGACACAAGTACGCAAGCATATAAAATCCATTAAGAATATATGATAAAAATAAGGTAACAAATGATGTATAAAGCAGGAATCGAGTCTAGGCATTTACCCAATATTCCTACGTAGCCCAAGGGGCATCAAAGTACACGTAGTTCGAAAATAACTAGGGTGGGGTTTGTCCCATAAATCTAAACGGGGAATTTCTGCTATATATGTGTGTAGAGGTAAACGTGTTTCAAGTGTATGGACGTGTAGTGATAATCCCTATTTTGGAATTTATTGGTGAACCCTCTTTTTATTGTTTTTCTTTTCTACGAAAATAAAGTATGTGAAAATACTAATAATAAAGGTTTCAGACTAAGGTATGTGATGTAATGAAAAAAAGCGCTCAAGTAAAAATAAAGTAACTAATTCTAAAATCAGAGAATTTAAAGACAATGGTGGAGAATTGGACCTCCTTATGAAGACTTGAAATGGATCCCGATTGTAGATGCGTTGATCTCACGATGAGGTGATAGAGGTATGAGGAGATGGGTGAGAATTTACTAAAAGGAGTATGAAAGGGATGGAAGGAGTGTGAGAAATGGGCTTTTTAAGAGGGAACAACCCTGAATTCGAGAGAATGTTCTCTGATTACAGAGAGGGGTATTCAGGGGAGCCTTTCAAAGTGAGGTTATGGACTCTATTTATAGGGTCAATGAGGGTACCTATCATCATATAATCCCAGATGCATTGCCGATAGGCAGGGTTATGGGGATGCCATTCGGCAGTCTGAGACAAATGTTTTGGAAAAAATATTGTAAAATGCAAACCGTAAGTCAGAATCACGCACAGGGTGTACCGTTGGAAATGGTATTCAGATCCCTTTGAGAATCCAGTGATCCACTCTTGGGTTCGAGAGTTGACAGAGGTCAAACTGGGCCTAGAAGTACCCGTTAGTCACTTAACAAGAAAATTTTAGAGGAAAATGGACCGTTAATTCGAACCCTAAGGCCGATTTGCACATGGGATGGACCATTGGAAATGTTATTCATATACCTTTGAGATTTAATTCAGCATCATTCGATTCCAATAGTTGACCAAGGTCAAACGGGGCCCGAAAGTGCTCGATGACCTTTCAGAGTAAAAAAAGTCGTTCGTCCTATCGTAAGGACGATTCACATACGGGGTGAACCATTGGAAATAGTATAAATAGTCCTATGAAGATTCATTCATCTTAATTCAAGATGAAGAGCTACCAGAGTCCAACGGGGCTCAAGAGCGCCCGATGGCCTCTAGATCAGTTTCAAGGGTAAAACGAATCGTTCGTTTGTACCGTAACGCGGATTCAAACATGGGGTGAATCATTGGAAAGGACATTCAAAGCCCTTAAAAGATTTATTAATATTTCACTCGGTCGATAAAGTTGATCAGAGTCAAAGGGGGTTTGAAAGCGCCTAGTGGCCTCCAGATCAGCTTTTAATAGTAAAACGAATCGTTCGTCCGAATCGTAGGGCTGATTTATGCACGGGGTGGACTATTGAAAAGGGGATTTAGAGCCCTTTGAAGATTCATTGAGCTTTTTCTCAGGCGAGAAAGTTAATCAGGGCCAAATGGGGCCAAGAGTGTCCGGTAGCCTCCAACTCAGTACATGGACCTAGGGTTTATGGTGGACGAGTTAGTTCAAGGGGCCTAAGGAGGTTCTTAGGGAGTCATAGGATGGGGTCTCTACACCAACATTAGAAAATATTTCTTTCTTGAAAATGTACATTTATACCCCCGTGAAAGTAGTTGTTGTAATTCTACTACAAAAGAGAACTTTAGCATGGTGTTTATCATAAATATAGTTTCTACGATTTCCAGTTAAGGAAAATGCATTAAGGGAGATTTTTTACAGCAATATTGGGATGTGTCCATGAACAAAAGTTATATATTTATTTCTTAAAATGTATATAAATTTACATACTAACAAGATACATATTTTTTTAATAGGACTTATATAAAATGTGTGATGCAAAAGGGCATTGTGCATTAAAATGAACCTTTTTATAAAGTGCAATAGTTTGATGATGGTAATGACTTCTCAAATCAAGAACACATATGGGAAGAAATTTATGAAATGACAACATGACATATGTAGTGGATGGATTTGGTTAGAAGATACAATCAATAAGCATAAGGATAATACTATGTAAGTATCCTCATCATACTCATAAACTAATGCTTGTTTTTAATGCGGGGATAACTATCATTGCATGAAAAGCTGTCAATGGAAAGAGATTACATGCTCGAGATGTTACCAAGGAGAAAGAAAGTTGTGGACTTCAATACAAGAGATGAGTTATGGGCAAAAATTTTTAATACGTTTGGGTTATGGCCTCTTTGAATGGTTGGTTGATGTTAGGAAAAACAAAAAAGTATATAGGAATGTCAATGTGGGGGTTAAGGGAGAAATGAGTTTGGATGACTAATGTAATGTATTTTAGAGTAACTTTAATATAAAATGATGAAAACAATTCTAGTCATATATAATGAGTCATATAAAAATGTTTGTGATTTGAATTGTTACCACAACCAAATAAACAAGATTCAAAAAAGGTGGAAACTAACTATTGCTCCATAAAAATGGTGCATGAAATGTTTGACAAAGTTTCCCCTCCCCCAATAAAAAATAAACTAAAATTAACACATTGTGTTTGGTCTTGCCTGAGTTGATGTCTACTCTCAATCACAGGCGGCGTAGTTATGTGTGAAAACCTTTCCCCAAACCACCTTATCCCTCCCTCCTGTGATGGTTCATAAATTCATTATTTATTACCTTTCTTTCTTGCTTGTTTGGTTTTTAGCATACGCATAGATGGAATAACTAGTGTTGGTCTATTTCTAACTACAGGAGGCATAGTTGGTCCATCTGCAGTTGTCATAGGCTTAATTGTGAGAAAAAAAAACAAAGGTATTATAAATGTAAAATATGTAATGAAATAAGTGAATAAAGGTTAAATGAATTACCACATGCACAGGTTGAGTCTTTAGTTGCTGGTACAGTACATGTTGGTTTTTTCTGTCTAAGTTGGCACATTTGCTGCATATTTTTTTGTCTTTTTAGTGCAACAAATTCATCTGGATCAATTATCCTCTTGGTTATAGGTCTACCTGGTGGTCTTTTGAGTATTGAGGGACTGTATTTAAATTTTATTTCAATTAGAAGAGATAAGTCTTTCTACATATGAACAAGAATAATTGATATAAAATATGAAAAGTACTTTGGGATAAAAGGATGGGTCTTCTATTCTGTGTACATATGAAGAATATGCTTGCAAGTATGTACATGTATCTGAAGCTATACCTGTAGTTATGGTCATCTCCAAATACTTCTGTTACTGCCTCAATTAGTCCTTTTTGTTTATCACTGAAAAATGTTAATGGCATTTTATACCTCAGAATGTGAGGTGCTTACAAAGCTAAAAACCTACTCCAATTGTCATAATTTTCCCATTACAAACGTAAATTGAAATTGGGAACAAACCATTGTTCCCATATAAAGACACAACAAAAAGAATTCCTCCCCCAAACTTCCATTTCAGAAATGAACCATTTAATCCCAATATAGTCCTGAACCCATTCACAAAACCATCAAGTGATACTTTGTAGGCAACACATAATGATATAAATGATTGATCAATAGGATCTCTTAACCATATTTTAAAATCTCCTTGATTTTTTTAGCAAAATTTACCTTGATATCTCAGGTACCATCTTATAGATCTCACTAAAACTACCACTATACTTTTTAAACAAACAATCTTTGCAAAATATGTTGTATGGTATGCTATTTTCACCCCATTCATAAACCAAACTGCATCAACTATATCCTTTGGTTGTAACCCCTTGTGATTTCTTATTATATGATCAACTTGATTAGTGACCCAACTTGCTCTACCAATTCAATTCTTTCCTTATTTTATTACACTTGAAACTATGTTCACCAATAACAGATCTCAGCTTTATAGTTAGTTCATATGGAATTTTCTTCACATAAAATCTCCACTTACAAAGTGTATCCTTACAAACTAGATTAATCTTCAAGTTATTATGTTTTTGCGTATATTTAAACTTTTTAGACACAAAATACTTCTTCATATATACTCTGCAATATCCCAATTTTGTCCATAACATATGCTCATGAAGTCCCTGAAGTCTACCATCTTTATTTCCATGTGCATCATCACCTTGCCTTTCATTTCTTCCTCATGAAAGACATTATTTGTGTTGTCATCAAACTGAGTCAAAACTTTAATGACACGGGTTTCATCAACTGGTGCTTCATCATCATCTTCTTGCTCATCACCTTGTGCATCATAATCTTGTTTCTCACCACCTTGTTGATCATAACCTTTTTTTCGTATCATCTTATTGGTCACCACCTTGTGTCTCATCAACTTGTGCCTCATAATATTCTTGCCCATCACCTTGTGGATCATCACACTCACTCTTTTTTTCAACGTCACTTGTATTTATCTTCAGCATGTAAGTTATTAAATAGTAATAAATCAAAATCCTCATCAAACACAGAGTTCCCAACTTGTTTATTGAAACCATCTTGGGCATTGCATTGTTCCTCTAAACTCCTTAATAATTCTTCCTACTCATCATTTAATTATTTTTCTAGACCTTTAAAGTCAAATAGGTCCTTAAAGGCCAAGTCACATTCTTTATCACATTCATCATTAAACTCAAATGGGTCTATTGAGGTGTTAGTAAACTTGAAACCATATGAATTTAAAATTATAAAAGATCTCCTCACCCCCTAAATTTTTCTTTTTAACATTTTGTGATCATTTAGGTTTCTTAGGGTTAGGGGTAACTACAGAATAAATTTTTTTTTTATTCAACCTTGTGTATTTCTTTATGCTCGCTGGGGTGATTTAAAAATCTTTTTTGGAATGTTTTGGACAGGTTTCAGGGTGGGATCATTTGGTTATTCTAAATAAAAGTTATATTCTCCTTCACACTCTTCAATATTGTCCCACATGTTCATCAGTTAGGCATCACTATCAATGGTGCAAAGACAACCATCCTTCTACCATGTTATAATCCACCCCTTTTTACACTTACTTTCCTCAATTTCTTTATCTAAATCCATGTGTCAAAACTCATCCCATCCACAACCCTCAAAACAAACCTCTTATCCCCATCATATCTCCTATTCTTTTTCCAAATTCTACCAAAGTGGAAGGTAAAATCCATTAATCCACACAAATCCATATGCATAAAAAAAATTACATGCAAAAAGTATCATAAAAATAAAAACGTAAGTTATATACTGTAAATATGCAGTTTTTGACAAGCCCTAACATTGGTAAAACCCTAATATTTTTTTAAGAGTATTAATAAATACCTTGGTCAAGCTTCATTCACAAGAAGTTGAGGAAATGTGCTAGAAACCTTATTGTAAAATACCTTTTACATTAATGGTGTAATATGGTTCTCATGTTTATGAAGAATTACCATTTGTCATAATGAAATGGTAAAGTCATATTGCAATAATGGGACTGATATAGGTAAAGGGGCATAAAATTCATTTACCATTTACCATACATCTGTCTAAAGTTGGGAATAACAGATTGTAATGATTCGTCTTAGTTTTGTCCCCCATTTATTAACAGAAGAAACTATGACACCCAATTGAACATAATTGAGAACAAACATATCCCGAAGAGAAAATTACCCAACATTTTAAAATAAAAATACCATTTATTAATACCTAAACCTTGCAACTAAACACCCATCTTCTTCCCCACTCAATATACCCTCATCTAACACTACACCCAAACTCTTCTCTTCTCTCTCTCTCTCTCTCTCTCTCTCTCTCTCTCCCTATATATATATATATATATATATATATATATATTTCACTGAATCCTAACCACTTATTGTTTCCCAAAAGATCACATAATAAAAAATAGAAAAAAAATTGTAGATGTAATTTTTTCAAACAATTTTGAAATGAGTTGTGTTCAAATGATGGGTTGGAATGATGGTTGTTATTTCAATTCGTGTGCGATTTCCAGTTATGATCAAGCCCTAGTTCTTCAAGAAAAACTTAGTTCTTGATAATTTCAGTTGCAGTTCAAGAAATAATGGTTAGGTTTGTTCCAATTCATGGGTTTAATTCAATTTGTGGGTCCAAGCAACAAAAGTCATGATTTGTGGTGCAACTATGAAGTTGATTCATGGGTTCAAGAAAGATAAATTTTTGGGTTCAAGCAAAAGAAACATCAATTCATGGGTTAAAAGTAGTTGCAATTTTGATTCAATTTGTGGGTTCAAACAATTACAGTTGGGTTTGATTTTGGTTTAGTTGGGGTTCTATCAATATTTGTTGTACGGGTGAGAGATAGATAGGTATGTATGAGAGATAATGTTTGGATATAGTTTTAGATTATGGTTTGTTGAAAGAAGAAGAAGATGAGTGTTTTGTTACACGATTCAATTTGAGGTATTTTTGTCTTTAAATGTTGTAAGGGTTATGTCTAATAACGAATTAAGAGGATTCTAACACTACTTTTGTTAAAAAGTGGGGGTTATGTCTAACACATTAGTAAAGTGTAAGTTATGTTAAATAAAACATTATAAACTGGGGATTATGTAAAAAAAACTCTTAAATATTATAAACATTTATATTTATCCTATTTAAGGGGATGTCCATTTCTATTAGGACTCTACCGATTTGTGCAATATATAAGTGGCCCTCTCCCATTAATGACATGTTAATTAATGAGAAACTCTTTCTCTCTCTAAAATTATTTGTGTGCCCTACTTCTCTTAATACATATTAGCGTGAACGACCCTCCACCCGAAAAATTTGATCAGAAAGATCAAATATATTTTTTCTTCCTCTGAAGGATCAACGACAATCATAGTGACTTGAGGACTTATCTCACCTTGAATATTTATTTTTATATCAAATCACCAAAGGAGTGACCCTTTTCATGTGAACTGATGGGCCATCTATATTTTTTTACAATGCCACATGACGTTATATGTGACATAAACATAACTTTATATGTGATATATATTATACAAATATCGTTGTTTCTTCATCAAGTCATCTCCTTTAGAGCTCATGATGGCACTAGATTAGATAACACGTGTTGAGTAAATTTTAGTGCCTGTATATAGCCCTCCATTTCAATACACAATTGATTTTAAGCCTCATAAATGTGTAATACCCCGTATTTTCTGTGATATTTATTTTTGGGATTAACTGAATTAAATGCGTATTAACTTGGAAATTAATCCGGATAAAAATATTAACGAGATGTGAGTTAGTATTTGATTATAATGTGTATATATGGCAATATATGAATATTGGAAATATTGAAATTGTCGTGAGATTTAAATACAGCATTTTGGGAATTTTGTTGAGACGCGTGTGACCGCCGCGTCATGGTATAATATTATTATAATTAAAAAGTGAATTTTAGTTACATTAACCGTATGGTCGTTTTGAGTGCGCCAACGCGTCCGGAAGGGTCGAGATAGTCAGAAAACACTAGCCAGGAGTTTAGTTTGGGTCCCGGGGTATTTTTAGGCCATACCGGCATCATAAAGGGTATTTTGGTAATTTTGTATTTTTGGGAATTAAAAGTGACGAAAATTAGAATAGAAATCTGACTTCTTCTTTAACCCACTAAACCCACTAACTACACTAAGAGACTTAATGGGCTACGGGAGAAGTTGAAATATAGTCCCAACTTACCAAAAACCAAACACACCTCCATTATCATCATCCTTGGGAAGAACTTGTAGAGAGAGAGAGAGAAAGGAAAGAATTCTGCAGAAAGAGAGATAGAGGACAGATTCAACCTTCAAATTCAACATCAAATTCAGAGAAAGATTAAGGCAAGTGGTTTAAATGTATTTGATTCAAGCTATGCTTTTCCATGTTTAGGAATTTTCGAAATTGATCTTGGAAGATGATTTAGACCCATAAATTGGAAGTTAAAAGCTATGAATTATGATAGGTATTGCATGTAGTAATATTCTGGACGAATTAGGTGTTTAAAACAGAACCATTGATGATCTAAAAATGGAATTTAGAAGAAGTTTATTGATGTTCTTGAATGAAGAAGAAATCTGGAATTAATGATGTAGTTTTGATCTAAACAAAGCCTTTGAATGATGAATTATGGGTTTTAGAATGTTAATACTGTTGTAGAATGATAGTATGATGATATTGTAACCTTGTCTTAGAGTTTCATGCTTGTAAATGGTGTTTTGGGACGAATTGGTAACTGCAAAACGAAGCAGTCCGTAACCATACCTGGTGCGTTCAATCGATCGATGTCTTCAGTCGATCGATCGACCACCATCGATCGATCGAAGGTAAAGGTCGATCGATCGACCTTCCCAGAATGAGTAAAGTTTTCCCTAATTTGATTTTTAACGGTGGTAACCCTCGAAAAATATTATTGGAGACTTTATGAATACCCTTAACCTTAAGGAAGACCAGTAGGCATGATTATGATATTGGACCTTAATTAGAATTCAATTTGAGGAATTATTCTAAATTAATGAAATTCGATAAGTGAGATAATATTTGGGTTAATAGTGTAAATTTGAATAATTTGGTGAAATGAGGTTTGGGGCAGAAGTAAAGACCTTAGGAATAAAGAGGTTATATGTGGGAATAATAGGGACTTAATAATCTATTTTAGATAGGTTTTAAGTATAAGAAACTACGACGTGAGACGTGTCGACAGTTTAACTTTTATATTATCGGGAAACATGAAATATATGATTTTGGAATAATGGTATAGAGATGTAGAGTATACCTTTATTAATATCGAGATATCTAAGATGTGTGAATGCTTAGTATATAACTTTATGTGTATGACATACCTACTATACTTGCTATCACGGGAGGTTTACGTTCGCTTAGGGCCTTCTTATCCTTGTGTTGCCCGGATTTAGATTGGTTACCTCGATGAACATAGGTCATTGAAGGACTTATTGGGATGTTAATAAGTTTGCTGATCGTGGGAGCGTAGGTATGTGCGTGACCCATATGATGGTGACTGTGTTCGCCTCCATTATTTGTGGTGTTGTTATCTGAACGATTCCTGAGAGATTCGGAATGCGTAATCCTTATGTACGTGATGTACCGGGATGGATAGCAGAGTATGTGTGCACGACAGCTTAGCCTTTGGGTGCTTGTATTGTATATTTATGTTGTGAATAATATACGGTTAAAAGGAAAAGGAATTTTGCTATGATAAATTGTGTGTATATTTATTATCACGTTGTGAAAAGATAAAAGGGGACTGAAATCAATAAGTGGTGTTGTTAATAATTGGGAATCCGAGAATTAAAGTAGAACTCTCTATTTAATTGTTAAGGTTGGAATTTAAACGTGAACCGGGTAGTAGTGTTAGAAACTCTTCAGAATTAGTTAGTTATGAGATAACACATGAATGGGTACAGGAACGTTAGGAGTGCACAGTTAGATGAGAGGTGAGTATCTTATGTGAGAGCACGTCCTAACATGTATTTTGCATATGCTGTTTTAAATGTTTTTAAAGCACTTGCAGGTTTTCAAAATATCTCCACATTCGGGCTCTGACCCGTTTGCTTTCAAATCTATTTTTCTTGTAAAACCATTTTAGGTGCCCAGCCACAAGGACACCATGCATAGGATACTCATTCAGGTGACGAGTTGTAGCTGTTTGTGGAAGCTACAGGGATTTGCTTTAGACGCTTCTACCATTTGGATTCCATATTCAGTATTCTTCAGTTGTAGGGCAGGTTGCCCATTTCTATTAGAGACATCTTTCCATTTCAGTTTTTCAGACTTTGGCATGTATTGATTCAGTATTCAGTTTAGTTATTTCAGTTTGTGGTATTGTAGTGAGGAGTTTCCTCCAGACCTTATTTACATTATGTGATGGTTATCCTATTTACTTTCGTTATAGTGAATGGTGTTATTATTCTTCATTACACTTGTTGCATGTTAATCAGACTTTAATTAAAATTTGACAACTTACTTTTTAAATACTAGGTGGTTAGTAATAATAAAAATGTTTTCGACAGTGATGCTATTAACTGGGCCAACTTGGCATTTTGATTTAATTTAATAAATGAGTAGCTACCCGGTATTTAATTAGTCGGGGTGTCACAAAATGTGGTAGTAGTCTTATTCTTAATTATTTGGTTTTTCTAGAGAGTCATGATTTTCATTAGCATGAATGCATATTGTTCGCCCACATCTACCTAGTTTCTTCATTACGTCATCTACTTTATCCCATGATGGAACTATATGCGCTAAGTGAATTTTAATGATATATTTGTTTTATTGAACAAAGACCGGGTTGGATACAAACACCATTATTTGGCTTTCATAGAGACTTCTTTTGACAAAATGGGGTGCATTCACGGTTTAATTTTTTTTAAGAATATATTATTTTTAGTATGTTTACCATTTAGTTCAGAAAGTTTTCATAAACCAATTTTCAAAATGTATATATGATCCTATACATATATAATGTACGTAGACACCCCATCATAGCACCCTCCAAATACCTCCTTAGGTCCCTCACCCTTGGACCCTAGGTCCTTCTCTATACCTTAATCTAGAGCCCACCAGCCACATTCAATCCCTGACTTTGTTCCACTCTTTAACCTAAGTGAAGCTCATTGAACCTTCATATAGATCTGAATACCCTCTCAAATGATCCATACGGTACGCGAATTGACCTTACGGTTCCCGTGTACTCACCTTTTTACTCCGAACCCTGACCAAGATTCCACTGGGCTCTCCCGAGCCCCGTTTGACTTTATTTAACTTTCCAACTTGAGATCATCTTATTGCATCTTCATAGGGCTCTGAATACCCTTTCTAATGGTCCATACCGTGCTTAAATCGGTCAAACGGTTCGCACGTACTCACCTTTTTACTTCGAGAACCCCTGTCTAAAAGCCATCAGAGGTTTCCGAGCCCCATTTGACTTTATTCAACTCTAAAACCTGAGAGTGACTCCATAGACCTTAATAGGTCTTTGAATCCCCTTTTCCAATGGTCCCATCGGTGCATTATTCGGACTTACAATTTTCATTGTATGCTCATTTTTCAAAAAAAAAAATCATTCTCGGATTGCCTACAGGCACCCCAGAGCCCTGCCTAAAGGTAGGGGTGTAATTTACTTCACTGGGAAGCCAGGGGTATGCTAATAGGCAGGACATAGCCTATGCCGATTGGTAGTTCCCTGAGACTCTAATTTTTATTGTTTAAGGAGGTGATGCCCTCATTCCCAAGAACCCCCTTTTTCAACAATCAGAACATTTCCTAACTCGAAATTAGTGCGTCACCACTCAAGAAAATCCAAGTCTCCCACATTTCTTTCATCCTTCTTACCTCATTTCATACCACATTTTCCCACTTTCCTCACCTTTACTTCACCATTATCTCACCACCATAAAATTAACTTACCCTCCTTTAAAAATCAGAAGCAACATCTTTTTTTATGTTTACTCCTATTCTTTTCTAATTCATTTATTTAGTGTTGTTTACTAAATTTATTTCCATTTTCAATATCTTTTATTATTGCTCAATTATCACACACCAACTAATATTTAATTTTATTACTAGTATTCACATAATATATTTTCATAAAACCAAAAGGACAAAAAAGGGGTTTACTTATAAACTACAAAAGTTGGATTTCCTCACTTTTCCACACTTTTACACTTGTGCCACTCTTCCAAAAACAATTAAATAGAAATCCTAAATTTGGGTTTATAGGTTAAACCCCACCCTTATGATATGTCGAACTACGTGGACTACCATGTCTATTTTCGCTACGTCGGTGTCTCGGGCCATTATCAGGATTAGCGTCATATTTTAATCATTGCTACCTTTGTTTATATCTCATGATTAGTATTATTATGCGTATGCACGCGCCTAAATATTATTGTTCCCACCCTATATGCACACTCACCTTTTCATAGTGCATAGTGATTTAGTGTTCACAAATAGTACATATTTCTATTCTTTTATTTTATTTCGTATACTCCTTAGGATGACTCCTCCACATCCTTCCCATGACGTGAATTGAGTGACTCATTTTTCTCACTTATTTTCACATCGCACACATTATACATACGTATCACATCTTGGAGGAAAAATAAAATTATTATAGCCCATGAGAGATCGAAAGGGCGAAATGGGTTCCTAACACCTTCCCATTCCTAACCCAGTACCCAGTCCCCAGACCCTTAACTCATTTAGTTTCATATTCATCAGTTTGTCTTTTGACGTCATTCTTTAAGGGACATCTACATTCTTTATCCTGTTAAAGAGCACCGAAATGCATGTGCTACATGTGATCATACGACTCAAGTACAAGACAGTCTCTCAAGTAATAAAATATGTAAATTCGGGATCAAATTATCAAGGAATAGAATACTAACAACAAGAATAAGGACGGTCTCTAAACTATAATCTTCGAATCGCAAAAGTAAACAAAATTTGATGAATTGTATTATGAACGAAATTACAATTACGAGAAAAATTTAAGCTAATGGAATCTAGAATGAAACTAAATTATGCAAGAATTATAAAACGGAAAAGAATTTAGGTTTTGAAATAATTTGGAATCGAGGTTGGGAATCAATCCCCCATATTCTAGGGTTTCTATGATGAATATAAAAATCTTTGTACTGACTAATTAATCAAAAGAAAAACGTCAACTCAATTCGAAGTACCAAATATGTTTGGGCTCTAACTCGTGAAATAATTGGTCAATAAATTGATCTACGTGATTGATACCTTAACCGACATGTATAATGCTCCCTCGTATACTCAGGTTGCTTTTGACAAATCGAGTTAAGATAAATACAATGATTACTCTTGGTTAATATATCAACCTAAATGAATTTATTAGTTAATTACTTCGAATTTCACATTTAAAGATTGAAACCCTAGGTTGGGTTCATACTCCCCAAGCTAAAAAGGAAATTAGATAGACATGATGATTAATTCAAAACAAATTAAATTTAACATGTTGTAATTCATAATTTAAAAATTAAGAAGGAAGAATTGAACTAGAAATACCAAATGAGATGAATTAAAATTGCAGGAAAAAATAACTCTTTCCCAAGTAAGAATGATAAGCAACTTGAATGAACTTGTCCTTTCTATTGAAATGCAATTGTTGAAATTACTAAATTTTAGTAACTCAATCTATCAAGAGTAATTATAACACTAAATTATTATGAAGTGTATGTAAATACTCCTAAAATCCCTATCTAAAGACTCAATTACGGCCAAAGGGGTGGGTAAACCTATTATCCCACTAAGATACAAAATTAGAAAAGATGGAAAAATCTGCAGCAAACCAAACCTCTTTGGTAAACCTCTAGAGTAGAGCAAACCATTTCGAACAAAAAATCAAACATGTTTGGTTTTCAGTACTATCCTGGGGATTGTAGCATGCATAAAACTTCTTCCTTTTTGCATTTTGACCCCGCAACTTTGTTCGAATCTTAAAATTAGTGTATCTTCTTCACTACTACTCAGAATTAGGTGTCGTTTCTTCTTGTGTTCTCGTAAACTCTTGGTTTATAATTTTCATGTTGACGCCTTCCATGAGTTATGGCTAAAAAATGAACAATTTATCCTTGACTATTATTTCTTACATTGTATTCCTCGTTTTGCGCTATTTTCTTCCATTCACTTGCACGAATTACCAGTAAAACATATGAGAGTTACAACATACCAAAAAGATTAGTTACAATTAATATTAGTTAAGGAAAAATACACGAGCTCAAACACACTAATTGAAAGATGGAATTTTTTGCGGTAAAATATCTCGTGAAAGGATTACGATTATTGGAAAAGGGGAAAATATCATTCTTAATCCGCACCAATTTGACTTCTTATTTATATTCCTTAGCTCTCGATACAGTGATTGACTTTGTTAATCGGACTCAATTAGGACTTTTTAAGGGTTATGGGTATTTTGGGGACTTATGAAAAATTTTCGAAATTTCAAAGTTAGAATTTTTTTTTATAAAGGTCCATTGGTACTTTCTTGGACTTTTGCTCATTTTTATTTTTCTCAATTCCATTTTTTCATTTTTTTTCCTTGGAATTTCTTTTTGTTTTTTTTTATAAAGCATTTTTCTATTTTCTTCCCAATTTGGTATTGTATGGACCTAAAATTAAAAAAAAAAATCGATTGTCACAACTCCGCTCCATTTTTAGGTTTTTCGGGTTAGAAAATGAAAGGGATATAGATTTTTGGGTCAATTTGGTTTTCAAGTGTTGGACATATTTTGGGTTTTTTTTTTAATAATAGATGGTCTCCCTTCGTATATCCAAACACTAATCTAATCACCATATGCGTTTTGGGAATAAAGTTTATTTTTATTCTTGAGGTAGTTTTAGGTGCTTTTTCAAAAAACAAATCTCCACTTTTTCCCATAATCGAACAAAACAAGAGATATGATATCTATGACGAATCATACCGAAAGAAAGATGAGTTATGAAAACTCGGAGTATTGTTATGAACTCTTAAATTAGAACGATTGACTCGATAACACACCTAGTTTAAACCACTACACTTATTCTTATAAGTCATCAACTCTTGTTCAATTTCCTTTTCGATCAATTTCGACTTAGTGAATGAAATGTTTACAAACTGATATTTAAAACAAAAATTTTGTAAAATTTTTAAGGACTTTAAATTCCAATTTTTACTTATTTTGAAGAAAAAATATTTTTTGGCTTTTTGATTTTTTTTCAATTTTTTTGGCATTTTTATAATATTGTAAAGTTTTAAACTACGCCCTATAAAAAATAGAAGGTCTGACCTGCTACCTCGACTACTGTTCCTAAGTAATCCTAAGTAGAGAAAAAGTGCAATAAAATCTAAAAAAGTGGTTTGGACTTGATTGCTAAGCCGAGAGGCGGGCCAAGGGGTATGTCAATCGATATCCCCCATTTTTAGAAATTTTCTACCTTCCCTTTTGTATATGTCTTTCCAAAATAAAGACTCTTGTTTGTAAAAAATCAACCTGTTTGCAAAAAAAAGAACTAGTATTTCTTTTATTTTTTACTTACCTTTGCAACAAATAAATACCTCAATAGAAAATTAAAGTGGAGGGATAGTAAATTAGCTAATTCAAGAAAAATAAAAAATAAATGTTAAAAAAAGCATGTTTCATATACTTGTCAATGTATTTACATTTTTTCGGTATAGGGATAACACGAAAAACAAAATGGAAGATAGAGTCAAAATAAATCAAGACGCAACCCGGACTCTCCAAAATTCTCAACAACTAAAAAACCGCCACCTCAGGCACCTTGACGAACACACTTTCCCTGACAGAGGGTGGTAGATCCCCCACTCTCAAAACCAGAGCTCTCTTAAGATGTGGTCGGCAACACCATACAAGATTGGGATGTTTTCCTCACATAGACGGACATCAAAGCCATCGAGTCTCAAATGTCCCGCAGTCAGGACGTCGATATATGAACAGTTTGAAAAAGAACTCATCCACCAAAGTAAGCAAGTCAGTAGTAAGATAGGAAAGATCAGAAGTAGATGCCTAAGGATGATGAGGCACTGAGACCACCTCCCCACCACCCACCCGAATATGGTAGGAAGGAATGGAAATGTACTGAACATGAATGTCCTCTGCTGCTATTGCGATACCCCATACTATGAGATAAGGTCACTAACACACTAGTATCTCTCTCTAATTATGTCGTCAATGGAGGCATAACCTCCACGTCATAAATAGATGACCACATAAACCAACTAATCATAAATTCTAGATAATGATTTCCCACTTTCATGACCATATAGAGTGCATACGATTCACCCTCCATCACCATTTGAGCATGCGACTTATACGATAGACTTCAATGCGGAAGTAAAAATTTTGTCGATTAAACTCCAATTACTTACGAGTTTTAGATGTTATTTAAGATGGGACCAAGTCAAACTTTTCTTGAATTATTAACTTTACTCAAACTGATTTAGGTTCGCAATGTCAATTAAAAGTCCAGATTATTATTTAAGGTTAACTAGGTGGTTTAGAAAATAATAATCAATTCAGTTTCTTAAGTGAGTTTTTAGACTTAGTCCTTCCTTTTTCGTGTTAGGTGATAATTGTAGAAATGTAAAGCACGCGGTATTTATTTTACGTTGCAAAAACCCCACCCTGGGAAAAATGACGAACTCTCCTAAGAGTCAACTAATATAAAGTCCACTAAAACAATATCAAACATGAACGATTACAAAGATATGACAAGACTCAAAGTAAGATAAATCAGACAAAGCAATCACCTATCTCGACCAACCCTTTATGTTCTGGTTTCTTTTCTGCAAATAAATTCACTTTGTAGATTTTGTCGACCTTGTGTTCTTCACGTCACAACTCTTCCCTATAACTTCTTCAAAGCACAAGAATTGCTCGGTGCCTTTTGATTCTTGTCCTTAGTGACTTAGATGTGCAGTGCTTCGTGATGTGTCCTATCTTCTATATGACACACTCACCCTTAATATTACAACCCGAATGATTTATGCAACACGTTTTAGATATCCTAGATATCAAGAACAAATCATATGTTCCTTCTTTGTTGTTTAAATCAAGTTGTCTTGATTTAAAATTATTTTTAGAAAACTTTCTTTTTAATAATAGGAATAATCAGATTTGGCAATATATATATATAATAATATGTGCATACGTCGTGTGTTCTAAGCGCGTGACAGTATGTTGTGCCACAAATATATTCAAATAAGGCAAGCACAATCAAGATCACAAATATTCTAAGATAGAATATATACACACAATATTTTGACTAATGTATATAGCTATTTACGCACAAGTCAAAAATACAAAACTATTTTAAAAATGTGTTTAGATTAAAGAAATATTAATGTAACAAGTTAATATGCAAGTTCTTAATAGTAGTGATTTAGAGTCTCTGTGTGTGATATTGTTCAAACTAACACACCAAAACAGATCTAAGATAGATCTAAGAGAACAAAACATATTCGAACATTTATTATGAAAAGTCGTGCAACAAAAATATTCGCACAAATGAGTAGTGAAAAATATGTAGGGTTCATTTTGATAAAATTTTCAATAACACATATCAACCCTAAGAGAGTTTAAAATAATTTTGAAAAGATATCAAAAATGTTTTTAACAAACGTACACACATAGGCATAAATATAGTGTTGATTTTAGAAGTAATCCATTGAAGAGATTATTTCTTCAAACATACACACAAGGGCAAAATCAGTGTATAAAAGATGTAAACTCTCTATTTCTCTCTCTCTCTCTCTCTCAAATTTGGTAGAGTTTGGGTGCAAAAATAATTTAATCATCATAATAAAATCAATGCTTAAAGAATCCAATTTATAGAATGCACAAGTGTGTTGTGATTGGTAAATGAGAGACTCACATGGATTGTACCAAAACAATACAGACAGTAGATAAAACGGATCTAAGGGCCATCCAAGAAGCACAAAAGGTGTATTAAAATCAAGGCACGTGCTAATACAGTTGTGTCCATCTTAGAGATGGATCACGTACCAAAAATGCACTAAAGAATAATACCGTTGGAGTAAATAAACAGTGCATCGTCATTTTGTAAAAGCCGAAGGCCAGCTGTATGATATCACTAATGTTAACGTTGGAGATATTAAAAAGGGAAGTCATTTTTTAGACATGAAACCCAAACTGAATTAACATTATTAATCATATTTCAATACTGGATACACATATGAAAGAAATGATCAAATCGTTCAACAAGAAATGTACACACCATCTATAAGGGCTAGGCTATAAGACCTAATAACGTCAAATTGGTTAGCAGATAAGAGTATGGGCTTCTACAAGTCATGCAAGGTTCAATTTGAGCACAGGCCAACTGATATATGTTTAAACCTATGGGTTATTATACCTTTTTGGGAGAATATGCTAACTCACATATATACAAATAATAATATTATATACATATTAGGTACAAAACAAAAATGACGCAACACTATTAAGCCACACATATGACATACGGCTATAAACAAGAAATTATTTTAATAATCTTAAAATAACTCATCATATACAAAATACATTAGTCCGCATTTAAAAAATAATATCAACTTTAAAAATTAATTCTGAAATCTATTTTTATGAAAATATTTAATCACATTAATAAATTCCAATTTAAATTTGAAACTATTTTTGAAAGTTTTAAAAATTCTTTTCTTAATTACAACCAACAGATAATCATTAGACATGATAAAATCCAACGTAGTGGTTTAGTGCATCATATGTGACATAATTAAATCCTATGAGCCCATTTACAAGGGTGTGAGAAACTACATTTATGAAAAATGAATTGAGTCGAATTTCTGAATTTCCGAGTTTGCGGTCGACTAAGCAAAGGCATTGACATAGGTAACTAGACTCAACATAATTACATACAATATTTTGTCAAAATTCAAGTCCAACTAGATGAAGTCTTATATAGCTAAAGCATAAAAAATAAACCCTAGGAGTAATCTATATAGGGATCTTCAATCTCCCCCATTGGACTGATTTTGACAAATAAGTACATCAAATGATATACTAAGGTAAAAATTCCCAAAAATTCCTATACAAACATGTTTCTAACAACCCACCCAATCCTAGAAAAGAAAAGATTTAAAATACAAGACATAAATCCTGCCAAAACCAAAAGCAACAATTCTTCTAAAAAATCAAGTTAGTAGCAAGTGCTTAATTTGAATTAATGAAAGAGACATAATATAAGAGGAGGATGACATGAATATTTAACATAATATCAACATCATAGAGTGAAATATGTACTAATCTCTCCCCCATTTTGTCTAATTAGACAATGATTGAGAGTTAATATAGGAACACGTTATAATCTATGAAATATGCGTCTTCTACATTAAACATGATTCTAAGAGATACCGTTATTAGTAGATATATTTATCCTAAAACCTCATAGATCTAGTGATTAGGATGCAAAAATAAACAAGTTATACTACAAAAAAAAGTTGCTTGTAAGACTCTATTTTTTTAGACAGACAAAATATCGTCTTTAAAACATACTTTTTTATATGAATATAATTAGCCGTCTCAAAAACTATTTTTTTAGATTGCTAATTATATCCGTGTAAAAAATGTCACTTTTTGATACGGTTAATTATATCCATCTTATAAAGTAAACCAAATGAGACGGTAAATACTTAGTGTATCAAAAAATCAACCAAATAAGGCGGCTAAAAAAATGGTTCCCACCACTAATTCTTTTCATCTCCCGCTCTCAATACTTTAACCTAACCTCCCACCTACGAAAAATAAAAAATAAAACCCCCTCAAATTTACCCCATCGCCAAATCCCCAAACCTGCATTCAACCCCCCACCCTCCACACCTGGCTTCATCTCCTCCGTCGCCCCCCCCCCCCCCCCCCCAACCCGACATTCTTTTTCTCTGTTGTCTCTCCAATCTTTCTTATCCTCCCCCGTTCTCCTTTTGTTCTTATCCTCCACCATTCTTCTTCATTTTCCCTCCGGTCATTTTCTCTCCTATTGTTTTCGTCTCATGGTAACGTTTCATCTTTATTTTTTTGTTGAGGAAAAGAACATAGAAATTATTGTCATTTATTTATTTTTTATTATTTCTCTTCTTAAAAATATGCTACTGTAAATAGTCGGTTGCACAATGGTGACAATGGGTGATCAAAAATTATTCTTTAGACATAATTAATGATGACATATACATAAATTATAAATAAAAGACCATATGCATAATACTTATATAAAATGTAAATAAAGAGTGGATGTTTATTTGTTGATTTTAATTTTTTTTAACTTTAAATGTGACCTATAGGTTATTTATTTTGTTTGATGTTATATAGCATTATGGTTCATGTTGGATCAATGATTCTATAATAGGATGTTATTTAATTTTGAAATTATAAGTGTTTAGTCCTGCATTTTTTAATACATGTGTGTTTAATCCCGTGTCATTATTTTTTGTTATTGGTCCTATATTTTTACTCTTGTCATTCTCTACAAAAAAAAAGACATGGGTGGTTAGGAGGGGTTACATGGAAGTTGAGGGAAGTTTTGGATGGTTATGGAACTTAAAACAACTTAAAAACACATGGGATGGGAGACTAACAAAACTTAAAAATGGGACTAAAACCAAAAAACCATTTAATTTTTAAAGAATTTCTTAAATGCATGAACCAATTATTCAAAGATCGTAAAATTACTTTTCTCCCAAACCATTAATGTTTTTTTTTATGTATTTGAGATTTGTAGAAGGACTGATTAAGTTTTTAATGTAAAGTTGTGATTGGTAGATCTTTTTTTATGTATTTCTAAGAATGAAGTTAAATGATATTGGGTCTTATTACTACAAAGCTAAATGCAAGGATAAAAATGCTATAAAGTTCTACAACTACTTTGACAACAAGTATAGAAATGAAATTAACATGTGTAAAGAAGTAGTATGAGTCTCATTCCTTCTTTAATTACATATCTTTTCTCAAAAAAAGTTTGTGACAATGAAGGAGTAGGAGAAACAAAAGAGGAAAGGAATAGAAGAAAATAGAGCAAAATTGAAGGAATTGGAAAGACATAAATTGTATTAAGAAATTCGAAACAAAGATTAAAAAAAGTGGTTCAAAGAGTAAAAAAACATCATTGGTGATGATGATGAGTTTGTGCCACGTGAAGAACAAAATGAGCATACATATTCAAACGAGGATGAAAATGGGTATGTGCTTGGTGAGTATTTTAATATGTAAATGTTTAGTGATGTAGATGTTAATTAGTTGAATGTGTTAATTCTTATTTGATACTTTCCATTATCATGCATGCATTTGTACTTAAATATTTTAAATTTGAATCTTTCTATTTAGTTAGCCATAATAACAGTTAAATTGATGTGATGAATTATATTCTTATTTTTATAGCTTGTTCCCCCTTTATGTGGTAATCTCTTTAGGACTTCATTTTTATCCTTATTAATATTTTTATCTTTTCATCATATTGTGAAGAGATTGTTAATCTATTTATCTTTATATTATGAAATATAAATTTACAAACCTTTTTTTAGATTTATAGATGGGAACCATGGATAAGAGTTGGATTGATTTACGAAACTGGTGTTCAAAAGAGTACATAAATGGGATTTATGGGTTTATTAACTATGCATATGCAAATAAAAACATCGAGATAACAAAAATCTAGTTTCCCTGTAAGAGATGCGCAAATCGAGTGTACCATGCACAACAAATTGTGAGAGATCACCTTGAGATGCATGGTTTTGACAAGACTTGTAAGGTTTGGATTTTTCACGGAGAAACTTTTGTGGTGTAAGAAGTGATAGAAATGTTCCCCGGGATGATATGTGAGTCGATGATATACCTATGCCTATTGAACTGAGTGCTCGAGATAACATGGTTACAATGGTTCTAGAGGGAACATGTATTCCCCACACGTATGACAAAATGCATGAGGAGTAATGTAACACCGAATATATCTTTGAATCTGACAAAGATGTTCCAGAGTACTATAAACTTATGAAAAAGGCTCAATGTAACTTCTATGAAAATTGTCCTCTTGCGGTTACCGAATTATCATTGTTGTTGAACTCCTGCAAATGAAGCAACTTCATGGTTGGACAAATCGTTCTCTCACAGCTTTATTAAAATTTTTAGGGACGATGTTTCCTCATGCTAGAATTCCCAAGTCTTACTACTAAGCCAATAAGTTAAAAAAAGACTTGGGACTCAAGTACGAGACATGGGATGCATGCTCGAATAATTATATGTTGTTACTTAATGAAATCGAGGATCTTAAAAGGTGTGGTATATGCAGATCTTATTGATATAAAGATTAGGACTCAAGTATTGATGGTGTCTATGGTCCAAAGGTAGCCATAAAGAAAATGAGATACTTACCTTTGAAACTGATATTGCAGAAATTATTTTGTCCATGCAATTCAGTTCCTCTAATGAAATGTCATGCTGAGGAAAGGATCGACGATGGTGTAATGAGACATCCTGCTGACTCTCCTTATTGGAAAACTTTTAATAAGAAAACCCCTTCTTTTGCGAGGGAGATTCACAATGATAGACTTGGGTTGGATGCTGATGGATTTAATCCATTTGGTAATATGAGCATTAAGCACAGTACATGGCCAATTATCCTCGGTATTTAGAAATTACCTCCATGGTTGTGCATGAAACAACCTAACTTGATTTTGTTTATTATTATAGATAGACCAAAAGGACTCAGAGATAAGATCAATGTATTTTTACAACTATTGATTGATAAGTTGATTGAGCTACAGATTTAATGGTGTACGCACTTATGATGTGCCAAGTAAGGAGTTCTTTCAGTTACATGCATCGTTGTTATGGACCATTAATGATTTCGTCACTTATGCCATGTTATCGGGATTGAGAACAAAAGGTACATTTTCTTATCCTTGTTGTAACGAAGACCACCATCCAATGCGATTAGAACATGGTAAGAAGTTTTGTTATTGGGGTCATCGTCGATTATTAGACTCGCGCCATAGGCTTCGTAGGCAGAAGGCACCATTTAATGGGAGGGCAGAATTATGTCTAACCCCACTTAAACTTTCGGGCTTGAAAGTATTACAACAGTTGAATGATCTTGACATTTAATGTGAATATAAGATGGAAGATGTCTTTAGAAGGAGGTAAGGAGGGGCGTTAGAAAAAAATAAATAGGCAATTCGAAAATGTAGATTTTGTTGGAAAAAGAAGAGCATATTTTTTGAATTTATATACTGGAAGGATAATATTATTTTCCATAATCTTAATGTTATGCATATTGAGAAAAATGTTTGCGATAATGTCCTGTTTACATTATTGGGTACTGATGATGTTGTGAATAGCACCACCAAATCAATGTTGGTGTATGAGCTCAATACCAGTTCAACAATGGGATAACAATAACAGAAATGAAGAGAAGATATGAGGATAAGAGGAAGAACACAATGAAATAAAGTGGTTCAGCTAATCAGGCCTACATCCACTGTGTGACTGTGTGAGAAATCCACTAAATGAGGGCACTAATGGCCATGGATACAACACAATATTTCTCTCTCTCTCTCTCTCTCTCTCTCTCTCTCTTATATATACAAATAATAAGAGTTTTAGCTAGGGTTTGAATTAAATGATCCCCTACAATGAATAAGATGACATGTATTTATAGTGTCTCCGGGTGTATTGCACCCCCAAGCATGCAACAAGCATGCAACAAGCATGTGTAGAATGTTCCCAGCTAATGAGGTTAAGCCATTTGTCTTCATCACCAGTAGATCATGATGATCAAGTCTCTCACGTGAGAGAATGTTCTGGTATAACACTTTTGGCCCATGTGTGCTTCACATCCATGCGTACATATCCCAATGCACGCACTCTATTAGTAAGATGACGTCGGTCGACCCTAGTGGCCGAGGTTGAACTTGTAGACCTTTAAACCTTTGTGGAATGTCACTTGTCATATTGACAAGTATAGGCATGGCTTTGTCAGCCTAGATTAGGTCGAGGTCGAGGATACGCACTTTTTAGGAGTGTAGATAACTCGTATAGGATAACTGATGAGGGCTTTGGCCATGTTATCCGAGTGCGATTAGGCCGAGTCTTTCCAGGATGAGTTACATCTTCCCATTTCTGGATGATTGGTGAAGGTCGGTTGTAGTCGAGGCTTAAGCTCCTAGACGAGGTGATATTTTACATATCAATCACCCTTAGGCCTTAGTCTCTGAATTTTGGATGAGACTGGGAGGTAATGATGTAAAGTCATCTGGTGACTGTTGGGAGGACACATGGCAGCCCTCCGGTGAGTGAATGCTTGAATTGACAACTGTCACACTTCCCATAGGGTTGTGTCCAATTGAGGTGTGGATGATGGCTTAGACGCATAGGGTTTCGTGTTTGTTATGATGAGGATCATAACAAACCCCCATTATGGGTGATATTACATACTATGGGGAACTAATAGACATTATTAAAATTCAGTATCTTAATGGAATGAAATTTGTATTATTCAAGTGTAATTGGGTTGAAAATCGTATAGGTACCAAAGTTGGCAAGTTTAACTTTACTCTAGAGAATTTCAAGCATTTGAAATATAAGGATGGTCGGGAGTGTAACGAACCTTTCATACTTGCATCCCAAGCAGAAAAAGTATATTACGTGCAGGACCCTATCGATATGGATTGGTACGTTATTGTTCCCATGACACCAAGAGACCAATTTGATAGGTACACGACAGTTCAAAAAGCTGAAGAAGTGTTGTTGCTTAATGGACATGAGCCGTTTGTCATGCAAAATTTGAATGAAGATAAAAACTTACAATGGGTGAGGGATGGAGATGGATTAATAGTTGACACTAGTGTGGTTCAAGCTAGTGATCAAGAAGATGCAAATGCAGATGAAGATGGAGATGAAATTTAGAGGGACAATGCTTGAGGGATATATTGTCCTAAACTAGTTATTTTTGTCTGTGAACTTGGAGCATTTATAGTTTGGTTTTGTATTGATAATAATGGGTATTATATCCAAAACTAGTCAGCATTATCATCTGATCATTTCATACTTTTATTTAATAATATTGGGTTTCTATTTTAGTTCAATATAAATTTAAGTGGAATACTACTTCACTATGTATCAATATATTAAGGATATTTTAGTTTGGTCTCGTATGTCTTAATGTTGAGATCTTATAACAATACTCAAAAATTAGTTTGTATTGGAAATCTAATCTATGCTGAGCATAGAATTTAGTATGCCAATTTACTAGTTTTCTCTTCATACATTTCAACTGCTTTTTAGCTAACATAGGCACTGTTATAGGGGCCAAAGAAAAGAGATATAAACTCTAGTCAATTCTCTTTGAGACATTGTGGTTTCTATCCCTATATTTCAGTCTCTACGCTGCATAGAACTAGTTCAAATCATATCTTTTTACTGTGAAAATGTCTCAACCTTTCTCATGAAGTTCAATATGTTTGTCGGTAGGCCAAGTTGAACCATTAAGTGCGGGGGCGAATGCTCTGCACCTGATTTAATCTAAACTTGCCATATAATTCATATCATAGTAATATATATAGTCACGAGGGTTAGAGGTTCAATTAAAGTCATTAATTCTTGATAGTTTATAGGCTGGAGACATTGGATAATCTAGGATGTCACTACTAACTAGATAGACCATGTCGTCTTAGCCTTTATATATCAGAGCGACTCGAAGAGTCCTCATCCTGAAAACTAGCGCTCGCATTGTGGATGAGAAGGCTAACAGAGGCGTAGGTTGGGTAATGTCCTCATCATTCTAGTATTTGCAAAACATAAAGAATAAGTTTTTTTTATCAGATGAGGAATAAGGTTTTGACCTTTCCTGTGTGCGAGCAAGTTCTTATCTCTTGATAATTCAGATATTAAGTTGTTCATCGTCATATTAATAGTTATATTAAAATAGGGCATCACCTCATACCATATTAAAATGTAAATTGCATAGTATTTAATTTCTTATTCTATGTGCATCAAATGTGTTATAGGTGTACTTGATTATTTCTTTCTAGTTTTGTTTTCTTGAACGATTGTTTCGGAGGAGGTGCGGGTATTGGGGTGTTTATGAAGAACATTTTGGCCCTTTTTAGCATGACAGCAAGAAGGAAGAAATGTCCATTCTTGAGTAACTCCTTAAATTCTCTGTTTAGTCCATAAATTAAGATTTAAGATCACCTTCCAGTTATGTGAGTAGCTTCGTGACCTCTGATGAAGATTTAAGATCACCTTCCAGTTATATTACTACTATGGGTTGGATTCGATCACGATGTCGAAGTCGATGGTGCAAGAGGTTGTTGGAAATTTTCTCCTTTCATAATAATTTTAGGGATTTAAGAAAGAAGTCTAAAATACTATTTTATAAGATAAAAAAGATCAGCATATATAATTTTTTTCAATACACATTATTTTTTCGAAGCATATGGAGTTGTATATTCACGTTGAAGATTTGAATTTAGTTAAATTTTTATCAAATTTTGCTTCAGTTACTTGAATGTTATTTTTCATTTTGTTGAGGTAAAATAGAAAAGTTTGAACTTTAAAGGCTTCATTTCATATTGCGAATGCTATTAATTTTACCAAAATTGTTAGTTTATGTTTCTTTTTCCCCAGAATACCTTTGTGCCTATGTATTTTTTACCCTCTTATCTTTTGTTCCTTCTCTCTATAACTAAATCATTTTATTAGTTGGGAAAATATTTTTCTTTGGTAGAATTTGGTAACTAAATATCTCATTGTTGTAAAAAAAAGTAGAATTTGGTAACTAAACATCTTTTTCTTGCGTTCGCAAAATATATATAATAAATGTACCAAATGGATGCAGGAAACTATCAACATGAATTCCACAATATACAGGACCTTTAATTTTACTACAAATAATCTTTTAAACCATAACACCCAAGGTATTGTGACAAGATACCTATCCATCTATGACAAATGTGAAGCAGACCTAGGAGTAACAGACCTTGAAAAAAATCTAGATGACCAGCTAGCACTGTGTCTCCTGGAAGAATAACTTTCCACAGAGTATCTAGGAGAAACACTCCTCCTTGAGCTCCTCCTTGCTTGGGAGAAATGTTGCGCGAGTAGCTTCTCCTTGAGCTCCTCCTTGACCTAGAAGAAATGTTACGAGAGTAGCTTCACCTTGAGTAATTCATCAACCTGGGAGAAATGTTGCGCAAATAGCTTCCCCTTGAGTACCTCCTCGACCTTGAGGAAACACTGCGCGAGTATCTCCTCATTTCTTCGCCTCGAAGACAAACTGTGAGAGCATCTCTTCATATACCTCAGAGAAATTCTTCTGGAAATGGAGCCATAACGTCACTTGTTATTTCCGTAGTATCGATCAACAACCGGTGATTTATCCCTATAGTAGTTGGGGGAGTGTGATCGATCGTGGTCGCGCCTACTGATAGGGGACCTACTCTATAGTGAATGAGATCGGGAGAAGGACCTTCGATAATTATAATAAGGAGATTATGATCTTCTATGATACCGACTGTAGTAAGGAGAGTATGATCTACTCCTGCTCCTACTTCTATCTCCTTCGAATGAGTAAGGAGAAGAACGACTCCTATAACTTAGGGACCGACGGTGCACTCAAATTGTTCTCAGCCCAAGGTACTTTTATAGAGTAGGTGTTCTACCCCTCCACCTCCTAGCCTTCTCCATCATGATCACATGACCTTCAAGTACTGATTTGTTCAGATATTTTATGCAGCGACCAGCCTCCTTAACCGAGGACATTATCACAAAACCAAATCCTTGAGACTCTCCTCCAAGGATCGACCACAAGGTGAACATCCTCTACCGTCCCCTCTGTCGTGAAATTTTTCTCCAGGTCCCTTTTTATGGTCCGAGGAGATAATCCTATTACATATAGACTATTTTCAGGATTTTCAGCATCAGTTGAATCATAGCTCCTTGGCATTGACCTGGACCTTGACAAAGACGTTGAGACAGATCCACTGTATGGTGTAGGGGATTGGGGATACCTTGATCTTATGGACTACGACATGATTGCAAGTTATGAAGAACATAATTACGATTAAGATCGATTGATCGACAACTCTTGATCTCTCTTTTTGGCCACACTTTTTTTATAATAGTAATGTGTGTATCTAAACATCTTAGCACTGTTTCTACCCTCATATATTTTGTTCCTTCTCTTTAAAACAAATTTTTTCATTAGTTGGATGTTAAATATTTTGTTTTATAACTAAATCAATTCATTAGGTTCTGGGAAAATATTTTTTTATATTGAATTTGGTAAATAAACATCTCATTACTGAAGTAGAATTTTGTAACTGAACATCTCATAACTGTTTTTACCCTCATATTTATAGTTCATTATCTGTATATGTAATTCATTTATTTAGTTGTTAGGAAAATATATTTTTTGGTTGAAATTGGTAACTAAACATCTCACAACTATACAAGAACTAGAATTTGGTAACTGATATTAAAATGATGTATAACTGATGGGTTTACAACACTGAGTTGCAGAATCACACTGAGCTGTATATCAATTACAAAACTGAGCTCAGTAGTAGAATGTCAGTTACAACACTGAGCTCAGCTGTAGAATATCAGTTACAACACTGAGATAAGTTGTATTTTAATATCAGTTACCAACACTGAGATGAGCTATTTTTAAAGCATTCCACGAAAAAGTAACGACATCATGTATATTCAGTTTAAGTTTACAACACTGAGTTGTCAACATATTTCTCGAAATAGGATATCTGAATTGATGTATAACTGGTATTAAAATGATGTATAGCTGATATTTTTTCATGTTTGATTAGTTTTGTAATTGATGTATAACTGATATTAAAATGTGATATATAACTGAAACGTGACTTCTTGTTACGATTTGACTATGTCCGATCTCATAGCCGAGGAAAGCCCACCCGAGAAATAACCACTCGCAGCTCCACTGGAAAATGATTTATAAAGGACACCCCAAATTGGTTTCGTTCAACATAACATAAGGGACAATGGAACTAGAGAGATGCAACTACAACTTTCCCCAGATATTGAATTATTATCCCAGTCACAAAATCCACACCGCAACTTAAGAGCCATGTTTCTTTATTTCAAACACATACAAATCAACTTTTCCCAAATATTGAGCAGATTAATAATTCAGTTGGAAATGTCAATCCTCCATCTAATGAGATGGCTTTAGATGGTGAGGATCTCACAGGTATGCTATGGTACACAATGCGCCGTTTTTATATCTCCATTTGTATTACTTTTATGTTTATATTCATATTGAATAAGATGTATAAACATTATTTATCAAATTTTTATTCAAGTACAATGACTACCCTTACTAGTAAAAAAAGGGTTAGAAATGGGGCAAGGCCTTGGCTCGACTGGAATGATAACAAAAAGAAGATATTGGAATGGAATGAACTTTGTAAGCCAGTTTGTAATATTTAAAGTAAATTGATGTTACATTTAGGTTATTATACAAGGTGTGGAAATTTATTTCCATTGACAATGTTACATTAGAGTGAGGTGGACGAGGAAGCACTTGATAATATTTGGAAGGAAGTGAAGGTAACTTATTAATTTTGTTTATTTATTTGTGCCGTTGTACATTAGCTTGTCAAGTTTTAAGTTTTAACTAATTTATTCTTTTTGTTCTTAGAATAATACAAATGCACCAGCAGGTTTTAAACAAATTTGCTTCGCAAGGATAGGACTTGCGTGGAAGCATGGAAGCATCGAGTGAAGGTGACTCACTATAAAAAATTTCAAACAGATGAAGAGCGGTTAACTTATACGACTGAACAAGTAAAAAAAGATCAGTGGACTAAATTAGTGAAATATTGGGGTCTAAAGAAGATTAAGGTATAAATATCACATCTTATTAAGAATTTTATACCTACATTCTTCGTCTCGGGTATCATAATTTTTTTATTACTTCAAATATTTAGGATATTGCGGATCAAAACACTAAGAACCGTGAAGTTGAATGTGCTTACTCAAGGACAGGACGAAAGCCACATGCTAAAATAGCCAAGGAGGTTGGATTTTTAATTGTTATAAATATTTTTTATTTTAATCTAATAGTATTAATATATATACATTGTTTTTTTTAGGATAGAACATGAGGAGCCTGACAATATTAGCATGTGGAGCTCCAAATAATAAACCTTGCAGTATTGAAGATGGATAATTTGATAGAGCGGTATGTATAAATATTAATTCATAAGTGATGCTTGAAAGATTTATTTAATATTTGTTATGAATTGTGTTCTTGAAAATTATTTTATGTTCATTAATTATAATATCAATTTAATTCATACATATAATTACTTATATATATGTGTGTGTGTGTGTGTGTGTGTGTGTGTGTGTGTGTGTGTGTGTGTGTGTAATGGAAAATTCTGTCATTTAAAGTTAAATTTTCAATGGTGGGGTGAAAATTTGTTATGGCGGTGAGAATTTATTATGGTGGTGGTTAAAAATTTCTGTTAGTTTTTGTATATTATTCTTAGAATCAATTTTAATGTTTAAAACAGGTTGACTACCTGTGCTTTTCGTGAATAAACAAAGGAGACTATGCCGAATTTTTAAAAAAATAATAGTAGTTAGATATTTATATTATTTATGATGAGAAAATACTATATTGATTCATTTTACACATTGTATTGTTGACGAGTGGTATTAATTCTTACATAATTACATTATTTTTTTTGTGCAGGTGAATTTTTTTATAGAATATGCAAATCTTAATCAGTGGTTTTGGACGTCGTACGCTTCAATGTTGCAGAAGTACATTGATAAAATAATTTCATGTTTGGAGGATTAATAAATTAATGTGTTTTTGTTGTCAAGTCAAATATTTCAACTTAGTGTTATAATTTTTATTTTGATGAATATTTGAAGATGGCTGTAAGAACTCTATTAATTGTTGAATGAAAATGATTGGTTATGTTGGTTGAAAATCATCTTATGTAATCCATTTTATGATTATTTATTGTTTATGTTATTTCAAATGTAATTCAATTTTATATTAAACTTTAGCTGTAGATTTTATTCTCCACAAAATATTGGTGTAAAAATTTTAAAATCCCTTTACCTCTTTTGGGATAGTTAAAACTTTTCCAAAAATATATTAAAGACGGTTATGTTTACGTCTCAAAAAGCTCTTCTAAAATAGTAATCTTTTGAGATAGATTAATTGTCGTCTTAAAAATAATCTTTTATGACAACTCGTGTACCGTCTCAAAAGGCTTATATAAAATGAGGACCTTTTGAGACAGATTTGTTCCTGTCTCAAAAAACTCTATTAAGACGGCTATGGTGTCACAAAAAGTATTTATAACCCCCATCAAAAAGATCCCCTAACCGTCCTAAATAGCGTCACAAAAAGTATTTGAGATGGATAAACGATCTTTTGGGACTGTTAGGCCACCGTCTCAATAGCTACTTTTTTTTTGTAGTGTCCTAGTTTTCAAGTACAATCTTTCCAATCATATGTGGAAGTTATTTCTAAGCAAGACTTAACTAAAGACATAGAAAGTATGTCAGTAATTTGAAAATAACTACTAACATGTGGAACTACCCCATTTTGTTTAGGAGTTTTTGGAGCACTAAATTGGTAAGAATATATATTAGTCTCAAAATACTTGATAACTCCAGTTTCTCTAAACTTATCTCCCCAATCATGGAATAACACTAAAAGGAAAATGTATCAATGTCCTAGTTTTCAAGTATTTGTGGTCTTGCACCACAAATATTAGTTTGGCATTCCTTCGATTTAAAAAAAATCTATTTGAGGTCTCAAATCACAAGTCCTGATCCAAATAGGTAAAGTTCTCAAACGTTTTATTGCCTATTGGAATCAAGGATATAGTTTTTCTTTTGCAAAAGTTTTCTTGTTAGTATGAGGCCTAGACTTGTTGAAGAAATTATTCCAATTATTATTAGCGTGCTACCTTTGAAAATTTGAAAATCGCTTCACTTTCCAGTTAATGCCTTTAAAAATAGTACCTTTCTTATGATTACTAAGGCATTTCCAGTTTTGGCAACCAAAAACATCACAAAAATTGCAATAGAAATTAACAACATGTTGTTTAAAATAAGTAGCAGACTTATAAACTTATAGCCACCTAAGTCATGTTTAGACAAATTTGTTAAATTCTTCCTAAATTTCGACTCTAACTCCATGGTCCTTCACTTAGAGGTGAGAAACTCGGGTGTGACTGATGGGTTATTAATTACTTCAATTCAGTATCCTAGCCTAAGTAACTGACTTGAATCGTCCATTAAAACAAGGTAAAAAGAGTTTAACAATAGTTTGGAAATGATCTGTTAAAGTCTAGCTCTGATACCACTTGAGCGTGCGACTTATACGATAGACAACAATGCGGAAGTAAAAAGTTTGTCGATTAAACTCCAATTACCTACGAGTTTATATGTTATTCAATACGGGACAAATTCAACTTTTTTTGAATTTTTAACTTTACTCAAACTGATTTAGGTTTGCAAAGTCAATTAAAACTCCATATTATTATCTAAAGTTAACTAGGTGATTTACCAAATAATAATAAATTCAGTTTTTAAATGAGTTTCTATACTTAGTCCTACCTTTTTCGTATTAGGTGAGAACTGTAGAAATATAAAGTAGGAGATATTTATTTTACGTCGCAAAAACCGTTCCCCAGAAAAAATGATGGACTCTCCTAAGAGTCACCTAATCTAAAATCCACTAAAACAATATCAAACTGGAACGATTTACAAGCATATCACAAAACTCAATGTAAGATAAATCAGACAAAGCCATTACCTATCTTGACCAAGCCTTTCTGCTCTGGTTGCTCTTATGCAATTAACTTCACTTTGCATCTCTTGTCCACCTGGTGTTCTTCACATCTTATCTCTTCCCTATAACTTCTTTAAAGCGCAGTAATTGTTCGGTGCCTTTTGATTCTAGGTCTAAGTGACTTAAATGTGCAGTGTTTCGTGATGTGTAATATCTTCTATATGACAAACTCACCTTTAATGTTACAATCCGAATGATTTATGCAACACGTTTTAGTTATCCTAGATATCAAGAACAAATCTTATGTTCCTTGTTTCTTGTTTAAATCAAGTTATCTTGATTTAAATAAAAAATATTCTTTTCAATAATAGGAACAATCAGATATGGCAAGATATATACAATAATGTATGCCTCCGTCGTGTGTTTTAAGTGCGTGATAGAATGTTGTGCCATAAGTATATTCAAATAAGGCAATCACAATCAAGAACACAAATATTCTAAGATAGAATATATACACAAAATATTTTGACTAAGTTATATAGCAATTTAAGCACAAGTCAAAATAACAAAACTATTTTAAAAAGGTGTTTTGATTAAAGCAATATTAATCTAACAAGTTAATATGCAAGTTCTTAACTATTCTGATTTAGAGACCTTTTGTCCAAATTCAAGTAAGGTTCAAGTATAATATTAAGGACACCTAATATTTCTTTGTATAAATTTCAGTCCTTAAGCAGATTAGATTTATGTTTCTAAACCTCTTATATTTATAACCTTATTTTAACCAAACCTTCTTAAATGTGATTTAAAACAACATGTTTAAATCAAGAATGAAGTTATAAATAAGGTTAACAAATCAGAATACACACGGTCGTGATTTGTGTGTATTATATTGTTCAAACTAACACACCAAAATAGATCTAAGATATATCTAAGAGAACAAAACATATTTGAACATTTGTTGTGAAAAGTCTTGTGTGACTTGTGTAACTAAGCAAAAATGTTCAACATGCAAGCAAGTATCATCGCGGATCTAGACAAATATATCTAACACAAATATGTGAATCAATGTGTGAAGTGATTCTCAAAAAAATAGCCAAATACATTTAATCCTTTGAAAGATTTTCTTGATATACCAAGGCTATGTGAGATGCAACAAAGTATATAAAGATTATACACCAATAATATCAAGCATTCACACAAGATCTAGAAATCGTATCTAAACACACAAGAAGAGAGAGATATCACTATTACAGGAATATTCGCACAAATCAGTAGTGAAAAATATGTAGGGTTCATTTTGATAAAATTTTCAAGCACACGTATGAACCCGAAGAGAGTTTAAAACAACTTTGAAAAGATATCAAAAATGTTTTTAAAAAATGTACACGCATATGCAGAAATATAGTATTGATTTTAGAAGTAATCCATAGAAGAGATTATTTCTTCAAACATACACACAAGTGCAAAATCAGTGTATAAAAGATGTAAACTCTCTCTCTCTCTCTCTCTCTCTCTCTCTCTCTCTTTCAAATTTGGTAGAGTTTGGGTGCAAAAATAATTTAATCATCTTAATAAAATCAATGCTTAAAGACTCTAATTTATAGAATGCACAAGTGTGTTGGGATTGGTAAATAAGAGACTCACATGGATTGTATCAAAACAATACAGACCGTGGATAAAAACAGATCTAGGGCCCATGCAAGAAACACAAAAACGTGTATTAAAATCAAGGCACGCGTTGATACAGTTTTGTCCAACTAAGAGATGGACGGCGTACCAAAAATGCACTAAAGAATAATACCATTGGAGTAAATAAACAGTGTGTCGTCATTTTGTAAATGCAGAGGACCAGTTTTATGACATCACTAAGGTTATCGTTGGTTATATTAAAAGGCGAAGTCATTTTTGATAGACGAAACCCAAACTGATTTAACATTATTAATCATGTTTCAATATTGGGCACTCATATTAAAGAAATGGTCAAATTGTTCAACAAGAAATGTACACGCCAGCTATAAGGGAAAGGCTATAAGACCTAATAAGGTCAAATCGTCTAGAAAATAAGAGTATGGGTTCTACAAGTCATGCAAGGGTCAATTCCAGCAAAGGCCAACTGATATATGTTTAAAGTTATGGATTATTATACCTCCTCGGGAGAATAGGCTAACTCACACGTATACAAATAATATAATAGTATATACATATTAGGTAAAAAATGAAAATGGCACAACACTATTAAGCCACACATAATATATAAGGCTATAAATAAGCCATTATTTTAACAATATTAAAATAACTCATCATATACAAAATACATTATACCTCATTTTAAAAAATAATATCAACATTAAAAATAAATTCTGAAATTTATTTTTATGAAAATATTTAATCACGTTAATAAAATCCATATTAAATTTGAAACGGTTTTTGAATGTTTTAAAAATTCATTTTTTAATTACAACCAACACATAATCATTAGACGTGATAAAATAAAATGTAGTGGTGTAGTTCATCCTATGTGACATAATTAAATCCTATGAGCCCATTCGCAGGGGTGTGAGAAACTACCTTTACGAAAAATGAATTGAGCAGATTTTCTGAATTTCTGAGTTTGCGGTCGACTGAACAAAAGCGTTGGCATAGGTAAATAGACTCAGCATAATTACATACAATATTTTCTCAAAATTCAAGTTCAACTAGATGAAGTCCTATATAGCTAAAGCATAAAAAACAAACCCTATGAGTGCTCTATATAGGGACCTTCAATCTCCCCCATTGGACTAATTTTGACAAAACCCTTGAGTACATCAAATGATATACTAAGGTAAAAATTCCTAGAATTTCCTATACAAACATGTTTCTAACTACCCACCCATTCCTAGAAAAGAAAATACTCAAAACACAAGACATAAATCCTACAAAACAGAAAGCAAACATTCTTCTAAAAAATCAAGTTAGTGGCAAGTGCTCAGTTTGAACTAATGAAAGAGATATAATATAAGAGAAGGATGGCAGAAATATTTAACATAATATACGTATCGTAGATTGAAATATGTTCTCATCTCTCCTTATTTTATCGAATTTAGACAATGGTTGTGAGTTAACAAAGGAACACGTTATAATCTGCGAAATATGGGTCTCGTGCATTCAATATGGTTCTAAGAGATACCGTTATTAGTAGATATCTTTATCCTAAAACCTCAGAGATCTAGTACTCAGGATGCAGAAATAAACAAGCTCTAGCTTTTATAACACCCTCCTAATTAAATACCGGGTGATCAGTCCTTTATTAAATTAAAATCAAGGTGAACGGTGTGGTTCATTCTTAGCATCACTGTCGAAAATAATTTTTCCATTTTAATCATCCTATAAAATTTAAATTATTCTATTTTATTAAACTCCATAGTACAAACCTTTTAGAATATAAACCAATTTATAATTAATGCGAAAGATAAATAAAACAACCATTTAAATGAACCACCAACTAGGTTACTCAAACCAAGTGAATACCCACAATATAATCTTCATGACCAATGAAATAAGTCTCGCATAAGTACTGAATACTGAAATCATAAATAAAAATAGAATCTCTAATAAATCTAAACTGAAATAGGAAATGGGTGACACATGCCCTATCTAAAGAGAAACTAAATCAGGAACTGAATCATTAGAGAGATCGTCTACTACAAGAACCTTCAACTCCCACATAAGTTGCACCACGTCTAGTCCAAGGAACCTACGCCTGACGTCCATGTGGCTGGGCACCTATAATATATACATATATATACAAGAGAGAGAAAATGACAGGAAACGGGTCAGAGCCTGAGTGTAAAAATAGCTTTTAAAAGTCGTTTAACAAGTATTTAAAATGCTTACTATATGATATGACAACCATATTAGTACCCGACACTCTCTTCAGAATTCTCACCTCTCATCTAGTGTGCAATCCTATCGTACTACTAAACTGACTCATAAGACTATATAATTCATCTCTCATAAGTTTTTAGGCGAGAGGTCATATGTCTATGATTGTATATTAGATATCAATTCCTTAAAGATTATATACGTCAATTATGTATTTCTCACTACTATTGTGAAGTTTCTAAACACTTACTATAATTAGGAGCATTTTATTCGATAATTAACTATTTCTACGCACAATAAAAGAATCTCAGATATACGTATATATATATATATATATATATATATATATATATATATATATATATATATATATATATATATATATATATTAATCACCCATATAATATATATACCAATAGTCACCCCACATAAAATCTGTGGTGCTGGCATACTCTGCTATCAGTTCCCCGTATCTCTCGTACAAAGGCAAATACTAGTTCGGAATCACTCTTAAACTGTATTGACACAAAACCCACATAATGGAGGCGAAGCATACTTCTAAGTCACTAAGAGGTTAGCACATACCCCTTACGTCTCCTAAGATTGTTCGACTATCATTCTCAGAAAGCCTGTACCAAGGAATCCTATGTTCTAGGGTACAGTCAATATCTCCCATAAACATCCTATCGAGATAAGAGTGTCCTAGCGCGGCATCCCCCGAGATAGCAAGTAGTGCGGGTATGATTATACACAGAAATATATATATATATATATATATATATATATACTCTACAATTTTAATTTAGGTTTGCCCATCACCTATGATCAATATTTTTATCTATACTTAGCACGTATCACTCGAGTACTACGTATAACTATCCATTTTATTTTATTCGCAATTGCTGCCCTTTTCATAATTATTCCTCGTCCCTAGAAGTAGTTTATGATACAATACATAAATTCAGTAGGCGTACCCTCACTATCATACTGGTCTAAGTACTTCCCGAGTCTACCAATATTACATTTAATGTATGCAGGATCCCTATTTAATTTTATACCCTCGTTATCCCACGGATATAACTCATTATACAATCCCATTCATTGAAACTTACTTACACCCTACTGGTCCTCACCATAACCCATTATCATCTATAATTAATCTCCAAAGTTCCTACGCATCCTACTCGAATTATTTCAAAAGAGGGAAAATAATGCGATTTCCAGGAGGGATCGATCGATCAATTAAAGGGAGTCTATCGATCGAGCCATCGATCGATCGATCGAACAGGTATTTCCAGATTTCTGCCATTGTTAACTACGGGTTTCCTCCATAAAACTCAACCAAATCTTCATAAACGAGTCCCAAACTCCCAACCAATTAAACCAATGATTATATACACCTATCTACATTATTTCCTATGTAAATCATGTATAAATTCATCAAAGATATCGAATTAAAGGGGTCAATTCAGCAGGATTATCAAGAACATTAGTTTTGTATTAATTTCCAAAATTCTCATTCTTCTTCCAGATTTCTTTCTATTAAACCATTACAAATTCGTGGGTAATCCTATACATATGTCAAGGTTTTCCGATTTCATGAATTACTCCTAAAACATGCAATTTAAATCTTCTAAATTATATAATTCTTTGATAAAAACATGTATTCCTAATCCTATTCTAACATGGGTGAAATATCAACTAGGAATTTGCAAGATAGATACTTGCCATAAGATCGTAGGTCTGATTCCACAAATTTGACAGGTATAGACTTGATCCCCTCGTTCCGGTCTACGTTTTAGTGGTGGTGGCGGTACAATCCGGTTAGTTTTTGGCCTTGAGTTCTTGGAAGGCTTTTACCTCTCTTCCTATCACTGCCATTCTAATTTTTTGAGAATATTAACCCTAGAGGACTATCCTAACATCTGATTTTAATTCTTAATTTTCTTCATTAACTAAGGCCTCATTTGGAAAATGACTAAATCGCCCTCCCGAGATGCCAGTTAGGCCTACAAACGCCCCGAGATCCAAACTAAACCCTCGGGTACACTTTTCTGACTATCTCGACCCTTCTGGATACATTGGCGCACTTGAAATGACCATACGAGTGACTTATAGTTTATTCACTTCTTATTATAATAATTTTTTCCCGACACGACACAGGCGCATCCCGATTTAATTTCCATAATTGTCATATTATTCACTCGTGATAATTTTAATAAATTCAATTCTATTTATTACTTTACTGAATAAGTAATATTCAACAAATTCTCAATAATTACTAACTCTCGTCACGCTAGTAAATATTTAAATCACACTCCGGATTAATATTAAATTAATTTGTCTCATTTGAATTTAATAAATCCTAACTCTTGTCATGCTAGTAAATATTTAAATCAAACTCTGGATTAATATTAAATTAATTTACCTCATTTAAATTTAATAAATCTCCAATTTTAAAAGTCATAAAAATACGAGGTATTATAGTTTTCAAGTACAATATCTCCAATCATATGTTGAAGTTATTTCAAAACAATACTTAACTAAAAACATATATAGTATATTGTTTAGTTGAAAATCACTAGTAACATGTGGAACTACCCCTTTTTGTTTGGGAGTTTTTGGAGCACTAAACTGGTAAGAATATCGATTAGTCTCAAAATACTTGATAACTCCGATTTCTGTAAACTCATCTCCCCCATTATGGAATAACACTAAAGGGAAAATGTGTTAATGTCCTTAGCTTTCTTGTGAGGATAATTATAAATTTCCTCAATTGGGCATGCACCACAAATATTAGTTTAACATTCCTTCAATTTAGAAAAAATCTATTTGAGGTCTCAAATCACAAGTCCTTATCCAAATAGGCAAAGTTTTCAAAGATTTTGTTGCCATTTGGAATCTAGGATAGAATTTTTTTTGGCAAAAGTTTTCTTATTAGTATGAGTCCTATACTTGTTAAAAAAACGATTCTAATTATTATTAGTGTGCTACCATTGAATATTTGTAAATCGCTTCACTTTCCTGTTAAGGCCTTTAAAAAGAGTACATTTATTATGATTACTAAGGCATTCCCAGTTTTGGTGACCAAAAACATCACAAAAATTGCAATAGCAATTAACATCAGGTTGTTTAACATAAAGAGCGGACTTTCCAAACTTATAGCCACCTAAGTCATATTTAGACAAATTTGTTAAATTCTTCCTAAATCCCAACTATAACTCCATGATCCTTAATTTAGAGCTGAGAAACTCGAGTGTGACTGATGGGTTATTAATTACTTTAATTCAGTATCCTAACATAAATAACTGACTTGAATCATCCATTAAAACAAGGTAAAAAGAGTTTAACAATAGTTTGAAATTTATCGTTTAAAGTCAATCTCTGGTACCACTTAAGCATGCGGATTATACGATAGACTACAATGCGGAAGTATACAATTTGTCGATTAAACTCCAATTACCTATGAGTTTTATATGTTATTCAAGGCGGGACCAATTTAAACTTTTTTTGAATTGTTAACTTTACTCATACTGATCTATGTTTGCAAAGTCAATGAAAAGCCCAGATTATTATCTAAGGTTAACTAGGTGACTTACCAAATAATAATCAATTATGTTTCTTAAGTGAGTTTCTAGACTTAGTCCTACCTTTTTCGTATTAGGTGAGAATTACAGAAATGTAAAGAACGCGATATTTATTTTACGTCGCAAAAACCCTTCCTCGAGAAAAACGACGGACTCTCCTAAGAGTCACCTAATCTAAAGTTCAATAAAACAATATCAAGCAGGAACGATTTACAAGCATATGACAAGACTCAATGTAAGATGAATCAGACAAAGCTATTACCTATCTCGACCAATCCTTTCTGCTCTGGTTGCTCTGCCGTAATTAACTTCACTTTGCAGCTCTTGTCCACCTTGTGTTCTTCACATCTCAGCTCTTCCCTACAACTTCTTTGAAGCGCAGTAATTTCTCGGTTCCTTTTTATTCTAGTTCTTAGTGACTTTTATGTCCATTTCTTCTGATGTGTCTTGTATTCTATATGACACACTCACCCTTAATGTTACAACATGAATGATTTATGACCCACGTTTCAGATATCCTAGATATCAAAAACAAATCTTATGTTCCTTTTTTCTTATTTAAATCAACTTGTCTTGATTTAAAATGATTTTCATAAAAATTTCTTTTCAACAATGGGAATAATCATATATTACAAGATATATACAATAATATGTGCCTACGTCATGTGTTCTAAGTGCGTGACAGAATATTGTGCCATAAATATATTCGAATAAGGCAAGCACAATAAAGACACAAATATTCTAAGATAGAATATGTAGACAAAATATTTTGACTAATGTATATAGCAATTTAAGAACAACTCAAAATTATGAAACTGTTTCAAAAATGGGATTAGATTAAAGCAAGATTAATCTAACAAGTTAATATGCAAGTTCTTAACAGTTCTGATTTAGAGTCCTTTGTCCAAAGTCAAGTAAGGTTCAAGTAGAATCTCAAGGATAGTTAATATTTCTTTCTATCAATTTCAGTCCTTAAGCAGATTAGGTTTAAGTTTTTAAACCTCTCATATTTCTAACCTTATTTTAACCAAACCTTCTTAAATGTTATTTAAAACAATATTTTTTAATCAACAAAGAACTTAGAATTAAGGTTAACAAATCAGAATACACACAATCGTGATCTGTGTGTATGATATTGTTCAAACTAACACACCAAAACATATCTAAGAAATATCTAAGAGAACAAAACATATTTGAACATGTATTGTAAAAAGTCATGTGTGACTTGTGTAACTAGGCATAGATATTCAACATGCAAGCAAGTATCATCACGGATCTAGACAAATATATCTAACACAAATATGTGAATCAATGTGTGAAGTGGTTCTCATAAAAATAGCCAAATACCTTTAATACTTTGAAGGATTTTCTTGATATACCAGGGCTATGTGAGATGCAATAAAGTATATAAAGATTATACACCAAAAATATCAAGTATTCACACAAGATTTATAAATCATATCTAAACACACAAGAAGATAGATATTTCACAATTACAAGAATATTCGCACAAATCAGTAGTGAAAATATGTAGGGTTCATTTGGATAAAATTTTCAAGAACAAATATTAACCCTAAGAGAGTTTAAAACAATTTTGAAAAGATATCAAAAATGTTTGTAAAAAACGTACACACAGAGACATAAACATAGTGTTAGTTTTAGAAGTAATCCATGGGAGAGATTACTTCTTCAAACATACACACAAGTTCAAAATCAGTGTATAAAAGATGTAAATTCTCTCTCCCTCTCCCTCTAAAATTTGGCAGAGTTTGGGTGCAAAAATAATTTAATTAGTTTAATAAAATCAATGTCCAAAGACTCCAATTTCTAGAGTGCATAAGTGTTATATGATTGGTAAATAAGAGACTTACATGGATTGTACCAAAACAATACAGCCCGTAGATAAAAACTTATCTAAGGGCTATCCAAGAAACTCAAAAAGGTGTATTAAAATCAAGACACGTGTTAATACAACTGTGTTCAACTAAGATATGGACGGCGTACCAAAAATGCACTAAAGAACAATATTGTTAGAGTAAATAAACAGTGTGTTATCATTTTGTAAAAGCAGAGGCCCAACTGTATGATATCACTAATGTTATCGTTGGAGATATTAAAAAGTGAAGTTGTTTTTTAGAGATGAAACCCAAATTGATATAACATTAGTAATCATGTTTCAATATTGGACACACATATTGAAGCAATGGTCAAATCGGTCAACAAGAAATGAAAACGCCGGCTATAAGGGCTTGGCTATAAGACCTAATAAGGTCAAATTGACTACCAGATAAGAGTATGGGCTTATACATTTCATGTAATGGTTAATTCGAGCACATACCAACTGATATGTATTTAAAGCTATGGGCTTTTATACCTGCTAGGGAGAATATGCTAACTCACATGGATACAAACAATAATATTATATACATATTAGGAACAAAACGAAAATGATGCAATAATATAAATCCACGCATATGACATACGACTATAAACAAGACATTATTTCAATAATATTAAAATAACTCATCATATACAAAATTGATTAGATCGCATTTTAAAAAATAATATCAACTTTGAAAATTAATTCTGAAATCTATTTTTACGAAAATATTTAATCATATTAATAAATTCCAAATTAAATTTGAAGCTATTTTTGAAAGTTTCAGAAATTCTTTTTTTAATTACAACCAACACATAATCATTATACGTGATAAAATGCAATGTAGTGGTGTTGTGCATCCTATGTGACATAATTAAATCCTATTAGCCCATTTCCAAGGGTGTGAGAAACTACCTTTATGAAAAATGAATTGAGTCAAAATTTTGAGTTTGTAATCGACTGAGAAAAGTCATTGGCATATGTAACTAAACTCAGCATAATTACATACAATATTTTTTCAAAATACAAGTCCAAGTAGATGAAGTCCTATATAGCTAAAGCACAAAAAACAAACCCTAGGAGTGCTCTATATAGGGACCTTCGATCTCCCCCATTGGACTAGTTTTTACAAAACCCTTGAGTACACAAATGATATACTAAGGTAAAAATTCTTAGAACTTCCAATACAAAAACGTTTCTAACTACCCACCCAATCCTAGAAAAGAAAAGACTCAAAACACAAGACATAAATTGTGCAAAACAGAAAGCAACCATTCTTCTAAAAAATCAAGTTAGTAGTAAGTGCTCAATTTGAATTAAGGAAAGAGACATAGTATAAGAGGAGGATGGCAGGAATATTTATCATAATATCAACATCACAGACTAAAATATGTACTCATATCTCCCCCATTTTGTCTAAATTAGACAATGGTTGAGAGTTAACATATGAACCAGTTATAATCTGCTAAATATGTCTCTCCTACATTAAACATGGTTCCAAGAGTTACCATTATTAGAAAATATATTTATCCTAAAATCTCAGAGATCTAGTAATCAGGATGCAGAAAATAAACAAGTTCTAATTTTCAAGTACAATCTCTCCAATCATGTGGAAGTTATTTCTAAACAAGACTTAACTAAAGACGTAGAAAGTATATCATTAAACTAAAAATCACTAATAACGTGTGGAAATACCCTTTTTTGTTTGGGAGTTTTTTGAGAACTAAAATGGTAAGAATATCCATTAGTCTCAAAATATAGGATAACTCCGGTTTCAGTAAACTAATCTCCCCCATCAGGGAATAACACTAAAGGAAAATTGTGTTAATGTCCTTAGCTTTCTTATGAGGAGAATTATTAATTTCCTTAATTGGGCATGCACCATAAATATTAGTTTGACATTCCTTCGATTTAAAAAAAATCTATTTGAGGTCTCAAATCATAAGTCCTGATCCAAATAGGAAAAGTTTTCAAAGGTTGTATTGCCTTTTGGAATCTAGGATCGACTTTTTTTGCAAAAGTTTTCTTGTTAGTATAAGACCTGGACTTGTTGAAGAAATGATTCCAATTATTATTAGTGTGCTGCCTTTGAAAATTTGTAAATCGCTTCACTTTCTAGTTAAGGCCTTTAAAAAGAGTACCTTTCTTATGATTACTAAGGCATTCCCAGCTTTGGTGACCAAAAATATCACAAAAACTGCAATAGCAATTAACTTCATGTTGTTTAAAATAAGAAGCAGAGTTTCTAAACTTATAGCCACCTAAGTCATGTTTAGACAAATTTGTTAAATTCTTCCTAAATGCCAACTCTAACTCCATAGTCCATAACTTAGAGCTGAGAAACTCGGGTGTGACTGATGGGTTATTAATTATTTTAATAAAATATCCCAGCCTAAGTAACTGACTTGAATCATCCATTAAAACAAGGTAAAAAGAGTTTAAAAATAGTTTGAAAATGATCTTTTAAAGTCTAGCGCTGATACCACTTGAGCGTTCGGCTTATAGGATAGACTACAATGCGGAAGTAAACAGTTTGTCCATTAAACTCCAATTACCTAAGAGTTTTAAATGTTATTCAGGACGGGACCAATTCAAACTTTTCTTAAATTATTAACTTTACTCAAACTGATTTAGGTTTACAAAGTTAATTAAAAGTCCAGATTATTATCTAAGGTTAATTAGGTGATTTAACAAATAATAATCAATTCAGTTTCTTAAGTTTGTTTCTAGACTTAGACTTACCTTTTTTGTATTTGATGATACGAGAAATCGTCCACTTATCATTCTCGTACCAGCAAGTCAAAGTGTAAAATACGTAATGAATAAACTAAGCAAGTAAATAGAGAGAAAATAAGATTTAGAGTGGTTCAGCCCCTAAAATGGGCCTACGTCCACTGTGTTGCTCCATTCTCATTATATGTGTGGTATTGTACAATATAATCATGCCTAAAGAGGCGTTCAAGTATGAATAAAGGAGAACACATGATGACTGAGGATTCTGGTGTGCCGGAGAGGTAGCTGCGATGTGGATGAACAGTCCTCAAACTGTATGCTGAGGTTGTGTAGAAAGAATCGGTACTTTAGAACCTGCCCCGGGTGTGTGTGGAATTGATCCCCCCATTTCTAGGTGTGGACCTCTATTTATAAGAGATATGATCACGTGAAATGAGCACGTGACGCATAAAGTCTAGAGTTACGATGGAGAGGGATGCGGCTTGTAAGGCAAACAACCTAAGCGCTGCATCCTGTAACTGGAAAAAGACAAAGGTACCGCGCCCTGGACTAGGTGGGTCCGCGGCACGTTGATTGTGACTGCACCCCTTGATGAGGGGATGCTCCCTGTATGAGGTAGGGTCGCGCCCTATATGAGGTATAGGCCGCGGCATGTAATCATGTGCAGAGTAGCATACCATCCGCAGCAGGGTGCTATATTTGTACTATCAATAAGCCCCCAAGTCGTAGTGCCAAGAGAATTCGATTGGTGTTGCGGCTTAGTTAAGTTTTCTTGTGTGCCTCGATAGTTTTCAAAGGCGACGATTCATCTTCCACGCTCTCTTATATAAATTGTTTCAGGCCGTGGACTTCATTACGTTTCCAAAACTTTGAGAGAAAATTGAGAGTGAATTTCTGCGTGTCCATCTTCTTTCATTTTCTAGCGACCCTTCGAGGTTGTGCGTGTCGGTTCCAAGGTGGTGTGAGGCTAAGCATTGCTGGTTTCTTCATTTTCGGGTAATTTTTTAACCAATCTTTGTAAATAGTTTTCGTAGCTCGTACTTCCTCTTTGAATATACAAACACATGAGCTAGAAAACTAGGGGTTCAATTGAATACTCTGCTATCACCCTAGAATCGAACACACATGAACGCTGAGCACATCCACAATTGTTAGGATCAATCTTCATATGTTGTACTTGACCCTTGATCTTCCAAACGCCATGAAAATCATATAGTTGTTCTTGCTGTTCATAATCAAACTCTTCGTATTCTGTGAATTTGATCTTAAAACGATTAAACGGTAGATACTTAACTGTTTAAGATAGAGACAGTGGCATGGTAGATTATCAGTAATCTAGCGGTCCCTTGAATATTCTGTTATGGACCCTATCCGCGGCATACAGTGGGTGATGGTTGCGGCCCCTTAAGCTGAGATTTATCCTCCGTGACACTTTGATGCATATCCATTTATTCTGCCGCGACGGTGGGGTCTTTTAGGGCTCACGAACCAAATATACATCCATGATAAATAATTATAATTGCTACTAGAATTCCTTTAACAGACCTTTAATAATTTTAGAGATGGCTATGACAACAGATCTCTAATTCCATTTATGATCGTTTCCGCAGCAGTGTAAGTTCCCTTGTTGATATAGGAGGTGGATGCAGCCAGTAGGGTTAGAGGGTAATCCCTTAGGTTCAATGAATAGAGTTGGCAGTGTTTTAGCCCATTAATAACTACGTTAGGGAAATAATTCCCATCAAATAAATATTTACTATCCATATGAATAATCTTCCCGCGGCTTATTAAAGTCTTTTTCAAACCATACTGGTTACGGCACCTAACTGCAGACTCTGCTTTTCAGGTACTGCTACAGCCATATGAGCTTTGACCCAGATGAATTTCTGAGAGGCTTTTGGTCAAAGCATTTTGGAACTTCTCCTCATGAACTGCCTTTCGTGCCTCCTCTAAGATCAATAGGGCCTTGCCAACTGAGGGATTGCCCTAACTGCATGATACTAGATTCAGACTTCGCGGACTCTACCTGCAAGAAGGATTCTGAGTCTACAATGGAGGAGGAAACTAACTCTAGTAATCATCCATTGGGCTTAGGATATGATGCCGTGGGAGTTAGGGATACGCCAGCTGGTCCATTTGGGAGGGTTGAGATACCCCTATCTGCGTTTAATATCCGCGGCATCATGACCCAAGACTGGGTTGACCACATGGCAGAGGCCTTCGAATTTCTAGAAAATGTAATGTGCCCAGTAACTGCCGCGAACCAAAGACCTTGCACAGTTCTAGCTGATAATGGAGTTTGCTTACCACTTCATGCATTTATTTATGGGCTACGACTTCCTGTTCCTGTTCCCATCCGCCACATTTTCCAGATGATAAAACTGGCCCTAGCCCAGATAGATCCCAATGGCTGGAGGGCCATATTTATCGTGGTCATTCTTTGGGATAACCAGTTCAAAAAGGACATTACTCCCGTGGAGTTCTTTTATTTCTACCACCCAAAGGAAAACTCCGTGAAGTTCGTCGGGTACTGCTACTTCTCTGCCCATGGCAGGGACGGGACCCTATACTCTGGGAGACCGACCAGTGTAAAGAACTAGAAGGGAAAGTACTTCTACATATCCGAAGAAGGTTGAGAGATTCACCCTGATGAGAATGAGATGGAGAGGTCGTATAGAATGCCGCGACAATGGGGGTCTCCCTCTAAACTAGGTATTTGGATAATGTTCGCGTCCCTTCTTTCTTTGTAATTATTTATTCTTTGTACTAACCTTTTAAATGTTTTCTGCAGTTCTTGATAACTTGCACTTGATCAGGCGGCAGGAAAAGAGAATTGCAAAGGACGTGGTAGTTCCTGCTGATCATTAGAGGTTCAATACACTTGTTACATCAGCAAGTATATTTGAAGCATGTTTCTTTCCAAGCAAGTCCATTCCAAAAAACATGGCCGCAGGAGGTAATAATTTGATTCCATATTTATTCGTGGCATTTTGTCTTGACTTCGAATATTCATTGTTCCTTTTCCCTTTTTAGGTGAGGAAGTTGACAGGGAATTATTGGCCGCGCAGCAGGAAGAGAAAGAGGTCCAAGGCGAAGGCACCTACCACGGCCCCTCTAAATGATCAGAACATTCCTGTCGCGACCTCAACTCATGCCGTGGAGAAGACTGACGTTCTTACGACACAACCACAAGCTGAATTCGATGATGATATCGGAGCTAACCTGGTCGCGGTAGGTTTGTTATCGATTGATGATGCTCCTCTCAATGCAGCTTCTCCACCGCCACCTATCATTATAGTAAATGCAAACCTGGCGCCCCCTCAGTGCTGTGGTGGAGTTGGTCCCGACGGTCTTCGGCGGCCTTAGTTAAGGCAACCCGACCCAGAGTCCTCATGGGACACTATCGTGAAGGCCGTGCGGAGGATGAAGAGGGCCCTTGATGCAGCAGACCTCGACAGGCTGGTAGGAGAAAACCACGACGACCTGGAGTACTGTAGCCTCCATAGTCTTCTGAGGGTAAGTGATTAGCATTTTCTTCTATATTTTTTGCGTTCCATCTATTGCAATTAAATTTTTAATTTCAGGCCGCGAATGTCATGGTGGCCTAGAAGAGGAAGTATGAAGCTCTATATCAGCTAAAACAGGCCATGGATAGGGTGAACGCCGCTGACTTGGAGGCCGCGCAGACTTCATCATTTGAAGCCGGGAAGAACTCTACTGTCACAGACCTCCAAGCAGCCCAAATGGACTTGGCTGATGCAAACAATGCAAGGGAGGAAGTGAAGGAAAATTTCAAAAAAGCCACAAAATACCTCAATGCCTCCCAGGCTCAGACCGCAGAAGCTGCACGGGCCGCGGAGATTTCAAATAATAAGCTCGTACTACTACAAAAGAAGTAAAAAGAGCTAGAGGCCAAGTCCGCCCAAGATGCCCTAGACCATGCCGCGGCACAAAAGAAGTTGGAGGCAAACCATGGCGATGCTCTTCAGCTGGATATTGATCATACTGTGGAGTCATTCAAAGGCTTTAGGGACTTCTTCCTTATCAATAATAGGGCCCACCTCCGCGGCTACCAGGAGCTAAGGCATAGGATTATAAATAACTTCCCTGAGACCAAGGAGAAGGTTCTTACCTGGAGACTGAGTGATGCTGAACACCAAGAATGCATTACTGAGCTAAAGGCCGCAGAGGAGGAGAAAGCTAGGCTCAGACAAGCAGTTGTGGTGGTGGCAGCGGACGAGGAAACTGAGACTACCGCGAATGGAGAGGAGGGTGATGATCAAGATGATGTAGCCTCATGATCTCATTGATACAGGGTTGCGTTCCTTCTGTTACTTTACTTTTGTAGTGGTTGTGGCCCATTTTCTTATAATCTTAACTGATAATATCAAGGATGCGGCCACTTTTACATACTCTATACTTGAGTAAATGTTTCAATACTTTCATGCTTTTTCTATTGCTGACCGAAAATATAACTTAAGCTTTAAGATTTGCTTACTTGATTGAATGAGCCTTCTGCGGCACCAGTAAATAAATGTTATGTAGACATGTGGCTGGAGCCACTCTTCTTCAATTTTTTCATTCCTTTCGTCTTTATTGTGGAAGGCTTGGGGTGTCGCGACGCTTTAGCCAAAGCATCAAACTCTTTTTTTATCTACAGCCATACTCATTGGGCTGCGGTGCATTCGAACTCTAGCTAGCACTGTGGACCATTGGATCACTGATTGCTTCAATGTTTCAATGACATTTGAATACAATTGCTTTATATTTAAAAGGTCCGCGATGACCTAGTGTACATGTTTCTACCACGGTTATGTCCATAATAGGACCTGTACACGGAATATGGCCCTTTTCCCCTTGCACCAACGATTGGAAGTGTTGCATCTTGAATAGGGTTGCGATCGTTTAATAAGGGTTGCCTTCATATTTAAAAGTGGTACCTACATATTTAGGTTTTCACTCATGGGCCGCGACACCTTCTAGTGTTTGAAACCAATCTTTTGTAGCTTTGTTTGTTTTCATCCCATAACCCATATGGATCATATATAGTAGGTTATGTCTTTTCCCATGACTATTGTAGATTTTAGGCCCCTTCATCTGAACATGAGCCTTTGTAGATATATGGGATACTTTCAAGCCTCCCTAGGCTAGGTTATGTTACTAAGCTGCCCACAACTAACATATAGGATATTTTCAAGCCTCCTCAGGCTGGGTTATGTTATTAAGCCACCCGCAGCTAACATATAAGATATTTTCAAGCCTCCTCAGGCTGGGTTATGTTATTAAGCCACCCACAACTAACATATAGGATATTTTCAAGCTTCCTCAGACTGGGTTACGTTATTAAGCCACCCACAGCTAACATATAGGATATTTTCAAGTCTCCTCAAGCTGGGTTATGTTATTAAGCCACCTACAACTAACATATAGGATATTTTAAAGCCTCCTCAGGATGGGTTATGTTATTAAGCCACCCACAGCTATGAATATTTATAAAGCCATCCCTGGAGAGATATTACAAATCTCTTGACTTAACGACGCATCCCGAAAGCCAAGAGCGGGCATTGGAAGCCCTTGTGAGTGATGTTGCAGTCCAACCTGTATAACTGCTTCTAATATTTTCTATCGCCACTTTTAATTATCATCAACTTTCGAACAATTAGGCGTCTTGTCGGGTGTCGTTGCCCATTTAGATATTATCATTCCCAACATAACACATTACTTCGGATCGGGATCTGTTTAAGATAAAAATGGTCTTTATAAGATAACATTTCATGGTAATGAGAATCAAAATATGACACTATGAAAGTGAACTTGATTTTATAACTATTCATCTATATATGACTTTGTAAAGATAACACAAAGTTTTAGTTTAAAACAGCATAAGAGGAGTTATCACTATAAAGTAGAGACATATGGCATATAAGGGATAAGCATGAAAAATGATCATGTGGCAGATGAGATAAGGCTGCATCCCCTAAATATCTTTGAGGAACCTCCGCAGCATCCGTTACCCAATCAGCCTTTCAACCTCATCCTTCAGAGCATATAATTGCTCTTTGTTATGGCCATGGTCCTGATGGAATCTGCACCATGTAGCTTTGTTCCTATTGTGGGGTGGAGCTCTCAGCTTTTCTGGCCACCTCAACAGCTCGTCTTCTTTGATGAACTCAAAGATTTCTTCAATCGAGTAGGCCAACAGAGTGTAGGCCCTAGATTTCTTCTATGCCCTCTCCACTCTCCTTTTTTAACACCTGCTGACTGATTCTGTGGCTAGATCATCTTGGACTGCCACGGCATCAAAGGCAGTTGGAGCTATCTTTTTGGGCACCGCGTCCAGCCTCTAGCATTAGTACCCTCTGAGTCAAATAGTTGACCTGGTCTGGAGTGAAGCATGACTGTCGTAGAGGTGGTTGACGTGATTGTATAGCTTCACAATCTCATCTTTGATTTCTGTGCTCTGGCTGAACTCTCCTTCCATTTTTTTCTTTTCTTAGTCTTTACAAAGTATATGTATAATCTGGGACAAAACTAGTAGAAGTGAGTAATCACAGAAACATTGGAGTAACTAAGTAGGAAATGGGGATGCCACGGCCAGTATAGCACATAGGTGAACTGTCGTGGCCTTTGTATGACATTCACCAAGGTTAAGTTGGGGACCTACCGAGTCCGTTCCTTGATGTTTTGAAGGTTTAGTAACATAACCGCACTAACACAGGCGCATGAAGGTATTTAAACCACTTGTCGCATCCCTTGCTAGTCAGGGGGAAAGCAATCCCAAAATCTGGGTTTTTCTCCCGAAACACGAGGAGAGCATGCCTATTAGGGTCTATCCATGAGAGAATAACCTCTCGGTGCACACAATGGCATAATTCTAATGATAAACCCTAGATCCTAGGCAAAGAACAACAAAAATGGCGTAAACATAATTTTTCCCTAACCATTCATCTTTTCGAGGGTAAAGCCCATCTGCTTTTCAGCACTATCTAGATGAAATGATATCATAGGGGCATGTAAGATAGATCCAAGGTCATAAAAGAGAGACCAGAACAGATCTGAATATTCAAATTACCTATTTAAGGGTGTGAATACAAAATAGAGCTCAATAACCAGGATTTACTCGTGAGACAATGATCCAAAGGATCCCCATGAATAAAATAAGGTGTTGAAGAACTCAAAATATAGAGAAACAAGATTAAAATATCTCGGTTCCCACAGACGGCGCCAAACTGATGATACGAGAAATCGTCCACTGGTCATTCTCGTACCAGCAAGTCAAAGTGTAAAATACGTAATGAATAAACAAAGCAAGTAAATAGAGAGAAAACAAAATTTAGAGTGGTTCAGCCCCTAAAATGGGCCTACATCCACTGTGTTGCTCCATTCTCATTAGATGTGTGGTATTGTACAATATAATCATGCCTAAAGAGGCGTACAAGTATGAGAATAAAGGAGAATACATGATGACTGAGGATTCCGGTGTGACGGAGAGGTAGCTGCGATGTGGATGAAAAATCCTCAAACACTATGCTGAGGTTGTGTAGAGAGAATCGATACTTTAGAACCTGCCCTGGGTGTGTGTGGAATCGATCCCCCCATTTCGAGGTGTGGACCTCTATTTATAAGAGATATGCTCACGTGCAATGAGCACGTGACGCACGAAGCCTGGAGTTAGGATAGAGAGGGATGCGGCTTGTAAGGCAAACAACTTAAGCACCGCATCCTGTAATTGGCAAAAGACATAGGTGTCGCGCCCTGGACTGGGTGGGTCCGTGACACTTTGATTGTGACCGCACCCCTTGATGAGGGGTCGCGCCCTATATGAGGTAGGGTCGCACCCTGTATGAGGTATAGGCTACTACATATAATCATGTGCAAAGTAGCATACCATCCGCAGCAGGGTGATATATTTGTACTATCAGTATTATTAAAGAATTGCAGAAATTTAAAGCATGCATTATTTAGTTTATGTCGCAAAAACCCTTCCCAAGGAAAAAGCGACGGACTCTCCTAAAGGTCATCTAATCTAAAGTCCACAAAAACAATATCAAATAGGAACGATTTACAAGCATATGACAAGACTCAAAATAAGATAAATTAGAGAAAGCTATTAACTATCTCTCTGTTTGCTCGTCTTAAATTAACTTCACTTTGAATCTATTGTCCACCATGTGTTCTTCACTTCTCAGAACCCCCTTATAACTTCTTCCAAACGCTGGAATTCCTTGATTCCTTTTGATTCTAGTTCCTAGTGACTTAGATCTGCGGTGCTTCATGATTTGTCCTATCTTATATAAGACACACTCACCCTTACAACCCTAATTATTTATGCAACACATTTTTAGATATCCTTGATATCAAGAAAAAATCTTATGTTCCTTCTTTCTTGTTTAAAACAAGTTTTCTTGATTTAAAATGATTTTCAGAAAACTTTCTTTTCAACAATAGGAACAATCAGATATGGCAAGATATATACAATAATATGTTCCTACGTCATTTGTTCTAAGTGCATGACAGAATGTCGTGCCATAAATATATTCAAATAAGACAAGAAGAATCAAGAACACAAATATTCTAAGATAGAATATATACATAAAATATTTTGACTCATGTATATAGAAATTTAAGCATGAGTAAAAATTACAAAATTGTTTAAAAAATGTGTTTAGATTAAAGCAATATTAATCTAACAATTTAATATGCAAGTTCTTAACAGTTCTGATTCAGAGTCCTTTGTCCAAACTCAAGTAAGGTTCAAGTAGAATATTAAGGACATTTAATATTTCTTTCTATCAATTTCTGTCCTTAAGAATATTAGGTTTAAGTTTATAAACCTCTTATATTTCTAACCTTATTTTAACCAAAACTTCTTAAATATGATTCAAAATAACATGTTTTAATCGAGAATGAACTTAGAAACAAGGTTGGCAAATCAGAAAACACACAATCATGATATGCTTGTGTGATATTGTTCAAACTAACACACCAATACAGATCTAAGGTAGATCTAAGAAAACAAAATAGATTTGAACATTTATTGTGAAAAGTCGTCTGACACTTGTGTAACTAGGTACAAATATTCAAAATGCAAGCAAGTATCATCGCAGATTTAGAAAAATATATCTAAAACAAATATGTGAATCCGTGTGTGAAATGATTCTCACAAAAGTAGCCAAATACCTTTAATCCTTTGAAGGATTTTCTTGATATATCAGGGCTATGTGAGAAGCAACAAAGTATATAAAGATTATACACCAAAAATATCAAGTATTCATAGAAGATCTAGAAATTAGATCTAAACACACAAGATGTTAGATATTTCACAATTACAAGAATATTCGCGCAAATCAGTAGTGAAAAATATGTAGGGTTCGTTTTGATAAATTTTTCAAGAACACATATGAACCCTAAGAGAGTTATAAACAATTTTGAATAGATATCAAAAATGTACTTAAAAATCTACACACATATTCATAAATATAGTGTGTGATAAACACCCAAAACTGTACAATTTATACCCCAAATAAACACACTTTTATTGCCAATTCTCGATAATATGGGTCTTATGTGCTTAAATGTTTATCTTGTAGGTCAAACGTCCGTTTGCGGTGTCAAGAGCTATATATTAAGGCAAATGCACGTTTTATGGAGCTAATTACCAATCCCGTAACCCTAGCCTACCTAAACCTACCCCAAAGCCTGTGTGTGTTTAGTTTGTGTCTTTTTGTTTTTTTTTTTCGATTTTTAATTTGAGTCATTTTTATTTTTAGAATTTATTTTAGATTTATTTAGTATTTTCTAGGCATTATTTTATTTTATTAGTATAATTTTATTTTATTTTGATTTTTATTAACTTTTAGTTTAGTCTTATTTTATTAGGATTAGTTTTAGTAGTTTATTTTTATTTTTAGTTTTAGATAGGAATAAAGCTTTTAGAGAGGAATTTGTAGAGAGAGAGAAAATACCATTTTAGTGTAGGTTTTAGATTAGAATTTTTATTTTATTATTTTTTAGATAGTGAGGAGAAAATAAATTGTTATGAGGATTAAATTGAGTGAGATTCTTGATGTAATTGTGTTTGAATCATTCAAATTAAGGGACGTGAATTTCAACTCATGGATTGAAGATCAATTAAGCATCAAGAGATTGGGGTTTGATTATTCTCTTCTCTTCTCATTTATTCTATGCCTTTGATTATTAATTTGTCATATTTCATATCATGTTAGGCTAAAACTCCTTTCAAGGGGTGGGGTAAAACCCTTATTTGATGTTATTTTATTTTAATTAGTTTAATTACTTGAAAAGTCCCTTTGAATGTTAATTTTGATCCATCACCCTTAAATTTACGCCTCGAGAGAGGGTAAATTATTTTCGAGAGAAAATCAAAATTCTAGTGATAATACCCATTTTAGATTCGAACTAGAGATAGGGGTTTCTTAAGTGGGGTATTATAACTTGAATCTCAACTCTAAATTTATTTTCTAAGATTGACATAAATTTTAATTGATCGATCCTAGCGGGTGATTAATTAAAAGCAGTGTAGATTTATTTTTCTAGAGTTGTGGGGTGTTAAACTTAATTTTCTAAAAGGTTACTATTAAAATTACATTTGCAACGAGAGTTGATTTGTAATTTTGATATTAATTTGGGAGAATTCAAATAATTAAATTAATTGATTAGAATAACTAAAATTTGTGGTGTAATCCCATTCCTTGATTGTTCTCACAATTATTTACCTCACTTTATCTCTTATTTTAGTGTTAGACTTTGTTTTCATTTTAGTCACTTTCTAGTTAGTTATTTTCATCTTATTTTAGTTTAAAACCTCACCTCACCCTATTGTTTTAATATTTGGAAAAGCTAAAAAAAAGTAGAAAAGTGAAAAAGCACAAAAAGAAACTAAAAAGTGAATTACAATTGAATTTGTCTCTAGCTTACCCCCTTGGAAGTGGATTGATACCCTTATTTACTGCTACACTTGAGATTATTATTTTGTAGGTATTTGAGGATTTTGACTAACTTGGCTTTCAAACAACGACACACAAAAAGCAAAGTTATCAAATGGATCCATTGTCGGGGATGTAGAAAAGTCAAGTTATCAAATGGCGCCGTTACCGTTCTTGGGAGCGTGAAGCACTCGGAGCAGATTCAATTTTGTAGTTCATTTATTTTGTATATTTTTGCATTTTAGTACCATTTTTTATATTTTTATAAGGCTTGTATTTAGGATTATTCTATTCTTGGCTTGTATTGCGGTGCATAGGACACCATTTATTTTTCATTTTAAAATTGTAATAATCGAAGTAAGTGTGATAGGGAAACCGGACAAGGTAGAGAGAGGGCATCTAAAGGCGAGGATTTAGAAGCCTCTCTACCTTGGGTCGGTAGGACTCCCGGGGACGACTGAGATAGGCGTGATCTCCCACCGGTCGACTCAAATTTTTCGGCACCCCACGGCCTAAAAATCGTGGGAGGTACATTTCTTACACACTCGTGCCTCTCCTGTTAGCGAGTTAATTCGTTTGTGTTCTTTGTGTGCTCTAACTTGATTTTATTCTCGCATTTATTTTCGAATGGTGTGATGAATTAATTGACTAAACCCTACACCCGGTCACTCACGAGAAGGGATTTCATCACCCAACTCACTCGCTTGTCATTGTGTGCTACCCTAGCCATCACTAAATCTAAAATCAATCAACTAGGTAGCCCAATAGGAGAATAAATTTTGTAAAGGCGATCACTCAGATAATTTCGTGATTTTTTATCGCCCGCGGACTTAATTAAAATTTGACTACCTTTTCACTAAATCTAAAGATAAAAATTGACTATGTGCTAGTTAGGAAATTTTCATGACTTGTGTGTGTGTCCAAATCATTTTTCGGTAGTCGGATTTTAGTTAGTTCGTGAAAATTCAAAGAGTCCATATCTTTTCCCCACTCTTTTTCTTCCAAAAAAATCCAAAAATATTTTCTTTTTTTCCTTTAAAAAAAAATCCAAAAATATTTTCTTTCTTTCATTTTAGAAAATCCAAAAATATTTTCTTTCCTTTTGAAAAAAAAAAATTTAATTACAAAAAAATATTTTTCCCCTCATGGCCGACGAACGTCCTTTACGGGAGTACTTTGGTCATTTTTCATTATCACGTGACACGTGTGAGAGTGATCCCGAGCCGTCTCTTTATGATATTCTTAGTGGTTTCACCTCTCTCACGAGTACCGTTGCTACTCTTGACCCATCTATGCACGCACCTCATTTTCCATCACCCTCAGTGTCAAGTTTCGACGTGTCGCGTACCTTATCGTGTACCCATTATTCCTATGTCGATCACATGTCCCATGAGTGCCCATACTCTTCATATCCATACAAACCCACCACGGACCATGTGTATCCATATGACACTGTTCCGGAACCCACCTCGGCCTACTACCCCGCTATACCTAATCCCGAGTTGTGTGAGCACCCGAGCTATTCATGGAGAAATGATCACCCTTCCACGCAATACGAATCCCAACCCGATATTGTGGATCCTTACACGTTCCAACAGTTGCCATGGCAACCTTGTGCACCCAGTCACGATCAGTCCCCTCATTACGCACCCACTTAATTTCAACCATTTGTCCATCACGAAAGCGGTCCTTTCGTATATGATGTACTTGGCCCCATCCCACACACTTCCTTTGAGTATTCTCCATACACTCATGATAGTAGCGTGTTGTGTCCACCGCCACCACCCATCACTCCACCACCATCCACCTACTCTCTCGAAACCCTCTTGCAAAAGTTCATACTTAAGCAAGAGAAATCAATTCAAACTCAAGCTCTCCAAAGGCTTGAACAAAGGCTAAATGAATTGGAGTGTGAGCGAGAGTTGGACATTCCCATGGCCCCACCCATCGTTGCAACCGAGTGTGATGATGTTGTGTCCTCTTGTGACACGAATTTTAAGTTTGACCAACCCTACCACCCCGAGAATCTCGAAGTTGAGACCATTCCATGGTCCAGGTCCCAAGTCGACAATTGTGTTGGCTTACCTTTCGATAGTGAGCCTGATCAAACTCCACCATGTCCAAATGTACCCAACTTTGAGGTTCCTATTCCTTTTCCCGTCGAATCCAAAACAATGCCCGAGTCTACACCTATCGAGCTTCACCCTTGTGTTCCCGAGGAACCAATTTATCCTAGGTTAGCTCCGGCTACGAGTGCTCACCATTTTCCCGAGATAGAATCCGTGATAGTTCCTACCTATCCGAATATGGATGATGTCCCACCATGCATGACTCTCTTTGAGCCCGATATTTTTCATGAATCCTCTATCTCTGATCTTGGTGCCTCGTCTTACCCACCCACCCCATTTACCGATGCTACTCTTATGGAGAAGTTGACAACTCCATCTATAGAAACCACACTCCCTTGTGAGTATTCATTTACTCCTCCCAATGAGTGTGTGTCTCCCACGCTTGAGTTGGATCATCTTCCTCCACCGTTTATCCCACCCGACCCACCCATTGTCCCGTCTACCCCACCACCTGGTTTGGATCTTGACTTTACACATTTCAAGTTTCCATCAACATTTTTAGATCCTCACCTTAAACCATTCTCCACCCATGAGAGTTTTTATGGTGCTCCTCTCCACCGTGACACCGGGCTTGTTCCTCCATGCAAACCGCTTCATTGCGGTGTTGATTTTTTCCATCTACAGCTCCCTGGAGTGTCACGGCGCGACCATTACCATCGCCCATTCATAGAACGGTCGTGTGATTTTTATGAGGCCCATCCCATTCCACTTACCAAACCCTTTTTCCTTCCCATACAACTTGAGCACCATGCTTATAGGGCCCTAGTTGCCCTCACCTTTATGCTCAATAAGGCTCGAGACCGATACCTCTTCACCCTATTCACCCTCACCTTTACCCTAATACCAACCCACCCATGGTCCACCGATGCTTTGCATTGCGTGATGCACTTTGCCATACAAGTGCATTGACCCGTTTTAGCCTCTATCCAACAAGACTGACGCTTCAGTCTTGTTTGGGGGTGATCTTCATCACCCCAATTTTTCTTCCGCCCTGCGCTTTCATAGATCTTATCTTTAGGGTGAGAATGGTTCGGTCTGGCTGAAGACATTAAACTTAGCACTACCGGGAGGCAACCCGCGTTTCTTGTACTAGTATGATCCCGTTTGGGGGTGGTGTTTCACATCACCCTATGCTTTATCATGTTTATAGACTTGTACGCATTTTTTTCTCTCTTATCACTTTTTATTCAGGTTTATTATTGGTGATATTTGTCCACTTCATTAGCGGTTCATTCTGGTAATCTCTTTCCTACCTTATGCTCTCAATTTTAAAAATCATTTTACTTAACATCGAGGACGATGTTCCTTTTTGTTTGGGAGGTGGGGAATTTTATCAAAATCGTACCTCTTTTGAAAAATTATGATTTTTGAACCTGATTTTTAAAATTTCGTGCAGTTTCTTTCATCTCATTTATTGATGTGAATTTTCAATCATCCATCTTTTTAAGTCTAGGAATCAAGATAGAGGATTTCTTTTTTCTAAATAGCTTATGTAATACGTAACAAGGCATTTTGCACCATGAATTCATAGACTCAACAAAAATTTGCGCACTTATCACGTCATTACGGTTAAGAGTTGAGGAGTACTACGATTCTAAAGAGAACCTTAAGGATCACTAGTAGAGACTTTAGCTTGTGAGATTTGTGCCTTTCACCCTTTTTGAGTGTCTTACGCAATCTCCGAGTCACAAGTTGCTTCAATTTCGTTTGGGTCCGCACTTAAATTGTTGTGTGATCTCATTATTCTTCACTAAATTTTTTCTTGATCACTGAGAATGACATCACTTTCGAGTTATAAGAAACACGTGTCTTGAAATTTGCCCCGAATACTAGATTTTCATCCATACACTTACCACTTTTTCATATACCATTTACCATTCACTCACCCATTACATTACCATATTCCCCACATCATACATTCCCCACTCCATTCAAATATCATCCATCATCATTTTTTAGAAAAAGAGTGATTTCAAATGTTAAATGTCTTCATTGTTGGTTTGAAAAGTGAAAGAAAAAGAAAAATAAAAAATAAAAAATAAAAAAATAGCAAAAATAGAAAATATAGAAAAATAGAAAAAAAAATAGAGAGAAAAAGAAAAGAAAAATCGAAAAAAAGAGAGAAAAATAGAGAAAAACAAAAAAAAAAGAGTTTTTAGTTATTTCTTGTGTAATAAAGACATTTGTTCTTTAAGTATAGAACACTCTCCTCACATGTCCATCCATCTTCTCACACATCCATCACTCATCACTCATCCACACATCACCATCCTACCTTATATCATCATATCCTTTCCATCTCATTTCCCCTCACCTATAATCATCCATATATTCCCCTAGGTGTTGGGGCAAATGAAAGTCGACGTGGTGAATAACTCGACGTTCTCACTATAGTGATTAGCATTCTTTCATGAGATCATTTTTCTTTCTAATTGTTCGTTCTTTCTTACATGTGTGTGAGACGTTTGAACTTGCTTACATTTACTCACCTCCTCACACACAAGAGCGATACACTAACCCTAATCTTGAGAGTTCGTTTGAGAGAGATATATCTAATGAGATTTGAAGTTGAAGCGTTGATTCCGAAGAGGCAATCTAGGAATTACTCTTATGATTCTCGACCCGTTTTGACATCCACTCTACACACGTTGAGTTCTAGGAAGGATGTGCCTTGAGTATTTACTTAGCTAAGTTTTTTACGCTTCTAGCTTGTATTTCTGAAATTATTTTCTCATGTGATGGATTGTGTTATTATTCTACATCTAATAAGAGATTGACTGCCTTTCAATAAATTTTTGCAAATAAGAATTTTGTGGGTATATTCCCTGCAAACCCTCACGAGACACAAGTCATCCTGTAGGGCAACCTATAGGTTTAAAGGCTTGTTGCACATGCTAAGTGCAATCGCAAGTGCCCGCAAAAGTGGTACACTTTTGGTTACTTATCTTTCTTTTTCTCTCTATCTTATTGCTCGAGGACTAGCAACACTCTGTTTGGGGGTGGTGTGATAAGCACCCAAAACTGTACAATTTATACGCTAAATAGACGCACTTTTGTTGCTAATTCTCGATAATATGGGTCTTATGTTCTTAAATGTTTATCTTGTAGGTCAAACGTCCGTTTGCGGTGTCAAAAGCTATATATCGAAGCAAATGCGCATTTTATAGAGCTAATTATCAATCCCGTAATCCTAGCCTACCTAAACCTACCTCAAAGCCTGTGTGTGTTTAGTTTGTGTCTTTTTATTTTTTTTAGATTTTTTGTTTGAGTCATTTTTATTTTTAGATTTTATTTTAGATTTATTTTATTTTATTAGTATAATTTTATTTTATTTTGATTTTTATTAGCTTTTAGTTTAGTCTTATTTTATTAGGATTAGTTTTAATAGTTTATTTTTAGTTTTTAGGACTTTAGTTTTTATTAGATTTTTCATTTTTTTTTATTTCTTTTGTTTTATTATTTTAGTTTTTAATAGCTTAGGATTTTTTTTTTTTAGTTTTGATATTTTTATTGTTTTTAGTTTGTTTTATTTTTAGTTAGATTTTATTTTTTTAGTTTTATTAAGTTCAATTGAGTCTTTATTATTTTATTAGGTTTTTATTTTATTTTATTAATTTTATTTTATTAGTGTTACTTTTATAGGTTCAACTTAAACACACCCCCCCCCCCCCCTAAAACCTACACACTACCAAACACACCCTAACACCTCACTCATACCCAAACAACCCCTCACACCTACACCCACCATATTTTCCTACACCCTACTACATCTAATCCTCACCTCACTCATCTTCAACCTCACTCCCCCATCTCTTTCTCTCTCCTCTAAACCACCATTAACCCACTTACCCTCTCTCTCCTACTCCACCATTGCCAACCACCATTAACACCATCACCATCCATATCCCCTGCTATCCACCCCTCTCCGGAGAAACCCCAGACCAACCTCCGACCACTTTAACCTCCGTCGACGAGAAACCCAGCTACCCCTTACCCGCGTTGGAGATACCAACCGCCACGGCCGACCTGCGGCACCCTTCAACTCCGGCGTCCCTACCTGATCTGTCAACCTCCTGCCGGACTCAAAATCGTCAAACCCGCCGCCGCTAACTTCTCCGACGCCGCTACCCGTCGACCCGCTGCCGCTGGTGAAATCCACACCTATCCCGCTGCCACGCAGTGCCCAAATCGCGGCCACTCTCTCCCTCATCGCCAGCGACCATCATCGGCCAGTCCAAACCCGACTACTTCCGACGGACAGCTCCCACATCGGCAACGAACCCGACTACCTCCGGCCTCTCTCCCTCTCTTCGTGACTCCTCGGGCGACGCTCTAATCCGCTGCCACCTCACCCCGACGCGCCATCCAACCTGCAGCCACCGTCGGATGGTACCACCCAAACCGCGACCGACCCCAGCCGTCGACGACCATCACCTTCCCATACCCTTCAACCCAAAAACCTTCACTTTCCCAACCCCACTTTTCAAAGCAAGACCCATCCTCCATTTACCTTTAGTCCCAAGCCTCTCACGATTTCAACCTGCAAAATAACAAACCAAATTTCCAAGACCAAGTCAACACACTTAAACTAACTTATTCCCATTTACCCATATTACCCCCAACTAACACCTTTTACACAAAACACCCCCATTAACCATATCACATTTTTTATTCCCTCACCCCTCATTCACATGAACTCACACCATATTCACATGCACCCCCTAGCCATGTACCCACCATACCCCTTTGCTCCATGTATCTACTATAAAAGAAGACTCAAGACCCCATTTGAGGGAGAACTTTTAGATAGGAATAAAGCTTTTAGAGAGGAATTTGTAGAGAGAGAAAATACCATTTTAGTGTAGGTTTTAGATTAGAATTTTTATTTTATTATTTTTTAGATAGTGAGGAGAAAATAAATTGTTATGAGGATTAAATTGAGTGAGATTCTTGATGTAATTCTTTTTGAATCATTCAAATTAAAGGACGTGAATTTCAACTCATGGATTGAAGATCAATTAAGCATCAAAAGATTGGGGTTTGATTATTCTCTTCTGTTCTCATTTATTTTATGCCTTTGATTATTAATTTGTCATATTTCATATCATGTTAGGCTAAAACCCCTTTCAAGGGGTGGGGTAAAACCCTTATTTGATGTTATTTTATTTTAATTAGTTTAATTACTTGAAAAGTCCCGTTGAATGTTAATTTTGATCCATCACCCTTAAATTTACGCCTCGAGAGAGGGTAAATGATTTTCGAGAGAAAATCGAAATTCTAGTGATAATACCCATTTTAGATTCGAACTAGAGATAGGGGTTTCTTAAGTGGGGTATTATAACTTAAATTTCAACTCTAAATTTATTTTCTAAGATTGACATAAATTTTAATTGATCGATCCTAGCGGGTGATTAATTAAAAGGAGTGTAGATCTATTATTCTAGAGTTGTGGGGTGTTAAACTTTATTTTCTAAAAGATTACTATTAAAATTACATTTGCAACGAGAGTTGATTTGTAATTTTGATATTAATTTGGGAGAATTCAAATAATTAAATTAATTGATTAGAATAACTAAAATTTGTGATGTAATCCCATTCCTTGATTGTTCTCACAATTATTTACCTCACTTTATCTCTTATTTTAGTGTTAGACTTTGTTTTCATTTTAGTCACTTTCTAGTTAGTTATTTTCATCTTATTTTAGTTTAAAACCTCACCTCACCCTATTGTTTTAATATTTGGAAAAGCTAAAAAAAAGTACACATAAGTGCAAAATCAGTGTATAAAAGATTCTCTCTCTCTCTCTCAAATTTGGCAGAGTTTGGGTGAAAAAATAATTTAATCAGCTTAATAAAATCAATGCCCAAAGACTCCAATTTATAGACTACACAAGAGTGTTACGATTGGTAAATAAGAGACTCACATGGATTGTACGAAAACAATACAGACCGTAGATAAAAACTAATCTAAGGGCCATCCAAGAAACACAAAAATGTGTATTGCTGAAAGGGTGAGTGGCCCGATATGTGTGTTTTAAACAAAACCAGTTTTTTCTCCAAAAAAGGATTCAACTTTTAACTAAGCACCAAACCAAGTTGTGAAAACCCAATTCTTACTTTAAACCAATTTTATCTTGATTAATCCTAAACGTGCATCTAGTGATTAAAGCAAGTAAAGTAAAGTAAAGAATACTCACAACGCCGGATGTACGAGGAAAAAAACCAAAACGGGAAAACAACCTCAGACGGCCCAAGCCAGACAATCACTATGAACAATGGTTTTACAAAGACAGATTAGCCTTACACTAAGACTCGATCCCCATGGGTCTTGACGCTCCTTATGATTTTCAATCATTCTTCAATAGTGCCCACGCAGAAATTCCATCTTCCACGATACCTGTCCACAACACACGCGTCCACGTATGTCTCGGTGTCCACCGAATGGCTTTGATTCGTCTACAATGTTGAACAAGAAGTCCTTATCTTTTTTTCACCGCAAAACCCTTTGGTATTCAATGTGTAGAACAAACAACTTAGGTTCAACAAGATCACTTAAACATATAAGAATGATAACTCCGATCTTTACAAACTCTAAGGATGTATTTATGCTTTGTAAACCTTAGAAAACATGTGCAAACAAGTTTCTGGTCGAATATTGTTTTCCAGAATGCACACCTACCAAATTATAATGAAAACACTGTTTAAATAGGATTTAAATGCCGCCTCGAAAAATGTGTCATTCGAACGACTTGAGGAACTCGTTCGAGTGATATCCCATCTCATTCGAACGAGATTGGATGTCGTTTGAACGACGGCGCGAAAGTTTGACATTTTGACTTTTTGTTTAAAACGTCTCTTCCAATGAGAGATCCAAAAATATCAAACTCTTTTACGAGCTTATCATCATAAAACGTAGTGTAAACCTTTAAAACATTGGTAAAACATTTAAAAACATTTTTCTTTATAAAAATTACATCCTTATCTTTTATAAAATAATTCCGAGCACCATTAATTATACGCATTCATACCTGAATGATCTCGGAATGAAATTAACTTTGAAGACGATTAAACTTGCACCAATTAAACTTCGGCACGATTTAATTCTTTCAAGCTTTTCCACAACATCTTCAATTTTTTTCAATACATCATAGACCAAGTGGGATCGTGACACAAATAAACATCTCCCTATGACATATTACAAACAAAGTTTTGTTCACGGAATTAAGTCAAAACAATACAGGGACTCAACTGGAAATTTATGTCCTTACAAATCTCCCCTTTTAACTATTTCGGGACAAAACTAAACCAGTGAAATGCCTAACCAGGTCGTCAAGCCGTATGACGCCAAAATCCCATCCCATAAACCTAAAAATAAAAATACAGGACACTGACTAGAATATGTAGCACCGGCAAGCACGAACTGTTTGAATGTGATGTAGACTTGAAATCTCGAATCGATGAAAGCATACATACACACATGAACCAGACAAACAGATACCCAGTGAAGAATGGAGGAACAAGTGATACCAATTAATATTTCTAATAAGCACAAATCATTTGAAACATGTGAGCAAATTATTTGATACCAATTGGAAACAAATATAATCAAAAAATATGTAAATCCAGATATCAATAGAAGTGCTCAACAAATCTCCCCTATATCACATACATCTCTCCCCCTTTTTGACTCGAATAGACAAGCCGGTGAAAAGATAAACCAATTTGAAATATCTAGCATGAGAATATGACACTAAATTGAATCAAGTAAATACCAATTTTAAAAAATATAAAAAATGCTAGATAAACATGAAACAACCAGCTAATTAAGATCATGTAATGACAAATCAGTAGCTAGTAAACCAAGAAATCACACAAAAAATATCGCAAATTAATCAGGTGTGATAAACGGACTCATATGCAAAATACCAATTTGGAACATAAAATAACATGCATATAAACCAATCAGTCCAAAAATTCCTTCCGCGGTACCAAAAAATATGACAATTTGAACCAGAGGACTGCAAACCAATCAGAAGCCATATTTTCATCCTATCGTTCGAATGAGCCAGGGACATCGCTCAAACGAGATGAGGATGTCACTCGAACGAAGTACAGAAGTCATTCGCGCGAGATGAGTTGTCGTTTGAACGACTTTGCGCGACCTGCCAAAATTTCCCAGATTCCCAGAAATAATATAAAGTATTGCCCTGTGAAAAAATTTCCATAAAAAATTCCAGGAATGGCCTAACATATGCAAAACAGTGCTAAAACAGTAGGCTTTTCGCACAAAATTCAAAAACTCATAAAAACTATAAATGCGAGTTACATGCAAACATAGTACCGATGTGCTCAAACATGGATATGGACTGAATGGGCGTGAAACTACAACAAATGAGTCACAATTCCAACACATCGAAACGATCAAGAAGCTCTAATTGATAGAGATAAATCATCAAACTTTATCATAGACATATGACAATTAAAGAGTGAGCTTAATGAACTAAACATACTACATGCACGCAAATCCAGACTTTTGACGATTCTATAAACAATAGCGTCAAATTGCAATGTTTCAACATTAGAATTAGTTGTGCAAACCCGTTTAAATTTTTAATCCATCCAAACTCCCTTAATAATATCATATTTTCTTTGGAATGAACTAAACAAATTTGGCCCTTTTCTTATCGTATTGCATTTTCTTTTAGGCTCTTTTAAACGGTGGCTTTCACGACGAGTCAATTTTGAACTCTCGCAGCCCTTTCCCGTGAATCACTCATCATTTTTACCAATTTTAAATCCTCATGGTAAACGGTTCTTACATGCACACTTCTCCTTAATTTTACTTATGCATAGATGACAAGATTGAGATAAGAACGCCTCATCAAATTCAAATATGCAAGAGAAGTCAAACATTCATATAAACTCGTGCATGTGTGCAATGTTGGCATATATACAAAGTCGAATCAAAATGCATATCAACTGCGAAACAACACCATATAAACAATGGTTAAGATCATTATAATCATCGATAACAATGACCAAATGTCCTAGCCACATGGATAATGAAACGATGGGGGGGGGGGGGGGGTTCAAGCACACCAATATGCCGCATCAAACATGTAAACTCAAAAATAAGAAACGGAAATATTTTTGGCTTTTCAAACATATTTTGACTGAAAGAAAAGCAAAATATTTTTGGATTTTCAAAAGATTTCTCAAAAACAAAATCTTTTTGTATTTTTCAAATCGGACTCAAATAAATGAAAACTATAATACAAAATGATACACGTGTCATAATACTAGAAATGAAAATAACTTGAAGAAAACTAGCATATGACAAACATGGCAACACTATCATCCTTTAGATTTAGCATGGGAAGAATCAAGTGCACCCAATCGAGAATCATGAAGTTTAATTCCTAAAGCCACTAAATTCGATTTCTTAACCCAAATAGGTGTAAAACGACGCATGGGGGTTTGGGTAACCGGGGCAACTTTATACTTAAACTTCCTAGGAGCTTGTCTAAGGTCGTAACAATAACCCCTAAGGTGACCTTTCCTACCAAAAAACGTGCAAGTATAGCGGTGGTGGGAATGATTACCTTTATGTGGACCTTTTCTAACCATCCTAGTGTTTCTCACACGTGCGGGGGGGATGGGAACAACTCTCTCACCAAAACCTATACCTCCCCTATCTCCCTTAATTTGGACAGTGCCTAGGATCTTATCTAACTTCTCCGACCTAGCCTCCAAATCAAACTTGACTCTAGACGAGTCTCTTAATCTCTCCTCCAACTCATGAATCCTAGACTCGAGAAAATGCCTAGACTCCTCAAACTCTAAAAGCTCCTTTTTCAAGGACTCTATCAAATCACGGAGATTATCTCTCTTTCTCCTTAAACTTCTTCTCCCGTGCCCTAAGATCCTCAATTAAACTATCATTATTTTCTATGGCACGCTCATTCAACTTAGATTGCAATTTTGAGTTAGCCTTTTTCACCTTCGCCGTTTCGGCATACAACTCATTAAACGCATTTTTCAACTCATTCACATCTACCTCCTCCTCGTCACTCTCTTCACCCTCACTAACATGGAATACACTCAAAACCTACTCGGAAGTGTCATGCACATGAGAATCGTCGTCGCTCACATGACATGCCATAAACGAAACAAAGTTACGATCAATAGGGGAACTTTCTCCCTCTTACGGATCACTATCACTTAATGTGGCATTATAGACAATGGGTTGCTTGCCCTCTTTCTTAAGTCTAGTGGGACACTCCTTAACTTTGTGACCGTACCCCTCACACCCAAAACACTTATCCGACTCATCTCTATTAGGCTTCTCAAACTTATCCTTAAAGGTGGGATCTACTTTGTTGTTCTTGAATTTTTCAAATTTCTTGTCATCTTTCGATTGCTTTTGAAACTTAATAAATTTTTTAAATTTCTTTGCCAACAAAGCAGCATCCTAAAAATCGGAATCGGAATCTGAAACTTTAATTTCCTCCTTTCGGGTTTTTAAAGCAATACCCTTTTCTTTCTTAGGCACTTGCTTGGAGGTAATCATGTCGATTTCATAGGTTTGTAAGTCACCTACAATCTCTTCTAGTTTCGTTAACTCTAACCTACCCAAGGAGTTTAAAATGGTCACTTTCGCATCAAACCTACTAGGCAACGACCTAAGGATTTTCTTAGTGACACGGCTGTCGGGAATTTTCTCACCTAGGTTAAACGGCGAGTTGACAATATTGGACAACCTAGCATAAAACTCAACAAAGGTCTCACTCTCTAACATCCTAATGGTCTCAAACTGTGTAGTGAGATTTTAAAGTATTGACACCGTAACCGTGTTAGTGAACTTGTGAGTGAGTGGCAAAATATCCCAAGCCTCTTTTGATGTTTCACAAGTCATAATTCTATTATATTCTTCTTGTGTGACATGTGAAGAAATAACGTGCAAACCCTTAGAATTATATTGTGCAAGTCTTTCTTCAGTTTCGGTCCATGACTCAACCGGCTTCAAACTAGTGACCTCACCTACCGTAGTGACAGGGAGTGTCCAACCTTTTCTCAACTGCAAGCCAAACACGCTCATCAATAGATTTTAAAGCACATCTCATTCTCATCTTCCAATAGGTGTAATTAGTGCCATCAAAAATAGGAGTTTGAGAAAATTCATTATATCCAGAAGTCATCTTTAAAAACACACGGGATCACAAAACAAATAAACAATGTTTTCTAGCTCTGATACCAATTTGAAAGTGTGAGTGACCCGATATGTGTGTTTTAAACAAAATCAATTTTTTCTCCAAAAAAGGATTCAACTTTTAATTAAGCACCAAACCAAGTTGTGAAAACCCAATTCTTACTTTAAACCAGTTTTATCTTGATTAATACTAAACATACGTCTAGTGATTAAAGCAAGTAAAGTAAAGTAAAGAATACTCACAACGCCGGATGTACGAGGAAAAAAACCAAAACGGGAAAATAACCTCGAACGGCCCAAGCCAGACAATCACTATGAACAATGGTATTACAAAGACAGATTAGCCTTACACTAAGACTCGATCCCCACGGGTCTTGATGCTCCTTCTGATCTTCAACCGTTCTTCAATAGTGCCCACTCATAAATTTCGTCTTCCATGATACATGTCCACAACACACGCGTGCACGTATGTCTCGGTGTCCACCGAATGGCTTTGATTCTTCTACGATGTCGAACAAGAAGTCCTTCTCTTTTCTTCACCGCAAAACCCTTTGATGTTCAATGTGTAGAACAAATAACTTCGGTGAAGCAAGATCACTTAAACATATAAGAATGATAACTCGGATCTTTGCAAACTCTAAGGATGTGTTTATGCTTTGTAAACCTTAGAAAACATGTGCAAACAAGTTTCTGGTCGAATACTGTTTTCCAAAATGCACACCTACCAAATTATGATGAAAACACTGTTTAAATAGGATTTAAACGCCGCCTCGAAAAACTTGTCGTTCGAATGACTTGAGGAACTCGTTCGAGCGACATCCCATCTCGTTCGAATGATATTGGATATCGTTTGAACGACAGCGCCAAAGTTTGACTTTATGACTTTTTGTTTAAAACGTCTCTTCCAATGAGAGATCCAAAAATGTCGAACTCTTTTACGAGCTTATCATCATAAAACGTAGTGTAAACCTTTAAAACACTTTTAAAATACTTAAATACATTTTTCTTTATAAAAATTACATCCTTATCTTTTATAAAATAATTCCGAGCACCATTAATTATACGCATTCATACCTAAATGATCTCGGAATGAAATTAACTTTGAAGACGATTAAACTTGCACCAATTAAACTTCGGCATGATTTCTTTGAAGCTTTGCCGCAACGTCTTCAATTTTTTTCAATACGTCATAGACCAAGTGGGATCGTGACACAAATAAACATTTCCCTATGACATATTACAAACACAGTTTTGTTCACGGAATTAAGTCAAAACAATACAGGGACTCAATTGGAAATTTATGTCCTTACAATTACAATCAAGACATGTGTTAATACAACTGTGTCTAACTAAGAGATGGACGGTGTACCAAAAATACACTAAACAATAATACTTGTTGGAGTAAATAAATAGTGCATCGTGATTTTGTAAAAGCAGAGGGCCAGCTGTATGCCATCACTAATGTTATCTTTGGAGATAATAAAAATCAAAGTTGTTTTTGAGAGACGAAACCCAAATTGATTTAACATTTTTAATCATGTTTCAATATTTGACACACATATTAAAGCAATGGTCAAATTGTTCAATAATAAATGTGCACACCAGCTATAAGGGTTAGGCTATAAGATCTAATATGGTCAAATCGGCTAGTAGATAAGAGTATGGGCTTCTACAAGTCATGCAAGGGTCAATTCGAGCAAAGGCCAATTGTTATATGTTTAAAGCTATGGGTTATTATACCTGCTAGGGAGAATAGGCTAACTCACATGTAAAATAATAATAATATTATATACATATTAGGTACAAAACAAAAAATGACGGAACACTATTAAGCCACTCATATTACATACATCAATAAACAAGTCACTATTTTGACAATATTAAAATAACTCATCATATACAAAATTGATTAGACCGTGTTTTAAAAAATAATATCAACTTTAAAAATTAATTCTGAAATCTATTCTTATGAAAATATTTAATCATATTAAGATATTCCAAATTAAATTTGAATGTCTCAAAAATTATTATTTTTAATTACAACCAACGCATAATCATTAGACATGATAAAATGCAATGTAGTGGTGTAGTGCATCCTATGTGACATAATTAACTCCTATGAGCCCAATCACACGGGCGTGAGTAACTACCTTTACGAAAAATTAATTGAGCCGAATTTCTGAATTTCTGAGTTTGCGGTCAACTGAGCAATAGCATTGGCATAGGTAACTAGACTCAACATAATTAGATACAATATTTTGTCGAAATTCAAGTCCAACTAGATGAAGTCCTATATAGCTAAAGCACAAAAAACAAAACCTATGAGTGCTCTATATAGAGACCTTCAATCTCCCCCAATGGACAAATTTTGACAAAACCCTTAAGTACATCAAATGATATACTAAGGTAAAAATTCCTAGAATTTCCTATACATACATGTTTCTAACTACCCACCCAATCTTAGAAAAGAAAATACTCAAAACACAAGATATAAATCCTGTAAAACAGAAAGCAACCATTCTTCTAAAAAATCAAGTTAGTAGCAAGTGCTCAATTTGAATTAATGAAAGAGACATAATATAAGAGCGGGATGGTAGGAATATTTAACATAATATCAACAACATTGACTGAAATATGTACTCATTTCTCCTCCCATTTTGTCTAAATTAAAAAATGGTTGAGAGTTAACATAGGAACAAGTTATAATCTGCGAAATATGTGTCTCCTACATTAAACATGGTTCTAAGAGATACCGTTATAAGTAGATATCGTTATCCTAATGAGCAAGTACCACTTAAGTTGTTTAATTCAAGATTGAATAGTCTAAATGGATTCGAAAAGTTTTTTAAAGAAACTTATTTCTCAAAGAGAACTTAAACACACAAGATGTGTATGATAAATATTATGAACGAGATATTTCAGTTATTAGGTAGCCATGTTTTGAAAACCAAAATAAATTAATTTAAAATCCACACATCAGAAGAAGTAGATAAGAGGAAGATGAAGCAGTAAGTTCACAAGAATTTTTAACGTGGTAAATCCCCACCCAATTGGGGAAACATCCACGGAGGTATCTACACCTCAAAAGAAAAATCCATTAAAATATAGTTAACAAATTACAAACTATTTAACAAACTAAGCACACAAACAGACCTAATCTAAGTTAAGAATTTTTACCAACTCCTTTAGGTAATTCTGACTCCTCTGAAGGCTCTGATGTTGTAGTTGTTCTCCCAGGTTTGTAACTCTTTATCCTTTTATCTTTATGTCGACTCTAAAGTCAAGAATCTCTCTACCAACACTTCTTTAGTATTGTAGTGTGAAAAGTGTAAGTGGTGAAGTGCCTAACACATGCATGCAACGCGCACATACATACACACTTATATAGACGTTAGTGTAAACGTCTGTATAACTAACCTTGAAATTTAAAAAATGTTAAAATGTAAACTTGAAAATGTAAACGTCTCAAGATCTTCAACTAAATTGAAGTCTGTTTTTCTCAAAACTTGAAACAGAAAAGGGATTGTTTAGAAACAGTTTTAAAACAACATTTGATATCAAAATAACCAACAACTATGGATTTCTTTAAATTTGTAAGGTTATATGAACTGAGGTTATTTTGTAGATTACACACACTACACTATAAAATTTTTTGCCAAGTAGAGAAATAATCTAATTTTAATTTCCTTTGCAAATTTTAAGGTTAGCATGAACTGATATACCCGTTTATATCCTCGACCTGGCTGAGGATTACCTCCAAAAGGATGACCCCTCAGGGGCCGACCCTTCATCAGGCTCAAGATGACCCCTCAGAGGAGCCGACCCTTCATCAGGCTCCAGACGACCCTACGAGGGGCCGACCCCTCCAACGGGCTCCATACGACCCCTCAGAGGGGCCGACCCTTCGCCAGACTCCAGCCGACCCTACGAGGGGCCGACCCTTCACCACTCTCCAGACGACCCTACGAGGGGCCGACAGTACGAGGCCAGAATTGGGCCAGACTCACTACTGGAAGAAACTTTTCCCTCGGCCTCGGCTCATAGGCCGAGGGTGACATCATCACAGCGCGTGGTTTGGGAGACGCGTGGAACAGTGCGCGTGAGGCTGACATGGCACAGGGGAGACCGTTATAACAAAATCACACCCTCAGATGAGGGAATATTATGTCATCATTTGGCATCTACAGGTGTCAACAGGGGGTTGGCTAGATCATGATTCACATGCACCATGCATACTTGGGGGGTACACTACACCCCCCAAGACCTATATATACTTGTCACCTACAACCCTACAGGGGATCGATCCATTAACTGCAACCCTAGCTAAAACTCTGCTTGTACACACAGTAGAGAGAGAGAGAGGGTTATGTGCATTGTATCCAAGGCCATTAGTGCCCATACTTAGTGGAACACACACACAGTGGATGTAGGCCAAATTGGCTGAACCACTATACATCATTGTCTTATTTCCTCTTATACTCATCCCCTTCTACATACGTATACACTTATACATCTCTATGGCTGCCATGGCTGCTACTGTTTGAGCTCACTATCACTTATTCGGTAGTGCTAAATCTCAGCATCATCAGTTTGGCGCCGTCTGTGAGAACGAGAAGACATCTCTTCCTTTGTACAGCTTGACCTCACTGGGCACTCTGGTGGTGAACCAACACTCCCCCTGAGAGGAGGTGTTTCACCATTGAAAGAGACCCACTAAGGTTCCCAAGCTCACCAGTCTTTTCTTCAGTTCAACTTCTCATAGTTCAAGCACATGGCACCTGAGATGCCACCACCACCACTTCCCCCGCCAGATGAGGGGGGAAGACCCAGTTCCAGTCAGCCGCCACCTCAGTCTGAGATGGTTGATGTAGCGGCAGCCTTAAAGTCTCTGGAAGCAAGCCAGCGGATGATGCAGGAGCAGTTCACAGCTCTAAGCCAGAACATACTAAGGGCACCAGGGGTTTCACCTGAGATGATTACTCCGGCAGCAGCTCCAGGACAGCATGAGGCCAGGGGACCACCCCAGGCACCACGCAAAGACCTGCCACCCCCTCAGCGGCGTAGGGATGTTGCTGACCCCGGCGTCTACGCCTGGGGAGGCAAGGAAACCCTTGCCCTGAGGACAGGTATGACGATCCGGAGGGAGAGGAGGCCCCTATAGAGTGCTGGGAACCCTATGAGGTCTCCAACAATACTGTACGAACTCTCGAGGACAGTAGAGGAAAGTGCGGGAGACCAAACCCTGATGATCACCCGAGGGGCTCTGCTTTTGATCGCTTGAGCAGGGGGTCGGCCTTTGAGAGGATAGGCCCAGTAAATGACCTGCGGGAACAGTTGTCCAGGCCAAGAAGTGCTGCGAGATCCAGGAGGGAGGCAGTAGATGGCCGACCCCGAGGACGAGATGACGGCCAAAGGGAAGTGAACATCCGACACAGGCCTGCTGCAGCAGAACCCTCCGTCCACCTCGGAGAGGCAGCAGGGGATAACATCGGTCAGGCCGACCCTGTGAGGCCCTGGAATGACTCAATCCAGCGGTTAGAGGATAAGATCGGTGATATACTGAAGAGCCGAGACCCTCTTCAGAGGGGGTACACCATAGGCTCACCCTCTGTGGCAAAGATAGTCAACTTCCCCACGCCGTCAAAGTTCAATCCACTCGTGGTCACCCCAAGGTATGACGGGAGCACCAACCCCGTCCACCACGTGGAGATGTATCAGTCAGCAGCAGACATATACTCTATCTCAGATGAGATGAGGTGTCGTTCCTTCTCTGGTACCTTAACAGGGGCTGCGCATGTCTGGTACACGTCTCTTCCAAAAAATTCCATTGAAAACTTTAAGCAGTTAGCAGACCTGTTCATCCATAACTTCTGCTTTGGGGTGAGACCACAGAAGAAGACCACCCACCTGCTCTATGATAAGCAGGGGAAGAGTGAGAGTCTGAGGGACTACATAGCCAGATTCAATAAGGAGAAGCTGGAGGTGGAAGACTATGAGGAGAGCATAGCTATGACAGCCCTGATTGGAGGGCTCCAAGAGGGGAAGCTGTTATGGAAGCTTGCTGAAGACCCTCCGAGGATGATGGCTGAACTGCTATCGACAGCAGGAAAGGTGATGAACGCCGAAGAGGCAATGGCTGCAAAATATGAAGACGGAAGAGGAGGTGCTAGTGTGAGTAAATACCCTAACAAGAATAAAGAGGGGAAGAAGAGGTCCACGGATGACAAGTTCGCTGGGTACACACCTCTGACGGTCAGCTGTGAACAGATTCTCAATGAGATAAAGAGTGACCGATCCCTGAAGTGGCCTGAGAAGCTGAGGGCAGCCCCCGACAAGAGGAATAAGAACCTGTGGTGTGAATTTCACCAAGACCACGGCCACGTAACGGACAAATGCTTTGCTCTGAAAGATGAGATTGAGAAGATGCTGAAGGAAGGGAAGCTCAGAAAGTACGTCGACAAAGGTGCCTTCAAGAGGGGCCGAGGGGAAGATCCCAGAAAGAAGCGAGGCGATGCATGCAGAGAAGGTCCTCAAAAAAGAGGGGACGACCCTTCTGATGATGAGGACGACCCTGACCTCCCGCCGAGAGACGACCACGGCCCTATCAAGAGGCTTAATATGATCTCGCTCGGAGTGGGAATGATCTCCGGGGGTCTTGCAGGAGGAGGGTCTGAGGTCGCCGACAGGAAGGCCTATGCCTTCGACATGCTGAGACTCCACTTGGGCCAAGGTTTCAGCAATGAGGAGATCGTCCAGCTGAACTGCTTCAAGAGAAGGTCGAACAGACGACACTGCATCAGCAAACTTTAAGACGACCCATCGACAGGCCGTCTTAATTCCTCTCTCCAAGTATTCAAGGCTAAAGCCTTGAAACTCGTCTGAGAGTTTGTAGGCCTCCATAGCATCGGCCTCGGCTTTCTTGACAGCTGCTTCCAGATCGGCCTTGTGTTGAGCCCCTAAGTTGAGTAAATCCTCATCCTTCTCCTTTATGAGCAAGTCCTTGGCCTGCTGGTCGGCATCGTGCTGCCTCGTCAGCTCATCTAAGACCCTGGCATGCTCAGCCCTAGCACTCTCGAGTTCAGCCCTCGCAGTCTCGAGCTTTGTCTGCAGGTCGGCCTCATGCTGAATGGCCCTCTCGGCCTTATGGAACTTTACCTGATTTTCAGCCATCCACTTTGTGGCCGAGGTGAAGGCACAGACGGACTGCATAGAAAAATAAACACATGTCAAGAGGCCGAGGAAACAGTTGGTGAAAGAATGAAATTAAAAGAAGTTGGTCAAGACCATTACCTGTTCAAGGGCGTGCAGACCATAGTCATGCACTTTGGCAGGAGGCATCTTCGACAGGAACTCGTAGTCAGAGGCCAAGGGTGCAGAGAACATTGAGGCCTTGGCTGCCCTCAAGTTTTCTATGAGTGATAAGGGCTCGACCCTCAGATGTGTCAGGTTTCGAGACCAGAAGGCCCCATGCTGGATGAAGAGGTCGTCCCCTCAGAGGCTTCGACCCTGGCCCTCATCCGAGCATCTGGTCGAGGGTCGACAGGGGCCTCAGGCTCCTTTCTTTTATGGCTATCAGCGGTCGGCTCCACCACTGTCGGCCCAGCGGCCCTCGTCTTCCTCGGAGCCTGCTGAGGCTCCTTCCCTTTCTTCTTGGCCAAGCCTGATAATAAGCTGGGAGCAGTCATTTCCTAAAGAGAATCTGATATACCTGCAGGACGACCTGATAAGAGGACGACGTGTCAGAAAAATGGAGAGATAAAGAGGAAACCCTTCAAAAATAAGTAAAGAATGGAAAGTGTTCAGTATAACTCACATAGTTCTGTCAGAGGGCCGACCCTCAGACCAGCTTCTTTGAGGAATCGGGGGGTCATCAGGTCTTCAAATTTTGGAAGTTCACCCTCTCTCCCTCGTCCTCTCAGATATTCAACGATGTCCTTCTCCTCCAGACTAAGTCCAAGGTCTGACCTGGCCTTCATGGAGGGGTTAGACCATCTTCTGGGGACTCTCGAACCATCAGCGGTGGACTCCCACTCCCCAGAGATAAAGAAGAATCTCTTTTTCCAATCGTGGTTGGAAGTTTGTGCCACATGGAGGAGTTTCTTCTCAGACCTCCTCGCCCCCAGATGATAGTATCCCGGCTGTTTGGACGAGGAGGTGATGTTGTAGCAGCCCAAGAATAGGTCGGTCGAGGGATCATCGGTGAAGGCATTCTTCCACAAGGAGATGTAGCCCAGGATCGTCCTCCAAGAGTAGGGAGGAAGTTGAGAGGGGACAACACCAAGGGCAGACAGGATATCTACGATGGCAGGATGCCGAGGGAATCTGACTCCAACTTTGAACATTTGTTCATAAACTGCAACCTCTCCCTCTTCACAATCAAAAACCCTCTCAGACTCAGGGAACCCTCATAGTTACGCTGGGGGGCACTCCATAGGCATGCCTCCATATCAAGAGGTCGCGATCCCTAACAGAGGAGATATAGGACGAGGCATGGGAGGTATCAATCTGGTCATCTGTATCATCGCCCTCGTCCTCATTCCCCTCTCCCTCGGCCTCATCATCTTCCAGAGGCCCCTGGGGGAAGGCCATCTGAAAGGCATGGGGAGAGAGGGTTATCACAGGGACAGCCTCGGAGGGGACCATACCCTCGGCCTCTCGGCCTGGGCTTAGGTCAGATGTCTCTCTCCTACCAGAAGTTCCAGCGCCAGTTGGCGACGACGCTCTCTCGTCCATCTCACTTGAATGACACTCAGCTGGACGATGGGACGACCCACAAGACTCAGACGATTCAAATGGTTTTATTGTGGCAAGAGGAATGGGAAAGATGGGTCGTACCCAATTAGGGTCGGCCCCTCGTCTCCTCTCTTCCTCTTCCTCTACTTGTCTGATCTCTGCAAAGAGCTTCTCTCTCAAGAATGGGAATTCATACGCTAAACTATAAAGCTTCCTAAGCATTAAAAGGGAAGACCCTACACTAGGAGAAATTTGGGGAACTTAACTACAAACAAGTTTGCAGTTGACCAAATTAGACTTTTGAATTAAAAAAGGGAATTGATGGTTTTCACACAAGAACACTCAAGAACACTCAAGAACCTTCAAGAAATAGTTGCCGGAGAAGACACCGGAAAAATCTATGAGACAACTCAAATAAAATACAGCCCTACGAGCCTAAAAAGCAAACATAAATGAAGGTAAATGAGAGCGCTGAGGGAAAAAGATTACCTGATGAAGAGAGAGCAAGAACGTTGCTAAGCTTGAAGGATTGAAGGCTGCAGAAATGGCGATGGAAACTGGTAAAAGGCTAGAGAGACAGAGCTTGGGCGCGAAGAAGAAGAAGAAGAAGAGAGAGAATTCAAAAATCCATTTAATACCTTAGTAATGAGTGGGCCCATCGACCAAGGCAGGACACAACCCACGAGAAAGGCATCATTAGGGCACAAAGCCCCAAGATAAGTGTTCAGCCACCATGCCTTGGAAACTGGAATAGCAATGAGTATCTGCCCAGGTGTCACTCACCTAACTGACCATACACGCATCTCATTTACAACACTATCCCTTAGCCATCTCAACAGCACCTATGGCTAAGGGCTGGGGGGTGATTGATATACCCGTTTATATCCTCGGCCTGGCTGAGAATTACCTCCAAACGGACGACCCCTCAGGGGCCAACCCTTCATCAGGCTCAAGACGACCCCTCAGAGGAGCTGACCCTTCATCAGGCTCCAGACGACCCTACGAGGGGCCGACCCCTCCAACGGGCTCCATACGAACCCTCAGAGGGGCCGACCCTTCGCCAGACTCCAGCCGACCCTTCACCACTCTCCAGACGACCCTACGAGGTGCCGACAATAAGAGGCCAGAATTGGGCCAGACTCACTACTGGAAGAAACTTTTCCCTCGGCCTCGGCTCATAGGCCGAGGGTGACATCATCACAGCCGTGGTTTGGGAGGCACATGGAACAGTGCGCGTGAGGCTGACATGGCACAGGGGAGACCGTTATAACAAAATCACACCCTCACGTGAGGGAATATTATGTCATCATTTGGCATCTACAGGTGTCAACAAGGGGTTGGCTAGATCATGATTCACATGCACCATGCATACTTGGGGGGTACACTACACCCCCTAAGACCTATATATACTTGTCACCTACAACCCTACAGGGGATCGATCCATTAACTGCAACCCTAGCTAAACTCTGCTTGTACACACAGTAGAGAGAGAGAGAGGGTTATGTGCATTGTATCCAAGGCCATTAGTGCCCATACTTAGTGGAACACACACACACAGTGGATGTAGGCCAAATTGGATGAACCACTATACATCATTGTCTTATTTCCTCTTATACTCATCCCCTTCTACATACTTATACACTTATACATCTCTATGGCTGCCATGGCCGCTACTGTTTGAGCTCACTATCACTTATCCGGTGGTGCTAAATCTCAGCATCATCATGAACAATTAACAATTAAAGTTATGGGATTGTTAACTTGTATAAGAGATATAAAATTAGCCAATTTTATCCTTTTTATCCTATGCATACATCTAGGTGATTTAATTAAGTAAAGTGAGAAAATCGCAACCACGACGTGCCAATGTATGAGAAAAACCCAAATGGGAACAACCTCGGACGGTTGGGCCTAGACAAATCCACTACAAATAGGTTTTATAAGGGACTCAAAAGACTTACAGACTTTGAATCAACAAGACATGCTGATGCCGTCCTCTACCTCTGAGTTTGTAGTACGCGAAGCTCCAACGCGTTGCTCGACATTGCTCGTGTTGTGGTATCCACCGAAGCCCAAACTACCGTCTCCAATAAGCTTGAACGTAGAAATCCACCGCAAGTGTACTTGTTGAATTTTAAGTTGATGACATGGGGTTTTGTTCAAAAGTTAAATTGTGTTGGAGAATGATTTTTCATGAAAAAGAAATATATGAAATTTTTTGCTCTCTAGAATATGTAACTTCCCTTGTCGAAAATTGATTTTTAGTCCATAATGTAAAAATAGGAAAAGCAGTGGACAAGGGCAGTTATTTTAAAATAACTGCAGGAAAGAAGTAAAAAAATCAAAATTAACGAATCTCGTTCGAACGACCTTTCATTTGAACGAGATATCTAACGATAGTCCAGTACAATTGTTAGATAAGTCGTTAGAAACCCCATTCGAACGAGTTCGTTTAAACGGAATTTCTAATGAACTTCTAACGAGATACCAGTGCAAGCTGGGCTGGGTCGTTAGATCCAGGTCGTTCGAACGACCTGGAGAAACTTCGAATGAAAATTCTATTTTCTTTAAAAAAGATTTAAAATTAATTTCTAAAATTGTTTTTATGAAATTTACTTTTTAATTAAAATTACTCCAACACATAAAAATTATTTTGGTCATATACTTTTTTGGGAGAATGGAATTGAGATGTATATTGATGTAGCTTGAACTTTGAATTCCCGATTCTCTAAGGTTGTATGAAGCTTGATTAGAAATAACCCAAAGGGGTTTTGTCCAATGGAATGTAGCCAATACTACAAATGACTCGATTGGAAATTTGTCCTTACAAATCTCCCCCTTTGGCTATTCCGAGACAAAATAAAATGTTTAAAAAATAAACAAAAAGACTGAATTTGCTAAGCCAACCGTCAAGCCAATTCTAAAGCCCGTCCCAAAAACCCAAATAAAAAGACAGACTAAATAACTCGACTGATGGTATGCTGCAGAAAAGTAGGCGATATATCCTACACACATGAAAAAACAAATACATAAAACGCATGGGGAAATAGAGAATATAAATCAAGCATTAGAAATCAAGCATTAACTAATCATGAGAATATAAAATATAAAGAAATTTAGTTAAACATGAGTATGACATATGTTAAATTATAATTAACTCCCCCTAAATAAGAACTCCCGCTATCAATGTTTCTCCCCCTTATTGCCCGAAAAAGACAAAGGGATAGGGATAGCCTGCGTGGTTAGAGAAAAAGGATATGAGGAATAATAGCAATAAAAAAAATATGCAACACAATCCAAGATCCATATATGCAACAATTGAAGAAATAGGAGAGAGATCTCATTAACCATAGAGGGAAAAACCAAATATCCATACATCAATAAAGAAAATTTAACCAAATCATAGAAATAGGTACAAGTGAGAGAATGAAATAAAAGTGTTTCTCTTGCCCTCACAAGTACAAAAGATGAAATAAACTGAAACATAAATGAAATCAAAGAGCTGGGGTGTCATGTGGTGAATCATCTGGAAGGGACCCGGTGCCGGATGAGCCAGCACCACGGTGCATCTCCATACGATGAATTGCCTCAAGGTGCTCAAGAAGCATAGAATCCCGATGCACTTAAGCTTCATCCTGACATGCTTGAGCCTCCTCGTGACGAGCCTGAGCCTCCCTATCTTACTGCATATTAATCAGTAGCTCCTGTAGAATAGCTCGGTCCTGTCGCCTGTCTTTTTGAATTTTCTCCACTTGGGTACGCACAAACCTAATTTCCTCCGAGTCAATAGGAGAGGGAGTATGAGAAAATGACAGTTTAGGGGGTATCACGAGAGGGTGGTAGTTTAGTGGGAGTAGGAGTGGAGGCAGTGGCGGATTGTGAGGATACAGATTGAGAAGGAGTGAGTTGTGGAGTATCGGGGGATAAGTGACCATGAGGCCTACCAATAGAGGACATATCAATGGTTTGGTAGTGGGTCACATGTACATCGGTGGGAAGATGAGGGCAGCCGGCAGAAAGACAATGGCGGGTAATAATAATGGCAAAGGGGAGTGCTTGTCTAGTAGGACTGGATGGGTTGATTCTAACAGACTTAATTACTACATAAATGAAGGCGGGTAGGTCGATGGCAGCCCTAATGCTAATGTCAAACATGAGGTCCACGTGCATCTTAGTGATTTGAGTGGATTTTTCACGTGGAATGAGATAAGCACACACAATCCAATTTAGGACTATAAACTCCGAATGTAAATTTTTATGGAAAATAGTACCAGTACCGAGTTGGATAATCCTACACACAGTAATCATAATCAGATTGAAGTCAGGACGAGAATCGGAAGCCCAAGGGTAGGATGAATTTGTGACCCAAGGTAAAGTGAGGAGATGGGCTATGGAGTGAGTACCGACAATGACTTCCCTACCTTGCACTCGAGAGAAAATATGATCCTCACGAGTAGACATCCAAAAATAAAATTCCTGAATAAGGTCGGGATAAATTATGTCAGTGAGGTTGAACAAGGGGTCCCATCCTAAGTCAGATATCCAATAGTGGATTTTAGTGTCTGCTAGAGATGATAGATGGACAAGTTTTTATCTAACAATGGACCTAGTGGAAAATCCCTGTGCATGGTATTGGGTATGACAGGTGAGAGTCCTCCAACGCAATTTAAGGTTGGGAATAGACGAATTAACATTGGAGTCCTCATCGGATGATAATGAAGATGAGGAGGAGGAGCGCTCCTCAACAGATTCGCTTATGCGACGAGTGCGACGACTACGAGGATCCATTTGAGAGGGCGAAACTAGGACCTACCCAAACAGAATCCATCCAAACCGCCAAACAACACCAACAAACCAAAACAACAACAATATCCATCCTCCATTAGAGATTAGAAAAAATAAAAAAAAATAACTAAGGGAAGATCCATGAAATTATCAAAAAAAATATTTTAACTTAAAAAAAATGATAATTTTAGAGAGATCAACTTAATTAGGGGCAACAAAAAAAATGATAGATTATATAGCCCCAAAGCAAAAGATATATACACATACACACACACGCGTGTATATATATATATATATATATATAAGAAAGAAATGAAGAGAGAGTAAGAAGAATACCTAGAATGGATGAGTGAAGAGGAAGAACTCGGAATCCCAACTGAAAATGGGAGTTGAAGGATAAATGAGAGTGGTGAGAGTATGAGAGAGGTTTAATGAGAGGAGAGGAGAGGAAACGAGGTTGGTGGGATTACTGGGAAGGAGGTTTAATGGGTGTAGTGGGAAATGGGAGAAGAGAGATGGAGAGATTTGGGGAACACGTGGGGAAAACGAGGAGAGAGAGAAAAACCAAAAAAAATTAAAGCGGAATAAATGAGAAGGGGAAACGCCCAAATAAAACCAGCTCGTTGGAATGAGAAATGTCGTTCGAACAACTTCTGTCGAACGATATACCAGAAGGATTTAATGAAACTCATTTGAAACTTCGTTAGAAGTTTGTTCGAACGACAATTCGAATGATATGACAGTCAAGAATTAGGAAATTTCGTTCAAAAACTCATTTGAACGAGTTTTTCTGACGAACTTCAAACATGTTAAAAGCATAAGAAAAATAAAATAAAATGAAAATAACATATATGAAGGAGTTGGGAAGGGCAGAAAATTGCCAAAATGAAAGTTTTAACTGTCCTGGGTTGTGATGACATATCCAAACAATGGGAGCGGAGATGTAGGGGTGTGAACAATACAATTGACATCTTTTACCTAAGATGACGCACAAGTGCGAAATGCCAAACAATATATAGACGCAATATGCACTCACATCAGACTTGTGTCAATAAGGAAATACTATAGGACACTCAATCACTAAAGCAACACGCATACAAGATTGATGATTCTCTCGCCAATGTTATCATAATAAGAAATAAATGTATTGAATAAATGTGCATGCCCATTGATCTTCAACTTATATCTCCCATTAGAAACTTTAGATTGAGACTTTTCTTTTGAATAATCAATCAAGCTAAATAATTTTGGCCTTGGCATTACATATATCATTTTTCAATGCTTCAATTTTAGGCACTTATTCTATAATGCAAATGGAGGCTATTCACGCAAAAACTTTTTGTTTTTCGCAGCCCGAGTCCATTGCTAGAAACAATAAACAACCGGATGAATATAATTACATTTTTTTTAAATTTGGGCAATGGATGATCATGCACAATTTCGATTGCTTATAAGAGATGTGACTAAGATTGAAAAGACAACATCAAATCTCACCACACGAGTGCAATGCAAAAAAGATATCCGTAATATTTCATGATAAGTCTGTGCAAGAAGGCAAATATATGAGGCAATCACAAAAATACATATCATAAGAGAGCATTATTATGCACAAGTGAAACAAAGTACGGATTAACTACTCATCGAAAGCCACGTGGACATGAAATGAAATAGTGATCCGAACACATCGAACATAACACCATATGGACAAAAATTAGTGATAGCTTTCCTAACCTTTCCCGATTTCCTTTAAAAGAAGAAAAAAATATTTTAGAAATTTTGAATAAAATATTTACAAAAATAATCTAGTTCATAGGTAAGAGGATTGACGATAAACCCAACCTAAACTAGATATATGGCTTCGATCTCAATCAGGAGCAACCCCCAATCGAGTTCCTAAGGTTTTCAAACCTAAAGGCATCTGGAGGTTTGGTAAACATATCGTCTAATTGTTGATCAGTGCCTATGAAGCTTAAGGAAATGATTTTCTCTTCAACCAAGTCATGAATAAAATGTTCACGGATCCTAATATGCTTGGTTCTAGAACGTTGAACGGGATTAGGGGAAATATAAATTGCACTTGTATTGTCGCAATAGATAGTCATAGTGCCTTGAGAAATACCGTAATCTTCCAACATTTGTTTCATCCAAATGAGTTGAGTGCAACAACTCCCGACGGCTATGTATTCATCCTCCGCCGTGGATAAAGAAATAGAATTTTGTTTATTGATCATCCAGGACACAAGTTCTCTTAAAAAGTAGAAACAATCATCAGATGTACTTTTTCATCCATCAACATCTCCTGCCCAATCGACATTCGAATATGCCGATAAACAATCATTTGTGTCGAAGGAATACCAAATCCAAAAAGACAGGGTCCCACTAACATATTTGATATTACGTTTAATGTCAAGTAAATAAGACTCTTTTGGGGCGGCTAGATAGCGGTCATAAACTCCTACACTAAAGGAAATATCCGGACGACTAGCAGTTAGGTAAAGTAGACTACCTACCATACTCCTAAAGAGAGTGTGCTCTACATCCTTTCCTTCGGTGTCCTTACTAAGTTTAACCAATGAACTCATTGGAGTACGTGCATGCTTAGCGAATTCTAGTTTAAATTTCTTCACAAGATCTTTAGCATACTTAGTTTGGGACAAAAATATCCTACTATCGAGTTAACGAACTTGAAGACCTAGGAAGAAGGTAAGTTCACCGACAATACTCATCTCAAATTCATCTTGCATTTCTTTTGAAAAAATTTGAGTATGTTTATCACACCTAAAACCAAACATTATGTCGTCAACATATACTTGAGCAACTAAAATAACTTTGTTATCACGACGGATAAATAATGTCATGTTTACTCCCCTTCTAAAAAAGCCACGAGAAAGGAGATAAGAAGTGAGCCTTTCATACAAAGCACGGGGTGCTTGTTTTAAGCCATATAGCACTTTCTTTAGAAAGAAGACATGATTAAGATGCTTTGGGTCCTCAAACCCTTTAGGTTTTTCAACATAGACTTCTTTCTTGAAGAATACCATTTCAAAATGCACTTTTGACATCCATTTGATACAAATTAAATTTAAGGTGACATATTATGGCTAGTAAGAGGCGAACCGATTCTAACCTAGCAACTGGAGCAAAAGTCTCTTCAAAGTAAATACCTTATATTTGGTTGTATCCTTAGGTAACCAACCTAGATTTGTTACGAACAATGACACCATTTTCATCCATTTTATTCTTAAAAATCCATTTGGTACCAATGATGTTAGTATTAGAAGGCCTAGGGATTAATTCCCAAACATTTTTTTCTTAAATTGAAACAATTCTTCTTTCATGGCATTAATCCAATGTTTATCTTTTAACGCTTCTTTAAAGTTTTAGGTTCAATTTTAGAAGTATAGCACAAATAGGTAACTTCATTTTCTAATTGATCCCTAGTCTTGACACCTACCTCGGGATCTCCTATAATTTCTGAAAGATCGTGACTTTTACGAGACCAAGGAGAAGGATCCTTTCTCTCAGTAGTGGGAACAATCAAGTCAGTGTGGGAGTTAATATTTTCTACACTAGGAAGAACATCACACTCACATGACAAATCATCCTCATTTTCAATAGATGTGGCTGGAGCATCGTCTTTTATTACAACATTTATTGATTCTATGACTTTTGAACTACTTAAGTTGAAAACTCTGAAAGCTCTACTGTTTTGAGAATATCCTAGGAAAATACCATCATCACTCCTTAAGTCAAATTTACCTAGGAGTTCTCTATCCCGAAGAATATAACAAGGACTACCAAAAACTCTAAAATAGGCTAAATTAGGTTTTTTGCCAGTCCATAATTCATATGGAGTTTTGTTAGTATTAGGACGTAAATAAATCCTATTTACGGTGTGACATGCGGTGTTAACCACTTCGGCCCAAAACCTACGAGGCATATTTCTTCCTAGGAGCATAGATCTTGCCATTTCTTGGATCACTCGATTTTTTCTTTCAACTATACCATTTTGTTGTGGTGTTCGAACGAACGAGAATTCATGCTTAATTCCTATTTCATCACAAAAGGCATTTACACCAGATTCCTTGAATTCGATTCCATTATCACTCCTAAAGCGGTTTATGGTAACACCGTGTTGATTTTGAAGAATTCTACATTTAACAGTGACAAAATCAACAGTCTCAGATTTCTCTTAGAAAACCTACTATGGAGTATCTTGAAAAATCATCCACCATCACTAAAATGTATCTCTTTCCTCATATGCTCTCGGTACAAGTAGGACCCATAAGGTCCATGTGTATCAATTCTAAGACTCGAGAGGTATTTATAGAGTTCAACTTTTTATGAGGATTCTTAATTTGCTTTCCTAATTGACAAGGCCTGCAAATAGTGCAGGTTGGTTTTCCTAGAGATGGTAAACCACGAACTAGCTCTTTTCTCACTAAACGATCAAGATCTCTAAAGTTAACATGACCTAACCGTTGATGCCAAAGATCGACAGACGAGGCTTTTACACTATTTCAAACTAAATAGGATTTATGCACTATTCCGTAGTAATTTTCACTAGTTCTCACACCTTATAAAATAGACTCGCCCAATTTATCATATACGGTGCACTCCGATTGACTAAAGTTAACATCAAGATTTTCATCACTTAATTGGCTAATACTTATAAAATTGTCCTTGAGACGATCAACATAAAGGACACTTTCAAGTTTAGGAAACTCAGAAATTTCAATAGATCCTCTACCCATGATTCGAGATTTGTTTCCATCCCCAAAGGTGACCTTACCATCTTTATAGTTCTCAAGGGTGGTAAATAAAGATTTATCATCGGTTATATGTCTTGAACAACCACTATCAAATTACCATTGAGAGGTATTTTGAGCCTTAAGTGCAATATGAGCAACAAAAGATTTATTAGTATTATCTTTCTTAACCCAAGCTTGAGTTGTATTCTTACCTTTGTTGACTCTAGTATGTTGGTTGGAATTATTTCCTTGGACGTTAGAGAACCTTAAAAATTATTCCATAAGACCTTTATAAGTATTAACTAGATACTCAACTTGGCTCTTAAGATTAGCAAAGGAGCTATAGTTGCTTAGAAGTTGAGAAATAAGAGTTCTTCCCAAGCTTGTAACAAAAATCTCTAAGATGACCCCATTTATGACAATAAGTGCACACATAGGGTTCTTTTGGAGTCACTTTTGGAGATTGCTTAGGTAGACCTATTTTAGGTAGATAAGGTTTAGGAGGATTTGATTTGGTAACAAACTTAGCTACGGGTTCGAGTTGACTTTGGATGAATCTCCTTCTTCATATCCTATACCCTTTCTCCCTTGATAACCTTTCTCCTTATATCCTAAAACGGGACCTAAAAATAATTTTCCCATTCTTCCTAAATTATCTTCGAGTGTGACTTTGACTTCACGAGAGGACTCGAGATCTTTTTCAAGTTGAATAATTTTAGCTTCAAGATATTTTCTAATCTCTAAAGACTCATGAAGATCTTTGTTGACACCTTCCAATGAGGTACTTAAGTCACATTTTTCTCAACCTACTAAGATAAGTTTCTCACAAAGGGATAAATTAATTTCCTCGAGTTGACTAACTAAAGCCTCCTTCCCTTTCAGGCTTTTCAACTCCTTTTCTAAAGTTAAAACTTTAAAGGTTAATCTTTTATTTACCTTTTAAATACGAAGTGACTCAGTGTATACTTCAGAATAGGTAGATTGTAATTCACTCTCATCTACTTTACTTTCACTTCCTTTTTCATCACTACTTGATGATTGAGTGGAAGCAATCTCAAGATCATGCTCCGAATTTTTAACATTAGGGTGTGACTCACTAGAATCACTGGCATGACTAGCTATAAAGGCAGTGAAAATATTTCTATATGGAGTAGAGTCATCAGAGTCTTCGGACTCATTATCACTATCGCTTAGAGTAGCATTGTAAACTGCCTTTTCTTTACCTTGTCTCTTAAGTTTAGTAGGTCACTCAAACTCACTATGACCACGTCCCTCACACTCAAAGCATCTCTCTGAATCATCCATTTTAAAGTTGTCCCTATTAAATTTCTTAGGATCCTGATTATTGAATTTTCTATTACCTTTATTTATATTGTTCTCAAATTTTGGTTTTTCAAATTTTGAGTTTTGCTTTTTGAACTTGAGAATTTTTTTAAAATTTTTAGCAAATAGAGCTATATCATCAGCATCTATATCAGACTCATCAGACTCAGACACTTCTTCTTTCTTTACTTTCAAGGCAACACCTTTATCTTTGGTTTTGTTATCTTTATGAAACATATCTAATTCATATGTTTGAAGATCACCAACAAGCTCTTCAAGTTTTAAAGTATTTAGATTTCCTAAGGAATTAAGAACAGTGACTTTTGGAATGAACCTCTTAGGAAGGCATCTAATAATTTTATTAACAACATAATTTTTAGGAATTTTATCAATTAAGTTAAAGAAGGAATTAACAATATCATATATACGAGCATAAAACTCATTAAACATTTCAGTTTCTTTCATGGTGATGGTTTCAAATTTAGTTGTTAAGTTTTGAAGCTTTAACTACACTAGTTCCCTCATGAGTAACATGGAGAATATTCCAAGCTTCCTTTGACGTCTCACACGTCATTATACAACGAAATTCATTGGGAGTCACGGCACTAAACAAGGCAATTAAACCTTTAGAGTTAAAGTTACACAATTTTAATTCATCCTCACTCCAATTTTCTACAAGTGTTAAAATAATTTCATCATCAACAATCATAGTAGGAGGGGACCATCCTCTTTCAATAGTAACCCAAACACGTTTATCAATTGATTTAAGGGCAGATTTCATACTTGCTTTTCAATGAGTGTAATTAGTTCCATCAAACATAGGTGATCTATTCGACGAAAAACTTTTCATATAACCTCCAAGATTCATCTAAATAACTTTTAGAGACTAGCTCTGATACCAATTTGAAGTTTTAAGGTTATATGAACGGAGGTTATTTCATAGAATACACACACTACTCTATAAAAAAATTCAGGTAGAGAAATATTCTAATTTTAATTCCCTTTGCAAATTTGAAGGTTAGCATCAACAATTAATAATTAAAATGATGGGATTGTTAACTTGTATAAGAGATATAAAATTACCCAATTTTATCGTTTTTATCCTATGCATACATCTTGGTGATTTAATAAAGTAAAGTGCAAAAATCACAACCACAATGCGCCGATGTATGAGGAAAACCCAAATGGAAAAAATCTCGGACGGCTGGGCCTAGACAAATCCACTACAAATAGGTTTTACAAAGGACTCAAAAGACTTACAGACTTTGACTCAACAAGACATGTTGATGTCGTCCTCTACCTCCAAGTTTGTAGTACACGAAGCTCCAATGCGTTGTTCGACACTGCTCGTGTCGCGGTATCCACCGAAGCCCAAACTACCGTCTCCAATAATCTTGAACACAGAAATCTACCACAAGTGTACTTGTTGAATTTCAGGTTGATGGCATGGGGGTTAATATTTGATAGTGATCAACCTGAGAAGAAGTTTTTTATCAGCAGATTGACCTGGATATTATATGTCATGAGCTTTATGTGGCACAAATAACGGCCCTCTAGAAAGAGAGGGCAATAGAGGGGGAAGTTGAGAAAATTTTAGAGGCACGGTTCATCAAGGAATCTCATTTCCCCAAGTGGCTATCTATCTTTTGGTGGTAGAAAATAACAATAAAAAGTGGAGTCTACATAGACTTCACAGACCTGAACAAATCCTACTCCAAGGATGGTTTTCTTTGCCCAATATCGACCAACTGGTTGATGTAACCACAAACCACCAGCGTATGAGAACCCTCAACGCCTACCCAGGATACCACCAGATCCCACTATTTGGTCCTAGCCAAGAAAAGACCTCTTTCATCGCCACATTGGGATTGTACTACTATAGGGTGATGTCGTTCGGACTAAAGAATGCTGGGTCATTTTACCGGAGGCTATTTATAAAGATGTTTAAGCACAAACTAGGAGACATAATAGATGTATACATAGATAACATGCTCGTGAAGAGCATAAATAAAGAGGACCACATCGCCTATAAAGGCTCGGACCAAATTTATGGGTCACCTGTAGTCAACCCAGTCCAACTCGAGCGTTAGGTGTGAAGTGCAGTGAAACAACCTAAATAAGTTATTAGTTCAGTTTTATTTCATTATCGTTTCACTTGTTTAGCATGTGATTTCCATTTAAAATCAAAGTACGTGAGGGACCCGTGGCAAAAGTTCCCGGAATCCAAGCATACAAAGTTATTAACGTAAAATAAAATAGAGTACTAACCTATATAATGCTCTCAAAATACGAAATCACACCCGACTTGCTGTAATAAAGATGAGGGAGTGGGCCGAATGCTCAGTGAAAAATATATAAAATGCAATATAGAATAAAACGGCAGAAAGAAAACTCTAACATGTATATCTACGTGAACATGCAACTACCATACATATCTATATATATATATATATATATATATATATATATATATATATATATATATATATATATATATATATATATATATACACTACATGCATGAAACCGTTTTTATTCTAAAAACATTACTTATTCCAATTAATTCATCTTAATCTTACGAAAGAACTCCCTTCTTTCTTATCTTGACATTTATTTTTTGATTTAATACACCCAGTTAAATACTTTAAAAAAACAATTTGTTTAAGGAAAATCATTTCTTTCACCAAAATTACCCTCTTTGTTTGTGACATCTCCTATTAGTATTTTCTTTGAAAATCACCCTTTAAACACACGCAATCGCCATATTTAGAAAATACTTGTATTTTCTTTCACAACACACGCTTGTGTTAATTATCGATTAAACCTCTTGGGTTTCTTAACGACACATTCAACCACCATACTTTACCTTTCCTTTACTTTATCGAAATTAATCAATTTACACATTCCTTGTCCACTTTAACCTTTACCAGAACATTTATTAATTCATTCAGATTAGGTTGTTTTTACACATTTTCACTACACAACCCATTTATTGACATGTTCCATATTCTTTTATCATTTTCTCGTAATCTTCCAATAGCCGCATACTTTAATGGGCTCCATACCGTTGGTTATGCGCACCATATGCTCTGGTCAGTAATTTTGGATCTTTCACCCCAAGCCTCCGAGCACCCCTTAATTTTCTCGGTGTCATTCGAGTCCTTATTAATGTGTTTTAACATTTTATAAATATCCACATTATTCCACTTTTCCTTTTTACCCGATCGAAGCCAAAACCCGGGGTTTCACCACAACATGTCAATATGCGAGGAATACCCAAATGGGAAAAACCTCATACAGATGGGCCTAGACAAATTCACTACGAATACGATTTTACAAAAAAAACTCAAAAGATTTACAGACTTGGCACAACAAGACCTGTTGATGTCGTCTTCTCTAACTCCGTCCGTAGTACGCGAAGATCCAACACATTACCCAACACTTCTCGTGTCTCGGTATCCACCAAAAGCCAAAAATCCATCTCCAATCAACACTCGTGCGGAGATCCACCTCACATAACTAGGATGAACAAATTATAGTATGTGTATGGGGTTTTAGGGTTCTTAAAATATTATCCAAATATCACAAATATGTTGGAGACTAGTTTGCAAAAAGGATATTGAGTTTTTCTTTGAGTGCAATTGTGGTTCCTTAATTGATTTTCATCCAAATCACAGTTACTAAAGAGAAGGAAGTGGACAAAATCAGTTGAGGAATAAAAACTACCGATTTTTAAAAAAAATCAAAAAATTTCAAAAGTCGTTCGAACGACTTAACAGTCTCGTTCGAACGACGGTGTTTAAACGAACTTTTGACGAGAATCCAAACAATTATGTAAAGAAAGTCATTGGATTGGTCGTTCAAACAGGCTCATTCGAATGACATTATTTGAATGAGATTTTGACGAAAATACAAACAATTATGTAAAAAAAAGTCATTGGAATGGTCGTTCAAACAGGCTCATTTGAACGACCTGGTCAATTTTCCAAAATAAAAATTAATTTTAAATGGCTTAAAAATTGATTTTAAAATTCAATCAAAAGGCATTTAGTAAAATTAAAAATTGTCTCCAACACATAGAAAATAGTCGGGTCATATAGCTTTGGGAAAAGAGAACTCGGAATTGGATTGGTGAGAGGTGAGAGACCGGATGCTCAAAATCTTCATCGTAACACACAATGACCCTAAATGTTTTGTCTAATGGAATTAGCCAATACTACAAATGGCCTCAATTGGAAATTTGTCCTTACAAAAGTTAATAATTCAAGTAGAGTATTTCGATTAACCAAGCATCAACAATCGAAAACTGGACAAAAAGGTATGGCCATCGACAGGATACTAAGTTGAATAGATCCAATAGTATGTTATTTGAAATAGGGTGTTTTTCTAAATGATAAGAAGAAAGCACACAAGATCGGGGTAAAGGTTGCTCGCTTCCATTTGTCGTCGGACAAAAAACTTTACCATCTCTCCTTTTTAGGACCATATCTGCAATGTTTTCACCCAGATGATGTTGAATAAACCCTCTACGAGTTACATTAGGGGATATGTGGAAGCCACGCAGGGGTAAATCACCAGCATTCAGACCTATGAAAGAAGGATAATGGTTGCCATATATGCAATAAAACGTGGTCACATACGTCAAGAAGTTGAAGAACTGTCAACTCTTATCGCCTTTAGTGCATCAGCCCGTTAGTGACCTCAAATCCCTCATAAGTCCTTAGCCTTTTATGCAATGGAGAATGGAAATTGTTGGTCCACTACCCCTTGCGTCTGGTAGCAGGAAGTTCATCTTGGTCATTATAGATTACTTTTCTAAATGGGTTTAAGGGGAACCATGGGCAAACATCGGAGATATTAACATGACCAAATTCATTTGGAGGAACATCATAACACATTTTGGCATTACTCGGATCATTATACCAGATAGTGAAACATAGTTTGAGACCAGCCTATTTCAAAGTTTCTACGATGAGCACAAGATTATGCACAACTAAAGTTCAGTGGTCTACCCCCATATCAATGGGAAAGAAAATGCTTCCAACAAGACAGTCCTCGACGGGATAAGGAAGAGGTTAAAGAAAGTGAAGGGCGCATGAATCAACTTGCTTCCCCACATTCTCTAGGAATATCAATCTATGCCTAGGAGATCGATAGGGAAAACACATATTGCCTTAGATTATGGGATGGAAGTTTCCATTACACTTGAGACAGGTTTGTTGACCATGAAGTCCTCCTTGGTTGACTAAAATCTTCACAGTGAGGCGATCAGAGTTGAACATATCTGGCTAAAAAAAAGAGAGAACTGGACTTTATAAAGCTTACCTCCTATTAGAAATAATTAGCCAAGAATACAATCAGGGACTATGTCCTAAGGAAGATTGTGGGTAGTGCAAAGAATCCCACAAATGAAAAGTTCGTGCCTAACTGGTAAGGTCCATATAAGGTTAGCAGAAATGACCTGCAGGGAGCCTACCACATAGAAATAATAGAGGGAGGTGAAGTTCTTCGAGCATGAAACATAGTCAACCTCAAGAAGTTTTACTTTTAGTTTGAATTTATCCTAATTTTGAAGTTCTTTTCAGACATTCTCTTAGCTTTCTCGTAAGTTTTTGTTCGTTAAGATTTAATTTAGAATTATTTTTTTTAAATTTATGCCTTAACCTCTTTGCAATGTTCCAAGTGGCCGGTAATGGGTATTTAACAAAGAAGATCGTTAGTCAAATAGATTGTGTTTGGATTATTATCTGTTACTCAGGGGTTTATCTTCTTTGAATGTCTTCTTTAAGACTAATTAGTTGGTCGACTAAGCACCACCCTCTGATCCCCGAATAAGGACCCCTATTTAAATGTCTTCTTTAAGACTGATTAGTTGGTCACCTAAGGACCACCATCTGGTCTCCGACCAGGAGCTCAAACTCATTTTGTTATTTAACAAAATATGCAAGATAAAGCATAACAAATAAAAGGCCTCCATGGAAACCCTAGGCACTCAGTATCGATCAAGTCGAAAAAATCCTAGCTAAAAGATAACCCCATAAACAAGTTCAATCTTGATTTTTTTACTCTAAGCCTAAATTTGATGTGACGATATCACCTAAAAGGTAAGACTACGTACCAAACTACATAAGTGAGAGAAAAATGTTAAAATTCGTATTAATACTCAAAGTCATTACAAGAAAATTGGAACTGTGAATGATTTATAATAAAAAGTAATTACAAACGGATCACTTGTGTGACTCGGGCGACCTTGCCATATAAGATTCAAATTCACTAGTCAGATCATTCCACCCAAAGAGCTTAATGGTATCAGCCAAGTATCTAAGTCCTGATGGACCTCCTGAAGTCACCTTTTTTACTATGGTAGAAAGTCGATGGAGTTCATTATCCCCATCAAGTGCACAGTCGGCCAAATATTTCCTTATCAAACGAATCGAAATGACATCCACTGGGATCAATGAAGCATCAATCCTATAAAGGGGAGATTGATAAAAAGGATAATCGGGGTCATACCAATACCATGGCTCGAAATTCTTTGGCTCTTTTACAACAGTTAAAGCATTAAGCCATCCATTTTTACAGACAACATGTGGAGTATCGGTTAAGGCAACATCAGAATTGAGAAGAGACTCATTATATCCATCATTCCACACTTGGCGAGGTTGCCTATGGAATTGAAATCTGAGACAATCACGTTTCTCATATAGTTCTCTGATGACCACCTCCTTGTAGTGCAGAGACTTTTGGTCCTTCTCAAACTCTTCCCTTAACTAATTGTTCTCCTTATCAAGAAAGGAGGCACCCTCGTCAACTTCCTTGTCTTATAGAGAATTTTTTGTTCTCTCAGGCTCATCCCTTAAGTCATTATTTTCCTTCTCAAGGAGAGCAACAACCTCCCTCGCTCCTAAGAGGTCGACTTGTAGGATAAAAGTCTTTTTGGCATACATGGACTCTGCATTGACTAACTTCTTATCAAATCCTATAAATTTATCCAGGTCAGCAACATCTTTGTCAAATTTAGCCTTCAATTTCTCTAACACTTCTCTATGAATGGCCTAGTTGGCATGAATCATGTGATGATAAACATCATTGTCCGCCATAGTTTAATGGAAAATTCACAAATTTTGAATAGGAGTTTTTTTGCTCATGAAGGCATATTAGAACCCAATACCTGATCAAAGTCGCCATGTTCATCGATATCATAACAACTTGGAGTGAGGAGTCTTCCATGCCTCTCCTCAAAGTCATAATGTGTAGCGGTGAGTGATGCACATCTCATCTCAAACTAAAAAGGGCAAGGATAAGTGGTCGGTCATTTAGCTAAGGAAAAGTAAAATTATCGAGAACATTGCAAGACAAATGAATATTGAAATTGATAAAAACTTTGGATTTCATTGACAAACGTTAATTAGGAAAATCGCTACATTATAGAATGGATAAAAGTAAAAACAGATTCAATGTATCCTAAAATGATCTAAGTGGAACTCGTAGTGTCTTTATCTTCCACCTTGGCCTTCTCAGCAGCTTGAGCAGCACATTAGTGTTCCAGATGGTTAGCCCCATCCTTATCCTTCTAAGCATCTTGAGAATAACCCCACTTGGTTCAGGATCTCGAAAGTGTTGGAGTTGTCTTTCACTTTCTTAGCATCCTGGTAAGCTTCAATCTGCTTCTGCTAGTCAAAATTATCCACCTCGATACCATCAGGCTGGTCACCAAATGATTCATCCTCATCTTCAACATAGTCATCATCAATTGGAGGAGGGGAGCCTGCGTTATTTTCCTTGAATAGCACAGAGTCTTTCAAGATGCTAGCCTTGAAAAAGACTTCATCCTAGCAATTCCTAAAGATTACCTTCTTGAGGTATTCAATCTACTTTTGAGATTTGGTTAAGGATTTATCCCAACTACAAGTAAATGCATCAGATTTGGCCTGCACAACTCTGGCCATAGCCTCCTCAGCTTTGGCCTCAGTGGCCTTATCCTTTTCACCATTAACCTTGGGGTTCTTAGGAATAATAACTAGGTCGTAGGAATCCTTGATCTTCTTATTGAGGTCAGTATTAGCAGTCTCCAACCTAGTAATCTTCTTTTCAATATCCCTCCTTGGCAACCTTAGCGTTACTAGATTTCCTGGACGATTCTGACGATTTAGTCACCTCGTCTAATTATACCCCTAGGTCATAAAAGGACTTCCTCGGTGAAACATCCCTCTCCGGTAACTAAGTATAGTTAATTAGAAATGAAAAAATACAAAGAAGAGAAAAATCAATAACTTGTAGTTAAGAAATGATGTGAAGAGAAACATATGTGTAAAAAGGAAAAATTACAAGAGAAAGGATATGGGTGGCACGTTCCACCAATCGATCAGGAGTCAGGTTAGAGGTCATTTTCATATTAATAGGAAGGCAAGCCGAACTAATCAAGTCACGAGAGAAATTGGGGCATTGGATAAGAGAATCAATAACAACTTTTCCCATATTCTCCGCAATCTTCCCCACGACAACAGGAAGGGAGAGAAGGATCTTTGTTCTTCTTGACTTTTTTATAGGGGAGGCTTCGTTTCCTTAATCGGTGAGTCCCCAATCTCCAACAGGTTAGCAGGACCCCCAGGTTTATCTTTTTTTCTTGCAGGCCGAGAAGGATCTTCTTTCCTGCTCGTTAGGCGAGCAGTGGGAGATCTAGTACCCAGGTTAGCAGAAATAAAATCCACCATTTTTCCCTTGGAGGAAATTTTAACCAAAGAAAGTTCAAAAACAAGAATGGACGAGAGGTTTAACAATTCAATGGAGGCGAATATTGCCTCTTCACTCAAACTATCAGAAGTTGAGGCCTATGGATTGTTCAAATTGGTCAGGATAGCTAGAGTTTGGTCAAATGGCCTCGTGATAAATGAAGTGGTAGAACTTGTATAGCCGATGAGAAAAGCATCTAACCTTGGATGATCACTATCTCAAAACTTTTGTTTCACTGACCAAACCTTATGGAAATCGTAGAACTTGCCATCTTTGTCGCGAGGAGTTTTCCTTATTAAGAAACAAAAGAGAAAACCATTACAGCAAGGCAAATGCAACATAAACGGAAATTACAAAGCAAAAACATAAAATCAACCTAATCCATTCCTCTCCCTTACTGAGACCACCTTGACCCTTCATATTTTATGCCCTTAAGAAGAGGGGTTTGTCGCCAATTCTTCACAATCACATTGTGATCCCAATAATCTTTGTTGGAATCATGCAAGTTTATTACCAAGGCTAGATTAGCTACCTTTGTTTTTGGATAGTAAATGTGTTCATGGGTCATCACCCATTGGTAACAGTACATGGCATCAGTGATTCTAAGGTTAGTCCTATATAATTTGTAAATACGATGAATCCCATTAACAATTATCTCAGTATTTAGAGTGACTTAGACCGAAATCACATCAAAATATTGACATAATTCAAGAAAAAAAATTCGGGAGAAAAGTCACCCCGCATTCAGTAATGAAGATTAAAGACAACTAGTGGCCCTCATCAAGCTTACAAACGCCAAAAGGACCATCAACGGACTCTACGTTAACCTAGTTGGGAATGTAATCAAGTTTGAACTTATCTATGGTGCTTTTAATAATTTCATATGGCATTGTTAAGAAGTTGGGGACAACACAAAGAAAGAAACTCATAAATATAGTAGGAAAAAGTGAGAGATGAAGATAGAGTGCTTACAAAGAAACGAAGGTAATGAGAATTCTTCTTTAAATTATCTGATTTTGAAATGAGGAGAAAAAAATGGAATGGCCTTTTGTATTGAGAAACATCCTATGGTTTCCCAAAATGATCATTGCACACAAGGAAATTGAAACAACAGTTTGAGGCTACCGAAGCGACAGTTGCATCCCCAAGGCTAAAGTAAAGATGCCAGATTATGATTGTTCCTTTGGGGCACTCAACATGTGAAGACCTTTCATTTCCTGGGGCATTTATAATATTTTCCTTCAATTATTGTACGAAAATATCAAATAGTTGTCGACCTCCGACTAAGAGAGGAATTCTTTCATCCCTAACGAGCAAGAGGACTTATACATCCTTTCAGCCGACCAGTGCACAAAGACTAGAGATCTCAATAAGTCCTTGGACTTTGGGGTAAATTGTATGGTCAGTCATTTTACTGGAACTTTATCGGACACATGGGCCCATAACCGAAAGAGTCATCCAGACAAAATACGAAGAATAGTTCAACTCAACTATGCATAACGGTTAGCTACAATCAAGAGATATGGATGAACTCTTAGGAATAGTTTTTAGTGGGGCTTAGAACTCTTCTAAGTTGTCTTATAAATGTAAACTCGCCCTATATAGGTGTGATATGTAACATCCAGCATTACTATAACTCTATCGACGTGTGTTCTCATTTAATAAAGAATAAATCCTAACACCCTCTAGACGTAGGCAAGTTTTCAAATCACGTACATCTTGTGTTTTTGTGTGTGATATAATTATTCTTGCAATTATTATTGCTCTTGGGCTTGTGTGCGTTGAATATAATACTAATTAGGGATTTACCACCTACACAAGCATTTCATATTCCTACTTTTGGGGAGTTTTATTATACATATATATATATCCTTTTAAAACTACTCACCTGTAAGTGTGGGAGGTTATCTTCCGAACAATTAAAGTTTATTTTTCTTCATCTCCAAAGTTCAAAAATTTATAACTTTTGAATTTTAAATCCATTTTTCAAAAGATTGATATTTTTTAACATACTTACCGAGAACTATCAAACAAGATCCATCAACACTATAAATTTTGAACTTTTTATATGAAGACTGTATATTCTTAATAGTAAAGATTAAAAGTAAATGAAATGAAATGAAATGAAGAATATTAATTAATTTAAAAGGTAAATACTTATAAATAAATAAATCACAATCTTGACACTAGATTTCTTCACTGAATAAAAAACTTTCATAAAAGACATCTTACATTAGTTAAAATAAATATTTACTTTATATTAAGATATATAATTAAATACATTTCATAGTAAATATTTAAGCAAGCATTTTTTCTTATAGTATAGTAAATATTTACATTTTAGTAAAAATAGTTAACAATCACATGTGTTTCACATGTTATCTACGTTGGATGGATGACCATGCAAGTAGTTATTGAAATTAGTTAAAACTTGTTGACATTAAAAATGTGTGTATGAATAACTTTCTGACATTCAATTGCAATAATTTGTTTGTGTATTTAATTAATTTGCTATCGTGTCTCCCAAAATCTTGTCTACCTATTATTTCCTAAATTTTTTAGATGAAACCGTAATTAAAAATTATAGATGGACTTCTTCCCAAATTACCCTAAACCAAAATTATTGATAATGTGTTGAAGAAAATTAGCATAGGGAGATAAGGAACAACAAATGTTATTTAAGTATATATAGTATTATAAAAAAAATAAACAAGAACTATAAAGTTATAAAAATAAAATTTTATTTCAGAATTATAAATGGGTTTCATTTTAAATAAAGCAAAGAAGCACCTTAAAGGGGAAAATAATACTTTATTTACTTCTAATAAGGTATACTTTTTTTCAAGTGTTTGACACTTTATTTATTTCAATATGTGTTGGTCGACATATGGTAATATGTATTGTTGGTGTTATTTGTTAGGCAGTTAAAATCAAATAATATATTATTTTGTTCTAAGAGAATTTTCATAAGTATTATGATATTATAGTCTCTTATAATTTAATATTCAACAATTTTAATATAGACTTATATGTTCTTTTATTCATCAATACATTGTACCCTGCTAAAGCAATTCTATATATCCCCCTTCCTTCTCATATTGGGTTATGGCTATTTAAATTGCTTTTTAGGTTGACCTACCTCTCTGTTTTTCTTTTATATACTTAATCCTAAATGTTGGATTAATTTCTATTTTGTGAAAACCATCACACAAACAGTAACATTCATATTGAATTATCAAGAAATAAAAATGTGGAATTTGTGGAAGCGTACCTGAATCCATAACGAGAAAAGTAAAATATTTGAGTCTGAGGTCTTATGATCTTCTAAATCAACACGTCTATTTTATGCCTCAATTTATCTCTGACAATGGGAATCGGAAGAAGAAAGTTGTGTGATCTGGGGACCATGACCCCTATTTATAAGACAGTCTTGTCTTTTCATATTTCATATATTTCTATTTTAACCCACCATAAAATAAAAATTATGCTTGTGTCTACACATTAAAACCCACACTTTAAAAATGCATTATTAAGTCCCCAAAACTTAAATTAATGACTTTAATTGGCCTATCTTTATTTGATAGCCTATAATTCATATGTATTTCATATATAAACCCATATATTAAAATTTACTCTAAGAGGCTCCCACTTGGGCTATATATGTAACTCTATAAACTTGAATTATACTTTATGAGCTCATGACCTTTTGCTATCAAAACTTTATGCATCTTAACAATATTGTCCGTTAATTGCATCAATATAGAATCAAAGCGATCGTCATTAAATATTTTGTAAGTAGACTCATCAATGATCACATATATCAATACAATTAATGACAAAGATCAAGTGTGGATGTGTAGCATGGAAATTTCATGTAATGTGATCTTAGCATGCCTATTTCCAATTGGTCTTCCTTAAACCTTAATGAGATCAAACCATACAAAATCAAAGTGAATATAAACTAAACACTTTACTACTGTAAATAACCATAAAATCCACTACAAATTTTTCTATGAAAGCATCTAAAATACAAACTCCCACTAAACTGAAATATCCTGAAAAGAAACTATATCCATATGAGCAGTGTGCTCATGAAATACCTTAGGTGGAAATCCCTTAGTCAGCAGATTCGCAATCATGGAGTTTGTCCCAATGTTCTCTATAAACATAAGTCCACTCTGAACTCTTTCTTTTATAACTAGGAACTTCATGACTATAAACTTTGACATTGTAGAAATCCAATTGTTATTGGAATATAGTACTACTGATTTATTGTCACAAAATAACTTAAGTGATATTTCAATGCCATCCACAATACGCAGCCCTGTGATAAAATTTTGCAACCATATTCCATGATTGGACGCCTGGCATCTAGCAAAATTGGAATCAGAATATCCGACGATCTCTAACTGAAAGAGTTGGCGCTTGCGTTCAATTAAGAAATAATATAATAAATACCATTTTTAACCCAAATTAACCCTAAGCATGCAACTAGGTGTGATTGAAACAATATGAAATCATGCACGAATTATTCAACACACAAAGTTAAGGAAAAATCCCCCAAAGGGGCAAAACCATTTGTATATTCACTATAATTTGTAAGAGAAGCGGCTTACAATCGGATTACACTGAAATACAAGTTTTTGACTAAGAATTACCCGCAGGCATCGGATTCTGTAGTCGCGGCTGGAATTATCCCTTTCCAGTAGGGCTGCAATGAAGAGGAAGGAGCGGTCCACTTCACAAGGGTTGAACAACAGCAATGGTGTTCTTGGGTTACCAAACTTGATTCACATAGATATGGAAGATGTGTGAATCTAAAAACCTAGAATCATAGGACTTAATAGGTGAAGACTTTAGGGTTGATATGCTCTGAAAATCGTTGAAAAGTCTTAAGAAAACCAACCTCCAAACGTGGTTTAAATAGGAAGCCAAAACCCTAAAAAATCTGCAACACGATCTGGCAGAGTTTATCCAGGGCGGATCGGTCCGGGCCTTAGGCGGATCGGTCCGATAGCGGACCGGTTCTTTTAATTTGAAGTTGATTCGGTTCGCATTCGGTTCGGGGCTCACTGGCTTCAAAATGCACGGCGGATCGGTCCGGGGCGGTCCGATCCGGGTCTCAGCGGATCGGTTCTTTTTATATAAAGGCGGACCGGTCCGGGGTAGTCAGAGGCGGATCGGTTCGTTTTAATTTCAGGCAGACCGGTCCGGCTGACTGGATTTCTGAATTCTTCCTTTCTTTTGATCTTCGGATTCCGTTGATGATGAATGGACTTTGAATCTTTGCAACGGTGTTACGGCTAATGACATATACAAGTATGTTGGACAAAAATGTCCTTACAAATCTCCCCCTATGTCTATGCCGGAACAAACATAAAAAATCCGAATTATCTATAATCACAATGCCTATACAAATCTACCCTTCCATGAACCCAAAAACTGAAAGTGGTACAAATAACTAAGGCTGCATCGTTTGTTCTTCGAATCTTCAGAAATCTCACCGCTTTTCTCATCAGGGTGTGAAACATGGGATTATCACAAGATGTACCTACACACATGAGACAAAGCAAATACCAAGTGACGTATCGAGTTTGAAATGAGATAAACATAAGCATATATATCAATTTAAGATGATATTCTCAGAATTTCAAAACTCCCCCATAATCAGATAATTCATTCTCTCCCTTTTTATGATGTCCCCAAATAGACAAATGAGAGAAATAAATCAAGCAATCAAGTACCGGGGTGACACAAGGCATAAAATCACACCATGAATGAACATAAAACAACCAAGTCGGTGATAGCGTAAAAGAATGGGTGTGATCAAAATTCGATAGGAAAATCAAAGCATACAAACATGACATATGTGCACGATGAATATTGGATATTCCTAACGAATGAACTCAAATGCTTCCTTTGGTGTAAAAGATTGGAAATATAAGACATTGACTATATCAAATCTACAAATCAAAGCTCAAAGTGATTTCTACACCAATAACGTCCAAAATGATTTTCATGCTTTTTCAGGACTTTCAAGGAAGTGCAAACCCGTTTTTCAATCTCCAACCAAACTCCCTCAGATTTATATTTTGAATAGAGGAATACTAAATTCTCAAACTTTGGAGAATTGGGTGAAACCTAAATGGCCCATATTTGGCATGAATTGCTTTTTATTGCCTTATCAATTTTTCGGGCTCTTTTAACCTCTTTGGACCTCGGATATTAAAATTCCTCAATTTTTTAGGTCCTTTTTAACGGTGGCTTTCGCGCAAAGGATAGATGATGACCTTTCGCAGCCCCTCCCCGTTATACAAAAACACACAGTCTCACCAAAACGGTTTTTACATACATTCCAATCTTGTCAAATTTTATCACATATTGTACATTGTATAGACAGAATTGAGATGGAAACACTCAAGCCAATATGAGATAGACAAGTGCAATAATCAAATATAGCCGTGCATGTGTGCAATAAAGGATATAGGAGTCAAACATGTAGGAAGATATCACGAATTACATCTCAAAGACTCCATACAATGTAACGCACATGGATGAAATGATGTAGCCTCTCAAATCTCTATCAAACAGTCACATGGAGATATGGAAATGAAGTTGTGACTTGGCTATCTTAAATGCTCATCCACAAAAGGAGCAAAAACAGAAAAATCTTTTTGGTCTTTTTCAAAAAAATTTATCAAAATAAAATCTTTTTGTGCTTTTCTCAAAAATTTTCTTAAAGAAAAATCTTTTTGTATATATATTTTTTTTAAAAAAATGAAAAACTAACTAATGATACATGCTAGCAATAAGTAAAAAAAAAACATGATAAACAACCTATGCTAGCAATCAAGACTAGATCTCAACCGGTGTAACGGTGGAGTTTTCTAAAGATGGTGACATCTTTTGAACCAACTCCACTAGATCATGTGTAGTCCTGATCAAAAACTTCACTTGCTCGCGAATATGTGCAAACTCTCTATCAAAATGAGCAGGTAAAGTATAATGAGTGGGTGCATGTGCATGAATGTGTGAAGTGGCATGATATGGCACAAAACCCAACTTAGAACAAAATTCCCTAAGATGTCCTCGCTTCTTGCAGTGGGAGCAAACATAAACCGATCTAGGGAAGTAATTTATCAACAATTTTGGGATGAACATTCCTAGACGGACACCCATGGGACTCACTCACAATGGTGGATATAGGCTCTGGTGAATTTTCTAATGTGACTTGAACCTCCCGTGCTTGTTTGAGGTCATCCTCGAGATGGGATACACGTGTCATCAGACTAGACACCGTGTTGGTCAAGTCACCTTTTTCCCTTTTAAGCTCATAATTCTCTCCCTTCAACTCACCAATCCGAAGACCTAGGATCCTATTAGTCCTTTTTGTTTCCATGGTCTCGATAAACAACTTTCTAAAGGCTTTTTGGATCAAACTATCATCACCATTATCATCCTCACTATCACTTACAGAAGTGGTCATATCAACTTGCTTGCCCTCTCTCTTAAGTCTAGTGGGACACTCAAATTTCTTGTGCCCTGTCCCATCGCACTCAAAACATCTTATCTTCTCAAGTTTTTTATTTCTCTCATTATCACCACAACTCTCTCTCTCTCCAAACAATCTTAAATCCTTCTCTAAAGCGGTGATCCTAAGGACTAAAGCATTATTACGCTTCTTGGTTTCAAAAAACTCAGAATATAACTCGGCGTAAGCGCGTGGGAGATCACACTCTCTCTCACTTGCCTCATCCTCCCCTTCACTCTCATCGCGCTTACTGTCGAGGTGTCCTTGTGACGTAGCATCCTCATCGTCGTGAGAAGCATTGGAGGTACTCACATGACATGCCATGAACGCGGTGAAGTTACGCTCATGCGGTGACTCATCTCCCGAGTCCACCGACTCGACCTCACTGTCGTCACTAAGGGTAGTATTCAGGACAGTTTTACCCTTTTCTCTATTCAGACGGGTGGCACACTCAAACGCTCTATGACCATTACCATCGCATTCAAAACATCGCTCACTGTCTTTCTTAGGAGGGTCTTTGAAATCTTTCTCATTTTCCTTTTCAAAAATATTTTTCTCAACATTCCTTTTATCATTGAAATTTCCACTTTTCTTGAATTTGAGAATTCTTTTAAAAAATTTCGCAAACAGGGCCAAGTCATCTAAGTCAAAATCACATTCAGACTTGGACTCAAAAACTTTTTCTTTCTTTTTCTGAAAATGAGTCTTTAAAGCAATCCCATTATCCTTAGCCTTAATGGTTTTGGGAAACATGTCAATCTCATAGGTTTGAAGATCTCCTACAAGTTCTTCCAACTTAAGTGATTTCAAATTTCCCAAAGAGTTCAAAACAGTGACTTTAGGAATAAAGCGTTTTGGGAGAGATCTCAAAATATTTTTAACGACACGCATGTTATCAATTACCTCACCCAAATTAAAACTAGTGTTAACAATGTCCGACAAGCGTGCAAAAAACTCATCAAAGCATTCGGACTCATACATGGTGATAGTCTCAAATTGGGTGGCCAGATTTTGTAATTTAGACTCTTTAACAGCGTTCGTACCCTCATGGGTAAGTTGCAAAACATCCCATGCCTCTTTTGACGTGGAGCACGTCATTATGCGTTTGAACTCATCAGGTGTGACAGACCCAGAAATAGTACTTAGACCTTTAGAATTAAAAGATGACCATTTAAATTCTTCTTCAGTCCAAGAAGTGACAGGTTTCAAGTTAATCGCATTATCAACAGTCACGGAGGGAGGAGTCCACCCTCGTTCAACCAAAATCCAGACACGTTCATCAATGGCTTTTAAAGCCGACCTCATACGGGCTTTCCAATAAGCATAATTTGTCCCGTCAAAAATAGGCATTTTATAATATGACTTCTCCATTTGAACACGCACTTTTACAAAAATCAATTTTTTTCAGAAAATTGATATCTTAGAAAAATTTTGCGGAAAAAGGAATACGCGATAGATTAGCGTAACCTGCTCTGATACCAATTTGAAAGAGTTGGCGCTTGCGTTCAATTAAGAAATAATATAATAAATACCATTTTTAACCCAAATTAACCCTAAGCATGCAACTAGGTGTGATTGAAACAATATGAAATCATGCACGAATTATTCAACACACAAAGTTAAGGAAAAATCCCCCAAAGGGGCAAAACCATTTGTATATTCACTATAATTTGTAAGAGAAGTGGCTTACAATCGGATTACACTGAAATACAAGTTTTTGACTAAGAATTACCCGCAGGCATTGGATTCTGTAGTCGCGGCTGGAATTATCCCTTTCCAGTAGGGCTGCAATGAAGAGGAAGGAGCGGTCCACTTCACAAGGGTTGAACAACAGCAATGGTGTTTTTGGGTTACCAAACTTGATTCACATAGATATGGAAGATGTGTGAATCTAAAAACCTAGAATCATAGGACTTAATAGGTGAAGACTTTAGGGTTGATATGCTCTGAAAATCGTTGAAAAGTCTTAAGAAAACCAACCTCCAAACGGGGTTTAAATAGGAAGCCAAAACCCTAAAAAAATCTGCAACACGATCTGGCAGAGTTTATCCAGGGCGGACCGGTCCGGGCCTTAGGCGGATCGGTCCGATAGCGGACCGATTCTTTTAATTTGAAGCTGATTCGGTTCGCATTCGGTTCGGGGCTCACTGGCTTAAAAGTGCACGGCGGATCGGTCCGGGGCGGTCCGGTCCGGGTCTCAGCGGATCGGTTCTTTTTATATAAAGGCGGACCGGTCCGGGGTAGTCAGAGGCGGATCGGTTCGTTTTAATTTCAGGCGGACCGGTCCGGTTGACTGGATTTCTGAATTCTTCCTTTCTTTTGATCTTCGGATTCCGTTGATGATGAATGGACTTTGAATCTTTGCAACGGTGTTACGGCTAATGACATATACAAGTATGTTGGACAAAAATGTCCTTACACTAACTGACCTAACTTCTAATTGATGAGCATGTAGTCTTTTGTTCTCTGTAACTACCTCATGACTCACTTGGTTTCTATCCAGTGATCCTTTCCAGGATTACTTAAGTATCATCCCAACATGCCAATAATGTACACAATATCTGGACGCGTACATACTTGAGCATAAATAAGACTTCCTACTGCTGATGCATAAGGAATCTTTTGCATCTCTCGAATCTCAAAATCATTCTTGGGACATGGAGTGAGACTAAATTTATCTCCTTTAGCTACAAGGGTGTCACCTGGTTTACAATCATGCATGTCAAACCTTTTAAGAACTTTCTCGATATAGCTCTTTTGTGATAAACCAAGTGTATATGCTTACTCCCACTGAGCTTGTGGTATATAAAATCACTAACCAGATTCATCTCAAAACCAAACGGGATGATAATTTGATGAAACTTGTAATACCATTGACTAGAATCTTGCTTAAGCCCATGGATGGATTTCTTTAATTTTTAAGAAGAATTCTTTGCATCCCTTGACACAAAGTTTTATAATTGCACCATATATATTGTTTCATCAATGTCACCATTGATAAACGAAGTCTTAACATCCATCTGATGAAGCTCAAGGTCAATGTACGTCACAAGTGCCATAATTGTCCTAAAAGAGACTTTCGATGAAACGGGGGAGAAAGTCTCTTTATGTTCTATGCCTTTTTTCTATGTAAAGCCTTTAGCGATAAGTCTACCTTTGTATCTCTCCACATCACCTTTCAAATACCTCTTGGTTTTAAATATCCATTTGCAACCAATGGGTTTCACACCTTCAGGTAATGGGACAAGATCCCAAACGTCATTGTCCTTTATAGACTTTATATCTTAATTCATGGCATTAATCCACTCTTGAGATTTAGAAATTTCTATGGCTTGACATAAGGTGATTGGATCATCTTCCACCGCACCAATGGAAAACTCATGTTCTTGGAGAAATACAATGTAATCATCTGGCAAAGCACTTCTCCTTTCTCTAGTGGATCTCATTAATGGCATAGGTTTTGGAGGTCATAGAGTTTGTTCTTTTGAAATGGGAAGTTCTTGGATATTGTTGTGATTAGGATTTGCTTCACAATATCAGGAATAGGAGCCTAATCAATGTTAATAACAGTTGTGGGAATCTCAACATATTCATCCTCAAAACAAAAATCCCTAACCTTATCCCCCACAGCAAACTCAGTATCCTCAAAGAACTAGTCATTTCCCGAATCAAAAATTAATTTATTAATAGGATCATAGAATCTGTAACCCCTAGATCTTTCTGAGTATCCAATAAAATAGCAACTAACCGTTCTTGAATCCAGATTATTTTCATGTGTCCTATAAAGTCTTGCTTCAGCTAGACATCCTCAAATATGAAGGTGCTTTAAATTAGGCTTTTTACCTATCCAAATTTCAAAAGGGCTTTTAGCAGTTACTTTAGTTGGTACTCTGTTAAGGATATACACTGCAGTCTTTAATTCTTCACCTAAGAGTAAATTTTGTAAGTTAGAGTAACTAATCATACTCCTTACCATGTTTTTAAGCTTTTTGTTTCCCCTTTCGAGAACACCATTCATGCTTGGATAACCTGGCATGTTGTACTGTGGGACGATATCGCATTCCTCTAAGAGTTTAGTAAATGGCCCTGGGCGTTGTTCACTTGAACCGTCATACCTACCATAGTATTCACCACCACTATCAGATCTGACGCTTTTAATCCTTTTGCTAAGTTGATTTTCAACTTCAGCCTTGAATGATTTGAACACGTCCAGAGATTGGGACTTTTTATGAATGAGATAAAGGTAGCCATAACGTGGAAAATCATCTATGAATGTGATAAAATATTTTTAACCATTCGATGAACTCGTAGGGAATGGCCCACAAATATGTGTACGTATCAGTTTTAAGACGTCTATATCCCTATTGGCACCAAATCTCCTTATATTTGTCTACTTTCCCTTTATGTAATTTGTGCAAATTTCAAAATATGAAAAATTAAGGGAATCGAGAATCCCATTTCGCACTAGTCTTTCAATTCTCCTTTGGGAGATATAGCATAATCGCTTATGCCATAATGATGCAAAATTCTCATTAGTTAATTTCCTTTTGACATCTCGAGTACTTAATTGTAAGGTTTCATGATATGAAGCAACCGTACCAAGTATATAAAGGCTATCCACATAAGATAAAAAAAAACCAGTACCAACCAAATTCGAATTATGAAGAAGACTAAATTTATTTTTCCAAAAGAACAAGTATAACTGAATTTGTCCAATAGAGAAATAGAAACCAATTTTTTTCTAAATAACCGCACAATAAATGTCTCATTCAAATCCAAATAAGTACCAGACTTTAATAATAACCTAAATATACCAATTATTCAACTTCAACCTTCTTCCCATCACCCAAAAAATGTATCTTTTACCATCATTTGGCTTCCGGCAGATTAACAACCCAGCATAGACACACTGATATGAGTGGTTGCACCAGAATCTATCCACCAAGGGTGTTTAGGTACCGAAGTCAAATTAACCTCAGAACAAACTAGATTAAGAAATGTACATTTCTTTACATGCCAAGCATGATAGTTGGTACATTACTTATTTCTATGTCCCGTAGCTCCACAGAAGAAATAACCATCAATATTTTTTCCTTATGTTATTTCTTTTTATATGGAACCATTGCAGCTTCTATATCCTTCTTTCTTTTCTTCCCTTTATTCTTGGAAGTACTAGCCAAATGAGCATTTTCTGTCTTTTCTTGTTTCAATCTTTCCTCTTCTTGCCCACAATATGAGATGAGCTCATTAAGAGACCAAGTCTCCTTTTGGCAGTTGTAGCTCACCTTAAATTGATTGAATTGTGTGGGAAGAGATATCAAAACCAAATACACAAGCAAATCCTTAGAGAGATCAAGCTTAAGTGCTCTTAAATTTGAAGCGAGATGAGACATTTCCATATTGTACTACCTAATGTTCCCATTATCGTTATATTTCATTGAGATGAGACTTGCCAAAAGTGTACTTGTTTCAGCCTTTTCATTCTTAGCAAATATATTCTTAATTTCTTCTAGAAACTCTTTGGCAGTCTTTATCGTTTTTGATATTATACCCCCGAATGCCTCTAGAATGGCTTGATTTATGATCATCAAACACATGCGATTTGACTTCTCCCACCTTTAAATGTCATTTCTGTCATCAAAAGAAACTTTATCCGTAAGAGGTGCAAGAGAAGAAACCCTTAACGTAAGGTCCAGATCCATAACACCGAGAACTATATAGAGTTTCTCTTGCCATAACTTAAAGTTTATGCCCTTAAGTATAGGAATAGAATTAATACTGACAGTAATGTTAAAAGAAAAACTGATAGATGAATCCAGAGGACAACAACCAAATAAAACAAGCTCATATAAGTCTTATAATAAAAATAAATTCAAATAAAGGCAAACCCCATTTTAAGATATCGAACACTCTATTAATATTTTATCTTTGGACAAAATATTAACTTGTAAGTGATGTCTTGGTGTAGTAATCAAACACTAATAATAAGAACATATCGAACAATAATTCTTTCTCTGGGCCGATTTATTATTCATATGTAAAAAACCAAATAATTATCACGCGTTTATTACCAAAGGTGCACATGCAATTTTGTTAAAAATTAATCTTCCTTTGTGCCGATTAATATTCACATAAATTACATGAACATGATCTTTTTATATTTCGAAATAAAAATCAATTTTTTTGAACAAAAGAGGTCACTTTGGTGACATATTGTTTAAATTAATTTATCTTGAAATATAAATTAATTTCTCACGAAATATATATAAATACACTAACATTTGAATTTAAATTTGCATAGTATTACAAGCATGAAAGTAATATTCAACTTGAAAGCTCATGGGTTCAAAACCTCTTGGGTTCTAGACTTGAAAGGTTATGGAGAGTAGAAAGGTCATGGACACTTGAAAGGTCATGGGCTCAAAACCCCTTTGGCTCTAGACTTGAAAGGTCATGGAGACTTGAAAGGTCATGGGTTCAAAACCTCTTGGGCTCCTTCATAACTTCCGTCATTTAAGAGGCTTAAATATGACACACCAAGAGTTGAACCATTAACCTTCCACTACCACCAAATCAACATTTTTTCTTAATTTTCAAAAAATCATATAAAATAAACCGTTAGTCCAAATTTCATGAATTTTATATCGTTGGAATCATAATGAAACAAAGAATATTTTTGTACCAAAAAATTTTAGAAATATTGAACTTTTTGAAAAAAATATTTTTAGTCCAAAATTAATATCAATACCTTCCTAATATATTCTCAACAATTCCACATGAAATAGCTCTGATACCACATGTTGGATTAATTTCTATTTTTTGAAAACCATCACACAAATAGGAACACTAATATTGAATTATCAAGAAATAAAAATGTGGAATTTGCGAAAGCGTACCTGAATCCATAACGAGAAAAGTAAAATATATGAGTCTGAGAATTCAGGTACGCTTTCGGAAATTGGCCTATCTTTATTTGTTAGACTATAATTCATATTTATTTCATATATAAGCCCATATATTAAATTTTACTCTAACACTAATTTCTTTTCATAAGTAGATTAATCGGTTGATTTCAAAGGCAAATTTGTTCTACTTGATAGAACATCCTAAAACCTAATATAAAAGCTTGAAAGTATCACATAAAATCATTCGATCAAAACTTCTTTAATACCAACTATAGAAATTAGCTTATGATATAGTAATCAAATATATTTACAATGGTAAAGCAAAGAGAAAAATCAAGATAAAGAATTATGTTAAATGGGTTTGGCTTGGGGTATTTTCGTAAACATAGTAGTAATTATTTTAAAAATAGGGCATAATTTATGATTAACTAGTCAATGGAACTTAAATAAAAATAAATTCTTCAAGTATGACTCGTAATAATAAACCCTTATACCAATCCCAAACACCACCCAACGAGCCAACAATTCTTCCAGCATCGATATGTGATTTGAACATCAAATATAGCATTTTAATTGCCTTTGAGAAATTGGGTTTAAAGGAGATTTTGTATATATGATATTCAATAAATATGATTGTTGATGAAAAAAACTAGATTTGATCTAATTAATTAATCACAGATAAATATATGTAAAGAAAATAAGACGAGAAGTTTCTAAAATGGTTTAGCCTTAAGGAAATGGCCTACATCCACTGTTGTGTATTACTGGGAGCCTTGCCTTATTTTCAATTGTTCTCGCTTGCCCTGTCATGAGCGTATTACAATGTATTTATAGCCCAAGGGTTGTCAAGAGTCAGAGCTGTCAAAAGATGGAATGCCTTTATCAATTAGGCATTTACATTTGTACATAATAAGGACTAGTTGTGAGGTTGTTGGCGTTTCATCAGTCCGACCGTTTAACCTTCCTATAGAGTTAATTGGTATTCCCAGTTAGTTGTTCTACAAAGTTGGTCGGTCTCCCTTGCCGGTCAGTATTCCAGGTAGGTCGGATGCCAAGTAGCTCGGTAATTTATGTTGAGTTAGAATTGTGCTATGTTGGGTGACACGTGATGTTCTATAATTGGTCCACGTCACCTGACTAATTTTGGTATCAACAGAAGCTCCCAATGTTTCATACTTGAAGTTTGATATGAAAATGTGGAACATTATTCTCAAAAAGTAGTTTCCAGAAATCTTCTATAGCTTGGCTTATGACAGATCTTCTTGTAATACCCCGTATTTTTATTGCTTTTAAATTAGGGATTTATTAAATGTATTTAAGATAAATTAATTTAATATTAATCTAAAAATTTATTTTAAATATTTACTAGCGTAACGGGAGTTAGTAATCATTGGAAATTTGTTGTATATTACTTAATGAGTAAAGTAATATGTAGAATCGAATTTATTAAAATTGTCACGAGTGATTAATATGACAATTATGGAAATTAAGTCGGGACACGCCTCTGTCGTGTCGGGACTAAAGTATTATAATAAAAATTGAATAAATTATCAGTCACCCGTATGATCATTTAGAGTGCATCAACGTGTCCGGAAGGGACAAGATAGTCAGAAAAGTGTATCCGTGGGTATAATTTGGGTCTCGGGACATTTTATGCCTAACTGGCACCCCGGAAGGGCGATTTAGTCATTTCCAAATTAGGCCTTAGTTAAATGACAAAAATTAGAAATTAATACCAGATATTAGGAGAGTCTTCTAGGGTTAACATTCTCAAAAGTCTAGAATGGCAGTGAGAGGACGAAAGGAGAAAAGTCTTCCAAGAATCCAAGGCCAAGAACCAACCCAATTGCACCACCGTCACCACCAAAACGTAGATCGGAGCGAGGGGATCAAGCCTATACTTGTCAAACTCGTGGAATCAGACCAACTATATTGAGGCAACTATCTATCTTGCTATTTTTCTAGTTGATATTTCACCCATGTTAGAATATGATTAATAAATATATGTTTTATTAAAGAATTTCATGAATTAGGAGAGTTGAATCACATGTTTTCGGAGTAATACAAGTAATCTGGAACCTTGTCATATGTATAGGATTACCCATGAAATTATAATGGCTTAGAAGAAAGAAATCTGGAAAAAGAGTTAGAATGTTGGAAATTATGATGAAACTAGGGTTCTTGATAAATATGGTGAATTGGCCCTTTAATCCTATGTCTTTGATGAAATTCGTACTTGCTTTACGTAGAAAATCATGTAGATAGGTATATATAATCCTTGGTTTAATTGGTTGGGAGTTTGGGACTCGTTTATGGAGTGTTGGTTGAGTTTTGATAAGGAAACCCGTAGTTAACGATGGCAGAATCTGGGCTATACCTGATCGATCGATCGATTGACCCAAGAATGTCGATCGATCGACTGATCGATCGATAGACCCCCTTTCATGGATCGATCGATCGACCCCTTCTGGAAACTGCATGTTTTTTCTCCTTTTGTTTAATTCGGATAAAATACGTAGGAACCCTTTAATATCATTTAAAGAGTATAATGGGTCATGAAGAGGAGCAGTAGGGTCTAAGTAGATTCCGTTGAATGAAATTTTATATGGGATGTAATATTCATGGGTTAACGGGGGTTTGACACATATTGGGAATCGTGCGAACGTTAACTAAGGAATTGAGAAATTCATGAATGACTTAGACCAGTATGTTAGAGAGGTTGTACCTACTGAATTGACCTTTAGGAAGAGAAAATACTTTGAGGGACGAGGAGTAATTACGAAATGATTATAATTGAGAATAAAATGAGTTGTGTTCTTTATGCGTAAAGATTGGGTAAAATTGTATTACGTACGGTTAAAATATTATTATGGGTCTTAGGCGAACCTATTTGGAAAATAAGAATATTTATATATATGACCGAGTGCATGTGTATATATCTATATTATATTTGTGTATAATCATACCCGCGCTACTTTCTATCATGGAGGTTGCCTCACTGGGACAGTCTTATCTCGATGGGACCTTTATGGGGGATATTTACTTGTACCCTAGAACATAGGATTCCTTGGTACAGGCTATCTGATAATGATAGTCAAATGGCCATAAGAGACGTGAGGGGTATGTGTTGACCTCTTAGTGACTTGGAACTATGCTCGCCTCCATTTTGTGTGCATTATGTTAATACAGTTCGAGAGTGATTTCGAACTAGCGTTTCCCTTAGTATGAGAGATACGGCGACTTGATAGCAGAGTATGCCAGCACCATAGATTTTATATGGGGTGGCGATAGTATATAAATCATATGAGTGATTAATATATAGACGTATACATGGAATCCTTCTACTGTGCATATAAGTATATAGATATTGTATAAATGCTCCATAATTATAGTAAGTGTTCGGGAACATTACAACAGTATTGTGAAATACATAATAAACGTAAGAAATCGTTAAGAGACTAATCCCTAAACAAAAATCGTAGCCTTGTGACTTCTCGAAATAGAATTTATGGGATATGAATTAGATAGACTTATGAGGTATTTTAGTAGTACGGTGGGCATGCACACTAGATGAGAGGTGAAAATTCTCAAGTGAGTGTCGTGTACTAACATGGTTGTTATATTAGCCAGTAAGTATTTTAAATACTTTTTAAACTATTTTTAAAACAATTTTGCACTCTGGCTCTGACCCGTTTCCTGTCATTTTTCTCTTATATATATATATATATATATATATATATATATATATATATATATATATATATATATATGTATGTATGTATTACAGGTGCCCAGCCACAGGGGCGCCAGGCATAGGTTCTTTTGATTGAACGTGCTGCAGCTTATGTGGGAGTTGTAGGCCTTTTCTCTAGATGACCTCTTCCTTGATTCAGCTCTTGATTTAGTACTTCGTAGTTAGGGCATGTGTCGCCCGATTTCCTATTTCAGTTTAGACTTATTAGAGATTTTGTATTTATTATGTTTTCAGTATTCAGTACTTTGGGAGTTATTTCTTGACATGATGATTTCACTTATGGTTATTGACTGGTTTGGCTAATCTAGTTAATTTATTTCTTTTGGTTGATTTCTATCCTTAGCATTCATGTTATTCTTAAACTGATTTATATTTTAAAAAGTTTTCACGTTGGGATTTAATAAATCGAATAATACTTTAAATTGATTTGACACTTAGCTTAATTAATTAGGGTGATTAAAAAAAGAGGAAAATTATTTTCAACAGTGATGTTAAGAATGAACCACACTGTCTACCTTGATTTTTAATTTAATAAAGGACTCATCACCCGGTATTTAATTAGGCGGGGTGTCACACTTCTATACTTGTGATTTTTTCCACTTCGTATAAAAGTTTTGAGCGCGAAATGGCATTTCTATAAATATTTTGAATTCTGACGAACGCTTTTTGGGTACTTGTGTCTTTTTACATGCTTGTCGTAAAAAACGCAATCGTCCTCCCTTTTAATCATTTATTTTCTCGTTTTTTGAGGTGGGCAATATAAAGGCGACAAAATCTGATCATTTTTTACCTTTTCAACTTTGATTATGTTGTCATCATTTTCTCACTTTCTTCTTGCAAGAGTTTTTCTCTCTCAATCGTCTTTGTTGATCCCTTGAATTTCTGTAAGAATCTGCCTATTTCTTTCTTCTTTGTTTTCATTATGATTTACTTTGTTGAGTCGTTGGATAAGTTTAGAACTGATTTTGAGATTTCACCCTGGGTTGTTCAGGAACAGCCCTCCTTTCCTTGTGATCTTTTTTTTTTAGCGGATGGACATTGGTTTCCCTCCATTTTTGTTGCAGAGTGTGGTTTTTCTTTTTCGCCAAATCCTCTATGTTTGGAATTTTGTCAATAGTTCGATATTGTCCCTGCAAGAGTAGATCCAAACACGTGGAGAGTAGTTAATGGTGTTTATAAGCTAAACCAAATATATGTAACCCATATAGGGATTTCAAAAATCATGTTCTATTATAAATTGGTCACTAGTGACACCACTTATTATTTAAAAACTAGATTTGTTAACAGAGCATTAGTGGTTAACCTCCCTGATTCCAATAGGGGCTATTTTGACCATGGGGTCATGATGAAAAATTGGAAACACCCCCCACACTAAATGGAGATAATAAGTATCAAGGTCCCAAATGTCCGATTTATGGCCACGGGATAGGTTGTTCTTTTATTTTAAAATCTGCTCTGCTTTTATTTGAGAAAATGCCTTACTCACTTTTGTTTGACAATTTTAAATGCAGTTAATAGTAAGAGAAAATCCCCAAAAGAGACAGAAATAAATATAAAAGAGTTGAAGTTTATCTGGAGTCTCCAACAAAAGGTTGCTGAGGAGCACGTCAGGTCTGCCTCCTATTTGTTGTAGTACAAGAATACCACTTCCTCTTATATTGCTCGTCCTGTGGCTCCCCCTTCTTTGATGATTAATCTTGAGCAAGATCCTTCCCCTTCTTCAATTTTTGATGAAGCTTCTTCTGATTTGGGTACTTCCCATGCTAATTTAATGACAAAGAAGAGGAGAGTTCCAAATATTTTTGCTAAAATTATCCCTGCTACTGAGGGGAATAAAAAGAGAAAAGAGGTTTCTCTTGCTTAAGGGTCCAAGGAGAAAGATGTTGATCCTAAATCACTGGAAGAGGTCATAAAAGAACCCTCTATCATCCAAAAAGAGGCATCACCTTAGATTGAAGTGGTGACTTCTTTGGGAAAAGAGGCAGCACCTTTGATTGAAGAAGCAACACATTTGAAAAGACTGAGGGGAGGTCCTACTGAGAGAAGAATTGATATTAATCAGTCATTTGTGGTCGGTTTGTCTTCCTCGGATGCTGGACCTCCACCATTCATCACTCCTGGTTTAGCCAGGAAGCTGATATGGTCTGGAACTCTTCCAGATTATATAGCTGTTGAAACCCTTCTTCCTCGGGGAAAGGTTTTTGATCTGGATGTTCAAAGCCTTGCATCAGTAAGTATTTTTTACTTTTGACATATCATTTAGTTTTTATGCTTTCATACACTAATTTAAGTTCCTTGTTTCTCTGTAGTTCTTGGTTCACATTAATAATTTATTGGAAAGGATGAGGCTGTCAAGGCTTCCTCTTCTTCCAATGAGGTAGAAGAAGCCTTTGTTAGCTTGCAAAAATCCTTGCTCGTAAAAACCCTTGCTCAATGATTAGGCATAAATTCTTTCCTATTTATCCCTTTAATTTAGTTAATTTTAGCGCATCGAACAACGTAATCGGTTTGACTTTATCTCATAATCTTGCTACTGACTTATCCTAATGAGTACACCAATTTTTTGGTATTTTGTATTGATTTTACAGGTATTTGATGTCAATTAAAGAAAGAAAGAAAGAAACCAGGAGAATCAGAAAAGAAAAGAAGGAAAGTCAAAAGAGCAAAAATGTAATTTCTACTAGAAATTCGGATGAGGCACCTAAAGAGAAGTTGAATATATCAAGTTCATGAGCACATAGGAAGAAACAGCACCTCAATCGGAGTCCCGGTGTGAAAGATATGAGCAGTCAAAGTTTGAGGAAAAAAGTCAAAAAAATCCCGAACCGATCCAGGCCGGACCGGTCCACATTGCCAATTTCGAGAGAAACCCAGACCAAAGACAAACCAAAGTTGGAAGAAAATAAAAAAAACCGATCCGCCCAAGAATAAAAAGAACCGGTCCGAATTCCAGGCATATCGATCCGTATGAGGCCCGGATCGGTCCGATTGTCGAGTTTTAATTTTGTTATCCTTCTCTAATGGAGAGTCCTAGTGCAGCTAAAACTCCTGAAGTTTTGTAGGGTATAAAAACCCATTTTATTATCATTCTTTGTATGAAGAATGTAGCCAATTTTCCATTCTTTTCAGAAAAACCCTAGTTTGGAGATAGTTATGAATTTAGTTCCAAGTTTGAAGATTATTCATATTTCAGCGATTACCAGTAATTTTAGTTAATGCTTTGAGTGCTTTGGTGAGATTAGTGAGTAATTTTCTCTGTTTAATTTCCCGTTTACATCATTCTATAAATTTTCCTTAGTTTAATCATGATTTCCTGCAATGCCAAAATAGTTTTCATTACTTTCATCATGGTAGGCTAGACTTTTCAAGGTCGGGAGGCATGAACCCAACCTGATGTGGTAGTTGTATGTACATAAAATTAATCCTCAAAATATAATGGTTTGATTATGACCGTATTGCATAGAAACACAAAAATTGTAGATCTTTAGATCTCGTTTTATTCCGAGTAACCGGGATGCTTTAGAATACAATTCGAGTGTAACTATGAAAATACCGATTTACTCGTCCTCAGATTAAGTATGATGCGGGCTTGAAACTCATATACGTAATGCTTGGGAGTACTAAATTCTGGGTCTAATTAATCATCTAAATTTACTATTAGTTTTATAACATCAATACACTAGGGTTGGGAGATTGTATTCCCGTCCTGTTTTTCTTCATCATATAGTTTAAAGTTTTAAATCATTTTTCATCAGTATTTTAGGTAATTTAGAATAGTTGCATCTTTTATAATTTCATAATTGCATCTAGTGTAGTTGTTCCACAAACCAATCATCTTTTCCTTTCCTTTAGAGTCAGAGTTAGGATTTCCTTATCTATCCAACGTCGTCACAACTTTGTTGTCCTATTTCCCTGTGGATACGATCCCGACTTACCGAGTTTATTACTAACGCGGCAGGCTTGCACTTGAGCCTAGAAGAGAACACACTTATGAGACACGTTCTTAGTCACGTCAAGTTTTTGGCGCCATTGCCGGGGAATTAGGTAGACTTAGGATTAGATCGAGTCAATCTAAAACTTTGACCAAAAATTTTTAAAAAATCCAAAAACATAAAAAACAAATTCAAAAATCACAAAAAGAGTCATCACCATCTCTCATAAGCTATTAATGCAAAATTTTGAACTCACCACAACTCCCCATAATACTCCAACCCACATTCACGAAAACTCAATTGTTGAGTACGATCCTGATAGCCCCCACACTCCTAACGCTCCACAGTTCTGGGTTCCACGTCCCACACCATCACACTCAATCTCAAATAACACGTCATTTTTCTTCTTAGGTCACACTTCAAAGAGCACTACTAGTATACCAAGTAAGGATACCGAATCTTTGAGAGAGAGAGACATGTCAGAATACAGTAGTGCAGCTACCGACGAGGGAGAGGCCTCGTATCGCCCTTTGAGAGACGTCTTATATCCCGAGCGCACTGTCACTCCGGGATGAATTTCACTCCCGTACAATACTGGGCAATTTTTCTTCAAAAATGGGATGATCCAAATACTTCCCACTTACCATGAACTGGATTCAGAAAAGCCATATTCCCACATTATGGAATTTGAGGAGGCATGTGAGACGCTCAGTGAACAAACTTGCACAAAAGATGTGCTCCGCCTCAAACCCTTCCCATTCTCGCTAAAGGATAAGGCTAAGACCTGGCTATGGTCTTTACCTCCAAATTCGATTTCATCATGGAACGAATTACAATCCAAATTTCTCAAGAAGTTCTTTCCTCCACATCGAACGAATTCCATCAAGGCTCAAATTCAAACATTCCGACAATTAGAAAATGAGTCATTCGAACGATGCTACGAGCATTTCAATGAGTTAATTGCCTCGTGTCCCCATCATTGTTTTGATAAAACGCAAATCATTTCCATTATCCATAATGGGTTGAACATTAACTCCAAGCAACTCATTGAGACCATAGGTAGTGGTTCGTTTGTCGACTTAGACGCCCATGATGTTGAGCTTCACCTGAGATATGTCGCAGAGACTACCCAATCTTGGGATACATCTGACCCTAACGCTCAGAATCGAAATCGTCAAGTGACCACCACTCCATCAGCGTCCGGCCTATTTCATGCAGAAAAGAATTCTATAGCGGACAATCGACTCGATATGCTTGAGAAAGGACTGCGAGACGTACGTGAGGTATTAGGAAGAGGACCAATTGGATCCATCCCAAACCCTGTTGAGAAGGTGTGTATGATTCGTGAGGTGAGTCATTCTACTGAGGAATGCCCGACCTTATAGGGATGGCAACGGGTCGGTTCGGGGTCGGGTTTTAACTCCCTGTCCCCGTCCCCGTCCCCGTTAGAAAAACCATTCCCCGTCCCCGCCCCGTGCCCCGTTATAACGGGTTCGGGGTCCCCGTCCCCGTTTAAAACGGGTATCGAGTTCCCCACGGGGAACCCGTTTTGATTTTTTTTTTTAATTTCAACTCCTCTTTAGGCAATCTACAATTGGTATTTATAGCTTCTATTGATCCACAAATCCACTAATCCAAATTTCATTTCCCCTAACTAACTTTGACTTTTCAGCAGGTGGTGTGCCAACCTAATCTCAACCCAAACTACATTATGCGCCATTTGTATGTAAAAGAATCATATTAGATATTATGCATAATCATGTAAAGTAAAGTTTTAACCAAAGTGAGTATGCAAAATGTCTGCGAATGGTCTAAATGCTGCTAACGTGACACTTGGGAGAGTGGCGACACCAAAATTCTGCCTTCTATTTTTTCCTCACATGCAAACCCTACCATCGGTAGCCTCGAGCGAGTGGTGCTGCAATTATGCAATCATGTGTAGCATATTTTCTGGGAGAAACCCATCTTCCCACCCACTCCATTAAATATTTCAAAAACAAAAACAAAAAACTCAATCCAATAAACAAAATTCAGATATTCAAACAAAACGTGATCCCCAAAGCCCTTCTCCCTTTTCTTCAATTGGTACACAAGACTGACGTATACATAAATATGGAGCTTGAGAAGACTGACTGTTTTCAATGTGATAGATTCTATACATCTTATAGATCTGAAATATTTAACAACACAAAACCCCCAAAAACATAAATGCTTACAGAATACAGAGTGAGGGTTGTTATGTAGATCGCAAGCAGGAGGGCTGTTATGTAGACCCCAAGCAGGAGGGTTGTTATGTTGAGAACGGCGACGAGAGCGGCAGCGAGAGCGACGAGAGAGGCAGATGTGAGGGAGTGAGGAGTGAGGAGAGCGACGTGAAAGAGCGAGGGAGTGAGGGAGAGGCAAGCGGCGGTGTGAGAGTGAGAGAGCAAGGGAGTGAGGGAGTACAGCGGCGTGAGACAGCGGCGGCGTAAGAGCGAGGGAGTGAGGAAGTGAGGGAGGGAGTGAGGGATAGCGGCTGCTTAGAAGATGTGAGGGAGTGAGGGAATAAGTCTCTAGGGCTTTGGCTTATCTATTTTTTATAATATAAATATATATTTTTTTATTATACATTAATAATTTGGGTATCCCCGTGGAGACCCGAGGGTATATCCGAAATCGACCCAAAACTTTTCGGGGATTTTTTTCACTCCTCAATCCCGATCCGATCCCCGAATTTTTGGGGATTTTTTTTCGGGTATCCGCGGGAACCCAAAATTTTTAGGCAAATTTCCATCCCTACGACTATACCCGCCTACAAAGTGATGCTTCAAGAGAAAGTCAGTGGCATAGGAGGCTTTAAGGGTAATTTCAGTGCCCCGCACGGGAATTCCTACAACCCTTCATGGAAAAACCACCCTGGTTTTAGCTATGGGCAACAAAATGCTGCGATGAATCCTAATTCACATGTTACCCCTCCTCCACGACCGCACTTTCAACAAGCTCCACACATGCAAGGACATGTGCAGGAACCACCACCTCAAGGACCATACATCCCTCCACCGCGGAGAAGTCTCGAAGATACGATTAACCACTTTATCAATACCCAGACTGCAATTAATGCTAGGCATGAGCGCATGATGAACGACATGAATGCGAACATCTCACATTTGCAATCATCATTCAGTATCCAAGAGAAGGGAAAGTTTCCTGCCCAAGGCCAAAGACCGCCCCAAGGTCAAACTAGTGTTATCTCCACCTCGATTGAACATCAGGAGCAATGTCAAGCTGTGACCACTCTTCGTAGTGGGAGAGTCGTTGATTTATCACCTCCCCCACATGATGCTACCAAAGATAAGGAGATTTTTCCCGGCATGAAAGAGGCCGAAGATGTCCCCTTGAATGAGAGTGAGAAAGAGGACACTAGTGAGCCCGAGGTAGTAGTGAAACCACCCATCGCGGCACCATTTCCTCAAAGGTTGATTCCTTCCCATAAAGGAAACCCCCGTGATGAATTGCTAGACGTACTAAAGCAAGTAAAGCTGAATTTACATTTCCTCGATGCGATTAAACAAATTTCAGCTTATGCAAAAGTCATCAAAGACTTATTGGTGGTAAAAAGGAGGATGAAGGTAAAGAAAAACGTCTTCTTAGCACAGAACGTGAGCTCCATCCTACTCAATGATCTCCCACCCAAGTTCAAAAATCCCTGTGCACCCACCATTTCCTACATCATTGGAGAAAATAAAATTGAGAAAGCCTTACTTGATTTAGGAGCAAGTGTCAATATCCTCCCTTACGCCATATATAGGCAACTTGATTTGGCCGACCTCAAGCCCACAAAGGTCACTCTCCAATTAGCGGATCGAACCGTGAAGATCCCAGGAGGCATAGTTGAGGACGTGGTCGTCCAAGTTGACACTTTCTACTTCCCGATAGACTTTGTCATTTGGGACACGGAGCCCTCCTTCACCTCGAGCAACCATGTTCCCATCATTCTTGGGCGCCCGTTCTTAGCTACAGCTAATGCAATCGTCAATACTCGGAATGGGCGAATACAACTCACTTTTGGGAACATGACGTTAGAGACTAACATCTTCCATATCACCCAACAGATGGGGGAAGAAGATGATCTTCACACGGTGAGCCTAATAGACGAGATCGTAGAGGATTATTTCGAGGAAACTTATTATGGAGACGCCTTAGGGTCCTATTTAGTGTTGAGTCACGAGAGTGAGGAGACGTACACCGCATTCAAGAGGGAGGTTGAGGAGTTGAGAGAATTATTTGATGAAAGAGCATCGGATGAGGATGCGAGAGATGTTAGTTAGGTTTCTAGATTCGAGGGGTTACCACCGAGGGAGACACGCATGGTTCCCTCCAACAAAATATTTCCAACCCTCGAATTGAAGAAACTCCCCTCCCATATTAAATATGCATACCTAGGAGAGGATGAGACATTTCCTGTTGTTGTCTCCTCTAGCCTAGACAAAGAGCAGGATGGTAAATTGCTAAAGATTCTGAGGAAGCATCAAAATGCTTTGGATTGATGCATTGCTGATTTGAAAGGGATAAGTCCTTTGACTTACACTCACAAGATCCATCTCGAAGAGGATATCAAGCCCTCGAGAGAAATGCAAAGAAGGCTAAACCCTAATATGAAAGAAGTAGTGAGAACCAAAATTATCAAGTTATTGGATGCCGGGATTATCTACCCAATCTCGGATAGCAAGTGGGTGAGACCTATTCAACTAGTCCCGAAGAAGTCGGGCATGACAACGATTGAGAATGCTAAGGGAGAGCTAGTTCCCCAACGTACCACCACCGGGTGGCACATTTGCATTGATTACCGGAAACTCAATGCGGGAACTAGGAAAGACCATTACCCCTTACCATTTATTGATCAGATGCTGGAGAGAGCAGTGGGACACCCTTACTATTGCTTCCTTGATGGTTATTCCGGATATAATCAAATTGAGGTAGATGTACTTGACCAAGAGAAAACAACTTTCACTTGCCCTTTTGGTACGTTTGCCTACAAACGTATACCATTTGGCTTGTGTAATGCACTCGCGACCTTTCAAAAGTGCATATTGAGCCTATTTAGCGACATGGTCGAGAGAGGACTTGAAGTGTTCGTGGACGATTTCAGCATTTTTGGCACCTCTTTCGATATTTATCTTGAAAAACTGGAAAAAATACTTGCCCGGTGTGTGGAAAAGAACTTAGTGCTGAATTGGGAGAAATGCCACTTCATGGTCACCGAGGGAATAGTTCTTGGCCACATAGTTTCATCAAGGGGATAGAAGTTGATTGGGCAAAAATAGATGTCATAGCTTATCTTCCCCCACCAAAATCGCTCAAAGACGTGAGCTCCTTCTTGGGCCACGCGGGGTTTTATTGAAGGTTCATTAAGGATTTTAGCGCCATCGCTAGACCCTTAAGCAACCTACTCATGAAGGAAGCCCCATTCGAGTGGACGGAAGCATGTCAAAATTCTTTTGAAAAACTGAAAACCATGCTTGTGTCCGCTCCCATCATGCAAGTTCCAGATTGGTCTTTACCATTCGAACTTATGTGTGATGCTAGCGATTATGCGATAGGGGCTATTTTGGGCCAAAAAAAAGATAAGCAAGCTCACGTCATCTACTACGCTAGTTGGACTCTTACCGGACCACAACTCAACTACTCTACCACGGAGAAGGAGTTGCAAGCGATAATCTTTGCCCTTGATAAATTTCGTTCATACCTTTTCGGTTCTAACATTACTTGCTTCACCGACCATGCAGCATTAAAATAACTACTTGCAAAGAAAGATGCAAAGTCGTGCCTCATAAGGTGGATCCTACGCCTACAAGAGTTCAATCTCTCCATTAAAGATAAGAAAGGAGTAGAAAACATCGTTGTCGACCACTTATCACGGCTTTCGTCCGACGTACCTAGTGATCCCATACCCATAAACGAATACTTTCCGGATGAGCAACTCTTTGCTACCTCTTCATTGCCTTAGTTTGCGAATATAGTGAACTACCTTGTCACGGGAGTCGTCCCTCCCGATTGGACACCGCAAGATAAGAAGAGGTTTATTACTTGGTCGCGCATGTTTTTCTATGACGATCCCTTCCTGTTTAAATATTGTGCCGATCAAATCATCCGACGATGCGTACCGGATGATGAGATCCCAAAAGTCATCCAATTTTGTCATTTGGAAGCTTGTGGAGCCCACTTTTTGACGAAAAAGACGGCCGCTAAAATTCTTCAATGCGGCCGGGATGTGAACGATGCTTGTAAATCCTACAATAGGTGCCAACGTATGAGAGCTATTACCCGACGAGACATGATGCCTCTTACCCCCATACTCATTATTGAGATCTTCGACTGTTGGGGTATTGACTTCATGGGCCCTTTCCCCCCGTCCTTTGGTTTCCTTTACATCCTTGTCGCAGTAGACTACGTTTCTAAATGGGTGGAAGTTATAGCTACCAAGACAAATGACAACAAAGTGGTGATTCAGTTCCTACAGGAACATATACTTTCCCGCTTCGGTGCTTCGAAAGCGATAATTAGTGATAATGGCAAGCACTTTTGCAATAGGCTATTCGCGAAGCTCATGAGAAAGTATGGTGTCGTTCACAAGGTTTGAATGACTTATCACCCACAAATAAATGGACAGGCCGAACTAGCGAATCGAGAAATCAAGAACATTCTCTAAAAGACAGTCAATCCTACCCGAAAAGATTGGTCACTTAGATTGAACAATTCGCTATGGGCCTATCGTACCGCATTTAAAAATTCGCTCGGCATGTCCTCTTTTCTCTTTGTGTATGGAAAACCTTTCCATCTTTCCGTGGAATTAGAGCACAAGGCGTATTGGGCAATTAAGGAGTTGAACTATGCCATGGATAAGGCCGGTGAAGCTCGCAAGCTTCAAATAAATGAGTTAGAAGATATACACAATGATGCGTATGAGAATGCAAAAATTTCCAAAGAAAGGATTAAACTCGCTCACGATAGCATCATTCGACGCAAAGAGTTTCTTCCCGGGTAAAAAGTGTTTCTTTATAACTCTCGGCTTCATCTCTTTCCGGGCAAGTTATGGTCAAGATGGTCTGGCCCGTTCGTTGTGAAGAATATTTTCCCTCACGGAGCTGTTGAGTTAGACGATTTGAAAGGGGGAAATACATTCAAAGTAGATGGACAACGCCTAAAGCCATATCTAGAGGCGTGTATAGAAGAAGTCGACACCGTTTGGTTGTCGGACCCCGTGTATGGGGTAGAGTGAGCTGCTACAGTGAGGTCGTCACACCCCTGATGCGTATGGGGTGAATTCTTGTGTATAGTAGATAAGAGTCGCGTGTGTAATGAGAGTCCATAAGATTAGGGTACATTCGGGACAGAGCATTCACATGTTTTGGGAATTCGAGCCAAGTGGCGTTGACCATAGATTTTGAGAGAATTTTGAGTCCAAACTAATAGGGAGAATGTAAAGAATTGAAAACTTTCGAAGAAGAGCATGTAAATTAAGATAGGGGAGAAATTCAGCCCGGTCAAAAAAATAGATCGGTTCCTTTTTTGGGCCAAACCGGTCCGCCCCGGACCGGTTCCTTTATTTTAGAGCCAGATCGATCCGATAACTGAAGAGTTAAAATATTAAAGGACCGGATCGATTCGGTCCCCGGGCGGATCGGTCCGCCCTCTGAAGAAATTAATTCCCCCTTTCCCAAGGTGCACCCCGCTTCTCCCCAATCAACTCCCTTCCCTACCAATTCGTCCCCCCATACCCAACCCTTAAATTTCCCTCCCAAATACACCCCATTTTCCCTCCAAACCCTTTTCCCTCCAATTCCAAACCCTACCCACACCCGTCCACCCGTAAATAGCCACTATAGCCCCCCCTTTCTCTCCACACCTTCAACCACCTCACTCTTCTCTTCTCTCTCCCTAATTTTACAGCAATCTCTCCCTGTTATCATGACCCAACGACCTTCCCCCACCAAATACGACTCCACCGACATCCTCCCCTTCGGCCATGGTTAATTCCTCTCCCGCCAAGAGGAGCGTTGGTGCAATCGATTCTTCGGTCCGGATCGTAAACTCCACATGGAGCGCGTTGTCCAATGGAAAAGTCTTCCCAACTCCGTCACCGCCCACGTCATGGCTAGGAGCTGGTGCCGATTTCTTAATGAACCATACGAAGCGGTTTAGGCAGCCGAGGTCTGATGTTTCTATGGCTCCCTTGTTCGGACGGGCCATTTCGAATCTCAAGCATACATTGATGGCACCACATCCCCTTTTCGTTGGCCCTTCTCACGGCCAAGTTGGCCGAATACGACGTTCCCGACGTTCAAGAATTCACCTACCCAAGGAATGTCACACCAGTCGCCAAAGAACTGATTATGGGGCGCATTGCCCCCGATATTTCATGGGCTGGGCAAACTGTCGCTGTTGGACGTCTTAATGAGAAAGAGCGCATCACATTCCAAATTGTGTGTGCAAATATTTTGTAAATGTCCAACAATTCAGCGATGCATCCCCGTCAGGCCACATTGACTTACCACCTCTTCGACCCCAACAATTCCATTAACCTGGCCCGCACCCTATACGCTGACATCATCACCGCGGCCCTGGATGAGAAAGGTGCAGCAACACTTCCATATGCACATTTGATTACCTCCATCCTCAAGGACGTTGGCATTGAGGCGCCGCTCGATCGTACTCGCCTCCCCGATCCTTTTAGACAGGGAACCTGCACTAAGAGCGTCAAATAGCTAGCCGTCCTTCGAGTGAGGCCGGGAAGTGATAGCGAGGACGATGCTGCCTTGAGTGAGAGCGAAGAAGAGGAAGAAGAAGAAGAAGAAGCCGGAGCTGATGTGGAAATGGGTGACGTAGGTGCGGATCAAGAGTCGACGGAAGAAGAAGATGGCCCTGATTTTGAATGGGCGGGTAGCGACCTCACGAATCGTATATTAGCCCTTGAGATGAGATTCGGTAACTTTTTGACCGACTACTGTTGCGATACGAGCATGATATCCCGTTTCTAAGCGGACTTGCACCGACGCCAAGGGAATCCCAACGAACCATTGCCATCCTACTTCTATGAGCCCTATGGCCCCGACGTGCCCAGCTCTTCCCAACCCCCACCCCAGTGAAGCTTTATTTAGTTGTGGCAGTATTTATTTATTTTCCCTGTTTCACATGGTTGTATGTTTTTCCCTGTAATTGTACCATAGTTCTGTTTTATAAAAATTTGCATTTCCTCCATTTGTTTGTTTTATTTATCGCACTTCTTATTTTGCCTTGTTTAGATTTTAGTCCTTTTTGCTTGAGGACAATGCAAAAGTCTAAGTTAGGGGGGTCACAAGTGCGTATTTCTAAAACTTCACAACTTTTCAAAAATGCCCAAAAATTTAAAAAAAAATTCATAAAATTTTAAAAAATCCAAAAATATTTTTGTTCAAAATAAATAAAAATTTAAATTCAAATTTTTCAAAAATATCATGAAAAGTCGGATTAAAGTCAAGTTGTAAAATTCAAATACACAAACCCGAAATTGACTAAAGATGGAAATTGAGCGAAAATTGATGACTTAGCGAATAAGTGTGGAGATTAACAGACTCGGTGAGATTCGAGCCTTTCATCTTTGTGAAGATTATAAATCAATTCGAGTTAATTGTTAACTCAAAGTTCTTTTCAGCGCCCTAAAAAGTCGTTGAGGATCTCAATCCTTTCATTTTGATCGATTATGGAAAACATGTGTGGTATTGCCTTAAAAAGCACACTACAAATCTCTAAACTTAATTAATCTCGAGACGCATATGGTAATGCAATTAGTATTTTGGACAATGAAGTAGGCCCTCGTTTGTCACCCAAAAATATTGGCCATAAAAAGATGTGAAAAATTATCCCTTTGATAACCTAAATTGAGCCGAATAATTTTTCCTTTCGTTTGGTAAACCGAAAAACCTAAAAAGCCAGGAATTGATAAAATCGAATATTTATCGAATAAAGTCCGAAAAGTGCAACAAAAAGGGGCAAGAAAAAAAAAGGTATATATGCTCAACAAAAATAGCAAGAAAAGAAAAGTGAAAAAAAAATAGAAAAAAATGAGAAAAAGAAGAAAAAAAATGAGCAATTGACTAGAAAAAGCACAAATGGACATCATAAATGACTTTTCCAATTCCAACCTTCCCTACCATTTTCATTTTACCCAATATACCTTAAAACCCGAAAAAGTCCTAACCGAGTTCAAATTGCGAAATTGATTACCGCGTGGAGAGCTAAGACACCAAAAGATAATAAAAGAGATTGAATGTGTGAATAAGAGGCAATGTTCCCATTTTTAAAATCGTATCCCGTTGATGAGATCCTATCACTATAAAATTTTTGTCTTTCCACTTGTATGCGTGACTCTGCGTCCATTACATTTACTCTTTATATCACGCATATCGAGAGAATAGCCATAATCCGAGAGATTCGTTTATGAGAGCATTCCGAGAGAATTTGAAATCAAAACGAATTTTCGGGTAAGTAGCATAATGATCAATCGGTGGAAATTGGCAGTTAAATTTTTGGCTTCACACACACGCACTATGATTTGAGACTATTGAGCATGACTTGATGATGACTATTTTCTGGGAAAGTTTGAATTATACAATTTTTACATATTTTGATTTTTCCTTGAGTCGAATTTTGTGGGTATATTCTCTGAAAATCCTCACGAGACACAACTCATCCTACTATGGTAACCTAGAGTTTAAAGGCTTGTTGCATACGCCAAATGCAATCGCTTGCCCGCGAAAAAGGTATTTTATCACAATAAAATGACTTTCAAGAGTTGAGCCTTGCTAGGACTTTACATTGCTCGGGACGCGCAAAGTTCTAAGTTAGGGGGGTGTGATTAGGCATAAATTCTTCCTAATTTATCCCTTTAATTTAGATATTTTTTGCACATCGAACAACGTAATCGATTTGACTTTATCTCGTAATCTTGATACTAACTTATCCTAATGAGTACACCGAGTTTATGGTATTTTGTATTGATTTTACAGGTATTTGATGTCAATTAAAGAAAGAAAGAAATCGGGAGAATCAGAAAAGAAACGAAGGAAAGTCAAAAGGGCAAAAGTGTAATTTCTACCCAGAATTCGGATGAGGCACCTAAAGAGAAGTTGAAGATATCAAGTTCATGAGCACATAGGAAGAAACGGGACCTCAATCGGAGTCCCGGTGTGAAAGATATGAGCAGTTAAATTTTGAGGAAAAAAAGTCAAAGGAAGCCCGGATCGATTCGGGCCGGATCGATCCGCATTGCCAATTTCCAGAGAACCCCGTACAGAAGATAAACCAAAGCTGGAAGAAAATAAAAAGAACCGATCCATCGCAGACTGATCCGCCCAAGAATAAAAAGAACCGGTCCGGATTCCAGGCAGACCGATCCACAAGGAGGCCCAGACCGATCCGACTGTCGAGTTTTAATTTTGTTATCCTTCTCTAATAGAGAGTCCTAGTGCAGCTAAAACTCCTGAAGTTTTGTAGGGTATAAAAACCCATTTTATTATCATTCTATGTACGGAGAATTTTGTTAATTTTCCATTCTTTTCAGAAAAACCCTAGTTTGGAGATAGTTTATGAATTTAGTTCCAAGTTTGAAGATTATTCAGATTTCAGCCATTACTAGTAATTGTAATTAATGCTTTGAGTACTTTGGTAAGATTAGTGAGTAATTTCCTCTGTTTAATTTCCTGTTTACATCATTCTACAATTTTTCCTTAGTTTAATCATAATTTTCTGCAATTCTAAAATAGTTTTCAATACTTTCATCATGGTAGGCTAGACTTTTCAAGGTCGGGAGGCATGAACCCAACCTGATGTGGTAGTTGTATCTATATAAAATTAATCCTCTAAATTTAATGGTTTGATTATGATCGTATTGCATAGAAACACAACAATTGTAAATCTTAGATGTCGTTTGCTTCCGAGTAACCGGGATGCTTTAGAATACAATTCGAGTGTAACTATTGAAATACCAATTTACTCGTCCTCAGATTAAGTATGATGCGGGCTTGAACCTCATATACGTAATGCTTGGGAGTACTAAATTCTGGGTCTAATTAATCATTTAAATTTACGATTAGTTTTATAACATCAATACACTAGGGTTGGGGGATTGTGTTCCCGTCCTGTTTTTCCTCATCATATAGTTTAAAGTTTTAAATAATTCTTCATCGGTATTTTAGGTAATTTAGAATAGTTGCATATTTTATAATTTCATAATTGCATCTAGTGTAGTTGTTCCACAAACCAATCATCTTCTTTTCCTTTAAAGTCGGAGTTAGGATTTCCTTATCTATCCAACGTCGTCACAACTCTGTTGTCCTATTTCCCTGTGGATACGATCCCGACTTACCGGGTTTATTACTAATGCGATAGGCTTACACTTGAGCCTAGAAGAGAACGCACTTCTGAGACACATTCTTAGTCGTGTCACTCAATTCCCAGCAGGCCTTTGAGGCTGACAAGGATATTTGGCAGAATAAAGTTAAAGTTACTGAAGAAGCTCAGCAAAAAGCTATTGATGATTCCCGTATAGCTGATTAGAGGGCAAAGGAGGTGGAGGAAAAATTGAAGGTTGTTGTTACCAACAAAGAAGAAGCTGAACATAGCAAAGTGGAAGCTGAGCGCAGAGCAACTTCTGCTGAAGGGATTTTTTGGCAAACTGCATAATAATCTGTCCTCTGAAATACTGAAGAGGAAGCATGTCGTGAAGCGTTCTTTTAGTGCTGGCTGGGATAAAAGATGGAATAAGGCTTTAACTGTTGCCTCTGCTCAAATTGAGTATGCAGGCTTGAAATTTTTTAGAGATGGATGGGTAGCTTCCCTTAAAGAAGTGAATACTTCTGAAAACTCTGAACTTTTTTATAAACATGTCCACGATCCTCCTCCTGCCATTAGAGAAGAAGATGAAGATAAAGTTGAGTCTAATGAGTCTTCTTTAACGGTGCTAGAGCAACCATGAACTGCTGTTGATCTTCCTCCTAGTTCTTTCGAGAAATTTCATCCCCAAGCACCTTCTGCCGAGCAACTTCAGCCCCCAGTTTCTTCTATTGTGCAAGATAAAAGGACTGGAGAAAATTAGGAGAAGGTGTAATGTTGTTCGACATTTGTTTTTTATTCCTCTTTATTTCCTTTTCTTGTACTTCTTTATTGTACTCGAACCTTACTTTATCAATGGGATTGACTTTTTATTCATCTGGGCTTCTTTCTCGCTGCTCTATATTTCTATTATTGATCTGTCTATATTTTTCCTTGATAGTTCATTGCTAGGATGGAGTTATTATCTTCTAATGATACCGAGCTGCTGAAGAAATGCATTGCCTTTTTCAAAGCTAGTCCTATGAACTTGACCGAGGAAGAAATAACAGACATACTAGGTAATGTCGCTTCAGAACAAGCCAAGGAGGCTTATCAATATTTAAAATATTTTCTTGATCGAGCAGTGATGAACAACGTGGCTTACTATGAAATTATTGAAAAACTCCAAGATCAGCACAATAAAGCCTCTGCTCTTTTGCATGAAAGTTATGAGAATAAATACTAACAATTAAGTGTTGCTCGAGGTTATGATACTTTTATTTCTACCCATAATAAAATAGAAGTTGTGTTCTAGGACCATAGTGAAGCTTTTGGAGGAGGAAAATAATGCTTTGAGGGAAGAATTAAAACAGTTGAAGTCTTCCACTTCTGGAGCTATCGTCCCAGTCAACGACGAAGGATTTTCCTTTTTAGAGACTGAGAATTCTTCTTTGAGAGAGGAATTGGAAGCTTTAAAAAAGGTTAAGTCAGTTTCAACTTCCTGAGGTAGATCAAGAGCTAGTCGGATCACTGTTGAAGAAATTAGAACACAACAAGCTTTGGAGAACCAAGCTATTCAATTGAAGGCTCAAAACCACGCTCTTGTAGATATGTCTCAAAAAGTTCAAACTCTTACCGAGCAACTCTCCACTCTGAATTCTCAGCTGCAGGATAAATATAGTGTACTGAAGAAGTTGTATTATCAAGTGGAACACCTAACTTAAAACTTAATAAGCAGCCCAGGGAGTTTTGGATGGAGGGATAAAATGAAGCATTGGTTCATCTTGATGCGAGACTAAAGCCATCAAATAATGAAGGATACAAGCATAGCTGGATAAATGCTCTTACAGTCATGAAGGTCGAGCAGGGAAATGAGTTATGGGACTAGTATGATCCTTGGCTTCTTGATCTGCCTAATCTACCTTTCAATTTGGATGTTAATTGGATCCCCATTTGTTCCATTCCTCGATGTTTGATTACCAAGTATTTGGGTGATTACGGCCTGCATGATGAACTTGAGATCTCCCGACCTTCTCATTTATTGGACCATCCAATTTCTAGCAACAGTAGAATGCTCCAAGATTTAAATTTTATCAATTCTCCTTATGCTTTAGATGACCCTCGAGCTGGAATGGATCCTGTATCAAAATCTGAAGGAAAAAGACCTATAGAATGATATTTTGTATTCTGTTAGTAACAGTTATTATTTCAATGAAGAAATTGAAGTTAATTTTTGTACTTCAAGAATAGATCAACTTTGATTTCATCAATCTTTACATATGATATTAATGATTTTCTACTTATAAATAAAATGATGGATCACTTATCTGATCAATCTTTGAATTTTTGAATCTCTGAATATGAATGGACAGTCTGTCACTTTATTTTAGTGCCTAAGTAATGGAACATCTATCCAATTTTTTTCCTAGTTTTAGTGATTTTTTCATCACCTATAAGTGCCTAGGCAATGGAATATGTATCCCATGCTCCTGCCTAGGCAATGGAATATTTATCCCATGCTCCTACCCAGTTTTAGTGATCTTGTTATCACCCAATAATGCCTAGGCAATGGAATATTTATCCCATGCTCCTGCCTAGTTTTAGTGATCTTGTGATTACCCAATTTTGAATCAAAATTTAGGACTTATAATGTTGCCTTGCTTGATTATCTTCATGTGTCAACGACCAATATTATTGGTGTCTTCTTTGATGCCGACCAACATTATAGATGGTGGTTGCTGATGCCGACCAACATTATAGATGGCGATTACTGATGCCGAACAACTTTGTAGTTGGTAATTGCGGATGGCGACCAACTTTGTAGTTGGTGATTGCTGATGGCGACCAACTTTTTTGCTGGTTTTGCAAATGCTATTAAGTGTAGTATATAGCACTAGTACTCCGAAAAAAATGAATTGGGAAATCATATTTTTCATTCATATAGAAAGAATTGAGTACATTAACAATTACACTACTGGTAGTACATTCTCAGATTTCTGTATTCCATGCATTCTTGAATTCTTCCCCTTCTAGAGTTTTTAAGCTGTAGGTACCTGGTCGGATAACGGATGTGATGTGATAGGTCCCATTCCAATTAGCCTCAAGTTTATTTTGTTTCTGAATAGCCTTCTTCAACACATAGTCACCCTCTTTCAGATCAATTTTCTTCACCCTCTTTTTGTAGAATAATGCAGTCATTTGCTGGTAGGGTGCGTTTCTGATTATTGCATCTTAACGAACTTCTTACAGTATGTCCAAGTCTAGGCTTCTCATAAAATCAGTCACTAGAGAGTTAAATTTGAGCACCCTATGAATAGGTAACCCTAGTTCATCAGGTATCACTGCTTCGCTTCTAAAAGCCAACATGTATGGTGTTTCTCCAATTGATATTCGAGGAGTTGTTCGGTAGGCCCATAACACTGACTATAGCTCATTGATCCAATTCCCAATAGCATCATCTAACCTCTTCTTCAACCCATTCCGTAGATATATGTTCGCCACCTCTATTTGTCCATTACTTTGAGGATGGTCTGGAGCAGAATGGACTTTTTGAATGTTGGATTGAAAGCAGTATGCTGCAAACTCATCATTATCAAACTGGGTACCACGGTCTATGATAAAGGCATGGGGCAAACCATATCTGCAAATGATATTCTTTTAAATATATTGATAAACCCTTTCATATGCCATATCGATGAGAGGTTCATCTTCCACCCACTTTGTAAAATAATCAACGACTACCACCAAGTATTTGAATTTTCCTCGGGTGGTTAGCAGAGGCTTGACTAAGTCTATTACCCACATAGCGAATGGCTAAGGTGAAGTGATTGGCGTCAGCAATGCCTGTGGGGTTCTTCATATGCTAAAAAATCTCTGGCACTTATCACATTTTTTAGCATAAGCTATACAATATGTGCGCATTGTTGGCCAGTGGTACCCCTGTGTACTCATTCTCTGTAGTAGAGATCTTCCTGCTACGTGAGCTCCACAGGAACCTTCATGAATTTCCTTTATCAGGTCTTTAACTTCTACTGGATTAACACACCTTTGCAAACTAGCTATTAAACCTCTCAAGTACAGAACTCTATTGTTCAAAACATATCTGGCAGCCTTATACTTCAGCCTCTTGGCTGCAAGTAGGTCGGCTGGTAAAATTCCTTCTTCAATATAAACCCTGGTGGGATCCATCCAAGATGGTCCCATATCCAAGGCGATAAAGTTCACCATCAAGTCTTCATCAATTCTTTTGTTAGCAAGCAGCTCAATAGGGATTATTCTGCATATCTCGGTGCGAGTGGTCGATGTTAACCGAGCAAGTGCATCTGCTCTTGCATTCTTCAATCTAGGAATTCTAACCATCTAAATAGCTATTAAACTAGATATAATCTCTAAATCCTTGGCTAATTATCTAGACATGAACTCCCCTTTAGCTTCATAAAGACTTAGCATTTTATTCACCACCAACTGCGAATCACTATATACAAATACTTTCCCTGCATTCAGTGACTTAGCTAAACTTAGGCCCATAATCACAGCCTCATAATCAGCTTCATTATTGGAGGCTTAGAATTAGAATCATAGTGCATATTCAATGCCTATCCCATATGGACTGTTGAGAATGATTACCGCTCCACAACCAGTTGCACATGAAGAACCATCAACATACAAATTCCATATAGGAAGATCATCATCAAACCCTTGGTTTGATAAAATCCCCTAATGGAATATCTTATCTTGCACCTCCCCATACTTCTTCTTCATATCTTGCACTTTACCATAAGATTCTTGTTGGTTGGTTGTCACCTCTTCGGCCAATTTCATTGGTCGACGTTGGTCGGGTATATTTTCAGTAGATCCATTGGTCTCATTAAGTTGTTCTGCATGGGTCTCCGGTTGCTCAGGGACATCTAGATAAGTAAACTCAGTAATGAAGTCTGCCACATCTAATCCTTTGAGAGAAAACCTTAGATCGTATATGATGTCGTACTCCCCTAGCTCCACTGCCTAATACATTAACCTTCCAGACTTCTCAGGCTTGTGTAAAGCCTGTCTCAATGGCATATTTGTGTATACCACTATGGTATGGGCTTGAAAATATGGTTTCATTCTCCTGCTTGCTTCAATAAATGTTAATGTCAACTTCTCTAGTTTAGGGTACCTGATTTCTGCTCTCCGGAATGCTTTGTTGGGGTAATAAATCGGTTTTTGTACTCTATTTTCAACTCTTATCAAGCCAGAACTGACTGCACTCCCTGAAACAGCTAAGTATAAGTATAAATTTTCTCCTATCACCAATTTGAACAATAAAGGAGGTGTCTCCAAGTATCTCTTCAGCTCCAAATATGCTTTTTCACATTCGTCGTTCCATTCAAAGGTCTTTTTAAGAACTTTGGAGAATGATAGAGGGCTAGCAGCCGAGGAAGATAAACCAACCACAGATGAATGATTAATATCAATAGTTATCTTAGCAGGACCTCTCCTCAGTCTTTTCAAAGGTGTTGCTTCTTCAATCAAAGGTGTTGCCTCTTTTCCCAAAGAAGTTACCACTTCAATCAAAGGTGTTGCCTCTTTTTGGATGATAGAGGGCTCTTTTATGACCTCTTATAGTGATTTAGGATCAACATTTTTCTCTTTGGCCCCTTCATCAAGAGCATCCTCTTTTCTCTTTTTAGTCCCCTCAGTAGCAGGGATAATTTTAGCAAAAATATCTTAAACTCTCCTCTTATTCGTCATTAAATCAACAAGGGAAGTACCCCAATCAGAAGAAGCTTCACCAATAATTAAAGAAGAGGAAGGATCTTGCTCAAGATCAATCACCAAAGCAGGGGAAGCCACAGGACGAGCAATATAAGAGGAAGTGGTATTCTTGTACTGCAATAAATAGGAGGCAAACCTGACGTGCTCCTCAGAAACCTTTTGTTAGAAACTCCAGATAAACTTCAACTCTTTTATATTTATTTCTGTCTCTTTTGGGGATTTTCTCTTACTATCAACTGGATTTAAAATTATCAAACAAAAGTCTGTAAGGCATTTTCTCAAACAAAAGCAGAGCAAATTTTCAAATAAAAGAACAACCTATCCTCTGGCCATAAAGCGGACATTTGGGACCTTGATACTTATCATCTCCATTTAGTGGGGGGTGCTGCCAATTTTTCATCACGACCCCATGGTCAAAATATATGTAAAGAAAATAAGACAATACAAGTTTTTAAAGTTGTTCAGGAAATAAACCTGTTGAGAGTTGCTACATGCTCAGTAAGGCTTTACACTTCTTTCTTGGTGGTTAGGGACTGCAACTCCAGCAATGCTTTTATCTTATCAGGATTTTCTTTTACACCTCTTTGATTCACAATGTACCCAAGGAACATCCCTTCCTGCACGCCAAAAATGTACTTGGTCGGGTTCAGCTTCATTTGATATTTTTCTTATTTATCAAAGGTTTGGCTCAAATCAGCTATATGATCCGCAGCTTTGTTGCTTTTGGTTAACATGTCATCAACATACACTTCCATATTTTTGTCAATCTGCTCCGTAAATACTTTATTTACCAGCCATTGATAAGTAGCACCTACATTTTTAAGACCAAAAGGCATAACATTGTAACAATATGTTCCTTGAGGAGTAATGAAAGAGGTACTTTCCCTGTCTTTCGGCTTCATTTTAATCTGATTGTATCCAGAATAGGCATCCATGAAGCTCAATAACTCATGTCCTGAGCTTGTATCCACCAACTGATCTACTCTGGGTAAAGGAAAATGATCATTTGGGTAAGCTTTATTCAGATCTGTGAAGTCAACGCACATCCTCCACTTATTGTTCTTTTTTTTAGCATAACAACATTGGCCAAGCAGTTGGGATATTTTACATCTTCAATAAAATAAGCTTTTTGAAGCTTTCCACCTCTTCTTATAAATCCTGGTTCTTCTCTATGTTAAAAAATCTTCACCTTTGCTTCACTGGTTTGATCCCTTTGTTGACGTTAAGCTCATAGCACAAGAAATTCGGGTCTATACCCGGCATATCCTCGTGACTCCATGCAAATATCTTCTTTCTTTGCCTCAAGAACGTCACTAGCTCTTTTTTCAAAACTAGATTAAGTGATGTGCCAATATGAGTTATTCTCTCTGGATTCTCATCATCCAGAATAATACTTTCGGTTTCCTCCATGACCTGGCCTTTAACGAGCTCCGTTTCATCCCTTGGGTCTAAGGTTTCAATCTCAGACTCATCAAATATATTCACTTGATAAGTGGTTGTTTTCTTCTTAGCATCCCCCAATTCTTCTTACTCGATGGAGGAGGAGTAGCATCACTGAGCTACTTTTTTATCTCCGTTTATAACCTCAACTCCAAAGTTGTTCGGGAACTTTAGACATTGATGTACTGTGGAGGGAACTGCTTCAAAAACTTTCAGGCCTACTCTTACCATGATTATATTATAAACTGATTGGATATTCTTATCCATCACAAAGGAACGCACCTTCTTTGTTCGACTAGCTGTCCAGGTACCGATCAGCATATCAATCTTGATAGTTGCAAGTGGAAAAACTTTTTCTCTCGAAAACCCAATAAGTGGCCTGTGATAATACTCCAACTGACTGAGTTTCAAGTTTAAGCTATCAAAATAAGGGTAAAATATGATATCAGCCGATCTGCCATTATCCACGAGCACTCTTGAAATAACTATGTACTTCATTCTCATTTTGATCACCAGAGGATCATCATGAGGATATAAGACTCCTTCCAAATCGTTCTTAGAAAAGCCAATGACTAGCTTATCTTTGTTCACCTTCCTTGAACAATCTTCTTATGCCAAATTTATTCGCTGTATGTAGGAAAAAGCTTGAGCCTCATTGAGATAACCTTTCCTTTCAGTGGTATGATCTCCTCTTCCTGCATCTCCACCTGTAATCATGTTACAATCAAATGAACTGAAGCGAATCGAAAATACCTCACACTCAGGTTGTCTTGGACTTTTTGGGAGGTCTGGATCATCTTCAAGGTCATCTTCATGGTCCTTTTTCTTTTCTTCTCTTGGTCGGCAAGGAGATTTGGATCTCTGTCGACCTATGCTGTTAGCCTTCCCACCATTCTGGCGATCAACAAACTTATTCAGTTTTCCTCGTCCAATGAGTGACTCTATCTCATTTTGGAGAGAAATACACTGCTTGATCATGTGGCCATAATCTTTATGGAACTCACAATATCTAGATTTATCCCTCCCTTCTGGGTCTGCCCTTAGCTTTTCTGGCCATTTCAATTCTTCATTGCTCTTGATTTCTTCCAAAACATGATTTATGTCCATATTCAATGGAGTATAATTTGTGTACTTCCTTAAACGCTTTAATGTTTCTTTAGCCTTTGAATTTTCGTTCCCATTGTTATTCTTTTGATCTTTCTTTTCTGACTTGCCCTCATCTTTATTCTCCACCTTCGCCTCAATATTCTTCTTTGCAGCCATAGCCTCCTCGACATTCATAATTTTTACTACTTTGGCCATCAACTCAGCCATGGACTTCGGGGGATCTTTAGCCAAGGTGTAGTACAATTTATCTAGCAATAGACCACTCATGAGAGCTGTGATGGCGGTCTTCTCCTCATAGTTTACGACCTCTAGTTGCTCGTTATTGAAACGAGTTATGTAGTATCTAGTACTCTCACCTACTTTCTACCTGACACTCAACAAATGTGCTACTCTTTTAACTGGTTTTTCACCGAAATAGAAATTACCTATAAACAGCTTTGTCAGTTATTGGAAAGTTGCAAACTGCCCCCGAAGAAGACTGTTGTACCAGATCTGAGCAGATCCGGTAATGGTTCCCAATAATGCCCTACACCTCATCTCGTCTAGGATGGCATAGATGTCTGTTACAGCTTGGTACTTCTCTATGTGAAGTATTGGATCTGTTTTCCCATCGTACTTGGGTGTGACCACTGGAGCCTTAAACTTTGCCGATGTGGGAAAATCCACAATGCCTTGTACGAATGGAGAACCTTTAATAAAGGTTCTTTGGAGAGGGTTCTTGGCCTTAGCCATCTCTCCCAACCTGTCTTCCAACCTTTAAATAGTTCCCTTCCAGGCATTATGTCCAGCACCTAACCTATTAGTATCAGCCCTTTCGTTTCGAGCAACAGATCGCGCAGAAATTTCTTCTTGGGATCTTTCCCTACGAGCAGCAAGTCTAGGATTTGGATGTGATTAGGTTGTGCCTTTCTTTAGGTCATTTGGTCGTTGAGTATTTCTCGACGTAACCCGAGGAGGATTTTTATTCCCCCTGGGGCCCAAACTATCGAAGGGAGAAGCCCTGCTCGACCTTTCCAGAGAACTTGGTCTCTCTGGAGTTAGAGTCGTACCTTCCTGATAATCCAAAGGCCTTATAGATGAGGTCACCCCAGGATGATAGGATGGATCTCTTGAATTCCTAGAATAATTGACTTCAGTAAGCTTTGATTGTGGTTCGATATCCAGTAATGGTGGTGGATGCATGCTTCTTTGGCCTGACTATGAAGGTACTCCAGTCTAAAAAGTCTGAGCCAGTTATCGCATTATCTCTTGCATAGACTCTTGCCCCTTGGCTAGGCTAGCCAAGATTCCTATCAAATAAGTTATATTAGGAGTCATAGAAAAATTGGGAGGATTCTCATCATTCCTATTACTGGATTCCGGAATATCGATCATTTTTTATGATTTTTGGGTGAAAAATGCTTTGTCAAGACGTTTTCCACAGATGGCGCCAATCTGTTGATGCAAAAAACTAGATTTGATCTAATTAATTGATCACAGATAAATATATGTAAAGAAAATAACACAAGAGAAGTTTTTAAAGTGGTCCAGCCTTAAGGAAATAGCCTACATCCACAGTTGTGTATTATTGGGAGCCTTGCCTTATTTTCAATTGTTCTCGCTTGCCTTGTCATGAGGGTATTACAATGTATTTATAGCCCAAGGGGCTGTCAAGAGTCAGAGTTGTCAAAAGATGGAATGCCTTTATCAATTAGGCATTTACATCTGTACATAATAAGGACTAGTTGTGAGGGTATTGGCGTTTCATCAGTCCGGTCGTTTAAACTTCTTGTAGAGTTGCTTGGTATTCCCAATTAGTTGTTCTACAAAGTTGGTCGGTCTCCTTTGTTGGTCGGTATTCTAGGTAGGTTGGATGCCAAGTAGCTCGGTAATTTATGCTGAGTTGGAATTGTGCTATGTTGGCTGACACGTGATGTTCTGTAATTGGTCCACGTCAGCTGACTAATTTTGGTATCAACAATGATTTTTGGGCGTGTTTTCTTTATAAAATGTTGAGTTTTACTTTACAAATCCTATTATGTGCTGCAAATCCTATTATAAAATTTTTATTTTTACTTTACAAATCCTATTATGTGTTGCATGCGTCAGTCAGTGTATTCACGGTCTTAGGATTTGTTGTTCTTGGTAAATAAATAGATAAGTAAATAAATAATAGTGTGTTAATATTGGTGGAAAAGGTTCAAGGTGATGGAGGTAAGTGGTGGTGGTAATGTGGGAGTGGTGGTGGCGGGAAAGAGGGTGTAACTATTTTTTGTTAACTTAATTAACGTTTCTAAATTTAATTATATTTAAAATGATTTTTTTTGCCACATGTGACCTATTTAGGAGATAGATGACATACGAGGCCACATTAGTTGCACGTGTAAATTTATGTTGAATTTCATTAACTCATTTGACAGTAAGGAGATGGTGGTTTAACTGCAACAATTTTTTAAACTCAAGGTTAATATTGCAAATTAGAAAACATTGGGTCTAAAATTAAAAATGATCAAAAACTTCTGGATTAATTGTCTTTTTCCTTAGATGTTATTAGTATACCCACTGTGACCTTTTTTTTAAGAAAATGACTCCTATTATACTAGGCTTAATTTAAGGTAGGTACAACTGTATTTTTTTCGCTTTTAATGCTAGAATTTAGATATAACCTTATTGCATAAATAAATCCTAACTACTCAGCAAAGATGAAGCAACATCATATTTAAATTGGAAGTCGTGCCAAAAAAATAATAAACAAAGCAAAAAAAAATACAACATGGTCAAAACTTATTAAATATCATGTTCAAACTGAGAGTTGCACCACGCCCAAGATTTCTTTAAAAAATAGTTTTAAAAAATTTAGGTTTAAATAGAAATTGTAAATAATTTAATGATGATACAATGTCATTTGTAATTGTGCCCCTCCAAGGATTTGTTTTAAACTTATGTTGTCCCTTAATTTTTATTTTACACAAATTTATAAAAAAATACTTTAATACGTCCATAATTACCCCGCTTTACGTTTGGTACATTTCGCTAATTTCACTTTGACATTAGTACATTTTTTGTCGCTAAATGGGACGAAAAATGTACTATTTTTTTAATGAATGGAGATTTATTTATAAACATGGGTGAAAAGAGCCCTCACCATGGCTTACAAAACAGAAAAAGAGCTCAGAGGTTACAAACAAACTTAAGAAATTTTCCTAATGTATGGACTTTGAACTTTATCTAGTCTCGAGATACCTTTAAAAAACTTAGGAAGAAGGTCTATAAGGGATTTTTATGAGACCTTCCTATCTTGGACAAGAAATCAGCTGCAAATTTTGCCTCTCTTTGAATATGCTTGAACTTGCATTGAATGGAAGAAGCTAAAGATAAAGCTTTGAATACTAAGCTTTTAATTTTCCAAGGACAAGAAGCCTTGTTATGGATAGCCTTTATTAAAATTATGGAATCAGATTCGATGATCAGCTTATAACCTTTCAAATCTTGAAAATGAATAAGGCCTTGAACTAGAGCAGCAGCCTCTTCTTCTAAACTTGAAGAATCTCCTAAATAGCTATAGAAGGACCATAACACTTCTCCTAAATGATTTCTTAGGATACCACCAACTCCACTTTTGCCAGGATTGACCAAAGAACTTCCATCAACATTAAGCTTCAAGACACCTTTGGGAGGTAACACCAATGCACCATGATAAACATGGATTTAGTAATTTTTGGGCCTTTGTAGCAGATATAGGAAGAAGATTTAATGCTCTGAATGATTGTATTAATGGACAAGGAAAAATTCTCAAATCTGGCTTTGTTTCCATTTATCCAAATATGCCAACAAATCAGAACTGGAATCAACTTAAAAATTGGCTTTGATGAAGATTTTGAACACAACCACCAAGAAATAAGTCTTTGTCTAATAGTGCCATCTTTCCCAATTATCCCATACATTTAACCAAAAAATTTCCACACCTTGATAGCTGTTTCACTAGAAGAAAAGAAATGTTCATAAGTTTCTTCTTTATGAACTTTACAGCATAAGCATCTAGAGGGGCCTCTCATGTCTACCTTTTTAATATTCTCATCAGTAGGTAAAATACCTTTGATAATTTTCCATGTAAACACAGATATCTTAGGTGGGATACAAGGATCCCAAAAGAAATAAGCTGACAACATTAGAGAACTGTGAGACCTGACAGACTCCCAAGCAGAAGAAAACGTAAAAACACTTGAATTTGAGGCAGTCCACACTATTTTATCTTTATCTTCATTCCATACGTGAACCTTGATGATTTGATTAACTGCTTGCCTAGGCAAAACTTGAAGTAACTTTTCAGTATCCTAAGATCTATCATCTGTCCAAAACTCTTTGACTTTTGTATTATTGGGAATATTGAAGAAATATCCTATAGGAACATAATCCAACCAGCTATCCCAAATGAAGTTTATATCTCCCTTGATGATGTTCCATTTAATTTGATACTCAATTGTAGCTCTATTACTGCAAATTCTACCCCAGGTATTTGAGAAAAATTTTGGAGTCATTGAGAGAGGGTGAGCCTTTCTATAGTACTTGGTTTTGATGAATCGAGACCATAATGAATCAGTTGACCTGAATTTCCACCATAACTTAATAGACATAGCATTAATTATATCATTCATACTTCTGATGCCTAGACCCCCTTCTTTAATAGGCTTAGAATTTTCCAACCATTTGCACCAGTCATGCTTAACATTAGCTTCAGAAGAACCCCAAAAAAATCTAGCAAAAATGGACTCAATTTTTTGAAGAACTTTTTTGGGAGGGTTGAACGCAGCTATAGTATGCACTGGAATGGCAAAAAGGACACTTTTGAGAAGGACTAGCTTTCCTCCCATGGTTAACATCTTTGATTTCCATTCAGAAAGAGTATTTCTGATTTTCTGAATTAGACGATCAAAATGAGAGATCTTCTTTATACCTGCAAACAAATGACAACCAAGGTATAAGATAGGAAAAATTTTGTTGGTAAAACCAGTGGAAGTTTTGATTCTTTTTTCCCTTGCTAGAGAAATCTTTTTTGAGAGGAAAATCTAATATTTGGAAACATTAAGTTTTTTACCAGCAGCCCTCTCAAATTCCCTTATTACCCCCCGTCATTTTCCCTAAATCTTTGTTTGCACCAAAAGAGAAGATAATAACATCATCCGCATAAGCCAGATGGTTAAATTTGGGGCAGCCAATTGGAAATTTGTATCCGTGTAATTGAGGAATGATCTTGTTGAGGTTTCTAGAGAAAACTTCATCCATTATGATGAATAAACTTGATGATAATGGATCACCTTGCCTCAATCCTCTAGAGGACTTAACAAAGCCACAAGAAGTACCATTGATGAGCACTGAAAACCAGCAGTTAGAGATTAATCTCCAAATCATATCAATCCAATGCTCAAAAAATCAAAATTTCCAAAGAATATGGATTAAAAATGCCAAGAAACTATGTCACAAGCTTTAGCTAAATCCAATTTAAGGATCACATTTCCACCAAAGTGTTTAGAATTGATCATGGACACCATTTCTTGAGCCATTATAGCATTCTCAATCATGTCTCTACCCTTGATGAATCCACTTTGATTTTGAGAAATGATCAAAGCCAAAACCTCCCTTAATCTATTACTTAGAATCTTGGAAATGGTTTTACTAATGAAGTTTACTAGACTTATAGGTCTGAATTCTGAAAAACTTTTAGGAGAATGGCATTTGGGAATGAGGGCAAGCAAAGTGGAAGTTATATTTCTTGGCATTGGAGCTCCTAAGAAGAAACTTTGGACTGCAGCTACCACCTCGTTTTTAATAATTTTCCAAAATTTCACAAAGAAAAAACTATGGAAACCATCAAGACCTGGACAACTATTAGGATTCAATTGTTTAACCACTTCAAATATCTCAGCACTTTCAGGTATGGAAGATAAATTGATATTGATTTCTGGCTTAATGATTTTAGAGATTACCTCCAAAAATGGATCTAGCATAGAGATAATAGGAGCATCATCTATACTAAATTGGTTTTCAAAAAAAGTAATTGCAGCCCTTTGAATGTCTTCCTTATTATTCAGGAGTGTCCCATTTTGATCTTTGATTTCTAACAAAACCAAATGTCTTCTAGAAGCTTTCACTGAGTTATGGAAAAAAGCAGTGTTCCTATCTCCTTCTTTCAAGCACTTTTCTTGGGCTTTTTGACTCCAGTAAAGATGTTCAATCTCTAGATTCTTAGGGTATGAGGCATGATCTAGAGAAAAAATTTCTCTATTCAATTCCATGGGATCTCTGTCAAATGCTAATTCCATAGCTAGAAGGTAGTCTTCAGCTTTCCTTGCTTATTGGAAGATATCTCCAAACACTTTTCTGCTCCAACTTGAAAGAGAAGACCTAAGAGCCTTGAATTTTAATCCAATTGAGATAAATGGATTCTTATGAACTATAGAATTCCAATCCTGCTCCACAACCTCCAAAATATCATGGTTTTGAAGCCAAAAATTTTGGAATTTAAAAGACTTAGGTCTCAAATTTGAAGGATTATAAATATTCAAGAGAAGAGGATAATGGTCTGACAAATGTCTATTGAGATGTTGAACTCCCCAAACATCAAGGTTATGAGCAGAAAAATTGCAAAACACCTTATCAAGCGTACGCCAAATTCTATCATTACCATCTCTTTTATTAAACCAAGTAAAATTAGAACCAATGTAACCCAAATCAATCATATCATTAACCTCCATAACTTCCAAGAATTCCATTGCAACACCTCCATCAATATCATTACCTCCGGCCTTTTCCTCACTATTGGAAACCACATTAAAATCTCCACCAGTGATCCAAGGATTTGAGGTGAAACTTTGGCCAAGAAAATCCCATAAATTCCTTCTCCCAATCTTAGTATTCTTTGCATAAATGAAACTTTCTTTTATTCTAGTGTCATTTATGAAAAAAGAATGATCGAGACACTGATCCATAGCAGAGATGAACTCACATTCCATATTTTCTCTAGTAAAGCACCAAATTTTACTATTAGAGTTTGCCAAGGCAAAGTTAAAACCAAGCTTTATTCGAAATATATCCAGATTTTGTTTCTTCAACTTTGGTTCTAGGACAACAGGAACATAAATTTTATGAAGCCTTGTAAGCCTTATGATTCTATTTATAGCCCCCTTTTTTTAGAGCCCTCTTATATTTCGAATGATTGAGATAATCATTTGGAAAGTTTAGGAAGATAAACTTTTGAACCAGGCCTGAGGATTCTGGTGTTTGGGAGGAAAGCAGAACTAGTAGTACTGTAATTCTTTTGATTAAACAAAAATTTATCAACTTTAGAACCCCCTTTAAAAATAAGACATCTGTTACTAGCACTACCTGAGTTTGATTCTTTGTTACCTTCAATTTTTACCTTTGCACTAGATTTCTTCTGGGCATATGTGGTTTCCATATCTGTAAAATATTTGGAGGTTTTCTCAAGTGTACTGAGTGTTGACTTTGAAAAATAAAGAATTTCACCCTCTTCTTCTTCTTCTTCTTCTTCTTATTCTTCTTCTGTATCATCTTCTTCTTCTCTATCTTCTTCACTTGATTTTACTGCCTCTTCATTATTCAAATCCTGAACATTCCTGGCCACTTGATTGTCATTTGAATCACTTTTTTAGTTGAATATGGTGTTATCCCCTCCTTCTTCAATTTAGATTTCTTCTTAAAGAATTGTGTGATCTTATATTGTGTTTCTTTCTGTTCATCTTTAGATTTTGTCACGCTATCTTGAGCGATTGTTGTTGGTTGTTTATTTTCTACACCTGGAGTCTTGTTGTTACTGTCTTTTCGGAAAGCTCTGATCACCCATTCTTTTGTTCTTTCTTATTGGGAGTCTGGTCAGATGATATTTTTTTAATCTTCTTTCCCCCGAGTATCTCCATTAAATAGGCAATCTTTTTTCTTGTGACCTCTTTTCGCACAAGGAAAACAGTAAGGTGGTATATATTCATATTCAAAATTTTGCCAGAAACCCTATTTAATATCTTTATTAGCTATCCAAATTCCTTTGGGGAGTTACTTCTTCAAATCAACTTCAATGCAAACCCTAGCTAAGCTAGGTCTGCCAAGGGATGTTGTAGCACTATCCATCTTCGTAGGAATCCCAGTTGCACTACATATAGAGAAAAGACTTTCTCTATTATATAGATGAATTGGCAATAGAGGTAGATTAAACCAAATAGGAACTATAGTTGTTTCACTTTCTGGATGAAAATCCTTCGTCCACTTGAAGACTCTCATAGGGTATCTCTGAACATACCATATGGATCTCATCCATAATTAGAGAAAATCTTCTTCATGAAGAGCCTAATCATGACATGCTTCTGATCAATCAATCCAAAATTGAAGGCTGCTTTTAGACCCATCAAAGTTAACATCCTCCTTATATCATCCAGAGGTGGACGTCCATGAGTAAACTTTCCAACTAAGGAGTGTTTAAAAGGAGTAGAGATATTATCAAGATATTCATTGTCCAGGAAAAGAGCAGGTTCACCTTTGAAGGATATAACTTCATGCAAAGAATGAGAGGGGTATTTTGAAGATCCAACAACTTCTGCAAAGGATTTCAGTCAAGATTGATTGGTAGGAAGGTTTGGAACAGAATTTAGGTTGGTGTTTGAAGGACAAAGATCAAAATGATGATCTACCTCCATGTAGGAGGTAGGTTTAGCCGCTATGCAACCCTAGAGGTTTATGAGAGAGAGAGAGAGAAGCCCAAAAAATGTACTAGAGTTAATAAAAATGATTTAAAGGTACCTAACTCTAAATAAAGTAATTATGGATGTATTACGGTAAAAACTTTATTTTATTGTTGTTTGAGGTTTGGTTATTGACAATTGTATTTACTAGCTCATGAATTTGTTCTATTGTGATGCGAATTTGTTTCGTTTGAGTTATAATTGTCTACAATTATAAATTGTCAACCATATATTTGTACAAAAAAAAAACTAAAGACAACCCCTGAAAAATTTCCCCCCATAGCCCCCGACCATCCATCAGCGGTCAATGCTTTGCACACTTCCAAGCCTTACCCAGAAAATTTTTCAGGCCCACAACCACTGCTTAAAAGGCCAAATTTCTCTTAATACACCCCTAGTAGAAAAGTTTAGATCAATAACAAGCATTGGAGTGGGGATTTTTAGTATTTAGTCCCATGTGGAATGATTTAATTACATCCAATCTCATATCTTTTTTATTTTTTGTAGTTGGTCCTATGGAGTGGTGGTTAAAAAGTTCATGGGACATGTGTCATTTTTTTAAGAAAACACAGGACGGTTGGAAACGGTTATCATAGGTTATGGAACTAATTAAAATTATAAAAATACATGGGATGAGTGAAAATTAAAATTTTCAAAGTGGAAATAAAGCCTAAAACACTAAACAAAAAAACAAAATACAACAGACTAAAAGGCCACAGCAGGGAGGGGAAAGAACTCTAGACTGTTGCAGGTTACCCATACGAGGGGAATTTATTATACCTTCTTAAACGCTATACAAAGTTGAATATTCATCAATTATAAAGGTGTCCATGTGGACTAAACCCATATATATATTCTTCTCAAGTAACCTACCCACGTTACGATTGTTAGTTTTTCGTAAACCCTCTGTCTTTATACACCTAGAATAGATCGTCTCTCATATTCTCTATTGTCGTATCTGTAAGAGTGTAGTTCCCTTGTAGCCTGGGAGTATGCTAATACTAGTTAAGGTGTAACCCCTATAGGTATGGTGATAAATGATAACCCGAAAACTTTTTAATAAACACAAGTAAACACACAATATTATATTTGATCAACACTCAGATTGGACTCACAATACACTCGTGTATAACTCAAACAATAATAAAGGAAACTCATAAGTAACTCAGTCAAAGGGAAAGAGGAGTAAGCACCCTAGATACACCTTGGTAGGCAGCCAAACACACCAACAACCCTTGAAAGATCTCTAGTTATCTATTAAAAGCTTCACAATAAATGACAATGGTGGGTGAGTAAGAACTCTGGTTTGCAATAACTTCTCGCTGGTATATTCTCTCCCTAGAAAATAATCTCTAGAAAGAACCCCCTCTCTCAGAAGTAGTTGACGACAATAAGCAACTACCCACACCACTCTCGATATGCCTCAGTCCTTCACAGCTGTGAAATACATTCCCTTATACTTAACGTCACAAACATCCAATGCATGATGGGCCAGCCAGTCCTACGACATAAACATTATATGCCAAGACATGCCTTTTGTCTAACCATTGTGCGACAGAATACTGTCACCACAGAGGTGGCTCACCAATTGTCTGACAACTCCAAATATCACGGTGCTTTACTCAAGTATGAGATGGACAGTGTTTAGATGGTTAGTTACCTCACCTAAAGTAGATGTGATGTTAGGTAGAGGGTTGTTTGGTTCGAAAACTTGACAATCGATGGAACTTAAGGTTGCTTCGCACAAGCTTCCACGGTGATGTAACAACCCTCACTTGTGAGAGCCTATTTTATATTTATTTACTATGTGAAATAATTATATTAAATGCCGAAATGTGGAGTAAATATTAATTTAATGTGGAAAAGGTTAATATTTACTAAAATGTTTTATGATTTCCTAGTGAGTAGGTAAAAATATCCATGTTGTGATTTATTGTGTCATAAGGTTTAAAATGACATTTTGGTTTAATACGAAACCGGAAGTTAAAATAAGTTATAAAAATTCCCAAATGATAATTTAGAGGGTGTAGTTAGTCCCGGTAAGTGCGAGACAGTCAAAATGAGTGACATATTGCATTTTGGTATTTCGGGCACTTTTGACTGGTTATAGCTTAAATGTGTAGTTGCGATTTATTTTATCGCGTATTGATCATTTGAGTGGGCTTCTTAGACTTAAGCCACGTTTTATTCTCCCAATCTTATTTCTATTCTTCCATTTCACATTTGAGCCCTATAGAGAGTAGAGAGAGGAAGAGAACTTTGGAGAAAGAGAGAGATTGGAGCTTGGATTGTTGCCTCCACCAAATCAAATCTGAATTTGCAATATCAAGGCAAGTTATCTACTTTCTACAATGTGATTTAAGGAGAATAATTAGTATTGATAGTTATGAATTGTTATGGTTTGTCATTTTAGGGTTTTGTTAGATTTGTGGGTATTATAACTCTTGGAAGTTAATTTGGATGATAAATGTTGTTAATGATGGTAGATAGATATATTTATGATGAATAGGTTGTAATTTGTCATCTTGGGTTGGTTGGATTTGGGTTTAAGGAGAAATTTTGAGTTTAAGACTCCATAGCCAAAATTGGCAAAACTCGCAGGGCCGAATCGATTCGCCCAGGGACAGTTTCCAGGTCTGGGTGGACCGAATCGATTCGGTCATTTCCGAATCGATTCGGCTGATATGCAAATGTTGGTTTTCCTGATCGAATCAATTCGGTTGGTCCGAATCGATTCGCTTGTCTGGCCGAATCGATTATCCCCAGTCCGAATCGATTAGGAAATCCTGCATTTTTCTTTTGTTTTTCCTTTTCAAATTTTAACCTTTTTCTTTAGGATTAGGACCTAGGAATCTTCTTGTATGAAGTAAACTTAGTGTCCTAGAGTAGTAGTTGGGTTTGGTCATCACCCTAGACTAGAATTGGGTCATCTGGGATTTATTCTGGGGAGGTTTAAGGTAATGTTAAGGCATTACTTCTTTTATTGAATTTTTAGAAGTTAGGAAGTAAATGCCCATGCTGGGAGACTTTAGGGGCTTATCAGAGTTATATGAACTTTGGGAATTGTATAATCAGAATGATTATTTGGAGATTAAGTCGGGACTTGTAATTTGAGGAATATTAATGATGATATTCAATGAGGATAGGTTCGAATAATATGAATCCAATTGTTTAATGAGGATAGGTTCGAATAAAATGAACCAAACTATTCAATGATGATAGGTTCGAATAAAATGAACCAAACACATGGATAATGGAAATGGAAATTGGTAATGGAAATTGAAAATGATAATGAGATTTAAAATGGTAAATGTTAATTTACTGATACACACCTCTCTAAATACTATCATAAGGGAAGTCCGCGCGCGAGGTGATGCCCCCTGACAAATTAACGCAGAGTGGATATAGCCCTAGGCCATATGAGCGCTGTTTTATATATGTATTTTTCTGCGATGGGTAGAATATTCTGGGTGTGGTCTTGACTATCCCGCAGGCATATGGCCGCTTCCCGACGTTGCATTATGAGCCCAGGTTGTCTTATATGTGATAGGCCCTGGAAGATGATAGCTATTTAGGGGCGCGCCCAGTGGGGAAACTTGGAGGGGCAGTCTTAGAATCGTTATATGTATGTGAATATAAATTTTCTGCATCAAATGGGACTTGATGGATATTAATTCCATAAAGAGCATAAAACCATACCACAAAGAGCAAGTGATTGAGATATGTGCCATGAAGGGCACTTGATAGAAATTATATTCCTGATAAGGAATGGAAAGATAAAAATGGAAATGATGATTAATGATGGAAAGTTTTAATTAACGAAGTGAAATTATATCTTCTTGATTAAACCGAATAAATGGTTTTATTCCTAATAAGGAATGTGAGAAGGAGATGGTAATTGGATTAATGAGAAGAGGTTTTTAATTAAAGATGTTTACTTATAATTCTCTTGTGTGAATGATTTACATTTCATAATTAGTTAAAATGTCTTAAATTGTAATGTAAGTTTAACATGCTATTTAACATGCCATATTATCATCCTTGTCATTCATGCATAACTGTTCATTCTTATCATGCTTTTTATTCTTCTGGTGATCATATAAAACCCGGCCCTGACCGGTTCATTTTCCTTCTTGTGTATATGATTGTATCCGCTCAGGTGCTCCGCCGCAAGGGCGCCCGTTGTGATTATTCCCAAATCCCTTTGCTTTCGTCGAGTTGTAAGATTTTGCGGATTATTACAGAACATTGTATTAGACGCCTTCATTTTTGTGTTCTAGATATGATCGGATTTTAACTCGAGCGAGTGGCCCAAACTTTTGTATTTGATTAATGAATGTATTATCTATATATTAAATGATGGTAATACGTTGTATGTAACCGTGGACCGACAGCATATTCGGTCATTTTCTTGTACATTCGTTTTAGATGTATTATATATACTCTTTTGGAATCCCACTTGCTTGTCAGATTGGGTTGTTTAGTTTAATTTTCTTAACTGGTTTTAAATTTCTAAACTTTTTGACAACCCGTTTTCTGATTTATTGGGTGGTTTTCCCGTATACTCAGTTTATTTTTGTGATGCTGAGAATGATATCCATCCATGATTCCTGTTACGTTTGAGTATCGGGCTGGCCACCCCTTATCTCGGATCGCGGGTTATCACAGGTGAAAGGTCTCTCGGTGTTTTATCAGGTGTATCTAATATTGTCAAGACAAATCATAATGTTGCATTACTTCTCAATGATCCAAACCAAGTCCCTCTGAAGTTCCCACAGTGAGGTCACTCGATAGAGCATGAAAGCTCTCTCAGGCCCTGCGAGGCCTGGTCTCTCGCGAGTACTATTTGACCTCACCCTAAATAGCACTACAATCATAACATCATTAAAATTTGTGTTAAATTACAACATAACTAAGTAAAACAATGAAGACAAAGGATGATCTCTCTTGGCCAGCCTCTTCGCTGGAAGACGTCCCTAGGATACCACACTAAGCTGCCTCACTTGAGTTGCCACGCTGAGCTGCCTCGCTTGAGTTGACACGCTGAGCTGCCTCGCCTGAGCTGCCACGTTGAGGTGCCTCGTTGCCTTTAATCTCTTAAGTCTGTTATAGTAGTGGGGGAGTCTTATCTCTAATTCGGCAATTATCTTCAATCCCCCCTATATTTACCCCTTCGTGTAGAGATTTGTTGTGGTAACGAGAAATGTCTGCATGAAAACTTCTCAATACCATGAAAACAAAATCTTACATCTCCGCCTCCATTGGCACTTATGCCGTTATCTCTGTCAAGAAAACGTTAAATTCTCCTCAATGTACCTGAACCAAAGCGCAGCATATTATCGACGAATGGTGAGGGGACATCGCAACTTTTTCCTTTCGTTGTGCCTCAGTCGTTCTGTCTTCTTTCCTGCCTATCAAAATTCTCACAAAATATTTGAGGAATCTATTGATTACCCATCCTGACTATTCAAAAGTTAAATTATCCCCTATTTGTGCTGTTTCGTTCCCGTATACAACGAGCTTGTGATACATGGGTATTTTCATTAGGACTTCCCCAAGTAGTATGAAATCTCCCCCCTAAACATCCCAAGCGTTTTGACTTGTAAAATTTTCCCAATATAACTGTTAAACTATGAAATCCTCCCCAATTTCGTCATTCTGTTACTCTTCCTTATTTTATCTTGTTCAAAAAGTAAAATTATCCCCGATGTACCTAAGCCAGAAGTAACTCCAACCGGGCTTATGGCAAGGGGACATCGTGAACTTTTTGAACTGCGTTGCATAGAGTCTTTCCTCTAATGTTGAAATTCTCCTTCCTAAATTATCCTCGTGATACTTGTAGTTAGATGAACACTGTTTCATCTTGTTCAAAAAAGCAAAATTCTCCTCGATGTGCCTGAGTCAAAGTTAACCCTATTTGGACTTATGGCGAGGGGACATCGTAGCTTTTTAAACCGTGGTAATAGCTTCTACGTTGTGGGTTTGAAATGAAACAATTTTTGTCATTATCCCTCCAATATGTTGTATCATCGTTTGGGACCCTAAGGTTTACGATATGTCTCATAAATTCTAGAACCAAAATCGTAACTTCTTTTGAAATCAAACCATTTCTCTTCACCAGACGCCACTTTATTAATGATGTGGGAATGTATTTTCAACTGTCAAAGCGCCCCCTGAAGTGCCATGTGTCCATTTCAAATAATTATGGGCGTCTTGGCACATATGGAGAGGGGAAACGCAAACGCTAATTTGAAAAAATTGAACGGCTATTATCCAACACTTAGCCGCTTTTCTCATTTACCTTACCTTCGTCTTCTTCAAACTCCCGGAGATTTTTAGAGAGAGAGAAAATCAAACCGCCATTGTTGCCAAGCATCTCGTCTAGTTCTTTCCTTCTTTGCCCTTTAGGCCGCCTCTGGTGACTGTGTTCCACGATATTAAGCCCTCTCTTTCTTCTTCTATACAAACTTTTACCCTCACCACCATCTGTAATGTCTTCTTCAAGCACTTTGAATGCTCCTACCACTGGTGCTCAGTCGACTAATACCACCACTACTGATGATGTTGTCCGTCTGGATGCCATCGCTCTGGTGGCAGATCGCGAGGAACAACTTTGGTTCTACATTCGTTCCACCATTTTTGGTAAGGATGATGATTTTTCTAGTGTGTGCAAGACTGTGCGTTTAAGGGCCAAGTGTGACCCTTTAACACTTGGTGATGAAGACGAGTCACCAGATGTTTGGGGTTTCTTCCCCCCAAGAGGGGATAATGCATTTTCACCTTAATCGAGGCAACTTCCCGCATTCCCATATTAATTTCGAAGGGCCTGGCGGTTCTCCACTCCACTTCACTAACTGGAACCACCATATACAATTTACACACGTAGAGGCTTTTTCCAAGGTGGTGCTTCATCGGGTAACCTGGTTTGGTGAGTTCAGCCTGTCCAAAAATAATTCCACCCTGCAAGACCTTGGTTCTCGTTGCAACGTTATAACACATACTTTCTTGGCTACATGGGGAGAATTCACAGTGATGTTGGAAGATGTCTGTGAATTACTTGGGCTGGAGCCTACGGGTACCACTGCGTATAGCGATGAGGATATAGATACCAAAGAGGCTGCTTCGCGTACTGAGTTGGACAAGATATGTAGACACTGCATAGGGACTTCGAATAAGGCCACCTTCACTCCACTCATCAGTTATTTATTCCAGTCCTCACCTGTAAAAGGTGGTTCCTCTGTGGTTAAACCAGGTAAAGGTACACCCTTAGAGATGTCTTCTTATATCCTAGATATCCTTTCTCATTTCATCATTCCCGGGAAACCCAATGACCAACCTCAACGAGACCTCATCAATATTTCTATTAGTTTGGCCATGGGATTTATACTTCCCCTGGTTGTTATAGCGTTGGGGTCACTTGGTTGGACAAGACCCACTATGACATGGAACGGTCTCTTAGCCATTATAACTTGGCCAATTTTTCCAACACTATAATTTTAAATGGCTTCCTTTATAGTCGTTTGCCTGTGATAGCTTCTGTCAAAAAACCTTTCCCCATTCGTGATTACCTTAAGCCTAATCGCCTATTTAGATTTCATAAAAAACAAAGCAGGAAAGAGATTCTCCCCCTTATTGACGAATTTGATTGCTTAAAAATGCAACCTTACGGTGACGATTCTTTTACCCATACTTGTCATTCTTTACTCATGAGACCAGGGTTGTTAGTGCTACCTCGAAGGAGCTTGTCACTGGATATCCCTTGTTGGTCGTGGTGCTTCTGTTCACCCCAGGCTATTTGCCCTCGTTCACCGATTGGAGTTTTTCTTCAGAGCACTATAATCCTAACTGTTGCTCCTATCAATTTGGCTATGATCAGGGGATGCCTCGTCCAGTTTTCCAGGCTCACCAACGCAAAGCCACTTTTTATGAGGCTTGTGAGTGTTATACATCTGCTGTTATTTCTTTTATATGTTCAATGATTATTGGGCGAGTCACCATCATAAAACTTACAAGGAAAGGGATATAACTTACCTCTTCTTTACCAAGTACTCATCGCTGCAGCTCAACAATATCAGGGAGTTCGTTCTCAGCCAGTCAGTTTATCCCCCAATTTTTAATTTCCCACCGTTAGAGTTGGATCTCAAGGTCAACTCCGTCCTCGAGGCTAAATTCCCTCTGAGTATCACACACAAAGCTTCTTCCCACGGGCTACCCCTTATTATCTCGTGGTTCCCGTTACTGCCCCTAAGCTCAAAAAAGCTCCAACACCCAAATATCCTTCCCCTTCTGAAGGTGTTTCTGGCGAGGATGCTCCGATTGTTACAGCTCCGGACCTTCTAAGCCTCTGACCAAGATAATTAGGGCCTTTATGAGTGGGACTTCTTCAAAGTCTAAGTCCCAACCCAAACCTAAAGATCCCTTACATGCATTCCATATTGCCTTCATCCCTCCCCTTATGTTTGTCGAAGTGAGTGAGGAACTAAGGCAGAAAGTTCAAGCTGGGGTGGATCAGATAAACATCGAGTTTCAACGGCACACTACTGTTGTGTTTTCCACTATTATGGTAGATCCATTGGATGGGGTATCAAAACAAAAGAAGAGTTCAAGATTTCCCTCTAGTCTTGGTACTTCTAGAATTAGGAAAAAGACTCTGGGTACTAAGACTCAAAGGAAACGGGATCCTGATGTACAACTTGCCCCAGCTACTTTTGCTGCTAAGGCTATTACTTTAGATGACAGTCCTAACGCTGATCGATGTCACACCAAGAGGGCTTCACCATTTACTTCCCCCCCTTCCTCACCAATGGTGATATCATCCCATTCTTCTCCTGAACGAGATGTATATATATTTTCCTCACTTAGCCATTTCCATCTTAGCGAACTATATTTTCTAACACTTAGAAACTTTGTGTAGGAGATTGAAGAATAAAGGTTCGATCCTCCTGTGAGGCCCTTCATAGGGGGATGCTTCGGGGATATTTTTATCGATGCATTCCCTCCCCATTCTCCCATGATGGGCTGGCCTACTCTCGTTGTTCCCCCTCCAGGCGTGCAGAGGAGGCTGTCAGGAGGGATGATATTTTTAGAGAATTCGTTGGGGCTTCTCTATCATAAAAAAAACTCTCATGTCTTCTACTGCATCATCTTCCCTTCCTATCGCCCCTCTGGACGTTATCCCAGCTTCATCTTACCCCTAGAGGTAACAGTTTATTTGTGACTTAGCTGTACTTTTCCTCCCTGAGTTATTCTTCTATCCTTCATATTTTTCTTGGTCTTTCAAGTCGTAACTGGCCCTGATCTGACCACATCTCCCATTGGATCAATTATGCACTTCCCTTGATAAGAACTGTAATTGTGTTGTCTACCTTTTTACATATTACGGGGGTAAGGTAACTTCTTGCATTTTTTGCATTATTAAACTTTGTTGCCCATGCCTAACGCTTTATCATTGTGTGCAGCTTTCCCCCAGTTTGAATCCTCCATCATCACTTGTGGCTCCCTATGCTATGCAGGTCACCGTTGGGTCATTTGCCCACCCAGGGGTCTCTTCAACCCATACGAGTGTTGACCTATGGGAGATCAAATGGTTCCTTCGAATTCTCCCTCAATCTTAGCCTAGTTCTTTTCTCTGAATTAGGTTCTTCGTTAAATGTTGAGGTTCCTCTGGCTGAGGGTCCTATGGAGGCTTACAAGGAAATTAATTTTCCTACCGCGGTGTCTGTCGTTACAGCTGTTTCTATTCATATCGTTCTTGCTCTAGCCATCCTTGAGGCATTTTGCTATTTTCTCCTTATTTCTTGCATATGTATGTCCTTTATGCCTTTGGTGTTATTTTATCAATGTACAACCTCTTGTTAAAAAAATCTCAAAATCCACCTATAATGGTGACTTAATTATGAAAATACACTTGTTAAGATTTTTCGTCAAACTCCACCTATAACGGTGACTTAACAATGCAAACACACTTATTAAGATTTTTCATCAAACTCCACCTATCACGATGACTTAACAATGAAAACACACTTGTTAAGATTTTTCGTCAAACTCCACTTATAACGGTGACTTAACAATGAAAACACAATTGTTAAGGTTTTTCTTCAAACTCTACCTATAACGGTGACTTAACGATGAGAACACACTCGTTAAGTTTTTTTTATAAAACTCACCTCAGTTTTTTTTCTTTTTGCAGGCTGTGAGGGATCCTACCATCGTTCCAACCCTGACTCAGTGTTCTTCAATGATTGTTGAATCCATGCATGAAGATCAAGTCCCTTCTGAGAACTCAAACGAAGACGATCGTGGCTCAACTATAAATCTACCAGCGAATAGTGAGTCAGGATGTGAGGTTCCTTCTCCAGATATGGGTCCCCCGACTTCTGTCTCATGGTCCTTTTCCAGTCTCCTCAAATTTCTACGATGGATTGGTTTATCATTGAACGTATTTCCCAGACCATCCTGATACTTTTACAGTTAATTTCCTGCGCTCTAACGTATTGGTGATAAGCCACAGATTACAAGGTTTGGTGGTCGTTATTGTTGAGTTCGTCAATACCCAAACATCTGACCTTACTAGGGTTCTCATCAAGTGTCACTTGGGTAATTTAAAGGATATGGGTAAGGATGGGTTCCAACTGACTTTGCTAACTAACAACTTGAAGCTTTTGAAGAGACATCAGTTGGAAACCAAGAGGGAGCAATATCTAAAATAAGTTGAGGACCAGCGATCTGAGGAGAAAATACTAGCAGAGTTGGCCCCTCTACTAGTAGTGGCTGGAGAAAAAGTGAGGGATCTAGAAAAAGCTTTGGCAAAGGCCAAGCTAGAATGGGAGGCCCTATTGATTGAGAGAGCTCAAGTGCAGACCCGTCTCGAAGGCTTCATCGTTGCCCAGCAGACGTACTTGGAAGCTTCATCGGGCTTTCTTGGGGACTTCTTTTGATTTTGTCTATTTTCTTTATTTATACCGAATGTTGTTCTTGGGTAATAGCTCCTAAATTTGTAAATTTATCCAACTCGCGTCAATAAAAGATATAGTATTTTGCACTATTCTAAAAAACCCGCCTAGGCTCCGCCTAGGCTTAAGGCTTGGGAGAAACGCCTCGCCTTACGCTTTTCACGCCTTATTCTTGGTAAAACCCTTAAGGCGCACTTTTTTCTAAAACCAACAATGATTTAGTGAAACGATGTCGCCTTTTAAAGAATTTGTTTACAAACAGGACCATTATCTCATCCAAAATAATCAAATAGTATTTTAATTTGCATATATTCAGACATATTTTTATGATCTGTGCAATTTATGTATTTTAATAGCCTTGTTATGGTTAAAAATATTAAAATGTATTAAGAACGCCTAAACGCCTTTTCACGCCTTTTTACGCTTAGGCCCACCTAGGCTTCTAAGGCTTAAGACTTGACCTCCACGCCTCAATCACGCCCCGCGTTTTTTAGAACCTTGGTATTTTGTCATCATGTATTGTTTTGTTGCAATATCTCTACTTATCATAAAGTTCAAGATTTTACAATCTATGAACAAACTCTTTCTTTTTATCTTATTACAAAAGAGAAATAACTCATACAATGGATTGCACCAAAGTAAAAATAAATCATTTCTAACTGAGGTTACTATCCTATATATGATAAACTTGTAACCATTTATTGTTAATCTTGAAAGGTTTATCCTCTTCCATTTTAGAAATTAAGTAGTAACCTGAATCTTGAGCCTCCTTTACAGTGAAATGTCCTTACCAATACGTAGTGAATTTAGGCAATGGGAACCCACGATTATGCTTCATAACTGCCTTCAAGACTAAATCCCCTTTCACAAATTTCTTGGGCCTCACCAAGTTGTCATATGCTCTTGAGAGTTGTTTCGTGTATATTTAGAAATATTGCATCGCGTTATCTCTGTGCTCATCTAGCACTTCCAACTGTACATGCCTACTCTGAGGGAGCATGCTGCTTCGCAAGGAAAATCGAGCAGATGGGACTTCTAGATCTACTGGCAAAATTATTTTGGCCCCAAACATAAGTGAGAATGAAGTGTACCCCATAGGCTTCCTCTTAGTCATTTGATAGGCCCACGGGACTGCTGGAATCTTATCATCCCACGATCTTGAAAAGTCTTCCATTATTTAGGCCAAAATGTTGACCAAGGTCTCGTTAGTTGCTTCGGCTTAACCATTTCCCTTTGGATACGCCATGGTTGAGGTATGATGGATGATGGAGCATTTGTTTATAAGTATCGTTACTTCTTTATTGATAAATGGGGTCCCGTTATCAGAGAGGATAACCTTTGAAATCCTAAATCTACAAAAAAATGTACACCCTGATAAAGTTATCCACCACACCTACAGTTGCTCTCTCGAGTGGTATCGCCTCAGCCCATTTTGTAAAATATTTTTTTGCCACGAGTATCCAAATCTTCCCCCTCAAAGATGGGTATATCACCCCTACTAGGTTAAACATCCAAGTGTAGAATGGGTAAAGAGTGGCCAAAGAATGTAAGTCCACCGAAGGGGCATGGATTATGTTTCCATGTAGTTGGCACGCCTTGCATTTTTATACAAACTCAGTAAAATCCTTTTCTAGTTGGCCAATAATAACCCGAGGTCATTAGTTGGTCATATAGATTTTCTTCTCCAATGTGAGGAGGATCGTGAGCTTGTTTCAAAACTTCCATTACCTCCTCCTTTATGATGCATCGTAATGGTCTGTTGAAGTACCCTCTTTGATAGAACTAATCTTCCGGGACATAAAATCATGGGGCCTTCGCTTTAGTCCCATCGTATCTATTTTCTCCAAAGTAATAGCTCTGTCTATGATAAAGTCGATGTAAAGCTACCTTTAGTCTTCTTGAGTTTCAACGAAGTGGCATTCAGCTGTCTGAAAGAAGAGTTGACCCTTATCACACCTTCATTGCAATTCTGTTGCGTCCTGCTTCATTGTTGGCCAAAAGTATCCCTCCCTATGAATTCTTTTGTATAGAGGGATATCCATTATTTCACAATGTTAGTCATGTGTCTTCTTTAATCTGTGTTCTGCTTCTTCTGGATCGACACATCTTGACAGTTATCCTCCCACGTTCCTGAAGTAGAGGTTTCCATGATTAGAAAAGTATTATGCTAGCTCCTTCAGTTCCATCTTGACTTCCACGGACTCTAACTGCCTTTTGATCTTGCCCCTCTAATATGAATCACCTTCCATGGGTAGGATTGATTGCACAACTGATGGAGTTGTTCTCCGTTGGACCAACACAGTAGTTGTATCAATTTTTATAGGCATCAGCATGTCTATTCATCGTTCTGGGATGTCTTCTTATCTTGACTTGATGGAACTAATTAATCAGCCATTGAATGATCGTTCTATAAGGCAGGAGACTGAGGTGATTCAACGCATATTCCCCGTTCACTTATTAGACCACAAAGTTTGAATCGCTTTTGATTCATAGTAAACGGATGCCCCTTCGAAGGGCCTCTAGCAACCCCAGTACCAACGCATCATATTCCGATTCATTGTTGGAGCAAGGGAAATCTAATTTGTAAGAAAGACAAAATTCTTCCTTACCTTTAGAAAAGATAACCCCTTCTCCTTCTTTCTTTTTTGTCCAATAACCATCGAACTGCATAGTCCATTCTTCAAGGTTGGCATCTAAAAAATTTACCTGTAATTCGTCTCCTAGAATGCTTTTTCGGGGTGGCTCAAATAACCCATATGGGAAAATTGCCAATAAATTTTCATATTTTTGGCTCTTGATTGTGTGAGGGATAACACATTTCAAGTCATACTCTAAAAGAATGAGGAACCACCAAGTTGCTCTTTCAATCAAAATAGTTCTTGCCGATAAAAACTTAATCGGGTCACATCTTGTTACAATGTGAATTATAAAAGACAGCATGTAATGTCTAAGTTTTTGTGCTACAAATACCAAGGCTAAACAATGCCTTTCTACACTACTACACCTTGCCTTTGGTCCATGTATGATCCTGTTCAGGTTGTAGACTAGCCTTTCTACCCTATCGGCTTCCTGTGCCAAGAGATCTCTGATAGACCTTGTGGTAAATGTTAGGTAGAGATGCAACGGTGTCCCTGCTCTTTGAGGAATCATCAATTGTGGAGAAGTGAGCAACTTCTTTAACTTGGTCAAAGACTCATAGTGAGCTTCCTCCCATTTGAATTTCATGCCCTTTCGCAGCAGCTCCATTAGTGGATGAGTTATTTCGGCTAGTCCTGGTATAAATCTCCTAAGGTAGGAGACTTTACCGAGAAAACTCTCGAGCTCCTTTGTTGTTCTTAAATATGGCATCTCCAAAATTGCTCGCTGCTTGTCCTGGTCCATATGCACTCCCTGTCGATCTACCACAAAACCAATGAACTTTCCACTTATAACCCCGAAAGCACACTTCAGAGGGTTCATCTTTAGTTTATACTTCCTGCAACGAATAAATATCCTCCTCAAGTCATCTAAATGGGACTCTTCCTTCCTCGACTTGATGACCAAATCATCCACATAAAATTATAAAAAACTAGTGAAAAAAGTCATAGTAGATGTCAATCATTGTCCTTTGATACGTTGCCCCAGCATTCTTTAACCCCAATGGCATCACTTTGTATATAAAGTTGCCTAATGGGGTCCTGGACGCCGTTTTCTCTGCGTTTGTTGGATCCATCTTGATCTGGTTGTATCCCACATACCCATCCATAACATTGTACATCTCATGACCTGTCGTTGCATCAATCAAGCTATCAATGGAGAGGGAACTCATGCTCTGGGTAGGCTCTGTTCAAATCTTTGAAGTCTACACAAATCCTTATCTGATTTTTATTCTTCTTCCCCACCGGGAGAATGATTAAAAGCCAAAGTGGGTGTTGTATCGGTTCAATGAACCCTGCTGCTAGAAACTGTTCCACCTTCTCTTTGATCTTTAAATCTTGATCAAGTTTGTAAGTTCTTGTGGCTTGCTTCACCGGTATGGCTGAAGGCATAACGTTAAGCTTGTGGTAACTCACTTCTTCATCTAGCCCCTCCATCTCTGTGTATTTCCATGAAAAAAATCCCTATACTCCCGAATTAGCTCAACCAGGGCCCCTCTTTTCTCCTCACTCAAATCTTTCAAAATGAAGATGGGCCTTGGGTCTATTCCTTCATCGGCTAAGTCTAGTTGTTCTAGTTCTTGCATTTATGGCTTCGGTCGATTTGTCATATACTCTGGCTATTCTCCCACTTCCTCTACAAACTCTTGTATAAGAGTTGTCAGTGACCATACATTTCCCTTGTTGGTCTATCAAGAAACATTTATACACCGGGTCAACCTCTTCATCAACTTCTAGATCAACTCTTTTGACTGCCTTCTCACACCCTCAAAGGAGGTAAATCACTTGTAATACCCCATAATTTTATTGATTTTTATTTAAGGGATTAATTAAATTAAATGAGAATTAATTGGGAATTAATCCAAATTAAAATACTTGCGAGATGTGAGTTGGTATTTGATTATGATGTTAAAGTTAAACATTTCTGAGTACTTATGGTAATATATAAGTATTGAAAATATTAAAATTGTCGCGAGGCAGAAATACAATAATTTAGAAATTTAGTTGGGACGCGCGTGTCAGTCGCGTCAGGAATGAAATTATTTAAATTAAAAAGTGAATTATATTTTTATCAACCGTATGATCATTTTGAGTGCGTCAACGTGTTCGGAAGGGTCGAAATAGTCAGAAAACACTAGTCGGGGGTTTAGTTTGGGTCCCAAGGCATTTTTAGGCCAAACCGGCAACCTAGAAGGGTATTTCGGTAATTTAAAAAATTAGGGAATTAAGACCCACGAATTTTAGTGTTAAATTAGATATTTTAAAAGATCCACTAAGGCCATTATCATCCAAAAAGTGAGAGAGTGGGCTTCGGAGGTTTTTGAGAGAAGTTAGAAAGAGGGTAAAGGGTTCCCAAGCCAAACTATCTCCACACCAGCAGTTTTGGAAAGGATTTGTGACCAGAAAGAGGAGAGAGCCAACCTTGAACCATCGACAACACATCTGAAGAAAGAATCTAAGGTAAGTGATTTGATATTTTTAAGTGCATTGCATATTTCTTCCATGTTTAGTGTAGGAATTGTTTTGTCTTGAAAGTTTTGAGGAAAACCTAAGGAAATTATTATAGAAACTCTAAAGTTGGGTTATGGATTGCATGTAGAATGACTATGGACGAATTTAGTATCTAAAAAATTAACTATGATGATTTAAAAACGGATTTATGATGGGTAATTAGACACAATAAAATTATGGGTTCATGTTCATAGGGTTTGGGGTAAAATTTGGGAATTTATGAAATTGCATGTTGATTAATAGGATTTGACCCCAAAAATATGTTAAGAAGTGACCTAAGAGGACTTAGAGTAGTTTAAGAACATTAAAATGTGATTGGGATGATCTTAGGATGAATTTAGAGAAGAGAAAAAGGAAGAAAAAACGAATTGGGCGAAGTCTGCCATCTCGTTAGAAAACCTGCCCAGGTCGTTCGAACGACCTCATTCGAATGAGCTTCTAACGAGATGACAGTGTCCCTTCTAATGAGTTGGTAGTTCATTTGAAGCCATTCGTTCGAACGAGGTTTCTAACGAGCTCGTTCGAACCTCCAGTAAACTTGTTTAAATGAGTGTTAACCTTTCCTTGTTGACCAGTGGGTATAGTTGTGAAGATTTAAGTATGTTGAGGAGTAAAACATAGAATTTTGTAGTAAACCGAATGACAATTATGGGTTAGGAAATAAGTACCTAAAATTTACGACGTGAGAAGGGTTGATAACTTTAATGTATTATATGCGGGGACTTGTAAACGTGTAACATTTAATGATGGTATAGAATTGAGAAATATACCTCTATTACTATGATAAGATGTCTAAGAAGTGTGAATGCTTAGTATATGTGGTTATCTGTGTATAACATACCTACCATACTTGCTATCATGGGAGGTCGGCGTTCGATCAGGTCCATCTAATCTTTGTGTGCCTACGGGGGGATTTAGATTGGTACCTCGAGGACATAGGTCAGAGAAGGACTTATTGAGAAGTTAATAAGTCTGCTGATCATGGGAGCATAGGTATGTGCGTGACTCGTGTGATGTGAACTATGTTCGCCTCCATTATGTGTGAATGTTGTCATTTGAGAACGATTCCTAAGAGATTCAAAATGCGTGGTCCTTATGTACGTGATGTACCGGGATTGGATAGCAGAGTATGTGTACACCGCAGCTTAGACTCGGGGTGCCAGTATTGTATATTTATGATGAGAATAATATACTGTTAATTGAAATGAACTGTCATGTATAAATGTAAGTGTGAATAATAGCAACATTTTAGTGGAGTTAAAAGTGGAAAAATCTCTCATGATTAGCATTACTAATATTGGTAACTAATAAGAAAAGTAAAACTCCCTGTTTAAATTAAGATGTTGGGAATTAAATCGTGAATCGTATAGTAATGTTAGATTGTGTATTGGACTAGTTAGATGTGGGAATAACTCTAATGGGTACGGGTACGATAGGAGTGCACAATTAGTTGAGAGGTGAGGAACTCATGTGAGTGCACGCACTATCATGTACTTTATATTCACTGTTTAATTATATTAAACACTTGCTGTATTTTAAACTGTTTTCACAATCGGGCTCTGACCCGTTTTCTTTCAAATCTATTTTCTTGTAAAACCTCTTAGGTGCCCAGCCACAAGGACACCAAGTATAGGAGTTCCATTCCGATGACGTGTTGTCGCTGCTGTGGAAGTTACAGTACCTTGACAGTAGACGCCTTCACTTTCGATCTTGACTCTATTATCAGATTTCCTAATCTATTGGGCATGTCGCCCCATTTCTTTTAGAGACATTTTATCTATTCAGTTACTTCAGATTTTGGGTTGTAATTAAATTAATTATTCAGGCTTTGTATTTATTTATTTCAGTATTCGGAATGTTGTGAGGTGTATTCCTCCAGATTCAGTTTATTACATCGTTGTTCTATTGTGACTATGGTGTGGTTGTTATGTTAGCATTTCATAATCTAACTTATTGCATGTTAATCGGATTTAATTAAAATTGGTAACTCACTTTTTAAATATTAGGTGGCTAGTAATTGTAAAAATGTTGTCGACAGTGATGCTATGAACTGAACCAACTTGACATTTTGTATTAATTTGAATAAAGGAGTAGCTACCCGGTATTTAATTAATCGGGGTGTCACGTCACTCTCCCATCCTCTGTGATTTTCTTCTTCCATTGTTTGCTCGTCATTACAACTGCCTTCCTGGAAACTTATGCCAACTTGCTTCCCAAAAACCTTCTCAACACACTCTGTCATTGGACCTTATGCTCCATCGGATTCATCCTGGGCCTCATTCTATCTTTGAGCTATTTTGAGAGGTTTTGCATCTTGGGATTAGCACGATGAACTTCCTCGGTCACTTCCTTTCCTCTTACCCCGTCGCTACTCTGTCCATTCACAAGTCCCATCCGTTCTCTGATAGAGGGAACTCTCACTCCCTTCATCCTTCTCGTTAAGACCCTTGCATCTTCCTCTAGCTCTGTGTAAAAAGTTACATCTACCAAGAGAGCTTCTTCGGGGGCAAAAGGCTTATTCGTTTCACATATAAAGATTTCAGTCCCCTTTATATTTGCCTTCGCACATTGATGATATGTCAAAGGGACTAGGCCATGATTGTGCATCTACACCCTTCCTATCAGAAAGTGGTACGAAGTAGCACTCTCAATCATATGGAATTTGATGTGTGAAGTAAGATTCCACATCACAATTCCAAAGTTCACATATCCAATTAACTTGGATGATTAGTTGTCATAACCAGAAATCACCAGAGGCATTGGTATCAACCTTTCCTCTGTTGGCTATCTGGAAAGAATCGATAGGCATGATATTTACTGATGCTCCCCCGCCCATTAAGGCCCTTATAAAACTGACCCCTTTAATACTAGCAGTTATATACAGGGGCCTGTTATGCCCGAATCTCACAGCCCTGTCAGCATCACTAAAAGTTACCTCAGACAAAAACTTTCTCACTAACCTGGCCATGGGCCGTACCACCTCAGCGATGGTACTGCGTTCTTTTGTACGATGTCTAGAATTTTTTGTGTTATCTCTAATCAGCTCTCCTTCGGCATCCCCACTTGATCAAAGAACCACATGAACTTAAATGACTGTGAACCGCCTAGTACTCCAACCCTTGGTCTACTTCTTCTCCTTTTAAGTTGTACACGTATTCCACATCCCTTGCACTAGCTTCATCATAAGCTATCACCAGGTTGGCCATCCCCCTGGTACAGTCCTCCAAGGCATCCTCAAATTATTCTCATTGGATATCCAGTCCTCTCACTTCCCACTTAGCCTCCTCATTATAAGCGAATAAAAGGTTCGTCTCTTGTGGTGGCAGGGGATTGACGTTTACATTCTCCTGAGGGATCTGCAGAGTCCCCATCTTCATGTGATTGCTTATAATTATTTTTAGTGTGAAATAGGTTATCGTTGGATATCCCACCTTTCGATGGATCTGACAGTATTTAGGATCAGCTCTCGTTGTTGCATCTGGTTCCACAGCCGATGCCCTTAGGTTCATATAATGTTCCCCCTTGGATCATAGCGTTGTAATAACTGACAGCCTCTTCGACAATGCAAGGTAGTGGCGGTGGATCCTCTCTGTCCCTACCAAACTTTCTCTTGTTGTCCTTCTTTAACTGCTTGGCCCCTTCTCCTCCATTGGCGTACCCAACCCATGGGGGATGACCACGTGCTGCGATGGGCTGTATCGACTGCCTAAACATCACAGGCACCACAACGAGATTTGGCCAAATAACTAGTGATATATTTCTTACCGCCTTTAGAAAGTCCGCGAAAGTTCCTTCATGCGTTTCGTTAATGAGATGGCAGATGTACTCTAGGAGCAAACCTTCAACACAAAGGTGTAGAAGTTTGGATTGGTTGGTCTCTTCTCTTACATCGAGAGACCTCTCCCTGAACCTTCGAGCATATTCTACCACATCCTCCCCCAACCGTTACTTCTCCCTGCCTAGCTGGGTCAACGTGAACACATCTTCTGCCAGAAATAACTTCTATACAAACAGCACATGCATTTCCTCCCACGTTGAGACACTTTTAGGTGCCAAGTTGGAGTACCATGTGTAAGATTTATCGGTTAAGGATTTGGAAAACTCCCTCAACCTAAGCTTTTTATTGTTGCAGTGAGCCCCCGGATGTTTAATAAAGCGCATTATATGTTCTTTTGGGTTTCCCCCCTTTCCTGTGTACTTATCAAAGATGGGAGGAATGTAGTCCTTTGGGTAAGGCTCATCATTGTATTCCTGGGGATAAGGAGTACAAAAATCATCATAAACCAATGCTACCTCACTGGTTGATTGCGAGGAAGCTGCTATCATTTTCAACATCTCTTTTTTCATTTCTTTCCTTATTTCTTCAAAGGTAGATGCTGGTGTTTTCTCGATCATTGGGACAATAGGCTGAGGGACCATCGGTGGAATACTCGTTGCACCTGGAGTACCTACCACTGGTAGAACGCCCGTCACGCTAGGTATACCCACTATTAGAATGTCCATCCCTCCCTCGTCACACCCGTCACGGGCCCCACTGACCATTTTGGAATGTCCTTCCCTCGGGCTGACCAATGACTCTCCAGTTATCCCTTTGGCTTTTGTAGGCCTTTCGAAACTTATTATTGTCCTCTACAGCCCTGGTTGACTTCATTTCCACTTGGTAGGAAGTTAATCAATTAAAATTATCTAAATGATTTCCTTACTCGGCATACTTTCATGTGGTGTTTCACTAACACCGTTAAGTTCAATTTTGATTTTCGGCCAAATTCTTTAAACCTCCTAGCTTACTTCTTCTAGAAGTGCTGAAACAACTTGCAAACGTAACTTTGGCAACATCCATCAGTCATTCTAGTTTAATTTCTCATCCAACCTCGTATTCTATACGCGGTCCCCTTTTCCAAGTAGGAATTTCATTATGCAATTCAACCTTCATCTCCCGATCGGTCTCCAGCCTTCCCACTGCTAAGTTTCAAAATCTCACTTGCATCTCTATCATAACATCAAATGGAAGACCTCATGTTCAAATCGTACCCAAATTTCTCTTTAAATTTCGAACATACTTATATATACATGGTGGTTGACTCTAAGTACCTTATGTCTCTCCTAAGAGCTACAAATTTAACTTCAATTTTAATGTTGTTGCACTCCAATTTACAAAATATCCTTCGAATTTTCTACTTCCACTGGTCGGTTCCACTTCCTCTCTTTCTCCTCCGCATCTTCACCGATGACTTTTCAAAAGATTTCATCTGACTTCCCCCCTTATTGACTACGCTAGACGATCCTGAAATCGCTCCACCGTTACCTACGATTGTGCCTGGGGAAACCTTTTGTTCCGGAGTGATGATTAGATTATCATTTTCTTAAAATGATGACTTTTTTCATGACCACCATTCCCAAATTACTCTATGCCTTCTGTAGGGCTCCCTCTCCAGCAGTCCTTCTTTCAGCCCTCGTTGGTCGTCCTATAATATTCGGTGCTCGAAGTACAAACGATTTCTTATAAAGGGTCAGATCAATTATAACTCATAGCAATAGAACGCAATTCGCATTTATAAGGGAAGGCAACAATCCTATAATAAGGCTCTACATCAAAGAACGTTGCGCTGAAACGTAAAAATTCGTACAGATCCTAAGGACACTAGAACCTGATGCTCTGACACCACCTGTGACATCCCGCCTAATTAAGTTTCGGGTGATCAGTCCTTTATCAAATTAAATCAAAGTGTCTGGTTGGTTCATCCTTAGCATCACTGTCGAAAAATAATTTTCTTTATTTTAAACACCCTAAAATAATTAAGCTAAGTGTCAAAACATTTTCCCAATTAATTATACTCCATTAAACCTTTAATAAATTTTCATTATTAAAACAAAAGCTCTCTGCATTCCACCAGAATAAAAATACTCAACAGGAAGCAACTACTGAAATAAATAAGACTGGATAAAACATTCCAGTTCAAAGTCTCAAGCCAAAAGTGTAATATTACTCAATGCAACAAAGAAGAAATGCTAATAAGAAAAGTACAATCTCTTAATAACTAAACTGGAAGCGGGCGACACATGCCCTAACTGAATGCCTGAACTAAAAACTGAGTGGAAAGATAGAAGCGTTTAATCTCACTGACCTACAGCTTCCACAACAGCTGCAGCTTGCCAAATGATCCATGCGTCTAAGTCTGATGGCAACCCTGTGGCTGGACACCTGATATATAATATATATAGCAAAAGAGAAAAGAATAGCAAGAAACGGTTCAGAGCCCGAGTTGTAAAAATATTTTTTTAGCAAGTATTTAAAACTGTAATAATGCAAGTATTATGTGCATGTTAGTTTCGAACTCTCATATGAGATTCTGGCCTCTCCACTATTGTGCACGCCTAACGTACATCTATCCCAACTTAAATATCTATAACACTCCCACCTAGGCCATAGATTGATACTTCTAACTATATCTCGAAGGGGTGTCCCGTATCGCCCATACAATACGTTATTAAAAAGTTACCCCACATAACTAAATTTCATTATTTTCCCAGTTCGAATGGTAAAACTTTTATTCACTAAAATCATCTATTTCTCATTATTATAACTACTAATTCCACTCAGTGGGATTTTCCCCAAGTATCTTCATACAATATAGTCACAATATCCCTATATATATATATATATATGTGTGTGACACCCCGCCTAATTAAATACCGGGCGATCACTCCTTTATTAAATTAAAATCAAGGTGAACAGTTGGTTCATTCTTAGCATCACTGTCGTAAAAATACTTTTCCAATTTAAACACCCTAAATAATTAAGCTAAGTGTCAAAACCATTTAAAACCTTATTCTCATTTTATTATATCCGGTTATAAAACCTTTAACCATTTATATTTTTAAGAGTCACACATTAGGAATGAGAATAGAAATGAACATTCAAGAATTTAACCATCAATAAATAGTCCCAACATTTACAACACCAAAGGAAAACTTCCTAACAGTAATAAATCCCGAAATAAAGGTACTGAAAGTAAAAATTACAATCTCTGACAATACCAACTAATTAATAGAAAGAGGGTGACACATGCCCCTGCTGGATAAAATTGAACTAGGAGTAGAATCAAATGGATGAAGTCGTCTAAACAATAGGCCTGCAACTCTCACCTAAGCTGCAGCTCGTTCCTTCCAAGGACCCTATGCAATACGCCCCTGTGGCTGGGCACCTGTAATATATATACATATATATATATATATACAAGAGAGAAAGAGAAAAGGAAATGGGTAAGAGCCCGATAGTGTATATGATCTAAATATTCGTTTAGCAAGTATTTAAATTGATTACAGGCCAATGCAACAACATATTAGTGCGACACTCTCTTGAGAAATTCTCACCTCTCTTCTAATGTGCACACCTATCGCACTAACCTTCCCAATGGTCTATCTCGTCATATACCACACTATCTTTCTAATGATTTGACTTATCTTAGGTTATTCGCAGGGTTTACAACTAAACAACACAAGTATTTAAAACGTAAGATTTCAATTTGTAACCAAAGTTCTCCTTTTTACTTTATTAATCAATAAAGTTTTCCAGTGTCATATTATACTTTCTCAAAATAAGTATTTATAATTTGAGTTATCAACCATGTCCTACATATCAATTCACAGTAGGCAGTTCCAGATTTCAGAATTTCATATATATATTAACTACTCGTATAATATATATATTCTAACAGCACCCCACATAACAATTATGGTGCGGGCATACTCTGCTATCCAATCCCTGAATCACTCATACTAAGGGAAATACAAGTTCGGAATCACTCTCTAACTGTAGTAACACATACATAAACAATATTGAGGCGAAGCATAGATTCCAAGTCCAAGAGGTCAGTACATACCCTCACGTCTCTTAGGACCGTCCGACTATCGATCCGATAGCCCGTACCTAGGATTTCAATCTTCTAGGGTACGAGTCAATATCCCTCATAAGGCAACACAGGATAAGATCGTCCCAGCGCGGTAACCTCAGGGATAGCAAGTAGCGCGGGCATGTTTTTCATACATAGATAGCATATGCATACACAATCATATAACTATACTAATATTACCATATCAATATTGGGTATATTCTCAAATCCCATACTTACGACATTATTTCTCATATCTCATTATTTGTTATCACATGTAACAGTTCATTTCTAACCTTGATTCGGTTTTATTCCAACTTACCACATAACTCTCATGGTTATGTCCTCCCACCTATAAAAATTCAGTAGGCATTCATCTATTCTCTTTCGTAACTATTTTACGTAATCTTCTCACTTTAAATACGTAGTTTTATCGTTTCTTATATATGAAATCTCCCAAGGATACAACTCTCGTCTAACCTTAAAGGTCCCAAAACTTATTCATATACCCTACTGGTCCTCTTTATCTCTCAAAACATATTTATAAGGGTGTCCATGAATTATTCCTCATTAAAGTGAATTTCAACTAATTAAGGAGGGAAAACATGAGTCTGCCAGGAGGGGTCGATCGATCGAGGTATGGGGCTCGATCGATCGAAGCTCTAGGCTCGATCGATCGATCAAGAAGGTCTGCGAAATCTGCGGATTTGCAGTTAAGGGTTTCATCTTCTAACCTTCACCAAATCCATATTTTTCATACCCAATCAACCCAAAATTTATACTACTGGCATTATATCATCATACTATTAGATTTCAACGTAAAGCATGTAAATTTTCGTCACTAAACATGGATTAACAGCCCAAAATTCATGTAAATATCAAGAACCCTAGAAATCTCTTAACCATGGTTCTAACAAATATTTTCCAGAATTTCCTTCTTATAAAACATCATAAATTCGTGGTTTAATCCTCTACATGGAACAAGGGTTTCCAGAATATCATTTAAATCATCCTTACATGCAATTTCCTATCTCAAATGGGGTTTTTCTTCCATACAACTCATCCTAATCATTACTAAACTAATATGAGTGATGCATCAATGAAAATAAGCAAGATAAACACTTTCCTGGGATTTTTGATGTTCTGGTTTGGTGCCGAATTTGGTGTGGTTGCGTTCCCCGTCTCGCGATCTACGCGTTGGTGGTGGAGGCGGTGCAAACGGATGGATTTCGGGCCTTGGATTGCTTTGGAAGCTCTCTCCTTCCCTCTCCTATGGCCGTCACTTGTCTTTGGTTGTTCTAACCCTAGAAGACAACCTAGATATCTTATATAACCCTTTTAATTTTCGTGGGTTTAATTACCCAAAAATACAAAATGACTAAAATGCCCTCCCGGGGTACTAATTAAGCCTAAAATAGCCCCGAGACTCAAACTAAACCCCCGGGTACACTTTTCTGACTATCTCGACCCTTCCGGATACATTGGCGTACTCAAAACGACCATACGAACACCCTATAAAATATTCACTTTCATTAATCAACATTTAGTCCCGACACGACACAGGCGCGTCCCGACTTAAATTTCCATAATTGTCATTTTATTCACACGTGACAATATTATAAAAATAAATCTCATATATTACTGTACTCATCCAGTAACATTCAACAAATAACAAATTTCCAATAATTACTAACTCTCGCCACGCTAGTAAATATTTAAAACAACATTCTGGATTAAAATTAAATTAATTTATCTCAATTAAATTTAATAAATCCCATAATTTAAAAGCTATAAAAATACGGGATATTACATACTTCCCCCCTAATAACGGAATTTCGTCCCGAAATTCGGAAAATAAGGCCTATCAGGTAGCACAATTCTGGATATCCTTTTTCGTACACAAACTAACTACACATTACGGTGCTCAATCACTATAGCCCTTTCTTCACAGCAACATTGTTTTACATTCTCATTGGAGACACTTCACATTGTGCTCCCAACCGAAAACATTCGCATAGGTCACGCCTATACGTTATAAATTTCATTATCTCACTATCATTAGGAGGCCGCACCTCACTACATGACAAATACTCGGATTTATTCATATACAAAACTCCCATTCTGAGAAAATATTACGAACATTTGATTACTCTTGCTCTTCTAAAACAGTCGTGGAATTCTACCACAGTTATCGGATGTTCTCTCGACCGATCCAAAAACCCTGATTATCTACTCACCTCTAAGCATACGGAAGGAGAATAGTCGAGGTTCTTCCATAACAAAACCTAAATAAGTACCTTGTAAGCGACAAACAGGTACAAGTGCTTCTACAGAGCATTCCTGAAATCATCGTATCAAGATTCCAAAATATCCTTCATGTAGCTCCCCAAATATTTAATCACCATGCGCCTATTCCCTGGCTAAGGGTGATACATCCTACTCGAAACGAAACCTTATCTTTGTTGGTTCCTGAAATTCCATACCAAAGGTGGGATTCACCAATCTCATCCTGATTCGGAAATTTATACTACGCCGAACCATGCACTGGCGCGACCTTCCTTTCAAAGGAAGTCTGGGTCATACTAGTTAATATTGTAAACCAGCCCAAAGTAATATCAATCACTTCCTTCTCGGTGGCTTAATTCACATGTTCGGGATGAACCCTTGATCTTGTTTTGAGGATGGCAACCCATCCAAGGACTGTACCGACTTTACCGACCTCTTCCAATTTCAGCAATTGTAGATAAACACAAAATTCCTTGGTGTATGCTGGAGGTTCCACCCGTGCTCTTCTCTTCACGAAGCGTACTTCTGGACCTCTTATACCGTACTAACATCATCACCCTTTATATGTGTGAGTCGCTCTCACATTTGATTACTAATAATTTCTGCTCCAAGTGTTCTTCATAATCATTAAATTCTGCTCCATTCAAGGAATACTCTTCTTAAATGGCTTCCCACAGTCTTCCAATTCAAATTTGGGTGTGCTATTCTAATTGCACACCTATGTATGGATTATCGCCCCTCATGTGACGTTTAATCCACTATATCACTTCCACTTCGTTCTGTTAGCCCCACAAACACATTTTCCACACGTCCATTGCCACGCCCCTTCATCTTGGACGAGTTTTAACATCAGTTAACCAGGGTGTCTACACACCCTATAAACCGAGCATACTAGCGTAAGCATCACATACGCTCCATACTAATAAACAAATTCTTTGTTTTCCCTGGTGCTTGCAGCGTGATTAAAACACTTTAATCACCCTAAAAATCAAGATTTTAAATCTTCCTTATCATCGTTCCACCCCTCAACTCGTGGGGTAACTTTCAATGCTTTCTTACCACAAGATCCGACTTCCAATAGCTTTAAGACAAAATTTAACTTCCAACTTACATACATAATTACTTGATCCCATTTCGACCAGGGTACCGAACTCATGGAATAGTGACCAGACGTCTCCCTATTTCCAAACTTACGCTAAGTTTCATGCATGGGATGTCTCGCAAAGCGAAATCCAAACAAGGAACCCCCCCGATACACTATTACCTAGCATTGTCGGTTATCGAAATCCGTTAGGTCCTCCGTCCATAGTATATACCCCTTTATTCCGTCCCTTGACAGAAAAGTTACAATTTCTCCCGTAATTATGCTTAACAAAGAACGTTTCACTAATTGCACTATTGTTCAGTATAGGTTTGTGGTAATAGCATTCCATAAACCTCGAATACATACAATCGGAATTCTCGAAATTCCTTTCCCTAATAATAGGGGTATAAATATTAACTCCCACATATTTAAAGGATAAATATAACAATGCACTCTTCCTATCACTAAGTTCGGAGTGCTAAACATAATACTGAGTCAAATATTTTCGCCCAACGGTAAATCCCAATACATACTGAATCATATTGGCAAAGTCTATAAATACATTGGCATCGAATATCTCGAGCCCACTATCTCCTCCGAAGTCTCTAGGATAGATAATATAAGTGCGAGTCCAACCTTCTTACAGGTAAAGCCTAGCCAAAACAAAACGTAAAACATGTTGCGCTAATGCAACCACTCCGATAGTCTTGCAATAAATGCCCACTATCGTATAACCATTTCTATAATGTTTTAACAAAGATAATATCATACTCGTGTATCGCATCACTACAACGAGTAACCTCAATAAAATACGTAACACTGTTAATATACACATTCATCCTCCGCGGATAGCACCAAAGAAAAATCCCGCTACGCTAGGTAAAAATACTCACATAATGGTAACATTTATAACTATATGCATTAAACTTGTCTCACATGCTAATCTAGCAAGGAACAAAATATAGTGACTCACTCGTGTCACATAAACACGCCTCATCCTCTGAGGATACAACTTATGCTTCCATCCTGGCAATCGTCTTGACTGCGCAAATGGTTTCCGGACGTAACACGTCTACTCAAACTAAGCAAAATTACTTTAATCGTTGCCTTTTACTAGGCATCATATTCTTGTCCTTCTTCTCACTTTGGAATATATTATCGCGAGCGATCTCACTCCGCACAAAATACCTCAACACATAATCCACTTATCACCTGTCCTACTAATCAGGTTAGGATTGTCCTTCTCTCGGACTTTAGTAGACTCGATTCCCGTTAGCCATCCCGATTGTTCCTTTAACTTTTTAGGTCATAAAGATCATGTTACTATCTATAATAGTACTTACTGAATTTACCATCACTTGGTAAGAATTCCATTATCCGAATCATTTAAATGGGTCCCCTGATGTATATCCACATCCCTTTGTGGTGCTATATCACCACCGTTGTATTCAGTCTTATTCTCGACTAAATTCTTCAATTTCTTTAAGCTTCCCACCCAAGGAGCATTATCATCTATTTTGACAAAATATGACAATGTCAACCTCTAATTCGGTCGTCCATCAGAATTTCCTCCTCGAGTATTGTTAATTATTATTACGAGTTGGTCTCCTACTTGGAGTCATTTCCTTCACTCGTATCTCCATCTTCCGATGCAAAATTCGCTAGCGGTTAAGATTCATATTCATAAATGGACCCCTGTCATGCCCTCCTGCGATGAGTTCAGAACCACGTTTGCTTCTAATCCTGAACAGTTGAGGAAGGAACATACGGTCAACACTGTACCTAAGATTTTCCTATAGGCATAGCATTCCATTTCTAAAATTGGTGGTTGACTCCAACCATTATAACTTCGTCCCGAAAGCCAAGAAAATTTTCTATAAATTTTCACTTTCAGTTTTCCACACTCCGTCCTATTTTTAAGCCTTTGGATACTTTACCTCCTTTGGTAAACACATACAATTTTCGCGTTTCCAAAATTTCTCATTGACAGTCTCTACACGTTTTTGTAATACGTTGGGTAAGTTTACCCCCGCACCTCATTTGACTATAACAGTATTTGAAAATCATTGCTTCACCTTAGTCGCCTTTTGAGTCTTGGCTTCTCGCGCCACAATGGAGGCAACCTCAACTACGGTCATCATCCTCGGATATATTTTATAATCTCAACTGAGCCCTGCCTCCTGATGTACGCTTAACGGTCCTCTTCTGACATCCGTCATCGCTTGGCACACGCACATATCCGAACGAAATTAGAATTCACTAATGTATACACATTATAACAGGAGAGCAAAATCTCGTCAAAGGAATCGACAATCCTAAACATAGGGCTCTATAACAAACAAAGCAACGCTGAAAGCATAATAAGCCGTACAGATCCTAAGGACACTAGAACCTGATGCTCTGATACCACCTGTGACACCCCGCCTAATTAAATACTGGGCGATCACTCCTTTATTACATTAAAATCAAGGTGAACAGTTGGTTCATTCTTAGCATCATTGTCGTAAAAATACTTTTCCAATTTAAACACCCTAAATAATTAAGCTAAGTGTCAAAACCATTTAAAACCTTATTCTTATTTTATTAAATCCGGTTATAAAACCTTTAACCATTTACATTTTTAAGAGTCACACATTAGGAATGAGAATAGAAATGAACATTCAAGAATTTAACCATCAATAAATAGTCCCAACATTTACAACACCAAAGGAAAACTTCCTGACAGTAATAAATCCCGAAATAAAGGTACTGAAAGTAAAAATTACAATCTCTGTCAATACCAACTAATTAATCGAAAGAGGGTGACACATGCCCCTGCTAGATAAAACTGAACTAGGAGTAGAATCAAATGGATGAAGTCGTCTAAACAACAGGCCTGCAACTCCCACCTAAGTTGCAGCTCGTTCCTGCCAAAGGACCCTATGCAATACGCCCCTGTGGCTGGGCACCTGTAATATATACATATATATATATATATATATATATATATATATATATATATATATATATATATATATATATATATACAAGAGAGAAAGAGAAAAGGAAACGGGTAAGAGCCCGATAGTGTATATGATTTAAAAATTCGTTTAGCAAGTATTTAAATTGATTACAGGCCAATGCAACAACATATTAGTGCGACACTCTCTTGAAAAATTCTCACCTCTCTTCTAATGTGCACACCTATCGCACTAACCTTCCCAATGGTCTATCTCGTCATATACCACACTATCTTTCCAATGATTTGACTTATCTTAGGTTATTCGCAGGGTTTACAACTAAACAACACAAGTATTTAAAACGTAAGATTTCAATTTGTAACCAAAGTTCTCTTTTTTACTTTATTAATCAATAAAGTTTTCCAGTGTCATATTATACTTTCTCAAAATAAGTATTTATAATTTGAGTTATCAACCATGTCCTACATATCAATTCACAGTAGGCAGTTCCAAATTTCAGAATTTCATATATATATTAACTACTCGTATAATATATATATTCTAATAGCACCCCACATAATAATTATGGTGCGGGCATACTCTGCTATCCAATCCCCGTATCACTCGTACTAAGGGAAATACAAGTTCGGAATCACTCTCTAACTGTAGTAACACATACATAAACAATATTGAGGCGAAGCATAAATTCCAAGTCCAAAAGGTCAGTACATACCCTCACGTCTCTTAGGACCGTCCGACTATCGATCCGATACCCCGTACCTAGGATTTCTGTCTTCTAGGGTACGAGTCAATATCCCCCATAAGGCAACACAGGATAAGATCGTCCCAGCGCGGTAACCTCAGGGATAGCAAGTAGCGCAGGCATGTTTTTCATACATAGATAGCATATGCATACACAATCATATAACTATACTAATATTACCATATCAATATTGGGTATATTCTCAAATCCCATACTTACGACATTATTTCTCATATATCATTATTTGTTATCACATGTAACAGTTCATTTCTAACCTTGATTCGGTTTTATTCCAACTTACCACATAACTCTCATGGTTATGTCCTCCCACCTATAAAAATTCAGTAGGTTTTCATCTATTCTCTTTCGTAACTATTTTACGTAATCTTCTCACTTTAAATACGTAGTTTTATCGTTTCTTATATATGAAATCTCCCAAGGATACAACTCTCGTCTAACCTTAAAGGTCCCAAAACTTATTCATATGCCCTACTGGTCCTCTTTATCTCTCAAAACATATTTATAAGGGTGTCCATGAATTATTCCTCATTAAAGTGAATTTCAACTAATTAAGGAGGGAAAACATGAGTCTGCCAGGAGGGGTCGATCGATCGAGGTCTGGGGCTCGATCGATCGAACCTTCGATCGATCGAAGCTCTGGGCTCGATCGATCGATCAAGCAGGTCTGCGAAATCTGCAGATTTGCAGTTACGGGTTTCATCTTCTAACCTTCACCAAATCCATATTTTTCATACCCAATCAACCCAAAATTTATACTATTGACATTATATCATCATACTATGAAATTTCAACGTAAAGCATGTAAATTTCCGTCACTAAACATGGATTAACAGCCCAAAATTCATGTAAATATCAAGAACCCTAGAAATCTCTTAACCATGGTCCTAACAAATCTTTTCCATAATTTCCTTCTTATAAAACATCATAAATTCGTGGTTTAATCCTCTACATGGAACAAGGGTTTCCAGAATATCATTTAAATCATCCTTACATGCAATTTCCTATCTCAAATGGGGTTTTTCTTCCATACAACTCATCCTAATCATTCCTAAACTAATATGAGTGATGCATCAACGAAAATAAGCAAGATAAACACTTGCCTGGTATTTTTCGACGTTCTGGTTTGGTGCCGAATTTGGTGTGGTTGCGTTCCCCGTCTCGCGATCTACGCGTTGGTGGTGGAGGCGGTGCAAACGAATGGATTTCGGGCCTTGGATTGCTTTGGAAGCTCTCTCCTTCCCTCTCCTATAGACGTCACTTGTCTTTGGTTGTTCTAACCCTAGAAGACAACCTAGATATATTATATAACCCTTTTAATTTTCGTGGGTTTAATTACCCAAAAATACAAAATGACTAAAATGCCCTCCCGGGGTACTAATTAAACCTAAAATAGCCCCGAGACTCAAACTAAACCCTCGGGTACACTTTTCTGACTATCTCGACCCTTCCGGACACGTTGGCGCACTCAAAATGACCATACAAAGATCCTATAAAATATTCACTTTCATTAATCAACATTTAGTCCCGACACGACACAGGCGCGTCCCGACTTAAATTTCCATAATTGTCATTTTATTCACACGTGACAATATTATAAAAATAAATCTCATATATTACTGTACTCATCCAGTAACATTCAACAAATATCAAATTTCCAATAATTACTAACTCTCGTCACGCTAGTAAATATTTAAAACAACATAAGGGATTAAAATTAAATTAATTTATCTCAATTAAATTTAATAAATCCCATAATTTAAAAGCTATAAAAATACGGGGTATTACAATATATATATATATATATGAAACATTTATATAATATAGTCGCCTTGGTTACGACCACTTGGCGCAAATCATTTATTATTATTACCGTATCTACTAATTTCCACAAAGTAGAAATATCCACAAGCACATATATACATATAGTCATAACATCCCTATACATACATACATATATATATATATATAATGATCTTGTACCCTTAGGTTAAAACAACTTGGCGCAATGCATACTCTGCTATCATGTCCTGGTGCACCACTCGCTGCATATGGACAATTGGTTCGGCGTCTCTCACGAAACATTAATCTCATTACACAAATATTGGAGGCGAGCATACTCACCAGCCAAATGGGTCACACACATACCTACGCACCCATTTAGCCATCAAAACTATCCTACATCTCAGATAGCACGTGTCCAAGTTCATATGCTCTGGGTACAAGTCAAATATCCCCCCATTGGTTCACCCTGGATAAGACTGTCCACTCCGCGAAACCTCCTCTCTATCGATAGCAAGCAGCGTAGGCATGTTATACACATAATAATAAGCATATAATAGGCATACACACACCCTATTAAAATCAATGTATTCACCCAATCCGAACATATATTTTCATGCGTAGTACTCTCTCATTACTACCTATAATATTATTATTTCGATTATTCTCTCTCTCGGCACTTCCACAGTTTACTCACATCTCCAAAATAAATAAGGTATTAATCTACAAATATCTCCTAAAAATTCCGCACTACGCTAAGATTATTAACTCGCCTTGCCCAAAATATATAAGGTATCACTCTACAAATATCCCCTAGCAATTCTTAAAATCATCAAATGATAGTTTTCCTCACTCGAAATAACTGTACAAATCGAATCAGACTAAAATTGAATTTTCTAGAACTGATCTCGTTCGAACTAAATTGGTATGTTGTTCGAAGGATAATGCTTCTCCTTTGAACCATACTCCATCCCGTTCAAACGAGATGGAGTTTTTCCCAGTTTATACTAGACCTGTTACTGCTTCGTCTTCCTTGGAAATTCATTCTTAAAACCTCTAAATTCATCAACCCACACACCAAAACAGCAACTAAATTAAACTTCAAACATGCTTAGATGACTTTTAGCAACCTAGAGTCATTGAATCTTTACAAGACATCGGTTAAATATGAACTCCCCAATTTGAATCTTAAAACCCTAGTTCTTCAATTTATAATTTGAGACCCATTAAAACCCAGATTCGTTTCTCAATCTTAACATATAATTTTGGGATTTCTATTCTACATACATATGGGTTCAATTCCTCGTCAAGATATCTTTTACTCTATGGATCAAAATCTCTAATTTCACCCAATTCAATTCTAAATCATGTATTTGATTCCTATGCTAACATGAGCACAATTATTACTAATAAAAAGCAAGTAATAAACACTTGCCTCGATTTTAATGGTCTAATCCGCTGACGAAATTTGTATGGTTGTGTTCCTCACTCTCCGATATACATGTTGGTATCACTTTTGGTGTGTGTTCTTGAGTTAAGCACCAAGAACACCAATGACCTCTTTTTCCTTTCTACGTGCCACTCTCTCTTGTCTCTCGTAGGTTTAGAACTAACAACTCTTATCTAACCCTTGTGCATCCATATTTTATTTCCCAGTTTTCCTCCATATTATTACCCCAAAATTCTAAAGGACAAAAACACCCCTGCTAGGTGCCGGTTAGTCCTAAAAACATCTCGGAGTCCAAATAATATTCCCTGTAAGGACATATTTTTTATAAGTCCGTTATCAATTTATTATGTCATATACCGCTACACCGTCGAAGAGCATTCAAGAGCCATCTACATCAAGACGGATCCGAATTAATCAAGTCCTTCATCAAAAAGACTCCGCAAAGTTTACTTTAGTAAGGTTTTGTTTTAAATACCTTAACTCTACTCTTAGAGCTATTGGGATATTTTTACAAAATATTTTCTAAGTGTTGGAGCAAACTTTTTCATCAAATTTTGAAAATGAGTATTTTTTCTAAGTCTTGGAGCATACATTAAAATAATAATTTTTGTCTCAGCAGTGGTTCAAACGACATAGCAGTGTCGTTCGCGCGATATAGGCATGTCACGCGATCTCGTTCGAGCGACGACTATCCTTCATTCAAGCGATATGTTGATCTCGTTCGAACGAGCACGGTTTTCGAGATGGCGTGTTTTTCTATAAAAACTCATTATGTTGTTTCGTTTTGTTTAAGAAGTCCCAGCATTTTACATAACAGAAAAACTGCAAAAGCTGAGTTCTTTTGGCTTCTTCCTTTTAGGGTTTAATCCCTCTTTGTTTATAATTCACAAAACTCTCAATATGATTTAGTGAATTGTTTTGGTGTTGAAGAACACACCTTTGCTGTGGTTTAATATTTGTGGGGAGAACTCTACAACCGGAGAGCTGCGTGCTATTGTGGAGGGAGTCTTTATAAAGTTCACACTTGCAAAGAAGCCGTTTCCTTCTTCATTGTTGATCACCTGGAGTTCTTGCGGGAGATTCCAGCCGATGTTATTTCTAGCCGTTGCTTTGGAGGTTTGACGAAGACACCATGCATTAAAGTTGTGGGCGATTATCAGGTTATATGTAAGTCAATGGTCTTGTGAATTCTTCAAAGTTCTAGAAATAAAAGGTTTTGTCCTTCAGGGATTTTTCCTTAATTTTGTGTCGCATGATTTATCTATCTATGGTTTGACACACCCACACGTAGGTGCATGTTTAGGGGTTGATTTGTGTTGGTTTAAAAATGGACTCTAATTAAATAAGGTTTAATTGAAAACTTGCGAATTTATTTTAAATCGATATCACACACCGCATTTATTTCGGGTTTTTTAAATTGGTATCAGAGCGGGTTACGCTAATTTATCGCGTATTCCTATATTTCGCAAAATTTGTGTGATATTGGTTTTTTGAAAAATGAGTTTTGTGAAAAATCACAATTTTTCCGATGGAGCACTTATCTAATCGGATGCCCCCCTTTGATGACACGAGTCAGAGTTTTGATGATATAAATCGTTTGAATTTGACGTTTGCTAAAAGAATTAATTTTTTGGAAAAAATAAAATTCTCGTTTTAAATCCGCATTGGATCTTTTGCAAACGGTTCAAAATCAAAGAGATTTTTATCGTGAGAATTTGTTTCCTTTGACCATGACTTTGTTGCTTTAAAATTGTCCAAGAAGGAAAGTGATGATAGTGTCCTATTTTTAGAAAAAGAATTGGAGGACCTTAAAAATTCGATGGTTTGTGTCTGTGCCAAAGAGGATAAAAATATTTTAGTGAATGAGTTTGTGGCACGTGAAGAGACTCTTAGGGAAAAGTTTACTTTGATTGAGGGAGAGAGAGATACGCTTTTAGGAATTATTGAAAATTTGAAAAAGGCGTCCCTTAAATTGGAAGAGTTTAATTCTTTGCTTGAGTAAAAAATTTTGAAGTTAAAAAATGATTTGACAGACTCGAGTAGGTTTGATAGTGATGGTAATGTCTCATCTTGTTCTCATACTTCTAGTGCTAAAGCCAAAACCATTATATGTTTTAAGGGTCAACTAATTCCAAGGATGTTAGAAAGGGTCAACCCATAGGTGTCGTTCCACCCGTTTACACATGTTCATATTATAGTAGGAAATGTCACCTTAGGCGTTTTTATTTTGATCTTGAAAAATGTCCTAGGAAGTTTATGTCTAGTGTTCCCGTGGTTTCCAAAGCCCCCACACGACGTTTCACATCTATTTAGGTTAGGAAATCACTTTTAGAAGCACTAGATTTTAGACAAGTTGATTCTCATTTGCTTGCACATAATTCTTCTCTGTCATATCATATAGATGATTGTGTTTGCATGTTTGTCATAAGCTAGTTATGCTTTTTAATATTTATGTTTGCTATCATTGGGACATGTACTTTTTGTATATTTTTCTTTTTTGAAAAATACAAAATGATTTTTTTTTATAAATTTTTGAAAAATCCAAAAATATTTTTATATTTTTTTTGCACCTTTTATGGATGGACACTTAGGATGACCGAGTCACAACATCATTCCATTTTTTCATGTGACTATTTGATAGTGTTTTGAGACAATAGATCAATTCATCCATGTGCTCTATAATGTTTGGAGTCATTAAAATGTAATTAAGTGTTACTTCCTACATGTTTGACTCATGATTTTCTTTTTGCACACATGCACGGATTTGTTTGATTATTGTCCTTGTCTTATCACATATTGGTTGGATGTTTTCACTTCAATTATGTCCTTAAAACAAACCAAGCGCGTTAAACCTTGATAAGAAAGTTGTGCATGTAAGAGCCGTTTGTGAGTTTGTGTGCATTATTTGAAAACGGTGAAGCGCTACGAAAGGTACATATTTATCCTTTGTGATTAATTCGCCGTTTAAATTGGAACTAAAAAATTGAGAAATTTTATTATCCAAGGTCCAAAGAGATTAAAAAGAGCCCAAAAAAATTTAATGGCAATAAAAAGAAATTCATGCCAAAATATGGGTCATTTAGGTTTTTGCACCGATTCTCCAAAGTTTGAGAATTTAGTTTAACACCTCTAAAATAAAATATATATGAGGGAGTTTGGTTGGAGAATTAAAATGGGTTTGTACATCCTTGAAAGTCTTGAAAAAATGCTACATAGTTTTGGACGTTATTGGTGTGGAAATCACTTTGACTTTGATTTGCTGATTTGCATAAGACGATGTCATCTAAATTCAACAATTTTTTACATTAATAAAATTTCACACTAAATTAAATATAAATAGATATGAAAATACGAATAAGAATACTATTAACACGACAAGACACGATAGCATGACTAACACGACTCATAATTTTATCACGGATACGACACGATAAAACTTCGTGTCAAAAAAATGTGACACAAACACGACATATTGTGTCAATTTTGTATCATTCCGTGTCATAATTTTGTGTCGCTTCTAAAATTGCCACCCCTACTATAAATTATTGGAATGTTTATAATGTTATTGTTAATTTTTAATGATTAAATGAACAAAAATATCACTTTTCAGGGATATTATCGTCAACCTCAAAGAAAAGAGGGTGACATCTAGGGGTGGCAGTGGACATGCTTCTCTTGAAAATAACGCTAGTTTGATCCGGAGAATTACTTTTATTTTTCTTCCTTTGGGTGAAGAGAAAAACGAATTTTGACCTGTTGGAGTAATATTGTTGACAATGACAGTTTTTGGTAGTGTTGTTTTGGGTGGATGAACGTGCAATAGCAAATTCTGCAATATCTTTCTAGTTTCTTTTATTATTCATTCCATGTTTCTCTCATTTGATATGATTATTAGATTCGATTTCTGATGTGCTAAAGAGAATCTTCGAATTATTTTCTATAGGAATGCCATTATCATCATCGACACTATATTCTTTTAGTAAGTCATCTATTTTCTAGAAATATTCTGGTTTTGGTATGTTGATTTTGAAATAGTCGATTTCAATTTAGTACATTTCACAACTTTTTCGGAGTGCAACCATATTTTTACTTTTTTTAGCTCATTCTTGATTGAAATTTTTAGTGATTCCTTAGTTTTTTTATGTTTAATATTTTAACAGATTGTCAAAGAAAAGGATTTTCAAAAATCTACTCCAAATAAAATTCAAAGCCTACATGCTTTTTTGTGCACCACGATATTTTTATTTGTTATTTTAGCTCACGTTTTTTTTGGGGTTTGAGAGGTTCAAAACTGAGTTGCAAAATATATTTTTTTTCGTTCAAAATATGTCTTATATCTCCTGCATAATTATTGGTTTTGGGGTTTTATGGCTACGCTGATTTTTTAATTTTTAGGTTTCGATTAGGGTTTTGGTTTAAGAGTTTGATGTTTTATCCGGTTGGTTTTAAATAAGGGCTTTATATTATATTTCTTCCTGATTTAAAAAAAATAGGATTGTTCAGTTTTGAGATAGTTGAATTGATTTGCATATTTTTATATTGTATTGGTACATCGGTTTTTTAACTTCTGCCTTTGGTTCTTTTGTATTGTTGTTTACGCAAAATTTGATAGTCAATTGTCAATTGTACTTGATTTAGTAGGCAATCAGCAAATTGATAGTTTGATAAAGTCAAAGTGCAATTTATTTGTTGCTTTCGTGTCCCAATTTTAGTATAGTAGATTTAATTATTCTTAGTGGATGCGTAGGAGTTTATGATGTTTTGACATTCATTTTCTTTCGTATTATTCTAAAACCTCTTTTATATATTCATGTAATGTTTTTTAACGTATATTAGTTCAATATTATATACATCTGTTTAGTAATTTTTATATTTGTCTTTTTAGTATTTGTTCATATGGAGATTTAACTTTTACTCCTATGTTTTTAGTATTTTTTTTATTTGTCCTTTTTGGTATTGTTCAATTGGATGCTAACTTTCACTTCATATTTGATGAGCCTTAATTCTTAAACATCAAATTTATTTAAAGGTCAGACTATTATTTGTGTGCATTATTGGTTTCATAATTATTGCAGGACAAATATTTGTTACTTGACACTTTGATATAATTTTTTAAGTCGTTCTATGAAAAGCCTCTTTATATTTTTTAATAATAACCCTCATATCGTGAAACTAATTATATATATTATAAAAATTATTATAATTTAAGAGTATACTACCTTGCCATTGAAATTTTTTTTCCCCAAAACATGTACATTTTTAATCGTGTGTACACAATCGTCTCGCCCGTGCATCGCGCGGGTTTACAACTAGGTAATATCCAAAAGTACACCAACACTATTGGAAAAACTACACAAGCAGCTGCTATTCATAAACGCCGTAGCAAAATATATGCACTTCCTAGAAACTACCATTGACACCACCACTATTCATTCCGAACTTTCAAAGTGGTAATTTGGTAAAGGATGAACCACCATTTTGATCATTGTCCTGCCCATTAATCTCATACAATACCACAAGTCTGTATCACAGGTCATCAAAACTAAATCCCCATCTTCATCCAGATACTTAATATTAAAGCTTCCAACCTTAAATTTCAGTCTCTTTGCCACTTCCTCCTCTAAATCTACCATTGTTGATGAAGAAAAAAATTCAAACCTTATAATGTCATCCCCATATGTTGCCTTTACTGTGATAAATCTTTCATCTCGCATTGGTGTTTCAGGTGGAGAGGAGATCTTAACAACAATAGTTGTTGTCATTGATTGCATATGATTTGCTATTGGTTGCCCATCAGCAATCTTTACTCCGTTATCTTTGTCAAACTCAACCGGATTATATTTACAGTTTAGTATGGATGTGCTCCCACCACGCGGCGGCGTATTAATAGGAGGAAATAGGTGTTGTCTAATGTCAGTATTGAACTATTTTTTACACGACAAAGAAATATGACGTTTTAAATGAGAAGTAACACCACTTGGCTTGCTTGACATTAACTTGTTACACAGCCTGCATTTAGCTTGTTAACAAGGAAGCTTCTCAAAAAAATCCCAAACCTTAGAAGTTTCTTTAAGGCGCTTTTTATCATTTTCCATGTCATCAGCATTTATATATGCATTATAGCTGGCCATTGTCATATAACTTCACATTAGGGGGGGATATTATATACCTAATTAACAATAGTGTCTGTAAAATTTATATAATCAGACAACTAAAAGAATTAACAAATTTTCTTTCTGTAAATATTCTCTGCTATTACTCCAATGAACAACATATGAATGACTAATCGAAATTCACAAACATAGAGCAAGTAAAACAACATTCACACATCGAGTCCAACAAGATGAAAAAATAAGAAATCAAATAGAGAGATTTAAATGCCATCTCCTAACCTCCACCCTCAAACCAAAGGAAAAGGCATTTACAAAAGAGTGGGCAAGATCCATCCTATTGTAACTCAACTATATCAACATATAGTCAACCCAAAAATTACGCAGCACAATTGGCAAGAAGACATAAATAACACAAAGTACAAACAAACGGAAAGAATTAATAAAACCCAAAAAATGAATAATGTGTATCGAATGGACACATTGAAAAAAAATATCCAACAGAACTTTGGAAAAATATGTTTGTTTTCTAGTTGAGAATGAAACCTAAAATTTATGTTCAAATCTAATATTTTTCCTGATTTGAAATCGGAATTCCATGTCTTCAAATTCCCCAAACATACACTGAATTAGAAAAGTAGAATTACTTCACTTTGAAATTAGATAACTTTGGAAAACACAGCATTCCATTTGTTTGTATTATTAACAAATTTGACTCATTCTTTATACAGTAGGCAATCTCCACAAAAGCGGATTCTGCATATGCTGTAGTGATCATGAACCTCTTCTTGCAAGTAATTGTGAGTTGTTCACTGTTGTTTGAGGGTTCAGCCTAATGTTGTTTGGTATTTGAGATGTAAATGAAAGTAAGACATCTTGTATAATTTGTGAATCTGGGTGTTGGTTTGTTAAACTCCTTTACAACATGGCATATCAATTAGTTGGATGGCACAAGCTTCATGTCATACGCAATTTAGTTGTGTGAGTAGATGAATTAATTGAACTGATAAATCAAATTACGTTTCATATAATCTAAGCTTGTGTTTGGCGGCCCAATTCCTTTATTTGGTTCGAACATGAGTTTGGGATTGTCATGAAATTCTAATTCTAATTCTACAGTAAAAGTAGATAATAATAAAATGATATTTTTTATGGAATTGATTACACAGATAGAGATAAATTATATCAGCTACGACATTTGGTTTTGTCTGTGGGCGGCGGATAGGAGGAACTTAGGGGGGGATGAGGATCTCACTCACTCAGTAACAGATGCATACGGGCTAAGATCAACCAAGCCCGGGCCCAGGCCCATTATTTAACACACTTCGGCCCTATTATTCAAACTACACACAGTCCTCAAATATATTTTTTACCACGTCGAGGGCTGTAGCCGGATAGGGTGGAATAAGTCTACCTATAAAATCAAAATAATATAATATTATACGAAATTGTATTTTTTTTTAGGATCTTATTTTATTTACCTAAGAGTAACATAATTTAATTAAAAATAACACGACACAACATAAAATTAACGAATAATAACTCGACCCAAATAGTTGCAAGACAATATGAATCGTATTTTTTTTACCTCAATTAAAAAAACTTAGGACACATAATTTTATTTTTCATCTAATATGAACACGAAGGAAATAAAACAAGACACGATACGATTTTTTTTACCTAACACACACACGACCCAACTAAAGCACGACATGTAATTATTTTTTACGTAAACATGACTCAATTAAAAAAAATCGTATCATGTAGTTTTTTTATCGAGTCGTGTTCGGGTTAGGTAAAAATGCGGAACGAAATCATTTTTATACCTAAACATGACTCAATTAAAAAAATCATATCATGTAGATTTTTAATTGGGGCGTGTTCGGGTTAGGTAAAAAAGCGACTTCCCATGTTTCCAATTTTAATTTGGTTGTTTTCATTTTAATTATTAAAAACTTTGTTTCGTGTCGTTTTTACTTGGTTAGTGTTAGGAAAAAAAATATGATTTCGTATTGGGCGTGTTTTACCACATATAGTATTAATGTTTTATTTCTCACTGTTTATATATAGTGTGTCATGTCATATCGTATCGTATTGTATCGTGTATTGAGAACTTTGACATTATAATTACCTTTTCACTTATTTAATAAGTGAAAATATCAAATAAATTCATGACTTCTATGATATTATATAATTACTTCAAACACAAAATGAATTTAAAATCTATTTATAAATAAAGTAAGTGAAATTAGCCTTGTATGAAACTATTTTGGTTTGGTAGTAAATATGTTTAAATTTAGAAACATAAAGTCAGAAAAATTATTAAAGTTATTGAGAAGTTAAAGGTTTTCAAGGAGAAAAGGCTACCGCAAAAAAAGGAAAAAAAACATGTGAGCCTTTATTGTCTTTTTGTGAATTCCATATCATTCGGTCCAAACTTTCGTCATTATATTTCGTGTTGAATATAATTTCTCTTCTTTTAACATAATATCCACTTTCCAATTTCTTATTTGACTTAATCTCACTTTACGCATTCCTTAAATATAATTTCAATAGTTTTCACACGATTAAAAATCTTTCAAAAAATTATAATCTGCTAATTAAACTTAACTCCTAAAATATTTTTTATACCAAAATATCCTTCTTTTGCACAATAACTTATCTCACTTGATCTTCTTTCCCAAATCCAAACACTAATTTTTCATCCAATCATAAATTCCGAAATGAAATCAAACTAACAAAATTAAGATTATATTTTTTCAAAAAAATGAATAAATTATAATTATTTTTTAATAACGGTGAGCCTCTACACGAACAAACTTTTTGGACTCCCTCATACGAGCTAAACAGAGGGGATGTTGTGTCAAAGTCACCCTAACACACGTCCTACTTTTCATCGGGTATATGTTGGGAAGCTTTGAACCTTATAGCAATGGATATAATCCGACTATATCAAGATCGCTCCTTACCACTAGGATAACCAGGGAAGGTGGATGAATTATAATTCAAACCGGACAATAAAAGAAAGATGTTCCATTCTTGTACCTTTCGGAGACGATAATCACAAGAACAACCTACAGAGCCTAGATCTCAAAAACTCATCATCAATAATAAATCATTTATCAAAGAAATTGAGAAACGGTCAAAAATGTCAATCCTCAAACAACAAAATAGTGAGTTTTTATATATTTTCTTTCGGGGTCATTTGTGTAGTAAGTTTGAACCTAAATTAAGATGGATCTTTCTCACACGGTCCTTTGCCCTTGTTTCCTTCTTGAAATCCTTACCCAAAAATAACAATAAAAAGTGTTAGACTGGCGAAGATAAAGAGAAACAATGAAGGATGGAGTTATTAGTGGTAGACGATGAGAAAATGTCCTGAGAGACGGTAAAAAGAAAACCAAAAACTGAAAGCACTCTTATGTTTAGAGTTTTATTTGGTGTCTTCCGAGTATAAGTGAATATTAGAAAGATAATTTTAATTTTGTTAGAGAATGATACTGGTAGAAAGAATCTTAATTTTGTTTGTTAGATCTGATTTTAAAATTTGGGTTTGATTAAAAATTAGGATTTTGGCGCGGGAAAGAAGATTAAATGAGACGAGATATTGCTTAAAATGAGGATATTTTGGTCTGAGAAATATTAGAGGTTAAGTCTAAATAGCAAATTAGAATTTTTAAATATATTTTTAACGATGTGAAAAATTTAGGGGTAATGTTTAAGAGATTAGTAAAGTAGGGTTATGTCAAATAAGTCTTTAAGAAGTGGGGGTCATATAAAAAAATCCTAATTTTAAGTATTCGTGTAATTACTAAGGGTACGAATGATATTATATAATGTTACTAATTTGTTAGGGTAAGTGTAATAATTAAGGATACGATTGATATTTCATGTAATTATTAATGGTACGGTCAATATTATGTGGTGTCACTAATTTTTAGAAAACATTGTTATGGTAATCAATAAAATATGTATTGGTGTGTGGGATTTCATTGTTAGTTGAAAATTTTTGTTATGACAAATAAAGTTTATCATATATGTCAAAAAATGACAAATCCAAAACATTTTCTATTTGATATGACAAAATTCATTTGTCATATTACCAAACGCACCGTAATATCATATAAGTGGAGTTTTTTTCTTTCAAACACCATCAAAGAGGAACCCATACAATCAAATGGTATTCAAAACTTAATTATTAATTGGATTTGTTTTACCCACTTTTTACTATGTTAATTAACTTATTACCCCTATTTTGTTAATCTATTCGACATAACCCCCATTTTTTATTATAAAAGTATGTGCGAGTAAAAATTATTAATCCTTAATTAGACATTAATCCTACAATATTTTTAGATAAGAATATCCTTATGTGAGTGAAAATATTCATAATTTAATGGAATCTATAAAGAAATTAAAGGAAAAGCATGCAAGTGTCAGACACACACAATACATATATATACGTAGTTCGGCAACTTGCCAACGTCCACTGAGAGATCACTTGATTTTTATTAGTTTCTCTCAAAGTACGAAAATTGCCTCCTCTTTAGTCCTGGGGTGTGGGTTCTATTTATAGTTGTGTAAGACTATAGTATTTTGATTATTCAAGGAAATCCCTTGGATTTCTATTGGCTCGTGTGGTGATCCCCCGAATATCTCGTTCAAGATTTTAGGTAATCGACGTGAGCTTAAATGAAATATTGGCTGCTTCATGATTATCCATGTGATAAATGTTTATATTTATCTTTTCCATTTACATATTGGGTTAAGCGTGTGTTAAGCACTGTTGGACTTAGTCGGTATTCCTAAGTTGGTTCCAATTATGGTTTGGTCCCCACAATTACCCCTAAAATTCCGGCCAAAGCAAAGCCATAATTGGGCCAGAGGATTTTACTCTTATCCAAGGCCCACTTGTGTGATCTATTTTAATTAATTTGTATTGGCATCTAAACTTGTAAATAAGTTGTAGTTTAAGGGTATGCTCGTCCGAGGAGAAAGTGAAGCACCAAAACTTACTTTGATTCCCGTACCTTTTGATTGTACACACTCTTTCAAACTTCATTTTGCTTCTATAATTTTATCCAACTTTCATCTCTGCTTCCTCTCTCCTACTATCAAAAGAATCGGAGCTTTCATTTATATTCATATATTTTGTAAGTTTCTCATCTTCATCTTCTTTGTCATTCTTTGTCTTCGTAGCCTTCATATTTCCCATCTCTGTTTACTTTAGTTATTTATTTTTTTGAGAATGACAAACACACTCCATGAAAAAAACTATAAGATTTTAGGAAAACTTATTCTATTCCATCCAGGGTCACAATCAACTATGCCCCCATCCCCAGAGGCATCAGAGCCATTACTAGTGGACACTGGATTCACACCCTTGTTGTGGTTACGGGAGGATTAACTTTATCCATAAACTCTTTTTTCTTAGAATTTTTAAAAAATTTTGAGGTGGTCCCAGCCTAATGTGCCCCCAATACATGGCGTGTTGTCAATGGGGTAAATAGGATAAATAATCTTTATGGGACCAACCCTAGTATCCCATAGATCGGGTATTGCTACACCTGGTCTCATCCCACAGATGGCTTTCTTTATTTAAAGGAAATAAAAAACCTCCTAATTCCAACAAGGAATATTGGGATCAAGGGTTTATTGCCAAAAATTAGCAACATCCACCGCTCCTTGAGGGCAAAGAATACATTAGGTTTTTGTGCCCAGACTGGGGGTAAAATAGGTTAATACTTGATCCATAATTTCTTGTGTTTGTTTATCATTTTGCTGTATTATTGCTAATAATGCCTTTTGTTGTGCCTTTGAGCAGCTCGCAGGAAGAACAAGGAGCTTTACCTCAATGACATCAACGTTACTGATTTGTTAAAGGATTAGAGGGTGAAAAAGTACCTTCCTGGTGGAGAACACCCACGATCAGTCTCTCTCCTTTTGGAGTACACCAATACTACTAACAGCTTCACTGCTTTCCCGGTAGATGACATTCCTGAGCTTTCCATCTCTGATGAGGAAGTCTCATCTTCATTTGAGTCCCTTAATGTCAACTCAATCCTACTAAACGAAGAGGATTCCATGGATCCCCCAGGAAGAGGGCTCTTCTGTTAGATGATAATAATGATGTCCCCCTCTCCCCTAAAGGTTAAGTCCTAGGAGAGGACTGAAACTGAATCCTCCAAAGCTGATGACTGAGGTTCGTTCATTAAGGATAATAAAAAGGAGGAGGAAAAGAAAAAGAAAAAGAAAAAGAATAAGAAGAAGGAAAAAAGGGAGAAGAGAAAGTCCCTTATGGCCCCTCCTTCTTTTAAGAGAAGTAGCATCCATCCCCTTATCTCCAAAACCTCTCAAGCCACGTTTATGGCCCAAAATCCCTTCTTGGCCTATGGCCTACTGAGGGGGCAGTGCTCACTACTAATCGCGAGCAGCTGAGGATGTTGGGACTTGATCATCTTTCTCTTTGCGCTTCTCAATCTCTGTCACTAGTGAGGATTTTCTTTTAATTTTGGTCGGTAAAATTGTTATTTATGAATGTACCTAATACTTTCCCCTTGCTCAATTTTACAGTTTTTGGCGAGTTTACCAGCCTCTTGGATGGTCATACTGACCAGTCCAAGATTAATGACGAACTTAGCCAGGCCCTCAAGAATACTAAAGAGGCCACGGTCAAGGCCTAAAAGTTCTATGACCAAGAGAAGAAGTCCACTATTGAGGCTATGGCCTAATTGAAAATCGAGAATAGCCTGTTGAAGGTTGATAATACTCAGCTAATGACGAAGAATTCCCATTTAGTCACTGAGGCTGTCGAGTACCCTGCAGCTAAGGATGCCATCTTTGGACAAAGCTAGGACGAGGCATATGCTGACACTAGGATTAAGATAGCCTATGCTCGAAAGGTTAGTTTTAAGAAGGGTTGTGATCAAGCCCTGGTGAAAGTTGGTGTTCTCATCGAGTCTGAGTTATTCGGTGAGCATCACCCTAGTTTTCCTTCAAAGGCCGATGAGGGAATCTTCACCAGTAACCCTGTCGAATAGTCCAAGGAAGTGGCGATGAAGGGTACGGATGCTAAGGCCGAGGAGCAGGTAAAGAAATGAGGCATTTAGTTTCTAGGACTTTTTCTTGTACTTTGTACTCCCCCCTTGTTTTTAGTTAAAATCTAAAGGCTCAACGCACTTTGTTTATTCATTAATGAAAAAGTCTCATCTTTTCATAATATGTTTGCACTATTCTGAGTATTTTTGCTGAATTATTGCTTGCCTTGTCTGCTTTTCCATTATAGCATGTTGCCGAGGAAATTCCCTCATTTTTTAGTAACTTATATAATGTGCTCAAGCGTGATGCAAGCGACCAAGATCACCAAGCATTTTTTACTGCTTGTAAATCCCTAAATAAAAGTACAAAGGCTTACAAGGACCAGTCTACCTTGGTCGCCAAACTAAAGGACAATCTACAGGACTTAGAAGATTCGAGCTCCTCCATACAGAAGGAGATAAATGACTTGAGTGCTTAATTTACCGAAGCCAAGGACGTGGGGGAGGTCGGCGCCCATTCAAATCATAAATGGTGATATATAAAAGAGACTTACCGAGGCCGAGAAAATAGTCCAGAGGAGCAGCGTCATGATTATGGGACTTAATCTTGACATAAAGAAGCTTATATAGCTCTTCAGAATGGGCTTTCGAGCTGCCTGGTCGACAAGTTATGATGAAGGATGGAAAGATGCCCCTATGAGGCTACAGGAAGCTTGGGATATGGCCTATAATCACGGTTGGTTGAATACCCTCAAGGTTGTTAAAGAACACAAGGATTCCCATCTCTGGTATATGTACCACGTTGAGTGTCTAGTGTACCAACGACCTCCCTTTGGGCGAGACGAGACGTAGGTCCCCTTGGATGTCATTCCTCTTCAGCTTGTTAAGAGCTACTTGGAAGGTCATGATAGCAATGATAAGTATCTATATGATCCTAACGATAGTCGTAGAAAGCCGATCGAGAAGTTTTTGGTCGGTAAATAGTTGTAATAATTTTTGTAACGATAGCAGGTAAATAGTTGTAACAATTTTTGTATTATATGTAATAATTTTGTAATTGATATCTTTTGTAATCGAGCATTTGCCAAAAAGTTAAATTAATATCTATCTTTACGCATTTTTCCATTCCTTCATACCAAGCATGTATTATATCTGTTTATCTTACCTTTTAGGTCGTGTCGTTACACTCCCTTAGGCCTAAAAGAGACAGTGACAAAAATGCACCTGGTTTATGGGTAGTCCACCCGTTTAGGATTTTATCTGACCAAACAGAGTTGGTTTATTGCCTAGGGATCCCCCTTAGGGCTTCAGCTTACCTGGACAAGTTATGAGGTCGCATGTGTTGGTTGTGACAAGAACCTGAAGACTTTAATTATTAATTGTCATAAGCGAATTGCCATTGTAATTAAGTTAAGGTCTGATTGACACTTTCAAAAATAATTGCCAATTTTGATCATGTTACTTTGGAAGTAATGTACATCAATTGAATAACAAAGAGTTTGAGTGAATGAAAGAAATGCCTTTATTTATAACTGAAATAATCAACTACGAGCAACATCAGTTTTGAAATGAAAATTTGTAAAAACTAAGTGATGAAAGATAAATCTAAAAATAGAACTTCTTGAGGTTGTCCTCATTCCATGCTCTTGGTATCTCCTCCACCTCCATTGTTTCTAAGTGATAGGCTCCCTGTAAATCATCTCATATTACTTTGAATGGTCCTTCTTAGTTAGATATGAGTTTGGCGTCCAGCAGCCTTACGGTGTTGCCGAGAATCTTTCTAAGGGCATAATCAACCACTTAGAATTTCCTCAAATTAACCCATTTATTGTATTGCTTTGCCAACTTCTACAGGTATGAGGCCAGCTTGATTGTGGCTTGCTCTCTTCGTTCGTCAGCTAGGTCAAGTTCTACGTGAAGTTCAATCCTTAGTTGGCAACCTTAGTTCTCATGATCGGGAGTCCAGCTTCAAGTGGAATAATATCTTTCATTCTATATGTGAGGGAGAAAGGCATTTCTTCAATTGACCTTCTCGGCGTAGTGTAATACGCCCAGAAGACATGAGGAAGTTCATCTACCCAAGCACCTTTTTCCCTTTTCAGCCTCTTTTTTAGGTCGTCGAGCATTGCTTTGTTTGAGGCCTCTGCCTGGACATTACTTTGGGGATACACCATTGAACTAAAAGTGGTTCTTGACTCTGTGCTCATCGCAAAAACCTTAAAAAGGTTCATTTTCAAATTATGTGGCATTATCAATAATGAATGCCCTTTGTACGCCAAAGTGAGTTATGGCGTTCCTCCAAATGAACCTTATCATATTTGCATCTCTGAGGTTTGTCAGTGGTTTTGCCTCAATACACTTTGTGAAATAGTCTGTGTCAACCAGCAAGTATTTGCGATTCCCTGGCACAGTAGGTAGTGGTCCCAGGATATCCAACCCTAATTATGTAAATGGCCATGGACTGGTCAAATGCCTTAGGTCGTTGGCCGGTAGATGGACCATGGGAGAGAATTTTTGGAACTTTTCACACTTTCAAACATAAACACTTGTGCCTTTTTGTATATATGTCCACCAATAGCCTTTTTTAATTGCTCAAAATTTTAGGACCTTCCTCCTACGTATCTTCCATAAATCCTAACATGAATTTCATAAATAACTTGTTCGACTTCCTTTTGGTGTATACATTGAAGGTAGGGGTCTGTGAAGGATCTCTTATAAAATTTCCCCCAAGGTCTAGGTAGAACTGAGCATCTATCACTCTAACTTGGTGGGCTAATTTCTTGTCAATCGACAGTGTCTCATTCTGCAAGTATGTGATGATTGGATCTATCCAGCTAGGACCCTTTTTAATGGAAGGAATCTTTTTGGATGTCATGTGTTCGGAGATCATCGTCTTATCAATACTAGACTTGGCGAGGAATTCCACTTTGATTGTTCTCCTGAGATCGGATTCTATGGCTAAGCTTAGAGCTGCTAAAGCGTGAGCATGAAAATTGTGCCTCAGGGAGAACTGTTGAATATGGACTTCCTCAAATTACGTGATCATCTCGCGCAAAACTGCGATGTAGGCTGACATCCTATTATCTATAGCACTGAAGTCACCACTAACTTTATTAGACACCATTTTGGGGTCATAATAAACATTGAGTCGGCTTGCCCACAGAAAATAAGCCTTGCACAGTCCAGCTAAGTGCTTCATACTCGGCCTCGTTGTTAGAGGCTTTAAAGCCTAATTTGATCCCTTACTCGATCATTGTGTCTTTTGGAGTTACGAGGACAATTCTTATGCCTATTTTTTTGGGATTGGAATCATCATAAATATATAACGTCTAGATTTTCGACCTAATTCGGCTCATGCATATTTGGTTGATCGACCAACTGTTGGTCAGTAGGACCATCTCCTGTGAATTCTGTAATAAAGTCGGCCAAAATATTCCTCTTGATTATTGTTGTAGGGGGAGTCATCTCCCAAGGTTGATTAGCTGAGATGACTTTGTACTTAGCAAAAGACTAATAAGAAAATAAAGCCAGAGACGGTTCGAGGGACCTCCTACAGAGACGGCTCGAGGGACCTCCCATAGATATCAAGGCTATTCGAAAGATACTATTTATAATAAGAAGTATAATGTTCCATCCATTTATTTATACTTGTAAAAGTTCACTTTTTAATATGGGCAAGGACATTATGTACCCTCGAGGGACCATGCCTAACAGGGCATGGGAGAGCTTACTAGCTCTATCGAACAACCTCTTCTTGGGAATCATGCAGGAATTTGGTTTGGATGATTGAGAGCAAGGCAACGTTGGTAAATCAATAGCCAACCCTCTTGGCACACTTGGAAAATATGTTGGTTTAAAAACCCAGTTCTCTTAAAGTAAAAATGGTTGCTCGACTAAGTACTCTCGATAAGTTTTGATCTTATGATTACAAAAGATCCACTATAAACCAAAAAAATTGATTGCTCAAGCCGATACATCTGACAAGTTTGTTGTTCAAAATGTTTAAAACCACAATAAAATTGTCACTACACCAAAAAGGCTAAATTGTCACCTTTGGGTCGGCCAGCCTTGTCACGGTCATTAACCGTGACAAAAAAACAAGCATTTTTTATCACAGACAATGACCATGACAAGTTTGTGACAACGGATTTTCACGATCATTGATCGTGACAAGTACAGTTGTTACGGCCTTGTCATGGTCAAAGACCTTGACAGGTTCGTGACAACTTTCTTAGAAAAAAAACCTACCGCCTCTTTTTTCCCACCGATTTCATTTCCCCTCTCTCTCTCTCTCTCTCTCTCTCTATATATATATATATATATATATATATATATATATATATATATATATATATATATGTGTGTGTGTGTGTGTGTGTGTGTTTTCAGGTGAGTTTTTTTTGTCTTTCTCTTTCCTTTGTATATGTGTGTGTATGTGTGCAGGTGGGTGTGGGTGTGGGGGAAGGGGGGAGTAATGGGTGGCAGTGGGGGTGGGGGTAAGGGTGTGTATGTGTGTATAGGTGTGGGGGGTAGGGGTGGACGTGGTGGAGCAGGGGGGTGAGTGGGGGGCAGGGGGAGTGATGGGGGGAGGTCATAGAATCAACTTGTGTTTGGTTTTGGTGTAAGAGATTGTAGTGTGCTGTTTTAAATTTGGGGATCAATATATGGAATGTCACATGTGCGTGTATGATTTCGAAAATAGTATCAATGTTGTTTATGGACTTTATACTTTGCCCAAATAGCGTTACCATCCTCTTAGCTCCTTATGAAATGGACAGAAATATATGAAATGCTCTAAACATTAATAACCTTTTTAATTTGTATACATTGTAATTCTATAGGACCCGTTTCTCAAAATTGAAATTGAATTCTAATTGGTATTGATATTTGTATAAATTGGTATAAATTGAAATTGAATTTTAATTGGTATTGATATTGGTATAAATTGGTATAAGTTGTAGTTCTTATGCTTGCTTTAAATTAAATAAAAAATACTTTAAATTACACAATTAAATGAAATCTCTCGAATTGTGATAGGGCATGATTAAATGAAACATACTTTAAATTACATATAGTGCCCATAGATACTAGCCTTCTAGTTCTTATGCGTACGCATTCAATAGCCCTTAAACCCGTTCGAGATACATTATCCCTTTAATGAGATCTCTCGAATTTTCACGTTTGGACAGTTTTGTATAATAATATTCTTAGTGGCTTAAACTTGTTACTTTGGGGGGAAGTTTTGCAGTCGTATCTTAATGTTCTCTCGGTACATACTAGATGATGCGATGTTAAGTGTTATTTCTATTAATAAATTGAAATAACACTCACACTTGCAAATCTATGTCGTGTACTTGGAGAACTATGGGGATATGCTGTTGAATTTTCCTCAAATTGGAACAATGTGCATGAGTTGTTAAGTATATTACAGAAATATGCGATCTCAAATAGGATAGGACCACTCACCGTTTTGAGGAGATGGAGGAAATAGGAATTAATATTATAAATTTAATTTTAATTTTAAATTTAAATTAAAATTGAATTTGAATTTGAATGCACGAATAAATTTACGCATAGAAACTAGCCTTCTAATTCTTATGCGTACGCATTCAATAGTTGATTGTTTATACTAATGGGAACTAAATATTCACACTTTTGTTAATGATAATCCACGAATATACATTTCTTATCCATAATAGGTGATTGTTTGTAGTAGCTATGATGGGATATCCTATATACAAAAGTGGATGGGTGAGATAAATAGATTAGGGGATGTGTTTCGCAAAGGTGCTAATGAATTTGTGAAATAAGCAAAGAGATGTCATAATGATGAAGAGTTTTCGCGTCCGTGTGCTAGATGTAATAATGGTAAGGTATTTGAGTGTAAAACAATTGAACTATATTTGTTAATATGGGGTATGTACTATAGTTATCGAATTCGATTTTTTCACCAAGAACCGAAAGTTCCTTTTATACCCGAGTAACCTTCAAAGCAACCTTCAACAAGTAGGATAGATGTACAAGGGGAGGATGACAATGTAGATCATAATATGTTAGAGGATTGTGTTGATGACGCGTATGGAGTTCATGAAGTGTAAGAGACAGAGGTCACTAACAATGTACAAGGTTCAGGTGCTCATGAAGATATCAAAATAAACCTTGACGATGACTACCAAAGTTTAAAATTTAAGGCGAGCCAACCATTATAATCTGTCTGTGAGAAAGATCAAACAACTTTACATGCCATGGTTGGTTTTCATAGTTTGAAGACACAATATGGTTTGTCTAGCAATAGCATGACAAGAATTTTGAATTGGGTGAAATGATTACTACCGAAACAGAGTACGCTTTGAAACAGTTATCCTACTATAAAAAACAGTTTGAAAGGCTTGGGAAAAAAGTATAAATCAATTCATGCTTGTGTGTATGACTGCATACTCTATCTAAAGGAGTATGAAAACCTCGATCGGTGTCCAGTATGCGATGAACCTAGATATGTCCAATCTACTGGAAAGGAAGGCACAAGCTCAAAAGTTCCTCAAAAAGTGTTGAAATATTTTCTTGTTGGGACTAGATTAAAGCGGTTTTTCACAATACCATGGAAATCTCATGCACCATCCTATTGATTCTACAGCTGGAAAGAGGATGAATTTTGAGTATCCCGATTTTGCTCGAGAATAACGTAACATTCATTTGGCAGTATCAACAGATGGTTTCAATCCATTTGGAAATCTAAGCGCTAATCAGAGTGTATGGTCAGTGATCCTAGCCCCACTCAACCTCCCTCCTTGACAGTGTGTGAGACCTGAATTTTTGATGTTGTATTTGTCGATCCTTGGGCCAAAGACACCAAGTGAGGATATCGATGTCTACCTGGCTCCTTTGATAGAAGAATTAAATGAGTTGTGGGAAGAGGGTGTGCAAGCATTTGACTCTTTTAGAAAAGAAGAATTTACGCTGAAAGCTATGTTGATGTGGGAAATTCATGATTTTTTAGCTTATGGGACATTATCCTGTTGTGTAGTACATGGTTATTTGGGGTGTCCTATTTGTGGAGAGGAGACTGAATCTCTTCATCTCCCCGCTAGCTAAAAAAATATATAAAATTGACATAGGAGGTTTTTACCCCTAGTTTTATAATTGAGAAAGGTTCCAATTTTTTACTGGGCGGGGTTGAACAAAGGCTACGGTCGAGGATACTTTCAGGCTCAGAAATTGAAAGTAAATCTTTTAATTGTGGTCCTAATATGCCATGTAAGAATCCTAAATTTAATAATGTCAAGCATAAGAAGACACCAACTGGAAATAAAACTGAGACAAGAAAGGCATGGTCTAGGAGGTAAATGTTATTTGACTTGCCTTATTGGAAGAATAACCCGGTGCACCATGTATTGGATGTGATGCACGCAGAGAAGAACATCATTGAACATATTTGTGGGCACATGCCTTGGGGGAGTCATTCGAAGGATGGAGAAAATTCACTAAAAGACCTTATAGCATTGAAACTTAAGCCATAACTATGGTTGGAAGAATATAGTAGGGGAAGGACAATAATTCCCCCTGGTGCGTTTACTTTTACGAGTGAGGAAATGAAGGTGCTTTTAGACATAATATATAACTTGAAAGTTCCATCTAATTTTTTGTCCAACTTTCAAAGGATTGTAAATTATGCTACCCATGATTCACATAAGTGTAAGTCGCACGATTGTCATGTGATCATACAATTGGTTCCTCTATTGTTTAAGCATTGTTTGCCCAAGCACAAGGATTTGCAGAGGGTTATTATGCAAACTAGTATTCGATTCTCACTTTTATGTGAGAAGGTAGTCAATCGAGATCACATAGTGGCCGCAAAATTGGCGGTGAACTAAGAGTTTGCGTCTTGGAGAAGTACTTTCCCCCATATTTATTTAACATAAGTGTCCACTTGTTGGCACACCTATATGACGAGGCATTTCTTTGTAGCCCAGTTAGATATCGGTGGATGTATCCGTTTGAAAGATTGATGAAAGTTTTCAAAGATTACGTCAAGAATACATGATATATTGAAGGATAAATTGCAGAGGAATACATCACCGTGGAGTCATCACTCTACACTCGGGAATATATGCCTGACTCGACCACCGTGGATGATAATGATGAGTTAGTCAATGAGGGTGGTCATATGATGGGCAAACGAGTGAAATTAACGAGTTTGCAACATGAACAAGTAGCTCGTTATCTATTTGACACACATAAAGATGTCGAATAATGGAAAAAGTAAGTGTAAATTATTTTAACTTTTGCATTATTTTAAATTTTACATTATTAATTTTGTAATACGTTCGTCACGGTCTATGCAGAAAATATGAAGCATGTGAGAACAATAGAAAACGAAAAACAATGGCATAATCATATAGTGAATTTAGGTTGTGGTTGTCACACAAGGTAATTATAATGAAAATGGTTGTTATTAAATGTCACATTACAAGAAAGCTTTACAACTAACCTAATTAATTTACCTGTATTCTCAACTCTTAAAGACGGGTCATGCGACATCAAGGCTTGTTAGTCTAGCCACTAGACCCTTATCCATGGCACAAGAGTATAAAAAGTATCGATTGAATGTTTACGTATTCGGTGCAAGGGTGTACGATAAAAATACAAATGTACAGAACTCGAGCGTTTCATACATGGCTCTTACTTTCTTTCGAGCGAGCGTGAAGGATAAAAACCTCGTTGGAGCTGAAATGACTTACTATGGTGTAATTCGAAATATATTTGAATTGGAATATGTAAACTTCAAAGAGGGTGTATTTTATTGTGATTGGGTAATATTTGAGAATAAAAATACTTGTAAAGTTGATCCTGGCACCAATTTGATCATGGTTAACTTGTCCAAGTTGAAGAGCAATGAGCACGTGAGCGATGAGCCGTTTGTCCGTGATTTTCAAAAGGTCAAGCAAGTGTTTTACACGGAGTATATCAACAACGAGTTGTGGTCAATCATCCTACATGCGCCAAAGCGTCTAAATAGTAGTGTGGATGACTTGGTTGCACCTATCGAATATCAATCCATTTTTATGATAACCCGAATTTGAAATAATTTTTTGATTTGTAATAATTATTCAAATTATTTGTAATGACCAGTGGCTGTATTATTCTAGTGCCTTATTATTATTGGACGACAATTTAATGCTTTTTATTCATTTATACTTGATAATTTTAATGTTTGTAATAACCAAGCGAAATTTAATTAGAATTTTATTCAATTTAAGCATTAATTAAAAGTCCATGACTCGGGAGTATGTGAGCATTGGGGGGGGGGGGGGGGGGGGCAATGTGCATGTGTGTAAATTAAAATTGGTATTAGTATAAATTAAAATTAAAATTGATATTGGTATTGGTGTGTATTGTTATTATCGAATTTGAGCATTAATTCAAAGTCCATATACATGTTTGTACTAATAATAACATTTTTTTGCAGAAAATGACTTCATCCAGGCGCGATAGCAGAGTCGATGATGTCTCCTCAGCCAGTAGGCCCCCAAAATAGGGCAAATTGGGTCCGTCGTCGGGAATAAGATGGCATTATTGGCTAGAGTTCTAGAGTTGCTAAAGGCAATCGTTGGCTCGGGGTACACTGATTGGAGGGTCGTGCTTATTAACATCAAGTTGAACATCTGGGGGCACTACATGTAGTGTATTTATATTTATATTTATATTTATATTTATAAGAAACTAACACTTACTTTCATTTTGGTTTGTATTTATTTGACAGGAACAATTCGCGATGGAGCAATTGAGGGATCAATATAAGACATGGAATAAGAATTTACGGGCACGGTACTTTGAAAAGACCCGGGAATCCATTCAGAGATTGCGTGATACCGTCCCCCCGAAGGAGCCAATTTCATTGGCACAGTGGTAAAAGTTTATCGACAATGAGACCAATGAGCGACATATGGCATCTCGCCAATCGGGGAGGGACAACTGGGCGAAAAGGTTGGATCTGCACTACTTTGGGCGGACGTCTTACTCCGAGGTGGAGCACAGGATGGAAAGTTTTTATTTTTATTTAATTTTAGTTATTCTAATTTAGCATTACTTTTCATTACTAACTAATTCCGTATTATTTTATTTCTGGACACAGGGAGGGACCCTGGGGGTAGGCCACATAGGCTCGATGCCTATATGGAAATTAGGGCAAAAAAGGGCAAGGACAAGGACGTGCCCCGAGCGTCGCAGCCACCATTATAAGTTATAAATGTTTAATTTTTTTAATTATGTTATAATTTTTTTATGTACTTAATTAAGTAATCGTGTACTTTTTGTCATTTCAGGAAAAGCTTAAGGAAGTGTATGAGTCGCAGTTTGATGCCCACAAAGCATCTTTGGCTACGGACGCACTCAAACAAGTGCTCGAGCCGAATCGTAAGGGGAGGACTAGGGGTTGATCTCGCAGGTGGGGAAGTCTAGGATCATCGGAATGGAAAAGAGCAATAATGGGTTGGCACATAAGGTGTACACCCATGATGATAAGCCGTCAAGGTTGTGTAACACCCCGCTTAATTAAATACTGGGTGATCAGTCCTATACCCAATTAAAACAGAATAAACAAATTGCTCATTCTTAACATCAGTGTCAAAAAATATTTTCTTTTTATTAACCAACTAATATCCAACTAAGCAGGTGTTAAAAACTTTTCCAAATGTCAAATTCCATAATTAACAAGTTAAGCACTTTAAATAATATATCCATCCACAACAATGGGTAAGGAACAATAACTGAATATCATAACCACTGAGTAAAATATAATTGGATTATAACACTCCAGTTTAAAAAAATCTCAATACAATATCCAAATAAACCAAATGTATTGAAAACCAACAGAAGTATATCATCTAACTGACATAATGGAAATACTAAAATCCTCTTGAGTGACATGCTCTAACATGAAAGATCACTACAAAGTATGAATCAACGAGAATGAAATCGTCTAAATAATGTCCACATCTCCATAGCATCCATAGCAACGTCAATAAACCCAATCCTCTGTGGCTGGCGTCCCTGTGGATGGACACCTGATATATATATATATATATATATATATATATATATATATAGAGAGAGAGAGAGAGAGGATAAAAGAGAGAGAAGAAAATGTACAAGTAAACGGTTCAAAGCCCAAAGTGAAAACAGTTTTAAAAACAGCAAGTGAATATTAGATTCAGCCGTTATTATATACATGTTAGATTATACGAATCTCTCTTGAATTTCTCACCTCTCATTTAGAGTACACACCTAATGTACCTCTAAATCATTCTAGTTATAGCTCTCATACTAACTAGTTCATCCCAGTGTATCCACTAACCATAGCCCAATTTTTTTCCACGTATTTCTCTCACAATACATGTAATAATATCATATGTATCCATTTCGATTCAACATGGATAATCCCTTTATTAATTCAATTCAATTAAGTGTTCTCAAACTTAATTAATTCTAGATATAATTATCTTTTGATTCTACTTTAGTCACATAGTAGATATCATCTTATGTGTGTGTGTGTGTGTGTGTGTGTGTGTGTGTGTGTGTGTGTGTGTGTGTGTGTGTGTGTACATTCATTGTATTATATATATACAATACTGCACCCCAAGACACAACTACGGTGCTGCATTACTCCTCTATCATGTCACAGTACATCTCATCACTGTATAAGGGACTATAGGTTCGGTAAAGATACCTCGAACCACAAATATCAAACACAAATATTGGAGGCGAACGTAGTTCTAGGCCTTTGGGCTACGCACATACCTACGCACCCAAATGACCGCTCGATATCCTACCATTGTTATCACTAATGGTAATCAACCTAAGTCCTATGTTCTAGAGCGACAAGTCAAAGATCCCCTATATGGTTCATCAGGATATGAATGCCCTCATGCACGGACCTCCCCCGGTAGCAAGTAAGCTAGGTATGTCATACACATAATCATCAGTCAATAGACATTATCATCTACCTATTTAAAATTAGGTATTTCATCCTATCCCAAGTACCCATCGTATTCGACCCGTACTTGGAATCACGATTATCATCATATAACTATTATTATGTAGTGTTCACTCACATAATTCTTTTTATTCAACCCAAGTACCCGTATATACCCTCAGTATTACCCGTACTTGATATAACGATTATATTCCTCAAATCGTATATTATGTAGATATCTCTTAAATAATTTAATCCCCAAATAACTTTCCAACATTAACCCAAATCCCTCACACTATGCTAATGTACAAAAATTATTTAAAAATTCATTCTGGGCCAATATATAATTTTCTAAACTTTTCTGTGCTAAATTAGGACTTTCTGAAATCTCGTTTGAAGTCCCTGGAATCACGTTCGAACGAGGTTGTTCGAACGGTGTCGTTTGAACGACTATCTAACGAACTAATACACCGGATTCTCGTTCGATTTCTCATTCGAACGAGTTTCAAATGACATAGCCATTGAAATCTCTTTGGCAATCTCATTGGTAATCTCATTGGAACGAGTTCGTTCAAACGAGTGGCCTAGGTCGTTCGAACGACTTAGCAGTGCTCGAAAACAACCCCCAAATTTTCAACGTATTTCACTTGTTTCTCACACCTAATTCCCATGGATTTTATTCTAATCAAAATCCAATTAACTCGACATTATTCTAGCATGCTCAAGGGTGATTTATCACATGAAAAACATCAAATTAAATATATTCAAATGATTATCATCATAAAAATTCATCAATTCCTTAAAATCCCTTTATCTAAAATCCTCCATTTTTAATACCTTAAAAACCCAGAATTTTAGAGCTATAATTCCATCAATTATCATTAAATTTCCATATTCAACAATTGTAGGATTCATCTACATGCAATTCCTATCATCAATAAACATATAAATTCTCTACATGTTCATACTGTCAAGTTTATCATGTTCAAACTTCTGCATGTGTATGCTTCAACTGTATAACTTTTCCTATCCATTAAAACATGATTTATCAATCATTTTTAATCCCAAATCATAAGTTTAGTACCCAAAAGAAAATCCTAGTCAGACATGGATATTATGACTACTGAAATAGAGCTAGAATCACTTGCCTTTTAGAATAGGTCTGAACCTTTGGAGAAGATAATGGTAGACCCTTCCTCTTCCTTTTTTCGGCGACTTTTCGATGACTTTTTGGCGATCTTCGGTGGTGGTGAAAGGTGTAGAGATGGTGGTTTGTGGTGGATGACCCTTAGTTCCTCCTTGGTGACACTTCTTCATCTAAGAAACTCTTCCTCTTCACAAGGTGACTTTTTATTTCCCTCAAAGTCTCTACACTTTCTCTCAAAGTTCTCACAAATGAAATGGGTGAAATGTATCTTACGTAGAGTATAAACCCATATATTTAACAGTTCTCCAATCCTCACTAAAAGATAAAAAACGTAATCATTATTCATCTCCCAAGCCAAATGACTAAAATTCCCTTCGGGGTGTCCTTTCATCTTCCAATTGACCAGAGACCCAAATAAAACACTCGGGTATACTTTTCTGCCTATTTCAACCCTTTCAGACTCAACTGCGGACTCAAAACAACCATACGGATGATATAAAATAATCTTTATTTTATTCATTAAAATTAGTCCCGACACGTCCCATAACAGCGTCTTGACTTAATTTTTATAATTGTTGTATTTGTATCTCACGACAATATTCATAATTATCATATTCACATATTACTTATATATCACTAAGTAATATTCAAAAATATATTACTCTGATCAGCAGTAATATTCAATCCAGATTAATCCCAATTAATTTAACACATCATCAATTCCAATTAATCCACAATAATTTGGTCCAATAACTTTTAATTATTCTCAATTAAAAGTCATTAAAATTACAGGGTATTGCAGGTATGTTTTGCTCCTTAGTGGTTAGATCCAAATGGTCCTTTTAACAGACAAAATGAGACGGTCGTCCCAGATACTCCCCTCCCTAATAATCATTTTTCTTATAGTGTAGGGACCCAATGACACCAACTATAGATAAAAGAGGAGATAAAACTTCCTGTTATGACGTGAAGTTTGATAATCAGAAATTGTACGAAGAGAACTGGCAAGACTATTTGCTTACAGTTAAGTCCTGTTCAGTATCGGTGTCGCTCCCCTAGGATTCAGCCAAAGATTACCTGGTTCGTGACATACTCCCATCCTATCATCCAGAATCTTGCCAGTCATTAATCCGGAACTAAAAAATCTTCATTGGTAATTTTATATTCATTTTGTAATTGTATATAAAATTATATGTCAATATGATTAATCTCATTTTAATTTTAATTTATATGAGTATGATCAAGTATGGAAGGTGATGGAGTTACTGTCTAAAAATATATAAGATGAGAGCAATGCTGATATTACAACCATACTTGAACGAGATACTAAAGCATTAGATATTCTTGTATTCGTAACTAGAATGGGAGTTAGACCATAGAAGAACAGTGAGGTGAAGAAGAAAATAAAGAAGAAGGTGACCGAAGATGGCGATAAGGTTCCCAAAAAAGTACATCAGAAAATAAAGAAGAAGTGAACTTGTTTGGAGTTTGTATGAATTTTTTATTGGGTTTTGAACTGGTTGGTTATGGTGTGAATATTTTAGCATTTTTTATGAACTGGTGGGTGCTTATGTTGGAATTTAATTAAATTTTGTGGTGTTTGGAACTTTGTAGTGTTATAATGGTTTGTGAATTTTGTAGTGTTATAATGGTTTGAAATTTGGTTCCTAGGCTGAATAACGACTATAAACACCCCCGATCGGGTCACGTATCCTGATTATTTGGTGACTGATGTTGGTATCTCAATAATGATCGAAGTTTTACCTTGGGGTATTTTGAAGAAAAAAATTAAGGCATTATGGTATTTTGAGTTATTTTTCATCTCCATCCCGATTGGGACTCCTATTGGGGTTTGCTTCGTTACTTGAACGACGATAATTAGAACTGTAATTCAGGATAGTCATGATGATCCTTGGGACTCCTATTTGCTATTTACATATCGAATGGAGGTACAAGCATATTTGAAAAAATCTTCTGTTAGGAGCACTTATCTCGAAACTTGTTACATATAGTCATTATCTCCTTATCGATTTTAATTCTACCTTGTGGTTTTTGAAGAAAAAGTAAAGGCAATGTGGTATTGTGTAGCAATCATCATATCCATCCCGAATGTGTCCCTAAGTTTCGCTATTTAAATGTCGAATCACTATACAATTAATATTTTGACTTTATATAGTTAATATCATGAATTTATACAGTTAATATTTATACACATCATTTCGTTAATAACAACATCATTAAATTAGGACATTATTACAAATAATTAAAGTAAGACATTATTCCAAATAATTACAAGAGGACATTAACTTTTATTGCATTACAAAATACATCCACTCGTATTGCATTACAAAATACATCTACTTGATCAATCATTCATTCATATTTTATTTTGATTTACAAAATAACATTCACTCCTAAAAAATGCATCCACTCGTATTACATTAGCAATTAACATTCACTCCCACAAAAATACACCACCAAATGTACAAAAAATACATAGTTACTATACTTCCATTAGATAAGATCAATTGGAGCATCACGGGTAGCTACGTTAGATGGATAAAACTTCCCAAAATCCACTATATGTACTGTGTATTTATAAATCCATGCACGCTCTTTGGGTGAGGCTTTATTATGCCAATAACTTGCAACCGGTGGCATTGGGTGCCATGTCTCAAATTCAAAGTTATAAAATGACTGTAAGTAACAATAGCCATTTCATAAAACATCAGGTTTTTTTCAAGCTTGTTTCTCAAAGGCGAGAAGTCCAAAAACTAATTCAAAGATATAAAAACATAAACACAATTATAAATTTGTGCAATGAGATAACCACACTCGGGTATGACTACACGGGCTACTAAAGTTGTTCAACAGTGAAAGATAAGTATTGTAAAACTCTACCCGAACACATATTCATAAAAGGGTTTGTGTTTTATCACATCTTCCATCATATCTGATCTTACACCCTACCAAACATCCTAATAACTACCCTTCCTTAGTGATCCCTCTACGCACCTAAACCCATAATTACCATCGGCGTTGGCATTTGTTATCTCCTCAACAAAATTGTGAAAAAAACTCATGAATCTCCTTTGCATACTACTAGGATGTGGATATGTATTTAGGGGACCACATTGTTGGGACCGTACACTTCTTGGAGTCAATACTGGCTTTTATTTGCACGGTTGGGACATTATCCTTAGCCCTCACATATTCAAAAGCGGATTGGTCCCTCTTGGTCAAAATTTCATGCTTTTGTTCCTCTGTTAATGGTTTATGTCCCCTTGGTCTTACCTTACCTTGCCTCACAAAAGGTTTATATGGCCTCACGGTGGTCAGTGAAACTATATCCTTAAGCTTCCATGACAAAGCTTTACACTCATTCTCTATCAATCTTGAAAACCGTTCTTTAAATAATATCATCTCTGATTCGTAATCAACCTCTTGATATTTCACCAAATTAGGAATTATTGTTAACTTATACTAATGAGCATCCAATTTTCCCCACGGTCATGGGTGACCTCGAGTATATAAGTGTCCAACTCATGAGCACATGGAAGGCCATACACCGCTCGTAACACATGGTCACAAGCATTCACGTCAACACCAATAACAATAATAACTTTTCTCATATCCTCCATTATCAAATCAATGCCAAATTACAACCCCCGCCTCAATAGCTTATTAAAGATTGGTATATTATGTGAATGCCTGATTTTATGCAATGAAGTCTAAAACTCTTTCTGAATCTTCGTTACAAGTAAACCCAATAGATTATCCATCCCCGCCCATACCGATTCAAAGGTTAGATGTGAGTTCTCCAGGTGTTTCTTCAACTTTCCATGCGCACCTTCACAACGGTTGGTGGTTCGGTTACCACGATGTTAAATCATATTAGTCTAAGTGGAGATAACACAAACCTTCAATGTAATCCATGTTTGATTTATGTACTTAATGGTATTAGGATAATGAACCCAATCCACATTCATCAACATCCAAGATTTAGAAAATTCTTGCTAGGTAGGCAATTCAACAACATGAACCTAATCTCGAATGAACTTCTAATACACATCACCATCCCCTATTTCTTTCCTTACATGGGATTCCACGTTCCTCACAACGTGAAATGTGCACACCATGTATTTTCCATATGAGAACACATTTCGTAATGCATTCATACATGCAAACTCACTATTAGTAACGAAAACCTCTAAGATGGCATTTATATCAAATAATATCTTTAGATGTCCTAATTATCTACTTTCTCAAGAATTATCTCAAGAACTAGGAAGGCAAATGCAATAACAAAATTACGATCTACAAAGGTCATCCTGACCATATGAAAAAGTGGAATGTTGTAACGGTTTGTTTTGTACGTACAATCCACTATAACAATGGAAGGAAAACATTTGGCTAGATGAATGGACTTGGGATGGGCCCAGAATATGTCTTCAACTTTCCCAGTACTGTTATTTTGCCTATAACAGTATACATAACTTTTATGAGTCAATAATTTCATTAAATGTTGCATTGCACTCTTGCCCTCCCTCTTGTATGTCTTCAACTTTGCTTTATCATTATAAATTGTCTTCATAGTTTAGACATTGGATTGATGCCTCCATTTCAATGTGGTCAAAATTACAGCAGGTTTCACACCACTAAGATCCTCTCTAAGTTTCCTCTCTTTCACGGTTAAACGTCTGATATATGGATGGCCAACAAGAGTCTGGGGGACGGAGTGGTTATAGACACCATTACAAACTTGAAGCATTCACCGACCATCGTCCAAGGGAATAACCTTCAATGAAAATGGACAGTTACACTTATTTTGTTTCTTCCCATCAACATCTGGATTCTTATGATCCATATAAACTCTACCTCTCTCACAACCCAAGTGAGGACGACCCTTCTATGAAGTCGAAGAGGCCTCTGACTTGGTAGTTACAATAATTGTTCGTACCGATCTGCCTTGATTTTAAGCCCAATCAATTAACGTGTGTCATGAAGCAAATGCCTGAAAAACACACAAGTGGAAAATTAAACACACAATAATAATAAAAAAAACTACTCAGTGAATAAGTGCTCGTTGACATCAATATTAATAGCAACCTCATCATTCTTCTTTCATTTTTTTCAACCATTGTGTTGTCAAAAAGCACCGAGTTGAAATCCATCCATTAACCCTGTTAAATATTAGCATTTGATTAAATTAATAAATTCATATAATGATACTTTAAAAATAGGAATGAAGCATACAGGTCATTCAAGATGCAAGTGACGAATGAAAGTGTGAGGTGAAAATTGCAATGGCCTAAATATCAACGACCCTGATAGGCCCAACCCAGGAATACAAAGCATGTTGCTCAAGTCAGGATTAATGTCACGTGGTATAAACATGGAAAGCTTAATCTTGTTATCTATAATCTTGGAGGAGATCAACATGAATAAAAAAATGAGCCAATAAGCAGTTGGGACAGTTTGAACGTAACTCAACCACTCTTATCACTACACCAAATCCTACGAATGGTCACCCCTAGGGGGTCACGGCCCAAAGCCGTGACCACATTAACTTTGGGGTGACCATATCCATGACCCACTATGGTCATGGATTCTCTTGGAAGTGACCACGACCCAAATCCTTGACTAGCATGGTCATGACCATCATGGCGCCAATTTTGCACCAAAAGTCCCCTCCAAGTTTCGTCACGGATGGTCCACGGCCTATGTCCGTGACCAATACTACAATGCACACCATACGGGTCACGACTTTGGGTCGTGACCATCTCAATCTATTCACGGGCATGAGTCACGGCTTAGGGCCATGACCACATGGTTGAGGTTGACTACACGCTGATGTGGAAAAAATTTAAGGGTCATGGCAGTGGGTCACGGCTCTAGGTCCTGACCAGTGTCCTTATACTAAAACCATTCTGACATATTTTAATTTCTTCCCGTGTCAATCTCTCTCTCTTTCTCTGTGCGATTTTGACGATTTGTATTCTCTCTCTCTCTCTCTCTCTCTCTCTCTCACCCTAATTTCGGCCCAAATATCTCTCTCAATCTCAAAGGTAAACCCTATTTTATGTATTTCTGATTTAAACCCTACTGTATATGTGTGTGAATGTGTGTGTATTTGTGTATGTGTGTGTTTATGTGTTTATGTGTATGTGTGTATGTATGTGTGTGTATATTTGTGTGAATTCGTGTGTATTTGTGTGTACATCTGTATATGTGTGTGTATGTCTATGTATGTGTGTGTATCCCCAATTTATGTGTGTGTATATATGTGTATGTGTGTGTACGTGTGTATTTTTTTTTTAAGAAAAAGGATGTTAAATTTAGGACTTAAAATTTATTGCATTAGTTATTGGCTATTGTTAACATTGATGGGAGTTGTTATTTAGAGGTTTAAATTAACTGCATTATTTAAGGGTATTTAGTGGGTATTATTAGTATTGACTGAATGTGGTTACTTAGGGATTAAAATAAATTACGAAATTTAAGGGTATTACCATTTAAGGCTTGGAATTTATTTAGAGTTTGAAATTAATTGAGTATTATTAGTATTGACTAAATGTGGTTACTTAGGGATTAAGATAAATTACATTAATTAGAGTTTGAAATTAATTGAGTATTATTAGTATTGACTAAATGTGGTTACTTAGGGATTAAGATAAATTACATTATTTAGAGTTTGAAATTAATTGAGTATTTTAGGTCCCACACCCTAATCAAACTAATATACTCAAAATCCTTTCTTTATCATCAAAACCTTAATCAAACTATTATACCCCATACAAGCCCTGTATATTTTTCTCATGAAAAATGAGTGATAAAGAGAACTTTTGCGTATATTTTTCGTCGTTGCTTGAAAAGCTCCTCTACTCAAAATCATCAATTACCTACAAAATATAACAATCTAAAGTGTAGAGGTAAGTAAGGATGTCAATCCACATCAAGGGGTAAAGCTAGAGACAAACTCAATTGTAATTCAATTTTTATTTTCTTTTTGGAATTTTTGCCTTTTCTATTTTTTTTAGTTTTTCAAATATTAAAATAATTTTTTGGTGAGAAGAAGTCAAATAACACTAACTAAGATGAAAGATCAAATTACAAACTAAAAAGTGACTAAAATGAAAAATAAAGTCTAACACAAAAATAAGAGATAAAGTGAGGTAAATAAATATGAGAACAATCAAGCAATTGGATTACACCGCAAATTTTAGCTATTCTAACTAATTAATTTAATTAATTGAATTCTCCCAAATTAATATCAAAATTACAAATCAACTCTCGTTGCAAATGTAATTTTAATAGCAACTTTTTAGAATATTAAGTTTAACACCCCACAACTCTAGAAAATAGATCTACACTCGTTTTAATTAATCACCCGCTAGGATCGATCGATTAAAATTTATATAAATCATAGAAAATGAAATTAGAGTTGAAATTTAAGGAATAATACCACACTTAAGAAACCTTTATCTTTATTTCGAATCTAAAATGGGTATTATAACTTAGAAATTCGATTTTCTCTCGAAAATCATTTACCCTCTCTCGAGGCGTAAATTTAAGGGTGAGGGATCAAAATTAATATTATAAGGGAATTTTCAAGTAATCAACCTAATTAAATTAAAATAACATCAAATAAGGGTTCCCCTAACCCCTTGAAAGGGGATTTCGCCTAACATGGTATGAGATTTGACAAATTAATAATCAAAGGCATAAAATAAATGAGAAGAGAAGAGAACAATCAAACTCAATCTCTTGAAGTAAAATTGAACTCTTATTTCCTTGAAATCAAGCATCATCCATCCAATATGAGCATCAAACAATAATCAACTAAATATAATACTCAATTGAATTACTCATAATTTATCACTCAAAAATCTCTAAAAATAAAAATAAAAACTATTTACAAAAATAATTTCCTAATTTCTTTTCTAATCTAATCTATCTCTCAATTACAATCCCTCACTAATGTATTTATTGAATCTAAAATAAAAATTACAAAATAATAATAAAAAGTATAGTGGATGAATTCATAATGGACAATTAAATAATAAAAGAGATTTGCTAAAAATGCAAATCCAAACATTATAAAATTGTACATTAGAACTCAACCAAAAAAATAAATTCTAGATCATTACTTTATATTGAGATAATAGCTAAAATTGAAAAATCTCAACATAAAGGAATGGATTAGAATTTACCTCCCATAAGGGATGAATTCAACTACATCAATCTATTTTAAAATAATTGCTAAAAATGCAAAAAATCATTATAGAGGGGTGGGGTTGAATTTATCCTAGAGATAAATTTCACTACACACCATTATATTGAGATATTTACTAAAAATACAAATACTCTCTAAAGAGGAGTGTAGAGAAATTTATCACACAAAGCTTAAAAACTAATTTTGAGATCCCTTTCAAATGGTCTTCATATCCCTTAAATAGTAGGAATGGAGCTAAGGTTGGTATGGGTAATTGGGAGTGCACATGTGCATGGGGTGAGGTAGAAATCAGATTTGGTTAATAGTGATTGAGGGTATTTTTTGGATTGGGCACACATGTGTTTTAAATGGTGGTGTGAGGTGACGAGTGGAAACAATGCAGATTGCTTTTAATGGGTTTATGGGGGTAATATGGGAAAAAGGGTAAAGTGGGTTAAGTTGGGTTTTTATGATACATGGGATAAATGAGTTGGTATTTATTTTTGGGTTTGTGGTCTTTTGGTATTGTTTTATGCAGGAGGTAATAAAAATCGTGCAATAGACTTGAAAAGGGAAGAAATGGGTTTGGCATTGTTGAAATGGGTATGGGTCTTTGGGTTTTGGGTTAGGAGTGGCATAAATGGTTTGGCGGGGTGAGATGGGTCCTCGGGTTGTGGGGGGGTAGTAGTTGGATATGAGTTGATGACGGGTCAAGGCGGGTAGGTTATCGAGTTTTGGTGTGTAGCGTCGGCGGGTGATGAGGAGGTAAGGGGTTAGTCTGGTGGCTGACGACGGGGATTGGGGTAGAGAGGATCGCCGTTGGGCACTGGTGGGGAGATGGGTCCGGGTTTGGATGGCTGAGGGGGTCCACGACCATGGCAGCTGATTCGTGGTGGTAGGGTGCTGGAAGGTTCGGCGGGTTAGGGACCGCGGGCAGGTGGTTTTGGGACAGAGGGGTTGGGGTTCGGATCTTGGTCTGGGATAGGTTGATGCATAAGGGGCTGGGTGGTGAGGTCGGGTTTATGTGTTGGACCGAGTAGCAGGTTTCGGGTGGAGGCTAGATCAAGAGGTAAGGTGGGTTGAATGGTGAGGGGTAATGAGAGATGGGTGTGTTGATTTAGGGAAGAAGATGAAGTTGGGTGAGGGTTGTGTGTGTGAGGGTGTAGAAGAGTGATGTCTGGGTGAGGGTGTATGACTTATGGTGGGGATGAGGGGTTGTTTGTGTGTGTGTGTGAGTGTGTAAGGATGTTGTGTGTGTGTTTAAGTTATGACCCCTAAGAAAAAAAAACTAAAAAAAAATAACTAAACTAAAAAAATAAAAATAAAAATTAACTAAAACAAAAATGACACAACATGACACACTAAACAAACTCTAAAAAAAATTAAACACGTCTAAAATAAAAACTATAATAATAAAAACTAATAAAATAAAACAATAGAAATAAAATAAAAAATAAAATAATAATAAACTAACTAAAAGCTACGAAAATAAAAGAAAATATAAAAACTCATACACGAAGCGCTAAAAAAATATGAAAATCCTAAAAATATATAATGACTCAATAAAATAAAATAAACCCTAAAAATAAAATGACAAAAATAAAATAAAATGGGACAAACTAAACACACACGGTTCGGGACAGGTTTAGGCTAGGGTAGGGTAGGGTAGGGTAGGATACAGGACAAGGGTAATTAGCTCCATATTGCGCACAATTGCTTTGAAATACTCGTTTGAACACTGCAACGTGCATTCGACCTACAAAATACACAATAACGCACATAAGATCCAAATTGCCGAGAATTACCAACTAAAGTACATCTATTCGGGGTATAAAATGTAAAGTTTTGGGTGCTATCAATGAGCCACGGTGATAATCACTGGCAACAAGAGTTGGAGAGATTGCAATTGGACCGCACATGCAACTCTTTTATTACTAAGCATCATATAGAGGTTACTCCTATTTACAGGTATGGAAATAAAAAAAATTGCACAATTTAACTACCTTCAAAACTGTGGAGTTAATTTCTGGCAAAATTACCTGTTCGAATGTATTCTATTTTTCCTATCAGAAAATTGGGATGACGTTATACAAAATATATTTCACACGCATAATCCCGATGTAGCCCTGACCTTGGTTACACTGTTGGACAGGCGGAAAAAAAATCCACCCGTTATGGATACAACTTCGTACAGAGAGCATTGACATGGACTGTGATGTATCGCGCCATATGCACGCCAAATCTATTCTTCCTAATAAGTTGAAAATTATGGGATTCCGAGTTCATGTCACGGATATCTACCCATCAATCGTAGATACCCTTCCTCCTAGTTGGCCACGTGCAAAAATTCATAGTTTTTTAAAAACTAATACCGAATGGATGGAGATCAGGCACATTGAAGTTATTCTAAAGTCTTACTTTGAAAAGGTATATATATATATATATATATAGTCGTAAGCTTGATTAATTAATTATAATTTCTTATTATAATTTTTTAGTCACTTATGGTTTTTCATTTTTATAGATAATGTCGGGAGGAAACAACCCAAGGGAACAAAGTGCTGAGGGAATACCGCAACGAGGTTCACCATTTCGTGCACAACCCAAATTCTCAACACCAATTCGTGAGCAATACACAACTCCACCAATGGTTGCCTCCTCACCAAGTCCAACTGCTTCGATACCCTCACCCAGTAATCCTGTTGCTCCACCGCCCCCATCTGACGCTGTCGATGCCTCCCGCTCAACCCAAAAGAAGTCCATTGGGTTTTCCCTTCTCGGGAATAACTCGACGGGTGATAGGAATGACGTGTTGAACTTTAAGGCCAGGTGTTTGGCTTTCGAAAAAATGAATGTGGGAGTTGGTGGACCAAACAAACAAAACCAGGTTGATCAAGCCGTCAAGGATGATATATACGATCACCTCTCCAAGTATTTACCACTTCCCGATCGTTCCAAGAATAAGGTTATATCTCGGGTTGCTGAATCATTGAGGACACACAGGAGAAAACTTCGTAAGAAACATTTTAAAGGAGGCAACGAGCTCCAATATTTTATCTTTGAAAGAGAGAGTGCCTCAAAATGTTGAAATTTCGTTGGAGCAATAGAATAAGTTTTTGTAGAATGAGGCAACGGAAAAAAAGTTGGTCCAAATAGAGAAAACAAAAAAATAGGGCACAAAAAATTGATATCCACAGGTTGAGGATGTGAAGAATGGATGGGAGAGTGGAACAAAGGATGGTCCAAATGAGGGTAAAACACCAAATCGATCCAAAACTTTTGTTCATGCTCGATGGATTAAAGATAATACATTCCCATCGCACTTGGCTGAGATGATAAAATTAATAGAGTCCATCAGCAGTCAGTCAAGTTAGAGCCCTACTAATGACTTTGACCTTGATAATAATGCCCTGACCCAGACCTTTGGAAAGAACAAAAAGGGGAGGACGAGAGGTGTTGGCTCATATATGCCAAAGACAAAATTTCAACAGACCTCACCTCTCATGGACGAGTTCTCTTCATTCAATAATCGTTTCTCGTCCAATGACAAATGACATGCCAAGACCGATGGGGATGTCCAGGATATCAAAAATAACCTGAGAATGTTGACAAATTAAATTGGGCAACTTTGTCCTTTTTCCAAAATTATGGGGTCCCAATGCGGCCTCCTCCTCCTCCAGGTTACCCTTACCCTCACTCTCCTCCTCAAGGTTTTACTTATCCCCCCTTCAATTTTCCCTTCCCAAATACCGCCTCATCCACTATTTTCGTCCAAAATGCCACCTCATCCAACATTCCTCTCCCAAATGTCGCTTGTCACGGGACTTGGATCATTATCAACAACTCACGATGACTATGGTAAAAAATACTATTTAGAGAACTGAGCAATAAGAGGTTTGTTGGGATATGCACACTCATCTCCAAGGTTATTGGAACTAGAGTACACAACCAACCATTGGAGACAGGTGAGGCTTAAATACTGGTCGATGAAATATACAAAGGTTGAGAAGATGTAACTGTGTTCGCTGAAGGGGGAATGGGCTAGAATTGAGGAATTATAAAGACTCTTTTCTTGCTTGGCCAATTTATTTGTTGGAAAAGATCGAATAATATTTTGTTTTGTTTCAGTTTAAGAATATTAGTTTTGTTTCCATTTAAGAATATTTATTAGAGACTAAGCGAATTTCAAATAATCATATAAATAGCGTTCAAGAATTTGTTAAATACGTTTTCAAAAATCTTAAAAATGTCAAGATTCCGTATCCATGCACCCGTTGTGAGAACGAAAAATATAAGTCATTGGAATACGTTGATTTGCATTTAATACAGTGGAGAATCTGTCAAAACTATAAAATCTGGACATATCATGGTGAAAAAAATATACCTTACATTTCGAAAAAATTGTCGGTTCCCGACCATGTAATGGAACCCCAACGAGTGAAAGTGGTACATAATTCACCAACACATTGTCCATTGACCGACTTAATTGATGATGCTTATGGACTCCACAACCATTAAAACCACCAACCTATGGATATGGATAATGCGCGTTGTGTCCAACTAAATAAAAATTCTGATGTTAAACTTCCAGGAGATCGGGAATACATACGATTGAATGCTGATTCAACTAGACCGTTGTATAAAGATTGCGATGAAGATCACTCGTTATTATATGCAATGATTGGTTTTCATAATTTGAAGAGTCAGTTTAGTTTGTCTGGGAACAGCGTAACTGAAATTCTTAAGTGGGTTCAAGATATTCTCCCTAAAGAGAACACGTTACCAGACAATTGTCATACAATGAAGAAAAGCTTGAAGGGTTTGGGTTTGAAATACAAATATATTCATGCATGCAAGTATGATTGTATATTATACCGCAATGAGGACGAAGAAAATAATGAATGTCTTGTATGTAGTGAGCTTAGATTTGAGAAGGGAAAGGACAAATTTGTAAAAAATTGCAAGTGTTTGCAAGTCCCACAAAAGGTTTTAAAATATTTTCCACTTGGGCTACGGTTAAAACGGTTATTTACTGTACCATTGATAGCGGAGGCAATGACATGGAACACTCTATGCGAGGTGGGTGGGAATCTAATGCGTCATCCAGTTGATTCACCCATCAGGCAAATTTCAAACGCACAACACCATGAATTTGAAAAGGAATTGCGCAACGTTTGTCTTGCAATCTCAATCGATAGGTGTAGCCCTTTCGATAATTTAAGTACTAATCAGAGTTATTGGTCAGTTCTCATGGTTCTTTTAAGTCTCCCTCCGACACTATGAATGAGAAATAAGTTCACACTGTTATCTTTGTTGATACCCAGGCCGAAGGCTCCCAGTGATGATATTGATATATTCTTAGCACTATTAATCGAAGAACTTAAAGAGTTGTTGGATAAAGTCCTGACAACGTTCGACTCTCATAAGGGTGAAGAGTTCACACTTAAATCAATGATGATATGGGAGATCGATGACCTTCCAGTTTATGGGACCTTGTCCGGTTGTAATGTTCATGGCTATTATGGATATCCCATATGTGGAGAGGAAACTGAATCATGTTGGCTAAAATATAGTGGTAAGATGAGTTACATGGGTCATCGTAGATTTCTGCCGACCAGTCACTCTTTTAAGAATGACAAGTCTAACTTTTTTCCTGTCGGTCACGAGCGCAGAACGCCACATGCTCAGCTTTCTGGCCAGCAGATGAGGAGAAGGCGACGACTGCGATTGCAAGGAATAGGTACATAGGCAAACCCCCCCCCCCCCCCCCAATTTGTAAACCTAAAGCGTAAAGCTAGGGGAATCCGAACAGTATAGTAAAGTCGTGTTCTAGGAAATCAATATATTTTGATTTGCAGTATTCGAAAGATCACCGTATAAGGCATGTAGTTGATGTGATGCACACAAAGAAGAATGCTGCAGAAGATCTAATAGGAAAATATCCGGGTGGATCTCATTCCAAAGATGGAGAGCGGTCATGCCTAGATCTATAGGATATGAAAATAAAGAAGAAGGTATGGTTAAAGAACGATCCTATAACAGGAAGAATTTTTACCCCCAAGCTTATTTCACTTTGACTACTAGTGAGAAGAAGATCCTCTTAGACACGTTGTTCATGTTGAAGACTCCAACCGATTATTTTGGTAATTTACGTAAGGTAGTAAGTGTTGATATAAAAAATCAGATTATCTCTAATTATTTAATCACAGATAAAAAGTAAATAAGACAAAGGATTTTAAAGTGGTTCAGCCTCGAAGGAATGGCCTACGTCCACTATTTTGTTATTGATGACTATTTGGAATTCTCGATAATAGGCATTTTACCAAGAAATTCCGAGTCCCCTGCTAATGAGGAGGTTATAATGTATCTATAGCCTTGAGGTTGTACATGCGAAAGAATATTACATAGTTGTCCAATAGGCGTGTACATCTGTATGATAATGATGAGCATTTAATGTGCAGTCAATCCTCTTAATTGCCCGGTTATAAATGCTCTGCACGAGATGCAGCTCGGACCGCCTAAGCTACTTGGACCGCCTAAGTAGCTCGGTATACATGAGTTTCTCGGCATAATAATTTTCCTCGAAGAACACTTGTTGCTCGAAGCGCCTGAGTTGGTCAGGGAGGTTGAGTTCCTCGGAGTCAAGGTGTTGTTTAAAATGTTTGCGGGTGCCATGTGGAGACACATGGCATTTTACTAAGAAATTCCGAGTCCCCTGCTAATGAGGAGGTTACAATGTATTTATAGCCTTGAGGCTGTACATACGAAAGAATATTACATAGCTGTCCAATAGGCGTGTACATCTATATGATAATGATGAGCATTTAATGTGCAGTCAATCCTCTTAATTGCCCGGTTATAAATGCTCTGCACGAGATGCAGCTCGGACCGCCTAAGCTGCTCGGACCGCCTAAGTAGCTCGATATACATGAGTTGCTCGGCATAATAATGTTCCTCGAAGAACACTTGTTGCTCGGAGCGCCTGAGTTGGTCGGGGAGGTTAAGTTCCTCGGAGTCAAGGTGTTGTTTAAAATGTTTGCGGGTGCCATGTGGAGACACGTGTCTCCACATAATTGGTCCACGTCAGCAGACTAAATTTGGTATCAACAGTAAGCTACCAAGCAAATGACTTGAAACAGTTCAAGTCTCACGACTAGCACGTAATCATCTAATTAATCCCTTTATTATTTTAGTATTGCTTTTCTGAACACAAAGATCTCTGTCGGGCAATTATGCAAATCAGTTTGTGTTTTACCCTACTTAGTGCAAAAGTGGTAAACATAACGCACATTGAAGCTGGGAAATCAACTTTAGCCGAGGCAGTTTTTGTATTAGAGAAATATTTTTCTCCGTCGTTCTTCGATATCAGCATCCACCTGCTTATGCATTTATGCGATGAAGCTTTTTTATGTGTTCCCGTTAGGTATCGTTGGATGTATCATTTTGAGCACTTGATGAAAACCTTCAAAGATTACGTAAAAAATACACGATATATTGGAGGGTCAATTATTGAAGAATACATAGCTGTGGAATCATCGTTATACGCTAGGGAACATAAGCTAGAACAAGAGTTGAGGAGGTTCAATCCTCATGTAGAATGAGTGATCGAGGAACCTGACGAGTTTGAGGACGAATTGCCATTTGGGAACCCTAAAGAGGTGAAACTCATAAATCTACAATACGAGCAAGCAACTCGTTATGTCTTCGAATCGCAAGATGAAGTCAAAGACTGGAGAGAGTGAGTATCTACTGAATTCTTCTTGTTTGATTATATTTTTTTTTATATTTTATGATCTAAACTCTACAATTTAGCGATAGAAAGTACGAGAATGAAATTGCCCAAGATCAAAGGAGAAATGGCATGACAACTGATTTTAAGGCATAGGTATCAAATGAGGTAAATTTCACATCTTATGTGTGCGATTATTTATTCATGTGTGATAAAAACATGCCTTGATACAAATTCATTAATAAATGCAGCTTTTAAAAAGCAGTGATGTCTCTTCAAGGCTTGCACGCCTAGCAAAAGGCCCTAGTTTTCGTGCGAAAGAGTTTAAGAAATTTTGCACCAACAGTTTTGAATTCATTTCATATCCTTATGAGGAAAATCTTTTGATGCAAAATAGTGGAATATCAATTTCTTCCTTGACCACTTGTATCACTAGCAAAAGCAATAAAAATCCAAAGAATATGGTGCTAACCTATTATGGGATCATCCAACAAATTCTAGAACTTGATTACTTGGATTTTAGAGAAATCTTATTCTATTGTGATTGGGTATAGGTGAAGGGTACAACGAATGCTTACAAAGTTGATACTGACTCCAAACTTATTATGGTAGATTTATCAAAACTGAAGAGTAAAGATCGCATAGTCGACGAGCCTTTTATTTGTGCCTTTCAGAATGTAAAGAAGGTACTCTACTCGAGTGCATAAATAATGGCAATTGGTCTGTTGTTGTGCATGCACCAAAGCGTATGACTACTGAAGTGGATGCATTAAAGTCTCCAAAGGAGTTCCAGTCACCCCTTGACGACAACCCTAATCTAAAGGATCTTTTAGTTGATTTAAAGGAAGTCTGAGTATCAAAATATTATGTTAACCTTGTCAATCTTATTTGTATTCTATTTTGATATTGACATTGTATTAGCACTTTACTTTGATGTATGAATGTTTAGTTACTTTTACGAATGTTTAATATGATTTATGTAAGTTAACTTTCGATAATATGTTATGCTCAGTCAAATATTTAGTTACTTTCACAAGACGCTCGGTTTGAGAATAGAGCCATTTGAGTTTTTGATTGGATCAAATTGACCCAGATCAATTTCCATGTGTTCCTGTACATATACATTTATTGTTCAGTTTCATTGATGCAGTGTTCATAAAATGAAGTTAAATTAGCTTGATTTTATGAAGATTATATTATAGAAACTATTCAATAAATGTACAAGTAAAAGAATACGTTGGGGGCTCTATGATCAATTTGGTCCAATCACACATTCAGAAGACTCTATTTAATAGACTTCTTGGATCGTAGGAATCAGGTACTCTTTACTTTAACTGAAGTAGTTGTATAATTGATAGCATTATCTTTTAAATTTTTTAGATGATAGAAGGAGTATGGGATAATTATTGGTTTTGTTTGGTTTGGCTGTTGGATAATTATTGGTTATTGGCTTGTTGTTGGATAGTATGTCAGAAGGAGTACGGGATAATTATTAGTAGTTGGCTTGTTGTTGATTTTTGGCTATTGGATAATCACGGGACCCTCGATTTGAGAACACGACATTAATTTCAAAATATCAAGACTTAGGCTTAAAAACATGTCGTTAGGGGGCGAAACCTCAAACACCCCCCAAACGGCCCCGTAAGAGGCACCAACACCTCGCACTAACACCACTCACGGGGCCGTTTGCGGGGTGCTTTGGGTTTTCGCCCTTTAATGGCATGTTTTTAAACCTAATTCTAGATATTTTCAAATTATCATAATATTCCCAAATCGGGGTCCCGTGACCACGCGGTTAGTTCTTACGAGTTACGTTGATCCCGTGCGAGGTGTTCAAACTTCTTTAGGGTTTATTTGGTGGGTGTTTTGTGTTTTATTCCTCTAACGGCACGTTTTCAATCCTAAGTGTGAATTTTCTCAAATTATCATCATATTCTCAAACAGGGGGTTTCCATGACCACACGATAAGTTCCTGCGAGTTACATTGGGCCCGTGTGAGATGTTCGCACCTCTCACGAGGCCGCTTGGGGGGTGTTTTTGTTTTTCTCCCTCTAACGACACGTTTTCAAGCCTAAGTGTGGATTTTCTTAAATTATTGGCATATTCTCAAATCGGGGGTCCCATGACTACTCGTGGGAGACTACGTGGCTCCTTTGGTCCAAATACAATCCAGACAAAACTCCAACGGAGCCATGTAGTCTCCCACGAGTGAATCCCTGGCTTTTGACAACTATAGCAAGTGTTCCCATTATTGATTTTAGATGATGGTTTTGATTTTGTTGAGGAGAGTGAGGGGTAATATTTGTAAGGGATTAATTTCAAGGTGCAGAGAACTTAACATTACAAGGTGGCCTCACAGGAAGATTAACAGCTTGAAACCCTTAATGAGGGCTGTCAAGCTCTTAATCTTCCTGTGAGGCCACCTCTTTTGTTCATAGCGGTGGGGTCGGGCTGCTACTACAAATTGTTCAAAACGTTGGGGCTATTGTCTATCCAGCTCAAGAGAAACTGCTTTCCCATCCTTCATCTCCTGAGCATAAGTTGAGTTCCCTGTGAGTCCACCTTGAGTTCCCTGGAGTGTCCTATATTGGTGACTCTTGATGAAGGCCACACTCCCCGTAATGAGAGGAGTCATATTTGGAATACTCTATCAAACTCCAAACGGGAAAACACATTATATTATCTGGGACTCCTTTCCAGAACAATTTCAATGAGCTCTACAACACGCTGCATTTGGCAAGGCCAGAAAAGGCAGATTTTCTTGTCAAACATGATTTTGGGGGGCGAAAACCCAAAGTACCTCCTAGACAGCCCCGTGAGAGGTACAAACACCTCGCACAGGACCAATGTAATTTGCAAAAACCGATCACGTGGTCACGAGATCCCCAGTTTGAGAATATGATGATAATTTTAAAAAATCCACACTTAGGCTTGAAAATGTGCCGTTAGAGGGCGAACCCCTTAGTACCCCCAAGCGGCCCCTTTAGGGGAGCAATCACCGTGCACAGGACAAATGTAACTTGCAGGAACTGATCGCGTGGTCACGGGACCCCCGGTTTGAGAATATGACAATAATTTGAGAAAATCCACACTTAGGCTTGGAAACTTGCCGTTAGAGGGAGAAACCCCTTTGCGCCCCCCAAACGGCGGCCCCGTGAGTGATGCCAACACCTTGCACGGGTCCAATTTAACTTGTAGGAACTGATCGCATGGTCACGGGACCCTCGATTTGAGAGCACGACACAAATTTATGAATATCCACACTTAGGCTTGAAAACATGCCGTTGGGGAGAGAAACCCCTTAGCGCCCCCCCCCCCCCCCCCAAATGGCCCCGTGAGAAGCGTTAACACCTCGCACGGGACCAATGTAACTTGTAGGAGCCGACCACATGGTTACGATACCCCGGTTTGAGGGCATATACCAAAATAGAAAAAATCCACACTTAGGCTTGAAAACGTGATTTTGGGGGGTGAAACCACATAGCACCCGCCAAATGGCCCCGTGACCACGCGGTCGATTCTCGCGTGTTGTAGAGCTCATTAAAATTTTTCTGGAACGGATTCACATAAATTATGATGGATTTTATCATTTAAAGTTTGATATAGTATTCCAAATACGAATCCTCTATTAGAGCGTCCTGGATCGGTGGATCTTGATGAAGTCCATACTCCCAGTAATGAGAATATCTACCATTACGGGGATTATGGCCTTCATTAAGATCCACTAAACATGCCTTTAGAGGAGTCATATTTGTAACACTCTATTAAACTCCAAACGAGAAAACACATCATATTATTCGGGACACCTTTCCAGAACAATTTCAATGAGCACTACAACACTCCGTATTTGGCTAGGCCAGAAAAGATAGATTCTCTTGCCAAATAAGCCTTTAGAGGGAAAAAAACCCAAAGCGCCCCTAAACGGACCCGTGAGTGCGTCAACACCTTGCACGGGACTAATGTAACTCATAGGATCCGACCGTGTGGGCACGGGACCCCCGATTTGGGAGCAGGACCCAAATTTCTGAATATCCACATTTAAGCTTGAAAACATGTCGTTGGGAGGAAAAACCCCTTAGCGCCCCGCACACGGCCGTGTGAGTGGTGCAAACACCTCGCATGGGTCCAATGTAACTCGTAAGAATTGACCGTGTAATCACCGGACCCTCGGTTTGAGAGCACGACTCAAAATAGAGAAAATCCACACTTAGGCTTGAAAACATGCCGTTGGGGGACGAAACCCTTTAGCTCCCCCAAACGAACTCATGAGCAGCATCGACACCTCACAAGGGACCAATTTAACTCGTAGGAGCCGATCACGTAGTCACGGGACCCCCGGTTTGATAGCACGCCCCCAAACAGAGAAAATCCACACGTAGGCTTGAAAACGTGTTATTGGGGGGCGAAACCCCTTAGCGCCCCCCAAACGGCCCCGTGAGTGGCGCCAACACCTCGAACGGGTCTAATGTAACTCTTAGGAACCGACCGCATGGTCACGACCCTCGATTTGAGAGCACAATCCAAAATAGAGAATATTCACACTTAGGCTTGAAAAACGTGTCATTGGGGGAGAAACACCTTAACTTCCCCCACATGGACCTTTGAGTGGTGCCAACACCTCGCACGGGTCCAATGTAACTTGTAGGAACCGATCACGTGGCCACGAGACCCTCGGTTTGAGAGCACAACCTAAAATAGAGAAAATACACACTTAGGCTTGAAAATGTGCCGTTGGGGGGCGAAACCCTTTAGTGTCCCCCAAACGGCCTAGTGAGCAGTTCCAACACTTTGCACGGGACCAATGTAACTCGTAGGAGCTGACCGTGTGGTCACGGGACCCCCCATTTGAGAGCACGACATAAATTTGTGAATATCCACACTTAGTCTTGAAAACGTGTCGTTGGGGGGTGAAACCCCTTAGAGCCCACCCCCCAAACGGCCCCGTGAGTGACGCCAACACCTCTCACGGTACCAATGTAACTCGTAAGAGCCGACCGCATGGTCACGAAACCCCCGGTTTGAGAGCACGGCAAAATAAAGAAAATTGAGAAAATTCTGCCATTTTTTTTAATATAGCTAAAACTGGTCACGGTTAAAGGCTGTGGCCATATTTATTTGTTGTCACGTATAATAAGGGTCACGAACTCTAGCCCTGACCAGTGGTATGACCGTACAACGAAATTTAAGATGGGCTTATGGCCTAGGTCCGTGACCAGTGATGTGACCATCCAATTATATTTAAAGTTGGGTCACGACCTAGGGCCGTGACTAGTGATGTGACCATCCAAATAAATTTAAGGTTGGGTCATGGGCTAGGGCCGTGATCAGCATGATGAATGGGTCACGGTCTTCATCCGTGACCCACTAATATCCGTGACCATTATATTATCAGGGACATGGGCCGTGACCACAGGAAATGGTCGCGCTTGATTTGGTCACGGACCAAATTCGCGACCCACAATTTTGGTCAGGGACAAAATCCGTGGCCAATCACCCAGTTTGGTGAAATGTATCATTATAAATAAGACCCTTACCTCGGGGTAATGGGGCATGTAATTCCTTGTCACGAAACTTCTAAATAGTTAATATACACAGTATACACCCCGAGGACGTAGGCAGTTGTTGAATCACATAAATCCTTCGTGTCGTGATACTGTTTTGCTCCTTAATTATTTTCCCATTGATTAGAATCATTAATTCAGATTATTTTCTCTCACAAAACCCATCAGAACTCGAGATACAAACGACGAATGACTACAAGATCATTCGTGATATAAATGGCAAAGTAAAACTTGCGTAAAATTTAAAGAGATGCAGTATATAATGGACGAATGGATTAACATATATTATGGTCCCATGTCACGTTTCATAAGCAATATTTTTGTGGGAGAGGGCTTTCGCGATCTTAATGGAATGATTTATATAATTAAATATACAAACACAAATTAAATTTAATCTTATTATCCTAAGACATTCATCTAAGTGATAAGACAAATAAATAAACATCCAATCACACGGCAACTGAGGAAAAATTCATTTTCAGGGCAAAACCTTTTTTAGCACTTTAGAAATTTTACAAGACAGTCGACTTAAAATACTACTTGATATAACCCACAAGCATAATGCGTAGTATTCGCAGAATATCCAAAGAATACTCCTCAATCCTGAGCAGTCCATAGGTGGCAGTCCACCCTCGGTAGCCACCGATCAGCCTTCAACCTTCAGTCTTCAGCCATGATCCGTTTGGGTTCATAAGTCAGTCGTAGAGATGATCTCTCCACAATGAGTATATCTCAAGAAGGCTCAAAATCGATTCATAAAATATATTTGGGGATGTGTTTATGAATTAAAAGTGTTTTGGTAAACAAAAATATTGAAATCTTTCGCAACTGATATGCAGAACTCGTTTTGGAAAAGTCCCGTGAAATTTGGAAACGAGACAAATATTTAAAGCTCGTGCACAAAATTCAAGGCAACGTCTCGTTCGAATGAAAATAAGGCTCGTTCGAACGAGAATAACATATTGTTAAAACAAAATTGAGGTTCGTTCGAACGTCGTTTCTATCTCATTTGAACAAGCTTCAAACGAAGTGAAACAGTATGCCCTCATTTGATGTTTGTTTGATTAAAAGATCAAATGATCCTTCTAATGAGTTTGATAACTCGTTCGAACGAGATTGTCATCTCATTTGAACGAGGTCAGCAAACTTTGAAATTTTTTTAAAAAATATGCCTCGATTTTTAAACTTAATTTTTTTTTCATTTTAATAAAAATAAAACATCCCAAAATAAATTTCATAAATAAATTTAAACACTAGTTGATTTATACCTTTGCGGGATATAGGTAAGTCTTCAATCTTGGAGCTGGTTTGTCATAATGGTACGTGGCGGTTTGTATCGGGATACGCTAATCTAGCCATGGTGCAAATAAAACAAATACTAAGCCTAAGCTAAATTATTTTCCCTTACAAATCTCCCCCTTTGGCTATTCCAGTACAAAACTATACAAACCAAACCGAAATCCAAATTACATAAAATATCCCCAAAATGAGAAAAAAATATAAGATTATTTGTCTTCACTCTCTTCTTGAGCTTCCCTTTGGTTATTTGACCTCATCCGGTGTGTCTTAATTTTCGCATAAAATACCTACACACATGAATCAAAGAAAAATACCTCGTGATGCATCGAGTTTGAAATAGAAAAAAAAAATCCCCCATAAATCAAACTCATCATCAAATCAACAAGTTTCCCCTGTAATTTATTCTTCCCCATTTTGTACGAAATAGACAAAGGAGTAAACATAATTATGAATTGCAAAGCATCACGTAAAAAATAAGATATCATTACAAAGGAAATAAATAATTCACATGCAATGATAATCTCAAAGGCTTACATTCACCTACTATTTTAGATTTTTTTTCAAAATTTTCAAGTATAAAGTTTACAAATACAACACACTATCGAGAAACACAAAAATACCCGAATCATGGTGATTCGGCATAAATATTTCATAGTTATACCATTAATTCTGGTTCTTTTATGATCTCGTGCTTTGTAATTATCCCAAATTTATCTCATATTTATGCTACTAATCCTTTTTGTTGAGTATATCTTATTTTTGTGTATTTCTCATGTGTTTTACAGGTCTTTCATGTATGTAAATGTGGGAGAGCAATCGAAACAATGAAAGAAACCAAGGAAAGGGAGTTGAAGATCTTGAAGTCACAAGAATACTGGAAAAAGCGGCATCTCAATCCGAGCTACAGTGAAGAAGTTATGCGCTAACCCAACCCTACGTGGTTCGCATGGATATAAAAATAAGTTCTTGAGTTAAATAATTAATTAGAAACGTGGAATTTTGTTGATGCAACTATCGTAGGACTTTTAACTCCGTTTGCCTTAGGTAATGGGGGTGTTTAAGAATGCGACGCGCGTGTTAACAATTTTATCACATACTTTATTTTTATTCTTGATTACGTACTGTGCGGGTTCATTCCTTCATATATGTAGTACTTGAAATAAATAAAGTCTTCGTTTCAATTACGTATTTAATTCTCGACTAGTTTTGCATCTGGTGAAATCAGTAGGGGTTGGGGGATTGTATTTTGACCTTATCTTTCTTTCGTAATAATAAACCAGTCAATTATTAAGTCTTGTATTCGTAGTTAATTTAGATATGATTTCATTTCTTTTGTAGTAGTAATACATAGTTGATTAGGCATAAATTCTTCCCAATTTATCCCCTAATTTCGGTACTTTAATCACCTCGAACAACGTAATTGGATTGACTTTATCTCATAATCTTGCTATTGACTTATCCTAACAAGTACACCGAGTTTCTGGTATTTCGTTATGATTTTACAGGTATCTAATGTCAAGAAATGGAAGAAGGAAACCGGAAGAATAGAAAAGTCAACAAGAAAAGTCAAAAGGGCAAAAGAGTCATTTCTACCCAGAATCCGGATGAGGTACCTAAAGAGAAGTTGAAGGTATCATCCTCACAAGCACCTCGGAAGAAACGGCACCTCAATCGGATACCCGGAGCAAAAGATATGGGCAGTCAAAGTTTGAGAGAAAAGTCAAATAGGCAGACCGGTCCGCCCTCAACCCGGACCGGTCCGCCCTGCAAACTCCAGAGGGCTGCGAACCGAAGGCAAACCGAAGAGCACAAAAATTAAAAGAACCGGTCCGCCCCGGACCGGTCCGCCTGGAAAATAAAAGAACCGATCCGCTTTAGAGGCAGACCGATCCGCCTAAGGGCCGGACCGGTCCGCCCATCGAGATATTGTTTTCTGATTCTCCTCTAAAGACTCCGACTTATACTCAACCTCTTGGAATTTCATGTAGGGTATAAAAACCCGAATTATTTTCGTTGTAAAAGAGGCTAGAACGTGGGGAGTTAATTTTAATTTCTCATTTTCTTCCACAAACCCTAGCTGTAGATACAATTTCCAGTTTTATTCAAGGATTGAAGGTTTATTCAAAGTTTGTGTGATCATCAAGTTTATTCATTGCTGCAATTGTTCTTTGGGTAATTTTAGTAAGTTGTTTCTTCTTTGTGATTCTATTCTACAGTATTCCATCAATTGTCTCTAGATTAATCATGAATACTTGCATGTTTAACACTGTTTTCATCATTTTCGGTATGTCCGGCTAGATTTCTAAGGTCGGGTTACATGAACCCAACCTGATGTAGTCATTGCACGTATAAAGTTAATCCTCTAAATTTAGTAATTAATTTTGACCGTATTGCGTAGGGACACAACAATTGTAGGTCTAAATATCTCGTTTGCCCCTGGGTAACCGGGATGATTGAAAATACAATTCGAGTGTCGTTATCGTGATACTGATTTACTCGTCCTTTGATTAAGTATGACGCGGGCTTGAACCTCGTATACGTAATGCTTGGGAGTACTAAATTCCGGGTCAAATTAATTAGATAAATTTACGATTAATATTATACTACAGTACACTAGGGTTGGGGGATTGTATTCTCGTCCTATTTTTCCATCATCTCATTTAAAAGTTCAATTCAATCCTTCATTCATAATCTAGGTCTTTTAGTTAGCTGCATTTTTCACTATACTTTCATAATTGCATTTAGTGTAATCGAATCCCAAAAACCAAATCAATCTTTTCTTTTCTTTTTAGAGTCATCGTTAGGATTCCTCAGTCTTATCTCGTCGTCACAACGTTCGTTGTCCTTTTTCCCTGAGGATCGATACCCGACTTGTCGGATTATTACTTGAACGACAGGCTTGCACTTGAGCCTAGAGAGTACACACTTTATAGACACATTCTGAGTCGTGTCAAGTTTTTGGCGCCGTTGCCGGGGAAATAGGTAGACTTAGGATTAGATCGAGTTAATCCAAGGCTTTGACCTAGCACAAAAAATTCAAAAATTCAAAAAAATCAAAAATATATAAAAAGCACAAAAAGATTCACCACCATCTCTCACAAACTTAATGCAAAATTCTGAAACCACTCCCACACCCCATAATACTCCAACCAGCATTCACGAAAATCCACTTGTTGAGTATAATCCTGATAGTCCCCACACTCCACAAGCCCCACAGTTCTGGATCCCACCTCCCACACCGTCACACTCAATCTCTAGCAACACTCCCTTCTCCTTCGTAGGACACACGTCGTGCACACCCAGTGAGAGCACCGAATCGTCAAGTGAGAGAGAGATGTCGCAGCACAGTAATGCAACTACCGGTGAGGAAGAGCCTCCGTACCGCCCGTTGAGAGAATTCTTATATCCCGAGCGCACTGTCACTCCGGGATGCATTATACTCCCATATAATGCCGGGCAGTTCCGATTCAAAAATGGGATGATCCAAATGCTACCACACTATCAAGGTATGGATTCAGAAAAGGCATACCTGCATATACGGGAATTTGAGGACGTGTGTAATACCCTTAATGATCAAACTTGCACACAGGAGGTGATTCGCCTCAAACTCTTCCCATTCTCGTTAAAAGATAAAGCTAAGACCTGGCTATGGTCTTTACCTCCGAGCTCGATTCCATCTTGGAACGAGTTACAATCCAGATTTCTCAAGAAGTTCTTTCCACCACATCGAACAATCTCCATAAAGGCTCAGATTCAATCGTTCAGGCAATTGGATAATGAGCCATTCCATCGGTGTTATGAGCGTTTCAATGAGTTAACTGCTTCATGCCCCCATCATGGATGTGATACAGCCCAAATCATCTCCTTCCTCTATAATGGGTTGAACCTTAACTCCAAGCAACTCATTGAAACCATGGGTAGTGGTCCGTTTATCGAACTAGATTGCCACGATGCTGAGCTTCACCTGAGGTATGTCACCGAGACTACCCAATCTTGGGATATTTCTGATCCTAATGCTCAGAATCGAAATCGTCAAGCGACCACCACTCCATCGGCGTCCGGCCTACACCATGTAGATAAGACCTCTATGTCGGACTGTCGATTGGACTCCCTTGAGAAAGGATTTCGAGATTTATGCGAGGTAGTTGGATCTATCAAGAATCCCGTCGAAAAGGTGTGTGCGATTTGTGAGGCGGGACATTCAACTGAGGAATGCCCGACGATACCCGCCTGCAAAGTAATATTGCAGGAGCAAGTTAGTGGTATAGGAGGCTTTAAGGGTAATTTCGGTGCCCCGCACGGGAATTCATACAACCCTTCGTGGAAAAATCATCCCGGATTTAGCTACGGGCAACAACATGCTGCAATGAACCCTTCTTCGCATGTTGCCCCTCCTCCTCCACAACAATTTCAACAAGCTCCACACATGCAAAGTCATGTGCAAGCACCGCCACCCCATGGAAATTATATCCCACCACAGCGGAGAACTCTCGAGGATACGATGAATCAATTCATCACTAGCCAGACCGCAACCAATGCCAAATATGATCGTCTAATTGGCGACATAAATGCAAATATGTCCAAAATTCAATCCTTGTTGAGCGTTCAAGAAAAGGGCAAGTTCCCTGCCCAGGGCCAAAGACCTCCCCAAGGTCAAACTAGTGTTAGCTCCACGTCTACCGATCATTAGGAGCAATGTCAAGCTGTGACCACTCTTCGTAGTGGGAGAGTCGTTGATTTATCACCTCCCCCACACGACACAACCAAAGATAAGGTGATTTCGCCCGGCACGAAAGAGGCCGAAGATGTCACCTCAAATGAGAGTGATAAAGATGACACTAGTGAGCCCGAGGTAGTTGTGAAACCACCCTCCGCAGCACCGTTTCCTCAAAGGTTGATTCCTTCCCAGAAAGGAAACCCACGTGATGACGTGCTAGAAATACTAAAGCAGGTAAAGCTGAATTTACCATTCCTCGATGCCATCAAACAAATTTCAGCTTATGCAAAAGTCATCAAAGATTTGTTGACGGTAAAAAGGAAGATGAAAGTAAAGAATAATGTCTTCCTAGCACAGAACGTGAGCTCCATCCTACTCAATGAGCTCCCTCATAAATTCAAAGATCCCGGTGCACCCACCATTTCCTGCATCATTGGAGAGAACAAAATTGAAAAAGCCTTACTAGAATTGGGAGCAAGTGTCAATATCCTCCCTTACTCCATCTATAGGCAACTTGATTTGGGCGACCTCAAGCCCACAAGAATCACTCTCCAACTAGCGGATCGAACTGTGAAGGTCCCACGAGGTGTAGTAGATGACGTGATCGTTCAAGTTGACACTTTCTACTTCCTGGTAGACTTTGTCATTTGGGACACGGAGCCCTCCTTAATCTCGACCAATCATGTTCCCATCATTCTCGGACGCCCATTCTTAGCGACAGCTAACGCTATTATCAACACAAGGAATGGGCGAATGCAGCTCACTTTTGGGAATATGACATTGGAGACCAACATCTTCAATATTGCCAAACATACGGGAGAGGAAGATGATATTCATGCGGTGAGTCTCATAGATGAGATAGTAGAGGAGTACATTGAGGAGAATTGCTGTGGCGATGCCTTAGGATCCTGTCTGGTTTCGAGCAATGAGAGTGCGGGGACGTATACTGAGTATGAGAGGGAGATTGGGGAATTAAGAGAGTTACTCGATGAGAGAGCGTCGGACGAGGACGCGAGAGATGTGAATTGGGTTTCTAGATTCGAGGAGTTACCACCACGGGATACACGCGTTGTTCCCTCCGATGAGAAGTTTCCAACTCTTGAATTAAAGAAACTCCCCTCCCATATCAAATATGCATACTTAGGAGAGGATGAGACATTTCCTGTTGTTATCTCCTCTAGCCTAGACGACGAGCAGGAGGGTAAGTTGTTAAAAAATTTGAGGAAGCACCTAAGTGCTTTTGGTTGGTGTATAGCTGATTTGAAGGGGATAAGTCCTCTGATTTGCACCCACAAGATTCACCTCGAAGAGGATGTCAAACCCTCTAGAGAAATGCAAAGAAGACTGAACCCCAACATGAAAGAAGTTGTGAGAACCGAGATCATTAAACTATTAGATGCCGGGATTATCTACCCAATCTCGGATAGCAAATGGGTGAGTCCTATTTTAGTCGTCCCGAAGAAGTCGGGTATGACTGTGATTGAGAATGCTAAGGGAGAACTTGTTCCCCAACGCACCACCACCGGTTGGCGTGTTTGCATTGATTACCGGAAACTCAATGCGGGAACAAGAAAAGATCATTTCCCCTTGCCATTCATTGATCAAATGCTTGAGAGAGTTGCGGGCCACCCATATTATTGCTTCCTTGATGGTTATTCCGGATATAACCAGATTGAGGTAGATGTACTTGACCAAGAGAAGACGACGTTCACTTGTCCTTTTGGTACGTTTGCCTACAAACGTATGCCATTCGGCTTGTGTAATGCACCCGCGACTTTTCAACGGTGCATGTTGAGCTTATTTAGTGACATGGTCGAAAGAGGACTCGAGGTTTTCATGGACGATTTCAGCGTTTTTGGCACCTCTTTCGATCTTTGTCTAGAAAAATTGGAGCAAGTACTTGCTAGGTGTGTGGAGAAGAACTTAGTGCTGAATTGGGAAAAGTGCCATTTCATGGTCACTGAAGGAATAGTTCTTGGCCACATAGTATCATCTAAAGGCATAGAGGTTGATAGGGCTAAGATAGATGTCATAGCTGACCTTCCCCCACCGAGATCGCTTAAAGACGTGCGCTCATTCTTGGGTCACGCCGGGTTTTATCGCAAGTTCATTAAGGACTTTAGCCCTATCGCTAGACCCTTAAGCAACCTTCTCATGAAGGATAACCCGTTTGAGTGGACCGAGGCATGCCAAAGCTCCTTTAACAAATTAAAGAACATGCTCGTGTCCGCTCCCATCATGCAAGTTCTGGATTGGTCTTTACCATTCGAACTCATGTGTGATGCAAGCGATTACGCGATTGGGGCCGTTTTGGGCCAACGTCAAGATAAACAAGCTCATGTCATCTACTACGCTAGCCGAACCCTTACCGGACCTCAACTCAACTACTCTACCATGGAGAAGGAGTTGCTAGCAGTAGTCTTTGCCCTTGATAAGTTCAGATCGTATCTCATTGGTTCTCCTATAATTGTCTTCACCGACCACGCGGCTTTAAAGTATCTACTTGCGAAGAAAGACGCCAAGCCGCGCCTCATAAGGTGGATCCTACTCCTACAAGAGTTCAATCTCTCTATCAAAGATAAGAAAGGAGTAGAAAACGTCGTGGCCGACCATTTGTCTCGGCTTTCGTCGGACGTACCTAGTGATCCCATACCCATAGACGAGTATTTTCCGGATGAGCAACTTTCTGCTACTTCTTCATATCCCTGGTTTGCGGACATAGTGAACTATCTTGTCACGGGAGTCGTCCCTCCCGATTGGACACCGCAAGATAAGAAGAGGTTTCTTACTTGGTCGCGCATGTTCTTCTACGATGATCCCTTACTCTTTAAATACTGCGCCGACCAAATCATCCGACGATGTGTACCAGATGACGAGATTCCAAAGGTCATCCAGTTTTGTCATTCGGAAGCATGTGGAGGCCACTTTTCAGCGAAAAAGACGGCCGCTAAAATTCTGCAATGCGGCCTCTATTGGCCCACAATCTTTCGGGATGCAAATGACGCTTGCAAGTCATGTAATAGGTGCCAACGAATGGGAGCCATCTCTCGCCGCGACATGATGCCCCTTACCCCCATACTCATCATTGAGATATTCGATTGTTGGGGTATTGACTTCATGGGTCCCTTCCCCCCATCCTTTGGTTTCCTATACATCCTAGTCACGGTAGACTACGTTTCTAAATGGGTAGAAGCTATAGCTACTAAGACTAATGACAGTAAGGTGGTGATAAAGTTCCTACAGGAACACATACTTTCTCGCTTCGGCGCACCGAAAGCAATAATTAGCGACAATGGCACGCACTTTCGCAATAGGCCATTTGAGAAGCTCATAAGAAAGTATGGCGTCGTCCACAAGGTTGGAACGACGTATCACCCACAAACAAATGGGCAGGCCGAACTAGCGAATCGTGAGATCAAGAACATTCTCGAGAAGACCGTCAATCCTAACCGGAAAGATTGGTCAATTAGACTGAACGATTCGCTATGGGCCTATCGCACCGTATACAAAAATCAGCTTGGCATGTCCCCTTTCCGCTTCGTGTATGACAAGCCTTGCCATCTCCCCGTGGAGTTAGAACACAAAGCGTATTGGGCAATTAAGGAGCTCAATTATGCCATGGATAAAGCCGGTGAAGCTCGCAAGCTTCAATTAAATGAGTTAGAGGAGATACGCAATGATGCGTATGAGAATGCCAAAATTGCCAAATAAAGGATGAAACTCGCTCACGATAGCATCATCCGACGCAAAGAGTTTATTCCCGGGCAAAAAGTTCTTCTCTACAACTCTCGGCTTCATCTCTTTCCGGGCAAGTTGCGGTCGCGATGGTCTGGCCCGTTTGTTGTCAAGAATATTTTCCCCCACGGAGCTGTCGAATTAGAAGATTTAAAAGGGGGAACTACATTCAAACTGAATGGACAACGCCTAAAGCCATATCTTGAGGCGTGCGAAGAGGAAGTCGACACCGTTTGGTTGTCGGACCCCGTTTACGGGGTAGAGTGAACTGTTTCCGTTAGGTCGTCGCACCCCCGACGCGTATGGGGTGAGAGTCGTGTGTGTTAGTGAGTGTCGTTAGGATTTTGGTACATTCAGGGTTAGCATGTGAAGGTTCGGGATTTTGAGCAATTCGGGTGACCGGTGATGTTGAGAGGTCCTTAGTCTATAGTTGGAGAGGAGCGCGTTTTAAGACTTCAATATTTCGAGGAAGAGAGGTTGAAATCCAGCTTCGGGGAAATTCCAGCCTGAAATCCCCAAGCCGGACCGGTTCCTTTAATTTAAGGCCGGACCGGTCCGCCTCGGACCGGTTCCTTTAATTTCAAGCCGGACCGGTCCGCCTGTCGAATTTCCTGAAAATTAAAGACCCGGACCGGTCCGCCCCTGGACCGGACCGGTCCGCCTTCTGCAGATTCGTTGAATCTCTTCTTCCCATGCACCCCCCCTTCTCCCCAATAGCCACCCTTCCCCCATTTCGGTTTCCCACACCCCCATACATCCCTTTCCCTCCAAAACCCTTTTCCCTCCACATCCATTTCCCTCCAACTCCCCTCCCCTCCACTATAAATACAACCCTACCCCCTCCCCTTCTCTTCACACCTCAAACACCACTTCTCTCCCCTCTCTCTCCAGATTTCTTCAGTTCCTTCTCTCTGCCTAGTCTCCATGGCCCCCCGTGCTCCTCCCACTAAATACGCATCCACCGACATCCTACACTCCGGGAGCAACGAGTTCCGCTCCCGCCAAGAGGAGCGATGGTGCACCAACTTTTTCGGGTCAAACCGCAAACTACATATGGAGCGCGCGGTCCAATGGAACGCGCTGCCCAATTCTGTCACGGCCCTATTCATGGCCCGGGGGTGGTGTCGTTTCCTTAACGAACCCCATGACGCCGTGTGGGCTTCCGAAGTCCGCTTATTCTATGGCACACTCGTGCGGACGGACCAATTTGAGGCCCAAGCTTACGTCGATGGGATGGTCATTCCCTTCTCCTTAGCCATCCTCACGGCCAAATTGGCCACCTTTGGCGTTCCGGACCCCCAAGACTACACCTATCCACGGAACGTTCCTCCGGTCGCTAAGAACGTCATCATGGAGCGCATTGCTCCAAACGTGGCTTGGACGGGCCAAACCGTCGCGGTTGGACGACTCAATGAAACGGCGCGCCTCACTTTCCAAATCGTATGCGCCAACATCCTTCAAACGTCCAACGATTCCGCCATGAGGCCTCGGCAGGCCACCTTAACCTACCATCTCTTCGATCCTCAAACCACCATCCATTTGGCCCGCACATTGTACGCCGACATCATCGCCGCTTCTTTGGATGAGAAGGGCACCGCCCCTTTGCCCTATGCCCGTCTGATCACGTCTATCCTCCTAGACGCCGGCATTGAGGCCCCTGCCGACCGCACCCGGATTCGGCACTCGCACTAAGAGTGCCAAACAGCTCGCCATAATCCGGGCACGGCGGGGGCATGATAGCGAGGAAGAGGCTGCCTCGGAAGAGAGCGAGGAGGAGGAGGTCGCCGAAGCAGACATTGAGATGGGTGACGTCGCCGCCGACGACGAGTCGGCGGACGAGGAGGACGACCCGGACTTTGAGTGGGCGGGTACTGATATTTCCACCCGGCTGTCCAACCTTGAGACCCGATTCGGGAACTTTGAGAACAAGTTCGACACCTTTGTGATCGACTACCAACGAGATCAGAATCGGGCGGCTCGAAGGCAAGCGGATATCTACCGACGCCTAGGGGATCCTTATGAGCCACTCCCATCGCATTTTCAAGACCCCTATGGCCCCGACGCGCCCAGCTCCTCCCATTTCCCTCCCCCGTGATATTTTGGTTGCTTAGGACTGTTTTGATGTATTTCTTCTCACATCCTACATATGTTGTATTCCTGTTTGTACCACAGTCTTATGATATATAAAGTTGCATTTTTCTATATTTGTTTGTTTTAATTATTGCACTTATTATTTTGCCTTATTTAGATTTTAGTCCTTTTTGCTTGAGGACAATGCAAAAGTCTAAGTTAGGGGGGGTCACAAGTGCATATTTCTAAAACTTCACAAATTCTTCAAAAATGCCCAAAATTTCCAAAAAAAATCATAAAATTTTGAAAAATTCAAAAATATTTTTGTTCAAAATAAATACAAAATTGGAATTCAAATTTTTCAAAAATATCATTAAAAGTCAAATTGGAGTCTCAAAGTGTAAAAAGTCAACATACACAAAGCCGAAATTGACCAAAGATGGAAATTGTGCGAAAATTGACGACTTAACGAATAAATGTGGAGATTAACAAACCCGGTGAGATTCGAGCCTATCACGTTTTGCGAGATTTTAAATCAATCCGAGTTAATTGTTAACTCAAAGTTCATTTTAGCGCTTAATAAGTTATCAAGGATCTCAACCCTTTCATTTTGATCGGTTTTGAAAAATGTGTGCAATATTGCCTTGAAAAACGTGCCAAATTAGTCTCTAAACTTAAATTCATCTCGAAACGCATATGGTAACGCAATTGGTATTTTGGACAATGAAGTAGGCCCTCTTTTGTCACCCAAAAATATTGGCCAGAAAAAGTAGCGAAAAATTACCCTTTGCAACCCAAATTGAGCCGAATAATTTTCCCTTTCGTTTGACAACCCAAAAAAACTCAAAATAGCCCAAAATTGTGAAAAATGAAAAAAAATTCAGAATTTAAGTCCGAAAAGTGCAACAAAAAGGGGCAAGAAAAAAAAATAGAAGAATGCTCAACAAATAGTAGAAAAAGAAGAAAAGATGAGCAATAGCCCGGAAAATGCACAAATGGACATCACGAATGGTTTTTCCAATTCCAACTTTCCTTACCTCCTTCATTTTACCCAATACAACCTTAAACCCGAAAAAGTCCTAACCGAGTCCAAATTGCGAAAATTGAGTACCGCGTTGAGAGCTAATACACCAAAAGATAATATAAGAGGTTAAATGCGCGAAATAGAGGCGATGTTCCCGTTTTTAAAACCGTAATCCGTTGATGAGATCCTTTCACCATGAAATTTCCGTCTTCCTAATTGTATGCGTGATTTTGCGTCCATTATATTTACTCTTATTATCACGCATACCGAGAGAAAAAGACATATTCCGAGTAGTTCGTTTGAGAGAGCTTCCCGTGAGAATTTGAAATCAAAACGAATTTTCGGATAAGTAACGTAGTGATGAATCAGTGGAAATTGGCGGTTATATTTCCGGCTTCGCACACACGCACTATAGTTTGAGACTTGTAAACATGACTTAATGATGACTATTTTCTGAAAAAGTTTGAATTATACAATTTTTGGTTATTTTGAAGTTCTTTGAGTCGAATTTTGTGGGTATATTCTCTGCAAACCCTCACGAGACACAACTCGTCCCACTAGGGTAACCTAGGGGTTTAAAGGCTTGTTGCATACGCTAAATGCAATCGCGTGCCCGCGAAAGAGGTATTTTATCCAAATAAAATGTTTTTCAAGAGTTGAACCTTGCTAGAATTCTTTTACATTGCTCGGGACGCGCAAAGTTCTAAGTTAGGGGGGTTTGATTAGGCATAAATTCTTCCCAATTTATCCCCTAATTTCGGTACTTTAATCACCTCGAACAACGTAATTGGATTGACTTTATCTCATAATCTTGCTATTGACTTATCCTAACAAGTACACCGAGTTTCTGGTATTTCGTTATGATTTTACAGGTATCTAATGTCAAGAAATGGAAGAAGGAAACTGGAAGAATAGAAAAGTCAACAAGAAAAGTCAAAAGGGCAAAAGAGTCATTTCTACCCAGAATCCGGATGAGGTACCTAAAGAGAAGTTGAAGGTATCATCCTCACAAGCACCTCGGAAGAAACGACACCTCAATCGGATACCCGGAGCAAAAGATATGGGCAGTCAAAGTTTGAGAGAAAAGTCAAATAGGCAGATCGGTCCGCCCTCAACCCGGACCGGTCCGCCCTGCAAACTCCAGAGGGCTGCGAACCGAAGGCAAACCGAAGAGCACAAAAATTAAAAGAACAGGTCCGCCCCGGACCGGTCCGCCTGGAAAATAAAAGAACCGATCCGCTTTAGAGGCAGACCGATCCGCCTAAGGGCCGGACCGGTCCGCCCATCGAGATATTGTTTTCTGATTCTCCTCTAAAGACTCCGACTTATACTCAACCTCTTGGAATTTCATGTAGGGTATAAAAACCCGAATTATTTTCGTTGTAAAAGAGGCTAGAACGTGGGGAGTTAATTTTAATTTCTCATTTTCTTCCACAAACCCTAGCTGTAGATACAATTTCCAGTTTTATTCAAGGATTGAAGGTTTATTCAAAGTTTGTGTGATCATCAAGTTTATTCATTGCTGCAATTGTTCTTTGGGTAATTTTAGTAAGTTGTTTCTTCTTTGTGATTCTATTCTACAGTATTCCATCAATTGTCTCTAGATTAATCATGAATACTTGCATGTTTAACACTGTTTTCATCATTTTCGGTATGTCCGGCTAGATTTCTAAGGTCGGGTTACATGAACCCAACCTGATGTAGTCATTGCACGTATAAAGTTAATCCTCTAAATTTAGTAATTAATTTTGACCGTATTGCGTAGGGACACAACAATTGTAGGTCTAAATATCTCGTTTGCCCCTGGGTAACCGGGATGATTGAGAATACAATTCGAGTGTCGTTATCGTGATACTGATTTACTCGTCCTTTGATTAAGTATGACGCGGGCTTGAACCTCGTATACGTAATGCTTGGGAGTACTAAATTCCGGGTCAAATTAATTAGATAAATTTACGATTAATATTATACTACAGTACACTAGGGTTGGGGGATTGTATTCCCGTCCTATTTTTCCATCATCTAATTTAAAAGTTCAATTCAATCCTTCATTCTTAATCTAGGTCTTTTAGTTAGCTGCATTTTTCACTATACTTTCATAATTGCATTTAGTGTAATCGAATCCCAAAAACCAAATCAATCTTTTCTTTTCTTTTTAGAGTCATCGTTAGGATTCCTCAGTCTTATCTCGTCGTCACAACGTTCGTTGTCCTTTTTCCCTGAGGATCGATACCCGACTTGTCGGATTATTACTTGAACGACAAGCTTGCACTTGAGCCTAGAGAGTACACACTTTAGAGAAACATTCTGAGTCGTGTCAATAGTCTCATCACAAAATAATTTCTTTCATTTTTCGCTAGTCAATCATTAGGATTAATCTTCTTGCTTAGTAGTAGTCATGAACATTCGTCTTAGTTCCTGAGTTTGACACCCGGTTTACCGAATTATTACTTGAGCGACCGATTTATACTTGAACCGTAAGCACACGCGTTAGAGACACATTTAGAGTCGCGTCAAGTTTTTGGCGCCATTGCCGGAGACTAGGTAGATATACTAGGTTAGGTCAAATTAATCCTATAATTTGACTCGATTTCTTAAAAAAAATTAGAAAAATTCCAAAAATACTCTCTCCGTACTTAAATGCAAAACACTCCTCCTAATCTCATCATTCCTAGAGTACACGAGAATCCTAAGATATCTCTTAACTTCAATAGCCCACACACCCCAAATGTTCCACATTTCTAGGTTCCACCTCCTAAACCGCCCAACTCCATCACGAGTCACATCACGAATCACACGTTTAGGGCATATAGTGAGGATATTTAGTCATTAAGAGAGAGTGTGATGTCAGACAACGCTAGTTATGGTACCGATGAGGGTGAGTTACCGTATCACCCTATAAGAGACCTCTTACATCCCGAGCGAATCGTTACTTCAGGATGCATTATACTCCCGTATAATGCAGAGAAAATTCATTTTAGAAATAGGATGATCAAGATTCTCCTAACATTTCACGGTATGGATTCGAAAAAGCCTTACCTCCATATTCGAGTTCAAAGAGGCGTGCGAGACTTTCATGAACCAAGCATGCACTTAAGATATAGTGTGTCTCAAGCTTTCCCCCTTCTCTTTGAAGGATAAGGCTAAGATATGGCTTTAGTCACTAGCACCGAACTCGATAGTCACTTGGAGGGATATACAGGTTAAGTTTCTCCAAAATTTCTTTCCAGCACATAGGACCAACGTGATTAGGGCTCATAATCAAACATTTAAACAAAATGAGAATAAGACCTTTGATCAATGTTAGGAGAATTTCAATGAGTTAGTCAACATGTTCCCACACCACGATTTTGAGAAGTGGAGACTCATCTCTTATTTCCATCACAGGCTAAGCTTAACTTCTAAACAACTCGTTGAGACCATGTGCGAGTGAGAGTTCTTAGGTTTAGATGCAAATAATACGGAGGCCCACTTTAAGTACGTCGTCGAGACTACTCAAGCATGGGACACATCGGACCCAAGTATCCAAACCAAGCCTAGACAAACGTCCATGACTCCTTCCGCGTTCAGACTATATTAATTGGATAAGAAAGCCAAATTAAAACTCCAAATTAATCAACTAGCAAAGAGGCTAGAGAACATAGTCGAGGCTAGGGGGAGAGACACATCCGACTTCACTCGAGCATTGAGAGAGAGGTGTGTGATGTTTGTGAGGCGGGACAATCAACGAAGAAATGCCCGACGATACCTGCCTACAAAGTGATGCTCCAAGAGCAAGTAGAGGCGGTAGGAAATTTTAAGGGTGACTCTAATGCCCTACACGAGAATTCTTATAACCCTTCGTGGTGGAACCATCCAAGTTTTAGTTACGGGTAACCAAACGCAGCATTGGATCCGAATTCCATAGTTTCCCAATACCCGCCACCACTCTTGACTTTCCAATAAGCTTCACCCATACAAGCACCCCCTCTTACGCCTTATATTACCGCACAATGAAGAAGTCTCGAGGAAATTTAAACCAATTCATGCAAACTCATGCAGCGATAAATGCTCAAAATGCCCAAAATTTTGTCGACTTAAAGGCATCGTTGTCTAAGTTTCAATCCTCCTTAAGTGTCCAAGAAAAAGGCAAGTTTTTCGCCCAAGACCAAAGACCTCCCTAAGGTCAAAATTATATTAGCTCTAATACCAATGAGAACAAAGAGCAATGTAGCGCGGTAACCACTCTACGTAGTGGAAGAGTGGTTGACTTGTCACCTCTTCTACATGAAGAACAAAATGACAAGGAGATTTTTCCTGACACGAAAGAGGCCGAACATGTCCCTGTGAGAAAGAGTGGTAATGATGACACAGTCAGGCCTGAGGTGGTTATGAAACCTCCCATTGCTGCTCCATACCCTCAACGGTTAGTACCCCACTCCATAGAGACTACCCGTGATGATGTTTTAAACATTCTTAAGCAAGTAAAGATTAATTTAACTTTCCTTAAAACCATATAGAAGTCTCCCGTATGCTAAGTTTATTAAAGACTTGCTTACAGTGAAACAAAGGCTAAAGGTAAAGAAAAATGTATTTTTAGCACTGAATGTCAGTTTAGTACGGTTAAGCGATCTTCCTACAAAGTATAAAGATCCGGGTGCACCGGCCATTTAGTGCATTATAGGGAAGAATTGAATTGAGAGGGCGCTAATAGATTTAGGGGCGAATGTTAACATTCTCCCATACTCCATCTATAAGCAATTAGATTTGGGGGACCTTAAGCCCATAAAGATGACTCTTTAACTCGCAGATCGTTCCGTGAAGATACCTCGGGGGATCATTGAGGACGTAATCATCCTAGTTGACACTTTCTACTTCCCGATAGATTTTATCATTCGAGACAAAGAGCCCTCTGCTTTCTCGAGTAATCATGTTCCCGTGATCCTTGGCCACTCATTCTTAGCTATGGCTAATGCATTGATTAATACACACAATGGGCAAATGTAACTCACGTTCGGGAATATGACTCTCAAAATAAATATTTTTAACATCACCAAGCACGAGGGTCATGATGGCGAATTGCAAGAGACATGTCTTATGGAAGAGACAGTACACGGATACATTGAGGGGAATCACGTGAGAGAGCCGTTAGGGGTATGTTTTGTTACATCAAGTGAGAGCGATAATTCTGACATTGAGCGAGAGGTAAAGGAGGCGTGCTTAATCATGCCTATTGAGACTGATAGCGAGCAGGTGGATGTAAACAGAAGAGAGAAATTTTATTGGAGTAAGAGAGAGTATTCGGAGATCGAGCAAGAGAGAAAGTTAAGAGATATGAGCCTAGATGACTTTGAGAAAGAATTCGGGCCGGTGGAAGAGAATCTCAATGTAGAAGTCCAATCATTGTTGGACTCTTTTTATCACCTAGAGGAGAATGAATGGAAAGATCGGATAGACAAATTCCTTCTTTGTGACCATCGACCCATGCCACTTGAGTTCTCGAATGCGATCAAGGAGAGGACTAGTGTTTCATCCGATTTAGAGCCCGATCCAAGCAATCTCGAGTGTAAGGGGAATCTAGGTTTAACATAGGGGTGTTCGCGGTCCGGTCCGATCCGATTTTTAGTAATTTTAAGGACCGAACCGATTTAACCAGTCCTAAAAAAATGGATCAAGATCGGACCGATTAAATCAGTTTTCCGAGCTTAATCGGTCCGATTTTTTATATGGTCGGTCCGGTCTAACTTGTCGGTCCTAATCTTATTGAAATAATCTTTCTAAAAATAAATTACCCTTGAAAATTGTTCAAATTTTACCATCAACGCTGTCCAAATTTTACCATAAAAAACTGCTCACTTTTGCCATAAAAATTGCTCATAATATATACAACATAAAATAAATACCAACTCTCAGATGTAACCATTATCTACAATACATACAACATAAATAAATACTAACTCTTAGATGTAACATGCTACTAACAAGTTTTTTTTTGTAACAGATGAATACCAGTTGGCAGTTATTATGCTACTAGTACTAACAAGTTTTTTTTTTATAAAAGATGAATACCTGAGTAGTAGGAGCGACGGCCCAAGCATTGACGGCGGAGCAGCGACGATCCAAGCAGCGACGACGGAGCAGTGACGGCCCAAGTAATGACGGCGCAACAATGGCAGCGACGACGAAGTAGCAGCGATGGAGCAGTGTTGATGTTGCTGGGCGTGTTGAGGTTAAGGTAGAGGGCACATGAGCAATGTTGATGTTGTTGAAGTTGAGGAGGGCTTGAGGTCATTGAGTCGAGAGAGAAGAAGAACAAATGTGACTAAAATGTGTGTTGTTGCTGGTGTGCGTATGTTTATATCTTCTAGGGTTCCTTCATTTCTTTTTTTGGACGAGCGTACCCCTTAAGTAAATTACGAGTGAGTGGAGTATGTTATTATTAAATATATATATATATATATATATATATATATATATATATATATATATATATATATATATATATATATATATATATATATATATATATATATATATATACCTACATATTATAGCAACCGGTCCGGGTCGGTCCAGACCAGGTATTTAATAAGAGAGATCAAGGATCGGATCGGTTAGACCGGTCTGGAAAAAAAAAATTGGACCGGATCGATTAAAAAAATGATAAAATTAGGACGGTCTGGTTCGGTCCACCGGTCCATTAGGTTTTCTGAACACCCCTAGTTTAACATGATCTTCCAATTTTCACCGAAATATTCTCTCCAAGTTGGGACGAGTATGTTGCGATTCGATTGGGCACCATGATGAACTCATTCACATCATTCATCACGAGCCTTGAGGTGTCCCCTATACCTATGGGTATGATCCCCATTTGTTCCGATTATTGATTTACGATGTGAGGAAGATGGAGACGAGGATAGTATCGGACCCCGTATACGAGGTCGGTGAGTTTTAGGAGAAAGAGAGAGGCCGTCGCACCCCCGACATATATGGGGTAATTTTTTGCTGTATACTAGTGAGTCGAATTAGTTTTAAGGTAGTTTAGAGGTCCATAGTAGTCGTGATTTAGGAAAGTTAGGAGCGCCACATTGCATTTTCCCTGATGGGAGAGCATACACGCGTTACGAGAGCTAGGTTGAGGTGTCCCAGGGTCTCGATGTGTTTAGGGAGGTTTGAGATGCAGTAAAGAGGAGAAATATGGGGTCGAAACACTTGGAATATGAGGAACATGAAGAAAAAGTCTTTTGAGGCAGATCACATTGGTCGAATCGGTTTGCCAGCGAACCGGTTCACTTGCAACCCCTGAACCGGTTCAGAGCTTGATGAAAAGATCAGACGATCCTTCTAACGAGCTTGATAACTCATTCGAAAGAGATTTCCATCTCATTTGAACGAGGTTAGCGAACTTGAATTTTTTTTAAAAAAATATGCCTCGATTTTTAAACTTAAAAAAAATTGTTTCAGTTTTTATAAAAATAAAACGTCCCAAAATAAATTTCATGAATAAATTTAAACACTAGTTGATTTATACCTTTGCGGGATGTAGGGAAGTCTTCAATCTTGGAGTTGGTTTGTCATGACGGTACGTGACGATTTGTATCGGGATACTCCCAACTAGCCATAGTACAAATAAAATAAATACTAAGCCTAAGCTAAACTATTTGCCCTTATAGTTCGGAGTTTAGATGTCGAATGGTAACTTGTATAAAAAGAAAAAGGGCACCCAATTCAGGAGGTATATAACAAGTTATATGGAAAAGTTCGACATGTAGATACCGAATACAAATGACGACAATTTGGGCCACATGTCCTGAATAAGAACTTATTATTTAGAAAACAATAAGGCTGATTTGGTATCGAGATACCAAAAAGTTTCATCTTTGTCAGTACGCCGATACCGAATGAAATCGTACTTGTTTTACCGCCATTTTTTGGACTTAATTTTACATTAATAAAATATAATAAGTATAAAAACTTGTAATATACCTCTTCTTGTCCTTTAGGACTGTTTTGATGAGATGCTGAAGTCCCGAAACTACCAATATTTGTTGTTGATACTAAATTTAGTCTGCTGACATGGACCAATTATGTGGAGACACGTGTCAATCTACATGGCACCCGCGAACATTTTTTACAACACCTTGACTCCGAGGAACTCAACCTCCCCGACCAACTCAGGCGCTCCGAGCAACAAGTGTTCTCCAAGCAACTCATGTATACCGAGCTACTTAGGCGGTCCGAGCAGCTTTGGCAGTCCGAGCTGCACCTCTTACAAAGCAGTTATAACCGAATAATTAAGAGGATTGAATGCGCATTAAATGTTGGTTTATCATCATACATATGTACACGCCTATTTGACATCTATGTAATATTCTTTCGCATGTACAGCCTCAAGTCTATAAATACATTGTAACCTCCTCATTAGCGGGGGACTCGGAATTTCTTGGTAAACCCCTTATCGAGAATTCTGCAAACAGTCAGCAATAACACAAACAGTGGACGTAGGCCATTCTTTCAAGGCTGAACCACTTTAAAAATCTTTTGTCTTGTTTAATTTTATCTGTGATTAAAGAATTAGGTCAAATCTAATTTTTTACATCAACAGATTGGCGCCATCTGTGGGAAATGACAGAAACTATCGTTTTTCACCAAAACAGTTCATCTCCAATGGCTGATAATCCAGAATCCAGTAATCGAAACGCTAGAAATCCCCCAAATCCATCTGCTCCTCCGAATGTTCAAGATTTGGCCGAAATAATGGCTAATCTAGCCCAAGGCCAGACAACCATGCAAGAAACTATGCGACAACTCATGCAAACTATCCAGGGCAGAGTGTCGACCCATTCAGGACAACGAAGCATTCAAAGAAACACCCGTTTACTTTCTTCGCGTACTGGGCATACCGATTCATATCGCACTGAAAGATCTGATTATTTTTCTTATCAATCAGGTCGAACTTCGTCAGTACGAGTCACAGATACTGAACAATACATCACCCTCTCTCCAGAAAGGACTAGTGCATTGGAGAGATTAAGCAGGGCCTCTCCTTTTGATCGATTGGGTCCTAGGAGGAATAGGAGTCCTCCTAAGGCTGTGTCGAGGAACTTTCGATGACCATCCGATCTAAGGGATGGTTCTGCCCAATCACGACCAGCTGCTCGTCATGATAGATCCCAGGAAGCAACTTCAATACGATCAATTGCTCGAACCAACAGGCCCGAGGAGGAAAATGATGCATGGAAATGCTCTATTCGAAGGTTGGAGGATAGATTAGGGGAGATGGTTAAGGCCAAGAATCCTCTACAAAGAACTTTTGTCCAAGGGACACCTTTTGTCCAGGCAATTGTGGATTTTCCCACACCATCGAAGTTCAAAGCACCTGTTGTGACTCCTAAATATGATGGAAAACTGACCCTGTCCTTCATATAAAACAATACCCAGCTGCTGCTGACATCTATGTCATGCCCGATGAGATGAGATGCAGGGCATTTTTGAGAACTCTTATCGGATCTGCTCAAATATGGTACAATAATCTTCCTCGGGGGAAGATTTCAACTTTTTTTCAACTGGCCAAGCTCTTTATTGGAAATTTCTATTTTGGAGCTAAACCAGTTAAACGAGTAGCACACTTGTTAAGTGTAAGACAAAAAGCAGGTGAGAGCATCAGGGATTATATAACTCGTTTCAATAATGAGAAACTCGAAGTTATTGATTACGAGGAAAAGACAGCGATTACCGCTTTGATGAGTGGACTATTGCCCAATAAATTGTACTACACTTTTGCCAAAGATTCACCCAGGACTATGTCAGAACTGATGGCAAAAGCGGCCAAAATCATGAATGCCGAGGAGGCTATGGCTGCGAAGAAGAACATGGACACCAAAGAGACAAAGGGGGAAGTTGATAAAGCTAAAAAGAAAGAGTATAAGAACAATGGTGGTGACAAGTAGTCAAAAGCAAAGCCATCATGGGAAATGTTGAAGAAATTTGAAAATTACACTCCTTTGAAAGTAGACATAAACCATGTTCTGGAAGAAATTAAGAATAGCGAGGAGCTAAACTGGCCAGATAAAATGATGACAAACCCTGACAAGAAGAATAAGGCCAAATATTACGAGTTCCATAAAGACCATGGTCACACGACCAAAAATTGCATAGCTCTTCAGAATGAAATCGAAGCACTCATCAGACGAGGAAAGCTGACCAAGTATGTTGATCGCAGAAATGAGGGAAAAAGCAACGACCGAGAAAGGCAGAGGTCTAGATCTCCAGGTCGAGCAAAAGAAAACAAGAAAAGAGTTCATGAAGATGATCCAGAAGATGATCCTGATCTCCCTAAAAGATCAAGACAGCCAGAGCGTGAGGTATTTTCAATTCGTTTTGGATCGTTTGATTGTAATGTTATTACAGGTGGAGATGTAGGAGGTAGAGACCTTACTGCAGAGAGGAAAGCATACCTCAATGAGGCTTAAGCTTGTTCATACATTCAGTGAATAAATCTAGCTGAGGATGATTGCCCGAGGAAGGTGAACAAAGAAAAACTAGTCATCGGTTTCTCCAAGAACGACCTCGCAGGTGTGTTATATCCTTATGATGATCCATTGGTGATCAAAATGAGGATGAAGGAAGTAATGATCTCAAGAGTACTGGTGGATAACGGTAGCTCGGTGGATATCATGTTCTACTCATGCTTCGACATCTTAAATTTAAAGTTGTCTCAATTGGAGCCCTATCACAGGCCCCTCCTCGGTTTTGCTGTCGAGAAAGTTTTTCCACTAGGGACGATCAAGTTAGATATGTTCATCGGTATATGGCCTGCTTGTTGAATAGAAAGAGTGCGCTTTTTTGTGATCGATAAGAATGTTCAATCAGCTTATAATATCATCATGGGAAGGGTAGGTTTGAAGAAGTTCGAAGCAGTACCATCTACTGTACATCAATGCTTAAAATTTTCAACCAACTTTGGAGTAAGAGTTGTAAAGGGTGACCAAAAAGTAGCTCGGCAATGCTACTATTCATCTGCCGAGTAGGAAGAACTGGAGGAATCTAGAAAAAAGACTACTACCTATCAAGTGGATGAAGGTGCAGAGATTGAAACATTAGATCCCAGAGACGAGTCGCAACTCGTGAAAGGTCAGGTGGTGGAAGCTACTGAAAATGTCATTTTGGACGACGAGCACCCGGAACGAATAACTTAAATAGGTTCGTCGTTGGATGCATCACTAAAATAGGAATTGATAGTTTTTCTAAAAAGCAGAAAATAAACTTTTGCCTGGAGTCATGAGGATATGCCAGGAATAGACCCAAATTTCTTATGTCACGAGCTCAATGTGAATAAGGAAATCAAGCCAGTAAAGCAGAGAATAAGAGTGTTCAGCCCCGAGAAGAACCAAGCTATACAAGAGGAGGTCGAGAAGCTCCAAAAAGCTTGCTTTATTGAAGATGTCAAATATCCAGACTGGCTAGCTAATGTGGTGATGGTGAATAAGAACAACAAATGGAGGATGTGTGTAGACTTCACCGACCTCAAAAAGGCGTGCCCAAAGGATCATTTTCCTTTGCCCCGAATTGATCAATTAGTGGATGCTACCTCGGGACACCAGCTGTTGAGCTTCATGGATGCTTATTCTGGCTACAACCAGATTAAAATGAAACCTGAAGACAGGGAGAGTACCTCTTTTATTACCCCTAGGGGAACTTATTATTATAATGTTATGCCTTTTGGTTTAAAAAATGCAGGTGCAACATATCAGCGGCTGATGAACAAAGTGTTTGCAGAACAAATCAGTCACAATATGGAAGTTTATGTTGATGATATGCTGACAAAGAGCAAGAAGGCTACTGAACATCTAATTGATCTAGGTCAAACCTTTGATCAATTAGATAAATATCAAATAAAGATGAACCCTACCAAGTGCATATTCAGAGTACGAGAAGGCATGTTCCTCTGGTATATTGTCAACCAACGAGGTATTGAAGCAAATCCAGAAAAGATAAAGGCTCTATTGGGGCTACGATCTCCAACGACGAAGAAGGAAGTGCAAAGTCTCACAGGACGCGTTGCTGCCCTTAACAGATTTGTGTCACGAGCAACTGATAGATGCCTCCCATTCTTCAAAACACTCCGAAAAATATTTGAATGGAATGATGAATGCGAGAAGGTCTTTCAAGAGTTAAAGAAATATTTGGGAGCACCTCCACTGTTGTCAAGGCCAGTGATGGGAGAATGATTGTACTTGTATCTGGCGATTTCAGAAAATATAGTTAGCTCGGCATTAATAAGAATGAAGGACGGAGTGCAAAAACCAATTTACTACACTAGCAAAGCTTTTCGAGGAGCAAAAATCAGATATCCAAGGCTGGAAAAGTTGGCAATGGCATTAATCGAAGCAAGTAGAAGAATGAGGCCTTACTTCCAAGCTCATACCATAGTAGTGTATACCGATATGCCATTAAGGCAAGCTTTGCACAAACCGAAAAAATTAGGAAGATTGATGTACTGGGCTGTAGAGTTGGGTGAATACGATATAATTTATGAGCCCAGGTCGTCACTTAAAGGGCAAGCAGTAGCAGATTTTATCGCAGCATTCACTTATCCTGATACTCTCGAGGAGCAAAAGTTATATACCGACCAGCCTGTGGATATTACAGGATCATCAAATTTAAACCCCGAGCAACTTGAGTTGGTTGGTGAGCAAGAGAAGATGGTCGACGAGCAGCAAGAAGTGTTAGAGGAGGATAATAGGAAGCAATAAATATTCCACCGAGGAACTCTGTCTGATCAAAAATTTGAGGACGAGGTACCTATATGGAATCTATATGTGGATGGCGCTCATCCTGCACTACAAGCTGTGGAGCAGGGATTATTTTGAACAGCCCGGATGAGGTTGATGTGGAGTATGCTTTGCACTTCCAATTCAAGGCTTCTAATAATGAGGCTGAATATGAAGCTATGATTGCAGGTCTTAGTTTAGCAAAAACCATGGGGCAGAGCAGGTTATCGTATTCAGTGACTCGCAATTGATTGTAAATCAGATGCTGGGAGTATATACAACCAAAGGAGAATTAATGATCAAATATCATACAAAAGCAATGGAGATTTTATCAAGCCTGATTGTAGTACAGATAATTAGAGTACCAAGAATGGAGAATGCAAGAGCAGATGCCTTAGCTCGGTTAGCCTCAGCAACACGCACCGAGCTACGAAGAATAATCCCGATAGAAGTTTTGGCTAGCAGGAGCATTGACGAAGATATGATGAACTTCATTTCCCTTGATTTAGTACCATCTTGGATGGATCCCATCAGGGCCTATATTGAAGAAGGGACATTACCAACTGATAAGCTCGCGGCCAAGAAGTTGAAGTTTAAAGCTGCTCGTTATGTATTGAATAATGGTATCCTATATAGACGAGGAATCATAGCTGGCTTACAGAGATATGTACATCCCACCGAGGTGAAAGACTTGATTGAAGAGGTCCATGAAGGGTCTTGTAGAGCCCATGTAGCAGGTCGGACACTTTTACAAAGGATAATGACGCAAGGATACTATTGGCCGATGATGAGGGATGATTGTATAGCCTATGCCAAAAAATGTGACAAATGTCAATGCTTATTCTCTATCCGAAGAACTCCCCAAGCATTATTGACACCCATTACTTCCCCTTGGACATTTTCTATGTGGGGAATTGACTTGGTCGGGCCACTTCCAACGACCAGAGGAAGGTTTAAATATCTCGTCGTCGCAGTGGATTACTTTACTAAGTGGGTAGAAGTTGAGCCTCTTGTTGATATGACGTATGAAAAGGTATACCAATTTTTTTGGAAGAATATCATCTGTAGATATGGCCTTCCCCATGCATTCATCACCGACCATGGAACTCAATTTGACAACGAGGAGTTCGCTGCATATTGTCATCAGTCAAACATATTGAAAACCCATTCTGCACCAGGCCATCCCCAGAGCAATGAACAAACTGAAGTGACAAACAGAACGCTGCTGAATGGTTTGAAGAAAAAATTGGCTGATGCAAAGGCAAATTGGATCAACGAGCTGCATTCTGTACTGTGGGCTTATCGTACTACTCCACGAGCAGCAACAGGAGAATCTCCATACATGCTGGCATTTGGAAGTGAAGTTGTTATACCTGCCGAGATGGGCCTCCCAACACATAGAGTGCTGAATTTCAATTCTCCTATTAGCGACCTGATGAGAAGATTAGATTTGGATATGCTCGAGGAGGTTAGAGAAGAAGCAGCGATCAGGAATGCTGCATACCAGCAACGAACAGCTATGTTCTACAACAAGAGAGTAAATAAATGTGACTTGAAAGAAGAGTATGTGCTAAAGAAAGTGATTCAAAAACACAATAAACTGGAGGCTAACTGGCATGGACCCTACAGAGTAACAGAGGTTGTTCGACCAGGGACGTATAGGATTGAGACCTTAGAAGGAGAAGAGTTTAAGAATGCATGGAATGCAGAGCATCTACGCAAATATTATCAGTAGTTTAATCCCAATGTAAATACAGTTTTCTTCAATATAAATAAAGTTTTGGATTTTTTGCCCAATTCTCTCCTTTTGTTGAAAATTTTTCGGAGTACCAGTACTACACACTACGCATCAAGACCAGAAGAAAAACCCACCAACTACGGTTGGTCGAAAAAAAAAAATCCACCAACTACGGTTGGTCGGGAATAAAAAATCCACCAACTACGGTTGGTCAGGAATAAAAATCCACCAACTATGGTTGGTCGGGAATAAAAAATCCTCCAACTACGGTTGGTAGGGAATAAAAATCCACCAATTACGGTTGGTCGAAAAAAAAAATCCACCAACTACGGTTGGTCGGGAATAAAAAATTCACCAACTACGGTTGGTCGGGAATAAAAATCCACCAACTACGGTTGGTCGGGAACAAAAACATAAAAAATAATCCACCAACTATGGTTGGTCGAGAATGAAAATCCACCAACTACGGTTGGTCGGGAATGAAAATCCACCAACTATGGTTGGTCGGGGATAAAAATCCACCAACTACGGTTGGTCGGGAATAAAAATCCACCAACTACGGTTGGTCGAAAACAGGATGGTTAAAAAAAGTAGGATCATGGAATGAAAGTCGTCTCATGGCTTAAAAGTAAAAATGATAAGTCACTATAAAGAATAAAACAGAATTGCTTTACTTGTGATATATCAAAAAATTGGTCATCAAATACTTATTACCAATCATTACCAACTCAGGATAATTAACAAATTTTTACCAAATCCAGTTGGTCGACAATTTAAAGTAATACAGGATATTTTTGATACACATACATATCAGTAAATAAAACAGAATATTTCAGAGACAATAACAGTCAAGATTGTGAAGAAAACTAAAAACTTTTTCATTAAAACCAGAACAAATTACATTAAGAATTATAAATTACATAGAAAGCCATTACATCAAAAATCCTATTCTATTGGCTTTTTCCCTTCTGCCTTTGAAACAGGTTCTACTCCAGCAGGAGGATCGTCTAAGGCATAAGGAGAGTTTATGAAGTTTATGTCTCGAAGCATCCTGACATTCATTACCTAGGGCCGATCAAGTAAGTGCTCCGGGCGAGATATCTCAAAATTAGAGTGAAGACTGTAGTCGTCGGGATACTTGGAAATTAAACACTGTGGAATAGCCCGAGCAGGAATCCAGCTCGTGTCTAGTTTAAAAGGTGGCAAAGGCAACTCGATCAACCCAGGGTCATAGTAATCCCAGAGATAATGGCCCTGCTCCAACTATAACACTCCCAATGCATTCAGCCACCCTTGCTTATAACCCTCGTTATTTGCATTCTGGATCCGGTCATTTAGATGGTAGAGGGATTCATTATAACCAGCCATCCAGAACTCTCTGGGTTGTTTATGAAACTGGTAGGTCAACCTCTCCAGTTGCTCGTGGAGGTTCTTCACTAAAAGTTATTTATTCTCCAAGGCAGATTTTTGTGCAGAGAGTTGTTCGTTCAGGTTCAGAATCTTCTTGGACATCTTAGCTAATGCTTGATTCTTCACCATCAACTGGAAGGCCTGATTCTCCAAAGCTGATTGAGTTTTTTGCTCTTTAATTGAAAGGCGAGCAGCCCTTGCTCGTCCCCGAGAAGCTCTTGCTCCTCCGCGAGCAGAGGCAGAGGGTCCAATCCTCTTTAAAGTTTCCAAATCGTCTCTTAAATTGGCATTTTTAACCTCCAAGAAAGAGAAATCCTCGTCGTTGACAGGGACCAAGGCTCCCGAGGTGGATGCTGCAGATTTTAACTGAGATATCTCTCCTCGCAAGTTATTATTTTTCTGCTCTAACAGCTTGGCGATCTGCCTATGCTCTTCAACCTCGGTCTTCAGAGTCCTCTCCTTCATATCATAAGCGGCGAACAACTTATCATATCCTTTGTCAGCATTTAATTGCTGATATTTTTTCTCATACCCCTGATGAAAAAGAGCAGAAGACTCCTTGTATTGTTCTTGAAGTTCCTCGATAGTACCCTGGAGGTCTTCAATCATTTCATAATATGCCATATTATTAGCAACTGCATGGTCGAGCAAGCATTTCAGATACTGGTAGGCTTCTACTACTCGTTCAGAAGTATCTGTACCGAGGATATCGATGATTTGAGCTTCGTTCAGGTCAGCATGGCCAACCGTGAAGTAGTCATTGCATTTTTTCATCAGCTCAGTATCGTGGGATGATAAGAGCTCCATTTTAGCCATAAACTAGTAAAGAAAAGAGATAGAAAGAATTAATAAAAATACAGACAGAGCAATAAGAATAAAATAGATTGATAATAAGAGCAGAGCAAGAAAAAGGGAGTTAAGATGCACAACCAAAATTTTGAATTTTATTACATCATGAAAAGAAGTACAAGGCCCAAAGTTACATTCAATAAAAAATAAAAAAGCAAAGAGCCCGAACAACTCTACACCTTTTCCTTGCTCCCTAAGATTTCCTCGGGAGGCTTGGACGAGGAGGTAGGTTGCTCGGATTGAAGAGAAAGATGCTCGGTAGACATGTTGGTCTCAAGCTCTCCAGCATTTTTTAGCTTTTCCTCAAGCTCATTATTCTTTTTCTCACATTCTTTCATTTTCCTCTCCAACTCCTGAGAGGCCTCCACAGATTTATCTCTCTCTTGCTCGATGGCTTTTAGTTGCTTCTCCCAAGCAGCTTTATCTTCGTCATACTTCTGACGAGAATCCTTTAAAGACTGTGTCAGACCTACAAGAGCCTCCTCCACACCTGACGAGGAGCTCGGAGCTTTAATAGCTTCATCCTTTTTCAAAATGGTGTTGAAACAAGTTACCAACTGGAAAAAGAAAATAATTGTAAGTCAATGCAAGGACATAACATTGAAAAATGAAAGTTTAGAGTAGTAATACTTACTGAGGCAATATGCTGAGCTGCCAAGGTGGTAACCCTCTCCAGAGAAAGATTTTCTTCAACACCTTGGATCTCGGGGATAATCCAAGACTTCACTGAGCTCATGGCTGAGCTCGAAGCAACAAAAGTGGGAACACCACTTCCAGTAGTTAGAGGCTGAGAGATGGATTCAGCCAATTTATCCGAGGAGCTTTTCTTCAACTTCCTCGTGGGAGCAGGAACATTTTTGACCAAGGATGTGGTCTTGGTCGGTGATATAACTATAACCTCGCTTGGAGGAGAGACATAAACAACCTTGCCCGGAGGCACAGGGGGCTTCTCGGCAACCTTCTTAGTAGCAGCTGGAGGGGGTGCATCAATTTCTCTTGTCCCTTTTTTCTGGGACATCCTACTTGCTTTTCTTTGCCTTTCCAGCAATAGAGGCAGACTTATCAAATAAGGCAGGAGCTCCTCTTCTCTTCATTCTGTCACTGAGAGGAATATGCGATTCAGGAGAAGAACCTTCAGAAGCTGGTGCTGGTTCTATGTCACTTATCACTGGACGAGCAGTAAAAGACGAAGTGTAACTCTCGTACTGCAACAAGTAAGAGGCTGATCTGATATGTTCGTCGATAATAGTTTGGTGCAAACCCCAGATAAGTTTCAGATGCTTTAAATTAACCTCTGTCTCCTTTGGAGATCTTCTTTTGATATCAACTGCAAATAAATAAAAATTAAAATATCAGTAACACATTTTATCAAACACAAAGAAAACATAATTTCAAAAATAAAATAAAATAAAAACAACGTATCCCATTGCCATAAGGATGGCATCTAGGACCCTAATACACATCATTTCCAATTAATGGAGCATGTTGCCAATTTTTCATAACAACCCCATGCTCGAAATAATCCCTGTTAGCATCTGGGAGATTGACAACTAAAGCCTTATTTAAAAACCTAGTTTTCAAATAAAAAGTGCTATCGCTGATAACCCATCTATAGCAAAACATAATTTCTGGAATCCCTAAGCGGGTTCCATGAATCTGATTTAACCTATGAACTCTATTAATTATTCTCCAAGTGTTTGGTGCTATTTTTGCAGGAACCACATCAAAATATTGACAGAATTTCAAACACAAGGGGTTTGGAGGAAAAGAAAAGCCACATTCAGCCACAAAGAGACTAGGGAACCAATGTCCCTCAACCAAATGAAAATAGTCAGAAGGTTTAACAAGTTCCTCCAATATGACCCATGAAGGAATAGAAAAATCAGAACAAAATTTATCAAGAGACTCGACAAGGTAAACCATGATGAACGAAGAAAGAAAAAGAGAAGGAAGAAGATCTTACAGGGAAAGGGTGGATCAGTTGACAACGAACAATGGAGGAAATGAACGCACAAGATAGAGAAGAAGGGAAGAAGTTCTGAGATGCATATTTGAAAAAGTAAAAGGCGATTGAATTTTTTGAAGCGTTTAAATACTTTACCTCGGGAATAGAGAAGAATAATGATTACCAGGATGGGCGCTTGCGTATCCGACGGCTAAAAGAAGAAAAAGGGGCACAAAAACCGAAGCGGTTAAAAAAAATTCAAAATATTCGTGAAGACAGATTCTATGAATTCAAAGAGGAAATAAATACAAGAAAAATATTTCTAAAGTTTAGGATGACTATTTAATCCTGCCATATTTCAAGAAGAATGTTCCACACTTCTCCTCAACCTCGAACTGTGAAACATTGGAGGCTTCTGTTGATACTAAATTTAGTCTGCTGACATGGACCAATTATGTGGAGACACGTGTCAATCTACATGGCACTTGCGAACATTTTTGACATCACCTTGACTCCGAGGAACTCAACCTCCCCGACCAACTCAGGCGCTCCGAGCAACAAGTGTTCTCCGAGTAACTCATGTATACCGAGCAGCTTTGGCGGTCCGAGCTGCCTCGTACAAAGCAGTTATAACCGGATAATTAAGAGGATTGAATGCGCATTAAATGCTGATTATCATCATACAGATGTACACGCCTACTGGACAGCTATGTAATATTCTCTCGCATGTACAGCCTCAAGGCTATAAATACATTGTAACCTCCTCATTAGCGGGGGACTCGGAATTTCTTGGTAAACCCCTTATCGAGAATTCTGCAAACAGTCAGCAATAACACAAACATTTGACGTAGGTCATTTTTTCAAGACTGAACCACTTTTAAAATCTTTTGTCTTGTTTAATTTTATCTGTGATTACAGAATTAGGTCAAATCTAATTTTTTACATCAACATTTGTATTGATATTTTGATCACTTTCCATGACTTATATTTAGGGGTGTAAACGAATATTCAAAAATTTGAATTCGTCCCGTATCAAAGTCCGAATTTTGTGAATATTTATCCGAAAAAATGGATATGGATGCATATATGGATAGTGTATTAAAATATCTAGAAAAATGGATACAAATACGTATAGTATGTGTATCCGACACGTATAATCCGTGTCCGAGGCGGAGTATCTATATTTGTGGATATCCGTATCCGTATTGTATTTAATAATAATTTATTATTAATATTAGTTATATATAATAATTATTAGCATTTATTATATGTAATGTAAAGTGTAAATATATAATATAAAATGTTAATCATCACTTTTCACTCATTTAAAAAAAATAAATAAATAATACTTTTTAAAAAATCAAAAGATACCGAATGGCTTAAAAAGAAAGAAAAAAAGAGAAAACAATAGAATAGAATAAAAAGTGAACAAAACAAACTCAAACAAGACGTTTGACCTAAAATCTTTATTTTTTCATTTTACCCATTCTCTCTCATTTTTGGTGCACACCCTCTTCTCCAAAACCTTTCCTTTACTGGTAACTTAGTAAGATCTCCCCCCCCTCTCTCTCTACCTATCTATCTATCTCCCACACACACTCACCCTCCCCATATATACACCACACACACACGCAACAACAACATACACAAACGTACACAACACACACACACATACACAGACCAATACAATAGCTGTTAGGGATAAATTGTTGATTATAATTTTTAAGTTGTTGATTATGAAATGATAGATCAATCTATTGATTCTAAATTATTTATTTTAAACAGTTAGGGCTAGATATTTTTTTATAGTACTATTTGATATTACCTGTTAAAAGAGGTAAGTCAATTGCAATGGATAAGCAATGAAAACACATAGTGATATTATATGAATCTCAAAAATTCGAGAGGATATGAATATGAATAGTTGTTTTTACTCGGATACGGATAATACATGCAGATGGAGGATACATATATGGATAGCATTGTATCCGCTCTGTATCTGTCCGTTTAGCATCCCTGCTTATATTAGTTCATATGCTCCAAAAAAGTATCAAAATGATCAAAAAAGGGTTTACTAGCTATGTATAAATCAATATAAATGACAAAATAATATTTTTTTCAAGTTTGATTTGTGTTTGTGTGGTGTGAATTTTCACCGAGAAATGGCGTGTACAATCGAGAGCTGAAGGGTTTGCTTGGTTTGTGTGATGTGGGTCCCTTTGTTGGTTTGAAAACATATTATATATGGTGTGGGTGTCAATAGTAAAAGTTATTTTAATTTTTTATGCGGTATTATAGAGTTATTTATTGGGTGTCAATGGAAGCACCCATTAAAAAAATATTTTTTTTTTACTTTTGCCCCATCTCCAAAGATTTGTGAGGATGCACTCCTATGTATTTTTAAAATTGTAATATGTCACCGTCCATAACTCCTCTGTAACCACTCATCTTTATTTTCGCAGAGAATGACATTTATCCCATATTTATTACAATATGATAATATAAGAGTGATCACAAGTAAATTTTTAAAAATTGGATAAAATACTCAATATCCTCGAAAAAAATATGGGAATTTTATCAAAATAAAAAATAAATAAGGTTTATTGTTGAAATTAATAGAAGGATAATGATGATGAAATAAAGAAATAAACAAAGTCTAAAAAATCAATCTACAAAATTTGTGTGGGGTCCGGTGAAGTGAAGGAAATGATGCGTGCATCCCAGTATTCCGTAAAACAAACTTGTAGTCCCGCTAATATAAACGTCACCAAGGTATCTAGATCCACGGAATCTAACCTATTTCTGATCTCTACCTAATAGTAATAGAGAGACAAAGCAAGAGAAAGATTGGTGAGTTTGGGTTGATGATGGGTAGTCAAGAGGAGGAGAGATTACTCGTGGAAGATGGACTTCCCCAGGTTATACTACCTCTCTATAACTCTTTTTTTTTTCACTTTCTAACCAACCAAGGAGGATTAGGTGTGGTTGATCGATGTCCAAATCTGGAATCTACAATAAGATAGCTGTGATAATTTCAAATATCATGATTTGGGATTTTGGGACTTCTTGTTTTTCACACTTGTGACAACGGGGCTTTGTATATATGAATTGTAATTCCAACCTTTTAACTTGAATTCTATATATTCCGCATCAATAGATTTAGGATTCGCTTTTGTGGGTTGAAAGTTACATCTTTTACTCGGATGAATTTGTCAAGATTACAAGTGTAGTCAATCTTTTTGATGAATATGGTATCTCTACCCTTTTTTTTATGGGGATTTTGGAAAAAGTTTCCCGTAATGCTCAAAGTGTATAAAAATAGGACACTTCATATAATTTTATAATTTTTTATAAATTTAGTCCTTGTAATAAAAACACCGTGAAAAATGGTGAAAAATGGTGCCGCTGGCGTGGACCAAAAAAACAAATCCTGTTGTACCACAGGAAGTAAATTTATAAATGCTATTGTACCACAGGGACTAGATTTATAAGTTTGAAAAGCATTGCCCTAAAAATCCTAAAAATCCAAATATAGGAAGGAACATGACCTTTTCCTTAATTCTCTATTTTTTTTTTTAAACATAACTGTCACTGCCCTTTCTTTGAATGTAATTGTTAAAAGTTACCAAATCCCATTTAAATGGTTTGAAAGTGAAGAACTTTAGCTTTAAAATTTTTGTGGACTTGGATTTTCCTGCTCGAAATTTGTGTTTGGATGATATGGTGCGAAGTTTGTTCGTCCAATCAATTTGAACTTTGACAAATGAAACTATGATTGAGATATTAGTTATTATAAATGATTGTAATTGTCAAATCGGGGATGGGATCCTGAATCTCAGCGTAATATACAATACAAAATGCAAAAACGTGGTAAATAATAGATATATGAACACATCTAACAATTTGACGTTTGTGTTTTTGGCAAAAAAAAAAGGGTTTCAATCTAATCATAATCTCCTTGTTACAAGGATATCATAATAAAAAAGACGAAGTAAGGAAGAATATATGAAGTACCGATGCTCTCCCGGAGGCTTACGTCTCCGTAACGACCACTCACTGACACCTTTCAAATACACCTATGGAGAGTTAAAATTTCAATTATTTTTTCACATGCTTAGACACATTGAGACATGCTAGAGGAGGGTCCATTCTAATTAAATAGGCTCAAAGTTTATGTATTTTGGTTGAAACGTGTTATTTTTAATTAAAGGGTTGAGACTTTGATATTTATAAACTTTTGCATAAATGTTAATTTTTCCTTTCAGTAATATATGCAAAAATATAATAATAGTCTATGTGTCTCGAACATGTTTGTCCTTCAATTTTTTTTATAAATGCGTTAAAAGTGTCGAGACATGTTGAGTCACATGTCATGTTTCAGTTCTTCATAGGTACAAATATATTAAACAAACTGGATTTTCATTTGCATTAGGTTAAAAGAGTCAAGTTGTCATTATATTGATATGGTTCTACATGGGCCAATACGACTACGATTGGTATCGACGTGTGATTCGGATATGCAATATGAATCATATTGGTGTTATATCATGTTGTTTTGTACGATGTGTATCGTGTAAGGCACGATACTATCAACCAGGTACAGTATTATATGTATAGTGTATCTTATTTTATTGGATATCTTTGTAGAGTATTTGTATAACTCTTGATTATGTGGTTGATGTAGTCTAGTAGGCGGTGTCCTTTTATTGTAAGGTGTTGTTTAGATAACAATCAATATGGACTTGAGCCTCATGTTTATTAGCATCTCTACCTTGATTTTTCGAAGGTGTGATTTAGATAATGCAAAAATGTTTCTTCTCCCATTATTGTCACTTTTTGTCAAGTTAGTTTACCTTGATGGTGTTAAGTGGAATTACCGTGTGGTAATATATCTAAGGTCTTATGGGAATTAAGATCAAGAAAGTTAATATAATTGCTTTGGGGATATTTTTGAGATGTAATAGCTAAATGTAGTTTTATCCTGCCACCAATTAAGCAATTACATGATAAACATGTTAATCTTTAACAATATCTATATAGGTGACTTTACTCTAAAGACCAAGAGCTAGTAGCTTTTTTTTTTGGCGCTTTTGGGGACGCCTTTAGTTTTGCAAGCGTTGACTACTGTTTCCCATCAGTAAGGATTCACCGACTCCGGAATACCTCTGTTTTCGTAGCCTCGCCATGTTTTTTTGGGCATATGATGAAGATCATCAACTTAAAATGTTTTAGAGCTATCTATCCCAGTTTATAGTTTGAGCATACAACAATATAGCGACAATTATATTTCAGTTGCAAAATCGAGAAGGAACTTGTTAAGGAGCTGTTAATTTAAAAAAATATCAAGTCTGACAAGAACTCAAAATTGTTTTCTTTTTGGTTTTATCCTCTTTATTTAGTTAGCTTTTGTTACCCGGAACTGAGTTGGCCTGCCACATAGGGCATATGGTCTATTTGCTAACTACAAACAATGTGTTAAGATGATGGCACTGACAGTGTCACTGGTGAGTACGTTTACCCCCCCGCCCTCTCTCTCTCTCTCTGATGTGAATCAGGGACGTGGTCGTCATTTTAGCATTTTTAATTCTTTTTAGTATTTCTTTTATTTTGAGCATTCATTGTATTTTTCCTTTTTTTTTTGTATTTAGTGGTAGGAAGGTTATTTGGCTTTAGGGGCACAATTGTAATTAGACACTTAGCTTAGTGGCCAAGCAACCTTCTCCCTTTAAATACCCCTTTTGTAGGCTCATTTGGGCCATTCCTTAAATTTGAGAGATTGTGAATAGAGAGAGAAATATATTTTCTTGCTCCCATTTGGTGTTATTTACGTCAATTAGTATCAGAGCCTCGTCGCTCCACCCAGTTGTTGTAAAACAAGAACACGTAGACAACGTCGCGGTGGGTTCAAGAAATGATAAACTCCTCCGACGCAAATCCTTTCAACCAAATTTTGGAGGCCCTCAACCGATTGACGGCCCGAGTAGATGCGTTGGACGCCCGTAGTTCTTCGCCGACAACCACCATGGGAATGCCCCCACACCGCCCCGGTAACATTTCAAAACCCTAACCATAATTCTCCAAGATCAACCCATTCTACACCTCTACCTAAAAAACCCTAGCTCATCAAACCCTAACCCCATACTCATCCAAACAGACACCACCACTGAAGTAACCGCTGCACCACCACCTCCCACCAGCGTCTCAAATCACTATCAAACAGTCACATGGATAAATGGAATGAAATTTGTGACTCGGCTATCTTAAATGCTCAACCATAAAAGGTGTAAACAATATAAAATTTTTTCTTTTTTGAGATTTTCTAAAATTTTTATAAAAAGAAAATCTTTTTTGATTTTTTTTTATAAAAAAAATAATAATACACAAGATACAAACTAGCAATAGGAATCATATGATATGAACATGACAAAGTATCCTATACTAGGCACGGACCAATCCTTCAGTCAACTGTGCAAATCCCTAAAGACTTCCTAAGACTCTCGAATCTAAGGGCATCTAAAGGTTTAGTGAAAATATCGGCTAACTGACGGTCGGTGGGTACGTAACTCAGAGATACGACTTTCTCCTCAACTAGCTGAGGTATAAAGTGCTCGCGTATCCGGATGTGCTTTGTGCGCGAATGCTGGATTGGATTGCGGGATATGTGTATCACGCTCGTGTTATCACAGGAAATGGTCATGGTGTCCTATGAAATCTCATAATCCTCCAGCATCTGTTTCATCCCAAGAGTTGCGTGCAACAACTCTCGGCGGCGATGTACTTAGCCTTCGCAGTGGACAAACAGATGGAGTTTTGCTTTTTGCTTAATCAGGAGACAAGAGTAGAACCAAAATAGAAACACCCACCAGAAGTGCTCTTACAACCATCTACATCCCCGGTCCAATCGACATTCGAATTGGCGGACAAACGGTCATTGGTATCAAAGAATACCAAATATCGTATGAGAGAGTCCCACTCACGTATTTGATAATACGTTTTAGAGCGAGTAAGTGTGACTCTTTCGGGGATGCCTGATATCGCGCACAGACTTCAACACTAAAGGCTATGTCAGGATGACTGACAGACGACTGACAGTCTAGTAGAGAAGACTACCTATCATACTCCGATACAAGATTTGCTCTACGTCCTTGCCTAAAGTGTCCTTACTAAGCTTGATAGAAGTACTCATAGGTGCATGAGCATGCTTAGCGGAGTCTAAACCAAATTTCTTCACTAGGCCTCTAGCATACTTGGATTGAGAGATGAACATCCCATCCTCTAGCTGACGAACCTGGAGACCAAGGAAGAAGGTAAGCTCACCTACCATGCTCATCTCAAACTCACTTTTCATCTCCTCCTCAAAGTGGTGAGCATGCTGGGAGCACGTGGAACCAAAGACTATGTCGTCCACATAGACCTGGGCAACCAAAATAGCACCGTCATCTCTCCTGACGAACAACGTCATATCAACTCCCTCTCTCTTGAAGCCACGGGCTAAGAGATAGGAAGTAAGCCTCTCGTACCAAGCACGGGGTGCTTGCTTCAAACCATACAAGGCTTTTCTCAGATAGTAGACGTGCTCAGGGTGCTTAGGGTCTTCAAACACTTTTGGTTGTACCACATAAACCTGCTCTTGTAGAATGCCATTTAGAAAGGCACTCTTGACATCCATCTGATATAACTTGAAGCGCAGATGATGACATGCGATGGCGAGTTGTAAGCGGACGGACTCAAGTCTCGCAACAGGAGCAAATGTCTCTCCAAAGTTTACACCCTCAATCTGTGTGTAGCCTTGAGCGACCAACCTAGCCTTATTTCTGATTATAGTACCATCTTCATCCATTTTATTCTTGAAAATCCACCTGGTACCTATCACATTAGTCTCACTAGGTCGGGGGACAAGTTCCCAGACATTATTCTTTTTAAATTGAAGCAACTCATCCTGCATGACAGATATTCAGTGTTCATCCTTGAGTGCTTCTTTGTGATTCTTGGGCTCGACTGTGGACGTGTAGCAAAAATGACTAATAACGTTCTCTAGCTGAGCACGAGTCATGACCCCTAAAGTGGGATCACCAACAATGCCCTAAGAATCATGACTCTTGCGAACCCAAGTAAGTGTGTCCCCTAACACAGGAGTAGGGTCCACAGAATGTGGGTGAGGGACAAGTAAATTGCTGCCAGAAAAGTCCTCATTCACACACTGAAGGCTAGGATCAATAAACATCGAAGGTTCGTTATCTTGCACAGTGACGTTTATTGACTCCATAACCTTAGAGCTCTTCAGGATAAAAACCCAGTACGCTCTACTATTTGATGAATATCCTAGCAATATTCCCTCGTCGCTCCGGGAGTCAAACTTTCCTAATTGCTCTCTATCCCGTAGGATGTAGCATTTACTCCCAAAGCCACGAAATTATGCAAGGTTGGGTTTCTTGCCAGTCCACAATTCATAAGGCGTCCCGACTTTAGGTGAAGACTTTAAAAAAATATGATAAAATGATTTATTGGAGTGCTGCTCAACCGTTTCCCACAACTTCTCGATGCATTATTGATAAAATGATTTATTGGAGTTGTTTATATTTGCATAGATATTTGAGAATTTTTTTTTAAAGTCTTCACCTTTCTCTCCTTTTAAGGCTTTATGCCACCTTTATAAAAGAAAAGCCAAAAGTCTTCACCTTTCTCTCCTTTTAAGGCCTTATGCCACCTTTATAAAAGAGAAGAATTCTCCCAACTATCTACGTGCATTTGTTAAACCTTCAATTGGTTATTTTTGCTCATCTGGATCTGGAGTAATTTGTGGAGAAGCCAGTCTCTTCTTCGTTGCTGTCCATATGGAGTTCTTGCGGGAGATTCCAGCCGACGACATCGGAACCGACACCTGCGGGTATTTCGTATGTCACACTAATTTTCATTATAATCCGTGTAACCGTTTTTACAAATTATAATGAAAATAAATAATTTTGCCCTGCGGGATTTTTCCTGATATTTTGTGTCACGTGCTTTATATATTTATGGTTTGACACAAGCACACTCATAGGTGCATGTTTTAGGATTTAAGTGAAAAACTGTGTTTAATTAAGTAAGTCCTTAATTTGAACAAAAGCGCACTCTTCAAATTGGTATCAGAGCCAATTACACAATTATACTGTGTAATTTTCCGCAATTTTTTTTCTAAGATATTAATTTTCCGAAAAATTGATTTTTTGAAAAAGGGCGTGTTCAATGGAGAAATTATATAATAAAATGCCAGTTTTTGACGGGACAAACTATGCTTACTGGAAAGCCCGCATGAAATCTGCTTTAAAAGCCATTGATGAACGTGTTTGGATTTTGGTTGAAAGAGGGTGGACACCTCCCTTCGTCACTGCTGATAACGTGATTAATTTAAAATCTGTGACTGAATGAACTGAAGACGAATTTAAATGGTCATCTTTTAATTCTAAGGGTTTAAGTGTTATTTCTGGATCCGTCACTCCTGACGAGTTCCGACGGATTATGACGACGTGCACCACGTCAAAAGAGGCATGTGATGTTTTGCAACTTACCCATGAAGGAACTAATGCTGTGAAAGAATCTAAACTGCAAAATTTAACAACTCAATTTGAAACTATCACCATGCTTGAGACTGAATGTTTTGATGAATTTTATGCTAGGTTATCTGATATTGTAAACACTAGCTTTAATCTTGGGGAACAAATTCCAAATGCTAGAGTTGTTAAAAAGATTCTAAGATCACTACCTAAGCGTTTTATCCCTCAAGTCACTGTGCTAAATTCTATTGGTAATTTAAACACGCTTAAATTAGAAGAACTTGTAGGAGACTTGCAAACGTATGAAATTGATATGTTTCCTAAATCTGTCAAGCCGAAAGATAAGGGAATTGCACTTGATGCACAGGATAGAAAGAGTGAGGGGTCGGCAAGAAAGAAAGTTGAGTCATCTGGAAAAAGGGAGATAGAAACGACAGATTCTGAGTGTGACTTTGATTTAGATGATTTGGCTTTATTTGCTAAAAATTTCAAGAAAATTCTCAAATTCAAGAAAAATAGAAATTTCAAAGATAAAAGAATTTTGAAAAAAATATGAAAAATGAAAAAGATTTTAAATACCCTCCTAAGAAAACGGTGAGAGATGTTATGAGTGCGACGGTAAGGGTCATAGAGCTTTTGAGTGTGCTACTTGGCTGAACAGACTTGCAAAAGAAAAGGGCAAAGCAGTTGTTGACGCCACTAAAATGGCAGAGAATGGCCTCTGCCATTTTAGTGGCGTTAACAGCTGTCTTTAATGCTACCCTTAGTGACGACAGTGAGGTCGAGTCGGTGGACTCTGGAGACGAGTCACCGCATGAATGTAACTTCACCGCATTCATGGCTAGTCATACTTCTAGTGCTCCTCACGACGTTGAGGATGCTGCTTCACAAGGACACCTCGAAAGTGAAAACGATGTGTGTGAGGGGGAGGATGATGCAAGTGAGAGCGAGAGTAATCTTCAACGCGCCTACGCTGAGTTATATAATGAGTCATTTAAAACCAAAAAGCGTAACAAAACGCTAGTTCTTAGGATCACCACTTTAGAGGAAGATTTAGAAGAAGCGAGAGAGTGAGAGTCCTCTACCTGTACTACCTTGAGAGAGAGAGTCTGCTTGTGTTGAGAAAGAAAGTTTGTTTAGAGAGAGAGAGAGGCTGTTTGGAGAGAGAGAGAGTGGTTTTGAGAAAGAGAAAGGGGACTTGACTAAACAAGTGGCTAGTCTTACGAGTGAGCTCCATTCCTCCCTGGAGACTCGGAAGAAACTGAAGCCCTTGTTGCCCAGCTTACTCATGATCTCGAGCGAGTACGGGAAGTCAATGTTCAAATTGAGGATAGATCTGGAAAGATGGGAAAGATGCTTCTCGGCCCCGCTTTAGGTTTTGGTGATAGGCAGATAATAGGTTTTTGATGGTGCCTCCACGACCAAAATTGCACCTGGACCAGTTCCTGAGTTTACCACGACTCCATATGGCCATCGTCAAATACCATGAAGAAGAGTTCGACCAAGAAAAGCAAACCCAGGTCCGCCTAAGACTGTGTTCTTTTATACGTACTGCAAAAGAAAAGGTCACCTCAGGGAGTTTTGCTATAGTTTGGGTCGGACACAACGTATTACAACTCCACCACATTGTACTGATGATTTTACCAGTCTGAGAGAGCGTATTGAGATTTTAGCCGCCACCTCACAGAGTTTGATGGAGGAATTTCGACGGATGTCTTTGCCGTCAGTAAATGCTTCCCGCATCCCGGCTAAAACCAACAACAAGGGTAAACAAAAGGTTACCACTTCTTGGGTACTTAAGAAAGACGAAAAGGCCCTTGTTGTTCATGTCGCTCTCAAAGCTCATAATACCTCACAGTGGTATTTTGATAGTGGGTGCTCCAGACATATGACAGGTGATGTCTCATTCTTTACCTTCCTAGAGAATTATAAGGAAGGTAGAGTCACCTTTGGAGACGAGAGCAAGCCTAGCATTGTAGGAGGAGGTACAGTAATGTGGGTTTTCCTGCGTCCACACACTCTTAAGACGCCTTATGAATTGTGGACTGGCAAGAAATCCAACCTTGCATATTTCCGTGGCTTTGGGAGTAAATGCTACATCCTACGGGATAGAGAGCAATTAGGAAAGTTTGACTCCCGGAGCGACGAGGGAATATTGCTAGGTTGTTCATCAAATAGTAGAGCGTACCGGGTTTTTAACCTGAAGAGCTCTAAGGTTATGGAGTCGATAAACGTCATTGTGCAAGATGACGAACCTTCGATGTTTATTGATCCTAGCCTTCAGTGTGTGGATGAGGACTTTTTTGGCAGCAATTTACTTGCCCCTCACCCACTCTGTGGACCTTACTCCTGTGTTAGGGGACACACCTACTTGGGTTCGCAAGAGTCATGATCCTTCTGCCATTGTTGGCGATCCCACTTAAGGGGTCATGACTCGTGCTCAGCTAGAGAACGTTGTTAGTCATTTTTGCTACACGTCCACAGTCGAGCTCAAGAATCTCAAAGAAGCACTCAAGGATGAACACTGAGTATCTGTCATGCAGGATGAGTTGCTTCAATTTAAAAAGAATAATGTCTGGGAACTTATCCCCCGACCTAGTGAGACTAATGTGATAGGTACCAGGTGGATTTTCAAGAATAAAATGGATGAAAATGGTACCATAATCAGAAATAAGGCTAGGTTGGTCGCTCAAGGCTACACTCATATTAAGAGTGTAGACTTTGGGGAGACATTTGCTCCTATTGCGAGGTTTGAGTCCGTCCGCTTACTACTCGCCATCGCATGTCATCTGCGCTTCAAGTTGTATCAGATGGATGTCAAGAGTGCCGTTCTAAATGGCATTCTACAGGAGGAGATTTATGTGGTACAACCAAAAGGGTTTGAAGACCCTAAGCACACTGAGCACGTCTACTATCTGAGAAAAGCCTTGTATGGTTTGAAGCAAGCACCCCGTGCTTGGTTCGAGAGGCTTACTTCCTATCTCTTAGCCCGTGGCTTCAAGAGAGGGGGAGTTGATATGACGTTGTTCGTCAGGAGAGATGACGGTGCTATTTTGGTTGCCCAGGTCTATGTGGACGACATAGTCTTTGGTTCCACGTGCTCCCAACATGCTCACCACTTTTGAGAAGGAGATGAAAAGTGAGTTTGAGATGAGCATGGTAGGTGAGCTTACCTTCTTCCTTGGTCTCCATGTTCGTCAGCTAGAGGATGGGATGTTCATCTCTCAATCCAAGTATGCTAGAGACCTAGTGAAGAAATTTGGTTTAGACTCCGCTAAGCAAGCTCGTACACCTATGAGTACTTTTATCACGCTTAGTAAGGACACTTCAGGCAAGGACGTAGAGCAAACCTTGTATCGGAGTATGATAGTTAGTCTTCTCTACTAGACTGCCAGTCGTCCCGACATAGCCTTTAGTGTTGGAGTCTGTGCGCGATATCAGGCGTCCCCGAAAGAGTCACACTTACTCGCTCTAAAACGTATTATCAAATACGTGAGTGGGACTCTCTCATACGGTATTTGGTATTCTTTGATACCAATGACCGTTTGTCCACCTATTCGGATGCCGATTAGGCCAGGGATGTAGATGGTTGTAAGAGCACTTCTGGTGGGTATTTATATTTAGGTTCTGCTCTTGTCTCCTGGTTGAGGAAAAAACAAAACTCCATCTCTTTGTCCACTGCGGAGGCTGAGTACATCGCTGCCGGGAGTTGTTGCACGCAACTCTTGTGGATGAAACAAATGCAGGAGGATTATGGGATTTCACAAGACACCATGACCATTTCCTGTGATAACACGAGCGCGATACACATATCCCGCAATCCAGTCCAGCAATCGCGCCCAAAGCACATCCGGATACTCGAGCACTTTATACGTCAGCTAGTTGAGGAGAAAGTCGTATATCTGAGTTACGTACCCACCGACCGTCAGTTAGCCGATATTTTCACTAAACCTTTAGATGTCCTTAGATTCGAGAGTCTTAGGAAGTCTTTAGGGATTTGCACAGTTGACTGAGGGGTTGGTCTGTGTCTAGTATAGGATACTTTGTCATGTTCATATCATATGGTTCCTATTGCTAGTTTGTATCTTGTGTATTATTATTTTTTTTTAAAAAAAATTCAAAAAGATTTTCTTTTTATAAAAATTTTAGAAAAGCTCAAAAAAAAAAAAAAAATTCTATGTTGTTTACACCTTTTATGGTTGAGCATTTAAGATAGCCGAGTCACAAATTTCATTCCATTTATCCATGTGACTGTTTGATAGTGATTTGAGACGCTACATCATTGCATCCATGTGCTTTACATTGCTTGGAGTCTTTGAGATGTGATTAGTGATATTTTTTTACATGTTTAGCTCCTTATCTCCTTTATCGCACACATGCACGGGTTTATTTGATTATTGTACTTGTCTATTACATATTGCCCTTGAGTGTTTCCATCTCAATTCTGTTTATACAACGATCCATATGTGATAAAACTTGACAAGGTTGGAATGCATGTAAAAACCGTTTGGTGAGATTGTGTGGTATTTTAAAACGGTGAAGGGCTACGAAAGGTAATTATCTATCCTTTGCGCTCAAGCCACAGTTAAATCGGACCTAAAAAATTGAGGAATTTTATTATCCGGGGTCCAAAGAGGTTAAAAGAGTCCGAAAAAATTTAAAGGCAATAAAAAGCAATACATGCCAAATATAGGCCATTAGGTTTCACCAACAATTCTCCAAAGTTTGAGAATTTAGATAAGCTCTATTCGAATTATAAATCCGAGGGAGTTTGGTTGGAGAATTTAAAACGGGTTTGCACTTCCTTGAAAGTCCTGAAAAAGCATTAAATAGTTTTGGACGTTATTGGTGTGGAAATCACTTTGAGCTTTGATTTGCTGATTAGATTGAGTCAATGTCTCATATTTTCATCTTTTTACACCTAAGGAAGATGTTGAGTTCATTCGTTAGGAGTATCCGAAATTCATCGTGCAAATATGTCATGTTTGTATGCATTGATTTTCCTATCGAATTTGTTCACACCCCTTCATTTACGCTATCATCGACGTGGTTGTTTTTGTGTTCTTTCATGGTGTGATTCTTTGTTGTATATTTTGTAAATAAAAAAAAAAAAGTTTTTTTGTGTGACATTTTTCATATTTCTGTTTCTCATATCTGTCTATTTGGGGACATCATAAAAAGGGGGAGAATGAATTATGGGGAAGAAATTTATTTGTGTTGATTTATCAATGATTTGCTTAAGCCAAATTGATCTTTGATTAATCAACATATCATTATATTTCAAACTGTTGCGTGTCACGGGTATTTGTTTTTTCTCATGTGCGTAGGTACAAAGTTGATATCTATTGGATTGCACACCCTGATGAGAAAAGCTTTAGGAGTTTCTGAAGAGTTGAAAATTTGAAGATGTTGAAGTTCGATTGAACACATGTCATTTAGCATTCTCAGTTTGAGGGTTTAATGGGGATATTATCTTATATGTCATTTGTTTTACGGAGATTGCATAATTCGGATTTTTTATGTATGTACTGGCATATACATAGGGGGAGATTTGTAAGGACATAATTTTATAAATGTCCGGGGTAGAATCTAAGATTTTTCTGTCTTCCCTAGATCATAGTTTGTATGTCTGATACCGCTACATTCGGCTCGTCATCACGATCATCCTCGACGGCCTTATTTGAATCCATCATCTTCACACGTGCATCATGCTGCATGCGACGTGCTGCTCAACTGTTTCCCACAACTCCTCGATGCATTATTGATAAAATGATTTATTGGAGTTGTTTATATTTGCATAGATATTTGGGAATTTTTTTTAGAAAATATTTTTTTTAAAGTCTTCACCTTTCTCTCCTTTTAAGGCTTTATGCCACCTTTATAAAAGAAAAGCCAAAAGTCTTCACCTTTCTTTCCTTTTAAGGCCTTATGCCACCTTTATAAAAGAGAAGAGTTCTCCCAACTATCTACGTGCATTTGTTAAACCTTCAATTGGTTATTTTTGCTCATCTGGAGTAATTTGTGGAGAAGCCAGCCCCTTCTTCATTGCTGCTCATCTGGAGTTTTTGCGGGAGATTCCAGCCGACGACATCGGAACCAATGTTTTAAATTGCGGTCGCGCAGGGTGTCGCGTTTTGGTTCCGAAATCGCGTCGCGCAAATAGCGTCGCGTATCGCCCAAGCAATTCGTGCATTCCAGATTTTTAATTTGAAAAAACATATAACAAATATAAATATATAGATAAGCTCAAACAATCACTCCAAATCATTTCAAATATAGTCATAAAGCCATAAAGTGCTACAACATTCCAAATAAAACACAAAAATAGGACCTTATTGTTCAAAACATAGGACCATATTATTCCAAAAATCTTAAGGGCATGAAATTTCAAAAATAAATTAACACCAAATGAGGTTTTTCAAAAATTCTCAAACATAAAAAATAAAAAAAAGAATTGTGTAAATTCTTATCAAAGTCGGATCGGGGCTGCCAAACTGTGGAAGGAAGAGTCTGGAGCACTGTTAATGAGTTTTTTTTTTGTTTTCAAGATCGGGGCTGTTAAAAGTGATTGAGGAAGGGTTTTGTTAAGTTGGGGTTGTGAAAACTATAATAAGGAAGGTTTTTTTTTTAGATCGGGGATGTCAAAAGTTAATAAGGAAGTGTCTGCATTTTTTTTAACCGTTGTACTTACCAAAATCACGTCGTTTTGGTAAGCCAGAGGGTTTAAAAAAAAACATGCATCCCGTGGCTGTAGCGCAGGTTGCGCATTTTTGCGCTTAATTGCGCCCAATAGCTCATGCAATAGGAGCATCCCAGTTAGCAGACCCATTTGCGTTGCCTTTTTCCGTCGCAAAAGGCAATAGCGAGCTATTTAAAACACTGATCGGAACCGACACCCGCGGGTATTTCGTATGTCACACTTATTTTCATTATAATCCGTGTAACCTTTTTTACAAATTATAATGAAAATAAATGGTTTTGCTCTGCGGGGATTTTTTCTGATATTTTGTGTCACGTGCTTTATATATTTATGGTCTGACACAAGCACACTCATAGGTGCATGTTTTAGGATTTAAGTGAAAAACTGTGCTTAATTAAATAATTCCTTAATTTGAATAAAAGCGCACTCTTCACGGAAAAATAAAAAGACTGGGCAGATCCGAAAATCCTCTCCCTACCCCCGATCAATCCCGTCGAAACCTCCTGCCCCTTGCTTTTGCCCACACACTCATAGGTGCATGTTTTAGGATTTAAGTGAAAAACTGTGTTTAATTAAATAATTCCTTAATTTGAACAAAAGCGCACTCTTCACGGAAAAATAAAAAAACTGGGCAGATCCGAAAATCCTCTCCCTACCCCCAATCAATCCCGTCGAAACCTCCCGCCCCTTGCTTTTGCCCACCGCTGCCTACTAAGGGGAACCACCCATCGGAACAACCACATCAACCCTTGCTGCTCCTATCGGGCCACCCTATGCAGATCCGGAACCCCCACAACCCCTTCAACAGCCCCTAAAACCCACAAAAGGGTCGGTTGGCAATCCCCGCCAAGTTTCTCACTTGCCGACACACACCAGGACCCAAATCGGACTTCCAGCCCCACCCGAACAGACCCAGAAGCCACCGTTTGCCACCAAAATGCAGTCTACAACCTCCGGGTACTTTCTCCGGAGCTGTGTGACCACCAATCCAACTCCTGTTGACCACCAGCTACCACCAGCAATTACAGGACCCTCTGATGGGTCGGGACATGATATCCGACACTATAAAAATCCTATCGAGGGTCGGGTGCCATCTCTAGTGTCTTCCAACAATTTTTCGGTAAATCCATCACCCGTATGTGTTCAATTAGCACCACCTTTGATCAGAACATACTCTCCCACAATTGCCGAAATGATCCGTGATATTCGGCACACAAAAAAATCAAATCCGCCTCCAATAAATCCAAATGTATCAAACCCTATGCCTTTTATTCCCAATCTTGCACCCCAAACCCTAGAATTTTCATCTTCCCATATTCCCAATAAGTTCGACCACCAAAAGTCACCCCTCTTCTATACATCCACTTCCACCACCAAACACATCAATCCTCCACCATTTACCCTCTCCACTTCTTCCCCCACCCCGAATTTTGGTTCCCTCCCACTCCCCTGCCACCACATACACCCACATATTCCACCCCACCTCAACATGACTACTCCTTGCCCCCTATCTCCATTTACCCACGCCATCACCCATAAAAACATCTTGAAAACCCCTACATACCATCCATACCCCCCGCTCCTTCTCTTCCCACCCACACCATTCCACTTTCCCCACGCTTCCGCCCCCTCCTATTTTACATACCATTCCCCCACCCGGCCATTCCCTTCACGTTCCACATCAACCACCTCCATGGGATACCTGTTCCTTTCACTCCGCGCCCGTTGATTCCCGCTCCTGAGTTTGAGCCACCCCCTCCTATCGAGTGGCGCACGGATGCTTCCCCGTTGATTCCCTAAACCCAAAGGTGACCCCTATGTCCCCATCTCTGAGCGCCATTGCTTTGTTTACCACCAGAAAGGGCAGCAAATAAATTAATGCCCCTACCGTCAGCCATTGGTTCCACCACCACCACCTCCTTCCCCACCCCGCGAGACTCTACCACCTCACACTACTCCCCTTACTGCCTCAATTCACCCACCAGCTCCTGACCCTCCTCGTCCACCGCCTCGGGGACACCCACGACGCGCCTTACTTACCGAGACTCCACCAGGCGATGATGATCTCGATGAGGATACCCTAGCCCTTCAGGGCGGTGATGCCATCACACAGTTGACACTACAGTTACTTTCCCGGATTATGCAGGGTGATATCAAAGTGGATGTTCCCATGTTTGACGGCCACCTACAGCCTGATACCGTTGTTGATTGGCTTGTCGCCATGGAGCGGATTTTTGAGTATAAATGGCTGAAAGATCTTAGATGTGTTCTCTCAGCAGCGAGCGACCAAGTTTCAGGGCCATGCTAGTGTTTGGTGGAATGACTTGGAGCAGCGCCGTGCCATTGAGGGTCTTCCCCCATCCAGTCTTGGACTGAGCTCCGTGCACAGTTGATGTCCGTTTTTGTTCCAGCCACTTATGAACGTGAATTATTTCTTCTAGTTCAGTCCCTTCGCCAGGACTCCACAGTTTTGGACTACACTGGGCGATTTCAGCTTTTATGTGCTCGCGCCCGATGAGAGTGAGGAGCAATGCATTAGCCGTTATATTCACGGCCTTCAGGGCTACATCCAACGCGATCTTGCTTTGCGTGAGATCACCTCCTTTGCCAAGGCGGTGGAGTATGCCACTAAGGTTGAGTCCTTCCACCAAACTGCCCTTCTATCGCGTAGCTGCTCAACGCCTACTCCTCCAGCACCAGTGACTTCTGCACCTCCTGGGACACCTTCCACCACTGCTCCTCTTGCTACCACGGTTCCTCCGCCTGCTCCCGCTTATCCGGTCACCTTCAAATGCTACAATTGCGAGGTGATGGGCCATCGTGCCGCCGATTGTTCTCTCCCTCGCCGTAGAGCTCTCTTAGCTTCTGGGACCCTGACTACATTGAGGAGGCACCAGAGATGCCTTCTCAGTCAGCTTTTTTTACGATCCTTGATGGTGACACTGATGGCCTTCCCCTCCTTCAGTTCGAGGACGAACTCTTTCAAGGGGGGAGAGTGATGTGAATCAGGGACATGGTCGTCATTTTAGCATTTTTAATTCTTTTTAGTATTTCTTTTATTTTGAGCATTCGTTGTATTTTTCCTTTTCTTTTGTATTAAGAGGTAGGAAGGTTATTTGGCTTTAGGGGCAAAATTGTAATTAGACACTTAGCTTAGTGACCAAGCAACCTTCTCCCTTTAAATACCCCTTTTGTAGGCTCATTTGAGTCATTACTTAATTTTGAGAGATTGTGAATAGAGAGAAATATATTTTCTTGCTCCCATTTGGCGTTATTTACGTCAATCTCTCTCTCTCTCTCTCTCTCTCTCTCTCTCTCTCTCTCTCTACACATCTGAGTCTGTGTGGAGTTTGTGGTCTAGAAATTATAGGTTTACGTCATCACAAGAAATAGATTACTCAAATAATGGGACTATTTTTCATGTCAGATCGCAATGTCTACACACTGAACTTAATAATGTAATCAAATGTAAATAATATTATGGAATCTCTTAAGCACTAAAATGATAACTTCTATGACATAGGCTTTGCTTTAAAGATAAATCAATTTTATCTGTTTTTTTTATTAAAATCATAATGTATCTCTCTCTCTCTGAAAGCTTAAGTTTTCAAAACAATTGGTTTCCTGCTTGACATCATGTAGTTTATGTCTTCAGAGTGAAAGCAATGAACTCTATACAGGAGACGGTTCAGTTGACTTTAAAGGAAACCGTGTTTTGAAGAGCAACACTGGGAACTGGAGAGCATGCCCCTTTATTCTTGGTACTCTATTGCTGCTCTTGCAGTTCTTTCACCATTTGTCGTTAAATTATCAACTATTCATTTATTTTTCTAACATGTTTAAATCGATAAACAGGTACTGAATGTTGCGAACGTTTGGCCTACTATGGCATTGCTACTAATCTTGTTAGTTACCTCACCAAAAAATTACATGAAGGAAATGTTTCTGCTGCCAGAAATGTTACCACGTGGCAAGGCACTTGCTACCTGGCTCCTCTTATTGGTGCTGTCTTGGCGGATGCATACTGGGGCAGATATTGGACAATTGCTGTCTTCTCCTCTATTTATTTCATTGTAATTATTATATGAAGTTTTAATTTCTTATTTATTTACTTCATGAAGAGTTCGGATGGTTATACAGGTTTAACTTCTGGTTTTACAGCTTTTTCGCATGACATTTTTTGTCATTTGATGGTCGTTAACTTCAAAGTGTGAGTGAAATAAAGTATAATTTTAGGCAAACGAGGTTATTATACTTGGTTGAATCTTACCTAGGTCACTGGTTAAAGAAACAAAATTTTACCTAGCTCTGTTTGAGTTGTGTCGTACTATTTGTCAGATAGACAAGCTAACAGAGTTAGATTGCATTTTTCGTGAAAAATACCTCAGATTGATAAACTGTTAGGGCAGTTCTATCAATATGAACTCACTTGTGGCGTCATACGAATTTTCAGTCACCAGTTGTGACCTTTTATACTTTTAACTTGGAAATTTGACATTTAAAAAAATTACTATTTCAGTTCAACTGGAAGAGAAACTAGTTCTGGAATTGAATCTTAATGGTAGCAATGCCGTAGGTATAGCTGTTTAGTGCTAGATTTATCCATTTATTCCTGCCTGAATTAAATAATGGACCACTGTGGTAGCATATGGAACTAATGCAAGAAATTGTAGGATAGGCACAAACCAAATGAGGTAACTTAAAGTGGTTTTCTAATGTAAGATGGTGCAAGAAGTATATAAATTTAATTAGATTTAATCAAGAAAATAAGAGAAAATTGCTAAGGAACAGGATGACGTTGATTTGCTACTGTTAGGCCATTATTTCTGTTTCTTCTAATTGCTTTCAATCCATCTCTCTCTCTCTCTCTCTCTCTCTCTCTCTCTATATATATATATATATATATATATATATATATATATATATATATATATATATATATATATATTTCCATTAATTTTCCTTTGTTTATTTTCCACATAATTTTTTGGATTACATTAATGACATTTATATACATATATATCATCATCATCATCATCATCATCCGTGCCTTAATCCCATCATTTATATACATATATATATTTCCATTAATTTCCAATTATTTATTTTCCACAATTTTTTGGATTACATTAATGACATTTATTCATGGGGGATAGATATTAGAACAGAAACAAGAAAAAATATTGAAAACAAGGAGTTGTTACAGAATAGAAACTCATTATATATCTGGTTGTGTGAAGTGTGTTATTCCTCAATCGGTGTCATAATCGTCTGGCAATTCTTAGGCCAAACCTGTTACTTTTCTTTCCGTCTCTCTTATCTATTTTATTAAACAGTTTATGATTTTGTTACATCGTGTAGGGAATGTGCACGCTCACGCTCTCAGCATCAGTTCCTATTTTTAAGCCTGCTGAATGCATAGATGGTTTATGCCCTTCAGCTACTCCTGCTCAATATGCGGTATTCTTCTTGGGGCTATATCTGATTGCTCTAGGAACCGGAGGAATCAAACCATGTGTCTCATCCTTTGGGGCAGATCAGTTTGATGATACTGATACTAGAGAGAGGGTCAAGAAGGGATCCTTCTTCAATTGGTTTTATTTTTCTATCAACATTGGCGCATTAATTTCAAGTAGTTTAATCGTGTGGATTCAAGACAATGCGGGGTGGGGCCTTGGTTTTGGAATTCCTGCATTGTTTATGGGCGTTGCTATTGCAAGCTTCTTTTCGGGGACACCACTCTATAGGTTTCAGAAACCAGGGGGGAGCCCTATTACAAGAATGTGCCAGGTCTTGGTTGCATCGTGCCGCAAGTGGAACTCTGTGGTTCCTAGGGACAGCAGTCTTCTGCATGAAACTCCAGATAAGCTTTCAGCAATTGAAGGAAGTCGGAAACTAGGGCATACTGATGAGCTGAAGTAAGACCTTAAATATTATCGAGCTGAAAAATGTCTTAATTTGATGCGTGTTTTTTTTATTAACTTTATACCATGTTCACTAATTTATACTCCCTCCGTCTCGAATTACTAGTCCCATCCCAAATTAATAATCTCGTTTCTAACAAGTATAAAAATCAGGTGAAATTACAAAGTTACCTATCCCAACTATACTAGAACAATTATACAATTGCATGTCTTGCATTAAAAAATATTCATAATTTTATTAGGATAAATTTGTAAAGTAATTTTTTTCTTGTTTGACTTTCAAACGACTATTAATTTGGGATAGAGGGGATAGGTTATTTTAGCTTCACATGTAACTAGTTTTTAGCCCCGCGTGATGCGCAGGCGGTTTAAAGAAAATACGAAGAAAACTTGATAAATTACGAAATATAAAAATAACAGTTGATACACTACAAAAAGTCATGTTTTTATGAGTAAATAAAAAACCATTTTTAGGGTAAAGTCCAAAATTTTTGCATTCCCTTCATCTTTCAACGTTGTTTTTGTGATTTGTAATTTTTACATTGTATTTTTAGAGACGGATTATTTTTTTGCTGAATTTCACACATACACAAATTGACATTGTTGTTCACATAGTTGTCAAAATCGTCCGATTCGCGATTCGAATCGGCCGATTCGATTCGATTCACTACCAAAACGATTCGAATCAACCTTAGAATCGCAAATGTCTAAAGAATCGGACTGAATCGGCGATTCACGATTCGAATCTTCCGATTCGGTCCGATTCCCGATTTGGTCCGATTCACTTTCTTTTTTTTTTTTTTTTTTTTTCCCGCGATTTTTTTCGCGATTTTTTTACATTAAATTAATATATAGGCTCTTTATGATATATATTTGTTTTATGTAGGGTGTTTTAAATTAATATGTAGGCTGTTTTATGATATATTTTTGTTTTTTACATTTTTAAGCTTAAAATGAATGAGAACATGTGCTACGGTTAATTTTTGTGATATATTTTGGTATATTATCATGTGCTACGATTAGTTTTTTGTCATATTACGCTTAATTACCAATTCTATAGTGTTAAATTCCATTTACGTATGTTTTACTACGTTTTTATCGTTTGGTTCCGATTCGACCGATACGATTCACGATTCACGATTCGCGATTCGGGGGGTAAACGATTCACGATACGATTCGCGATTTGACAACTATGGTTGTTCATCTTTTTTTGTGCTTTATATATTATTTTTGTCAAAAAAAAAAAAAATTTCATCCATTTATCATCTCTGTTTTTTGTGTAATACTACTTATAATATTTCTTGTTGGGAGTTTTTATTTCATCCCACTTTTTTTTTGTAACCCCCCTAATTTTAGTATACCCCTATTGTTGGACCGACTTCCTATCAACCGACCCCACCCCATGGGGTAGTTTAAATAAAAATCAAAATATACTTTAGTCACACATGCAAACACTATAAACGGTTGTTTTTCCTTTTTTTATATGTTTTTTTTCATCTTTGATACTTTCACTTTTTCAACGAACTTGTATTATTTATTTTTTTGCTTCGTCTTGGTTCCTTGCTTATTTCTTTTTTAGCAAAAAATAACGAAGAAAAAAATATACTTGTAAACATTATACGAAATTGACGTAAACTACAGAGAGAGGACCAAATGGTTCTTATATTTCAAAATGGAGGAATGTCTTCAAATGAAGACTATATGGGTATTTAAAGGGAGGGGCAGCTTAGGCTCCAAGCTAAGGCACTAATTACAAAAATGTCATTACTACTCCTTACCTTTAAATACTAAAGCAAAACAAATGAAAATGCAAATAATAAAACAAGAAAAAAATACAAAATAAAATAAAATGACTAATAAAACCCTAAAATAGAGCTTATTTCCATCAGAAATAATAATGACATAATGATGAAAAGTGTAACCATTATATTCTTAAAAGCAAAGTACTACCATTCAAAAAACTAATGTTTATGAAAAAAATAATGTCTGAAAAAACAAAATAACCGTCTACTAATAAAATCATCCAAAATACGTTGTTATGATAAACTTTATGCTTGCTTCCCCCCCCCCCCCCCCCAACAAAAAAAAAAAATGGGTTACAGTTGTTAGTTATATGTAGGAGGTTTAGTTAAAAAAAAATGCATGAGATTTACACCATATTGATAATAGATCTCGTGAATCAAAAATCTGTAAATACAAGCATATACATTCAAGTATGAGCACATGCATATTACTAAGTGTTAACATGATTCACAAAAACTGCGAATATATCACATTGAATATATCACATTATGAGTATCACTAATACCATTATGAGTATCCCAACACCATTATTGAGAGTGCGCTTTTTGTTCAAGTAGACAAACTTGTTTAATTAATCCCAATTTTTAATTATGCAGATTTAAACACACACCTAGGTCATGCATCTATCAGTGATTGATAAACAATAAACACATTCGAATCATGAAAAATTCAATCACACGAGCAAATGAAGAAAAATCCCCGAAAGGGGCAAAACCTTTTTATTTCTATATGATTGTAACAACTTACATACATAAAGAAATACAGTTTGACAAACGAATACCCTCAGGCATCGGTTCGTTGTCGTCAGCAAGAGCTTCTTCCCGCAAAACGCTCCACATATGTGGGTACCCTTTCTCAACACAAGGTGCTCCACATATGTGGGTATATAGGTTTAGAATGATTCACACATGGAATTTTAAGTGTGTGTGAATCTCAAAACTGTTTGTGCTTGATAAAAGGTGAAGACTTGATATATGAGGTCTGATAAGTGTTTGCTCCAAAGTCTTAAACGAAAACATCCCCGAGTTTGAATTTTATAGAACTCGAAAAAAAACAGATGCGCCGGAAATTTCTGAGCTTGTCGGATCGGTCCGATCACTAAAACATGCCAGTGAGTTTGCAAGAGACGGATCGGTTCGTTTTAAATCTGGCCGGATCAGTTCGGTAATCGGACCGGTTTGTTTTCTTACAAAAACGGATCGGTCCGGTTTCTGATTTTTGTCAGCTTCTTTATGTGATCCCTTATGAACCGGAAAACGTTACCCACGAACACATGACTGAAGTTAATGGCCACGACAAACGATGTTGGTGCTGATGGACACGTGAAACTCAGAATTCGGATTGAGGCCGTCGAAATATGATCGTGCTGAGACGAGCCGACAGTAGCGGTATACGACATATATTCTAGAATCTAGGATAAATAAAAAATGCTTAGATACTACCGCGGACATTTATAGAACATGTCCTTACAATTATCATCATCACCAATAGAGCTATTGCATTGATATGATTTTAGTAGTAACAAAGAATCCACACGAGGACTAATATTTTGTGACATTGATTCCTACAATTTCATTGAAAATGATAATGAATGAAGTAATACAAATTTATATCAATTATATATACACCATGACCATATCATACATATATATATATATATATATATTTTTATAGCACCATATCATACATATATATATATATATATATATATTTTTTTTATAGCACTGTTATACGTGTAGTCATTATTAACTCTATATAGAGATGGCCAAAGCCGTTGATGTTCAGCGTAAAAGAAAAAACCGACCTTCTTCATGAGTATGCTGAGCGAATGAAGTATAAACCAACGGTTTTGTTTCATCTAAAATTTTTGTGCGTAGGAGTTTAGTTGGTTACGTAAGGTTAAGAGATTTTACTTGGGGATGGCTTAATTGGACTTATCTAGTCCCTTTAACCGTGGCGGACCAATGATTTTTGGTCAAGGGGTGCGAAAGCTGCGAGTAGTGCTGGGAGTTCCCGAGGTGATTTTTTTTAGGGTTATTTTGTGTTTTTGCAATTTTTTTGGCTTAAAAATACCTACTAATTGACAAATACATATTCAAATTGTATTATAAACAATTACTAATTTTTTTGCCATGTAAGCAAAAATATTAAAATTGAAAACAATGAGCAAACAAATTAGCAAACAATTAATATTTCAACCAATATGTATTAAATTAACAACTGAATCTAGCGAAGGCCAAAAAATATGTTCATGTTCACCAAATAAGCAATACTCAATAAATATCAAACAATAGTTTAATCTCAATTTCAGAGTTTGCCCATAGCAATATTTTTCAACAAATAAAATTACTCAAGTTTCAATTAATATCGACAACAATATTTAATGGATTAGAGATCCATATCAAAAGGAAAAAGAAAGTAAAACAAATTTATTTAACTAACTTAACATCTAATATTTATGCATTTGAATGTTCAACAAATTTATATGTATACCTGGAACCGAGGTAGCTGATGGTGCAGCGTGGATTCCGATAGAGAGGATGGCGACTGTGGACGTTGGCGTTTTTTGGGAGGGATGGAGGCAACCTTCCAGAGACGATCGAGGCGGCCGGATTGAATGCCGGAGGAGGGGAAAGAGATGGAATGGAGGAGAGGGAGAAAGGAGAGAGGGAGCTGAAAAAAGAGGGAAAGAGTTTAGGGTATTTTGTCAAATTAATGACAAAAAAGAAGTGCGTCTTTTTGTTGTGAGTTATTACAGTTTCATCCCTTAGCTTTAAAAACACTTCAGAAAATTACACAAAGGTCCAATTTTTTTTTTTTTGAGCATATATGTTTGGGGAAATTCAGAAAACTCAGGTAGGGCGGCCGCTCACCCTCGAGACTTTGTAGCTCCGCCCCTACTCTTTAATATATAGGGTGATTTATGTTTGGGGTGGTTAGATAAAATTAAAGGTTTCATATTTCACTCACATGGTAAATCCGTACTACTATTCAGTTATGAGTGAAAGATTACTAACATAACTATTATAGTTTGTATCATGTTCTTCATTTTTAAAGTTATTTTCTGGTAACTTTTAACCATAATATGTTTTTTGAGTACAAAAGGAAGCAACACGTGAAAGTAGGAAGGAGCTAAACATGAAAATATTAACCAAGCCTAACCACTACATTTGCAAAAGTAATGAAAATCCTGCTAAATTAAGGGTGCTGGTAAGGGCACTCCCCATTTTTAATTTGGGCACTGTGTACTTTGGTTAATTAGTAAGAGCATTCCCGATCAACTCCAAACTTCTCTTTCTCTCTCTCTCTCTTTCTCTCTCTCTCTCTCTCTCTCTATTATACCCAAATCCTGTCTTTTAATCCCACATGCAATTAAAGATATAATGATTGCAGTTGTGAGTTTACGTGATTTTGGAAGGAACAAAGTAGTCAATATATTATGCTATTATCTACGACCTATAACAGATTCAGTTATTTAATCCATAAAGTGGATTAGATATGAGGTGTTTGCATTTCTCCGTGATATTTTCTAATTTCTGGATGGAGCATTAACGTGTTCACTTGATTTGCTCACTAATATGTTTTGTATGTTGCCATGCATATCCTTGCCAGAATTAGTTGTATAACTAACTAGCATTGAGATGGTTGCATAATATTTTATAGTGATTTATTTTAATTTTAGACAGAACATTTTAATGTTGGGATCAAAATTCTTGATGTGATTACTCTCTAATACCTTTGCATTACATTTGGCTCCCAATTTTCAGATTCTTAAGGCTTAACATTTTACACTATCAAACATGACTTATCACGCATAATTTGGCTACTTATGTAGAAGTTCTGTTACAATCGAAGAGCAATGGACGAAAGCACAACCATTGTGCAACAAAACGATGGCTATAGGACTTTAAGAAAGAATTATAGGCATCTTGAAACCAAACGCTTATAAGTGAAGCCATGTGCTTTCAACACCTAAGATTAACTACAGCAATCACTACAAAATAAAAAATCATTTATGTTTTGACCCAACAAAGAACTAAGAAATCAACTTTTATATTTTATATGAATTTGAATTTGCAGTACTCCAATATCGCCCTGACCTAAAATTTCTGCAATTAAGCGTTTTCTTATCTTGATATTCATATTCATATTCATCTACAATATAAAAAATGAAAAAAAAATTGTTTTGGATAAGTAAATAGTAACAAACACAATTATTTGGACACAATGAATGAAGAACTGTAAATATATTTCTAACAGGTACAATATCCAATTTTCTCATTTGTCACAAATTTTCTTACATTAGTCCAATAGGTGGTAGCTTGACAACAAAATATTCAAAAGGTCCAATGACGTTAAAACCTAAAGTGCCCAAGTTCTTCTTCTGTAACAACATAATAGTAACGAACTCCAGGTTTATCAGGTAAAAAATAGCAGTAACAACATAGTAGTAACGATCTCCAGGTTTATCAGGTAAAAAATAGCAGATGAACACAACGTTGATGTCTAAGAATTGGAAAAAAAATTCTTAGTCTTGCATTGAACGGAGAAGTATTATACGTTCCATTCCATCTAACTATTTAATATTCAATTTTTTTTTAAAGTTCATAGTGGATTTAAAACTAGTTTTATGTTTAACATTTGCCTATATTTAACCAAATCCTCACACTGCTTGCCAGGACTTCAGTTAGAAAATTTTTAGGTTATCCTGTGGCTTAATCTTATCCTCATACTGGAGTTGCTCTTATGAGTTGGGAATAACTTAATAGTCTTGTAATTGCTTTGGAGTATAATGGGCTCATCTGAATTAGGCTCAAGTGAATGTTGCAATTCCTTCTATATACTAATGCAATTTTTTCTATCTTTGCTTCTTGGGTTTCTGCCCGTTAATCTTCAGTAAATAATTTTCATCTGCAGATGCCTTGATAAAGCTGCAATAGTCTCGGACGTTGAAGACAAAAGCGGGGACTACTCCAATCCTTGGAGGCTTTGCACTGTAACACAAGTGGAGGAACTGAAGATCTTGATCCGCATGTTTCCCATCTGGGCCACTGGTATCGTCTTCTCCGCCGTTTACGCCCAAATGTCCACCATGTTTGTCGAACAAGGTATGATGATGGACACAACCGTTGGTTCCTTCACCTTTCCCGCCGCCTCTCTTTCAACGTTTGACGTCGTCAGTGTCATTTTCTGGGTCCCGGTCTACGATAGGATCCTTGTCCCCATTGCGAGGAAATTTACAGGAGAGGGTAGGGGATTCTCAGAGTTACAGCGTATGGGCATTGGCCTTTTCATTTCGGTCTTATGCATGTCAGCTGCAGCTTTGGTGGAAATCAAGCGACTCCAGCTCGCAAAAGAGCTTGGTTTGGTTGATGAAGCTGTTCCTGTACCGCTCAATATATTTTGGCAAGTACCCCAATATTTCTTGTTAGGGGCAGCGGAAGTATTTACATTTATTGGTCAGCTTGAGTTCTTCTATGACCAATCGCCGGACGCCATGCGTAGTTTGTGTAGTGCGTTGTCGCTTCTGACAACTGCGTTTGGTAATTATCTGAGTTCCTTCATTTTGACTGTCGTGACGGCCTTAACTACGAACGGGGGTAAGGCTGGGTGGATACCAGATAATTTGAACGAGGGTCATCTAGATTATTTCTTCTGGCTTTTGGCTGGTCTTAGCTTATCAAACATGGTGGTTTATGTTTTCTGTGCCAGAATATATAAATCGAAGGCAGTTTGATCATTCAGTTCTGAACTTGTTGTTTTTCTTGACCTCTTCAAGGTTTTAGGTATCAGTGCTGTTGCTGGTAATGGACTACATGAAGAAAAGGCTGTGAATATTTTATTTTCTTTCGTTGCTTCCATCCGCGATCAAAGAGAAAAAGAAAATAGTCGTACCAGACAACGTTAGAAAATAATGTTCAAGTATTATTCATATACATTTAAACAAAACCTTCAGTTTTTACTCTTTCTGGATGTACATATTTCAAGATGACTTATGTAGCAGTTTGTCAGATTATAATTTGATATTCTTGTCATTTGCTATTTATATTTGTTATAGAGATCCCTGGGAGAAAGGTTGGCTCAAAATTAATTCTAGTCTTGCGCCAAGGTGGTTGGGATGGTTTTCAACAGGCAGCACTCCTCACTTTCAGGCCCATTTATTTTGGAGAAATATTTTTCACATTGGTGAACAGTAATATGATTAAAAGAATTTTAAAGATTAAATTTCATTCATTATTTTTCTAAAATTAAATATTTAATGTTGTAAAGTAGACATTTAGTTCAAGATCAATGATTTCACGTGGCAAGGATGATACTTTTACAATTTTTCTACAAAGGTCGATGGTTATGGGTGGTTTTGGGGCGGGCTGAATTAAGACTCTGTCAAATATGGATGGGCTGAAGCTGGGCTGGCCAATTACTTTTTTATTTTTTACACAACTAGATCAGTTCAACAAACTGATTGCACAGGTAAGTAAAGAAGCTAACACCTTTTCTCCTCTCCTCAGTTCCACACTCTGCAACTCATATCAAGAGAAGAGAAGGAAAAAGAACTTCAGATATGAGAGAGAGAGAGAGCAGAAGAAGTAATGTATAAAAAATTTGAAAGTTTTAGGGTTGAGATATGGGCTGTGTTATTGCTATGTATTTAACCCGCAAGCAACCTGTTTTTGACCCACAACTAAATGTATTGAACCCATATTTAGCCCTAAATGGCTTCATATGGGGCAACCCAACAAATATTGGCAGAATTTGCCACCTCTAGTTACAACTTACAAGTAACACCCTGGGCTAGAATTATAACTAATGCCATCGATCAAAGATGACTAAAATTCCTTTTCGAACAACGGTTGCTCGAGATTGCATTAATCTTTAATTGGAAGAGAACATGTTAAAAGGTGCTTTAAGTGGTCAAAATAATTTCTATTAGTTGTAATTGAGCGCGATGCGCCGGGGGAGACGTAATGTGCGAAACATAAGTAATAAGAAAAAACACGGATAAAAAATTTAAATCAATTAGATATATTTTTTTGCCACCATCTTTGATACATTATTCAAACAATACATAGATAATATAAAGTTAAGAAAGAGGACTTAGTTTAGATATCCTTTTATCTCTATTTAGTTATAACTTGTACTAATAAAACACTTCACAAAACACTATGGATTACTATCGAAAAAAATGACGATACATAACAAAGCCTAAGGTACATAAAAGAAAAAAAGACATGTATATCACTGTTATAAAAATAATTATATGAATAAATTCTCCCACTAAAAATTTACAATCTCACCCAAACATAAAATAAACATATGAGAACAAATAAATGTTTACAATAAAAAGAATAAAAGAAACAAATTTTGACCCAGTTGATGAAAACTTATCCTTAATGAAATTGGAACCATTGACCTATTTTTCCTTCCATTTTGTTTCAGATCTAAACATAAGAAAGAAATGTATAAATAGTGTTTTATAAGAAAACCGACTTGAAAAAATGGAAAAAAAATCAATATAATTCTATAGTTTAACCATTAAACTTATGATAATATTTTAACATCAATAAACGAAGAACAAACAAAATAAATAAATAAATAAAGGCCTAAAGCACACTAAACATAAAAATAACATAAATAAAAGATCTTCCTAATCAATTAAAAAAAGTAGTACACCCTTCACAGATGCAACACAGTAAAAACACGTCCAAAATATATTCCTTTTGATTAGATAGAGAAAGTGATTGATTTTATATAAAATGATCTGTTTTATAGAAAATGATTAAAGCCATTTTGTATAATATGAGAAGATGATATGTCATTAAGGTTCAGTTGATGTTAAAATTTGGAAAATGATTTGTAGCTTAAAATCAGAAGGTAACTATTAAATACCAGTAGGGTTAAATTAGAAGGTAACCAATCTAGTATTCAAAGTGGATCTTCATCACAGGATATTTGTCAAACCCGATTCCATCTTCAATATTTAGGTCATGTTCTTATCTAGTATTAAAAGATGGTCATCACAAGAGATCGAAAAATCTAAGCTTTGTCAAACCCGATTTCGCCTTTGGACCTTTGGGTCATTTTTCCATATGCAATCAAGTTTGGAATCTCAAGTCTGTAACATAGATTCTAGCTCTAGTCCAATAATCTCCTCTAACAGGATAGCACCTCAGGTAACCCAACTATGCTTGGGTATTTTGATCATGCACCCGTATTTCTTTTTAACTATTGGGATATTAAACGACGGGTTAAGCCATTAATTAGAGAGAAAGGAGCCGTTTAAGAGATGAGTATCCAAGAGCATTACAAATGCATACAAATAGAGTGCCAGGTGGACACTCTAATAACAAATGACAATTAAATGCCCTAGAGCATTTATAATATTATAACGATTACTACGGATACTTGGACTTCGATTCAAAACGTAAACTATGTGTGTTAAATCCCGCACTTTATTGATGAACAATTGAACTTACGCAATTTTTTAAAATTTTTTTTGTCAAGTTGAAAGTCGTAAGGGTGAGGCAATAAGGAAGGTTGTTGAGGATTGCATACATGAATGGAGTATAGAGAATTTGCATCGTCGCGATTGATAATGGAAGTACGAATAATGGTACTATTCAGTAGTTGAAAAAAAAGACAGTAAGAAAAGTACCATCTTGGAACATGAATATTTGGATGTAAGATATTGTGCACATTTTCTTAATCTTATTGTGTGTGATGGGTTAAAAGAATTGGATGATTCAATTATGAAGGTGCGTAATGCGGTGAGGTATGTGAAGTCGTCTCCATCTAGGTTGGCCAAATTTAAATTATGTGTTGAAAAATAAAAATTGAAATCAAAAGTTTTGTGTGCTTAGATGTGCCAACTAAGTGGAATGCCACTTACATGATGTTGGAAGCAACGAAAAAGTTTGAAAAAATATTTGAGAGAATGGAGGATGATGACGAATATTACAAAAGATTACTTTACAAATGAGGAGGAAGATGACGAGAGAGATGGAAGTGGATGACAAGAGGGAGAGGAAAAGTTGGAAGGGTCATATTAGGTCCTTCGGAGATGATTGATTGGGTGAAAGTTAGGATATTAGTGAGGTTCCTTAGAATGTTTTACAATGCCACTATGTGATTTTCTGACTCTTTGCACATCACCTCAAATGCTTTTTTTCATGAACTTGTTTTGTTTCAAAGTAAGTTGGTTCAAATGAGCAAAATTGATAACCTCGATACAAATTGTTATATGTCAAATTTTATTTTGATCAATTGTTTGACATTGATTTGTTAAAGGATATGTCAAGAAAGGTGGAAGATGTTCTATATTCTTTGTTTGTGTGGTATGTTAAATGTAAGGCGACCAAATCTAATGTTTCATCATCACAAAAATTGATAAAACATCAGGAGGAGTGGGAGATGGTAGTAATGATGACGAAGAGGATAATCATCTCAATTTAAGAGACGTTTGGAGGAGGAAAAAACCTTAGCTGATCAATCAGAAGTTGATAAATTTTTGGCGGATAAATGTGAGGAAGATGTAGCTAATTTTGATGTTTTGGGTTGGTAGGGAATTAATTCATCAAAGTACCGAATCCTCTGTCTTGTTGCGCGGAATGTGTTGGCAATTCTCATTTGTACCGTTGCATCCGAATTAGCTTTTGGCACGGGTGGACGTATACTCGACCCTTTTCATAGCTCAATGTTGCCTAGGACGGTAGAAGCACGGGATTCAAACTTCAACCATCCCGATTAGTCTTCACGATTCTGTGGATGATAATGAGGAATATTTAAAACTTGATTTTGGGGTAATTTTTATATATTTGAAAACTATTTCTTTGTCTAAAAATACTCACTATTTCAAAGTTAGTAACTAATAGTTTGATTGTTATTTTGTTTTTAAGATTTATTGGGATCCCAAGAGAAGAATGTTGAATGTTGATGGCCGGAATTTCGAAGAATGCTTGCTAGGAGGCTTGGACTGTTTTTTCTTTTTCATTTCGGATTGTTTTGATTTGTTTGGGACTATTTTTGACCTATTTTGACAATTCTTTAATGGGTTTTAGGCCATTTGGTAGCCCCCAATCTTTGTATTAAATTTTGCATTAATTTGGAGCTATATTTAAATTGTTTGACAACCTTTTTAATAGGTTTTTGGTATTAAATTTTGCATCAATTTTAGATTGCTTTTATTAATTTTTGACTATTTTCGAACTGTTTTTTTTTTTTTTTTTTAAATTCTGTACCTTTTGGTAACTCATTTTCTTTTAAAATTATGGACTATTTTGAGTCCCTTTTAAGAGTTTGGTTTTTAAAATTAAGGCTGAATTTTTAAGCATATGTTAAAAGATATTTAAACTGTGTGAAAACGTTGGTAAAACGGGTTCAAATAGTTCTGAAGTGTTTTAATAAAATATAGTTAATTAAAAGCTTAATTCAAAAGAGAGAGTACAAATTTGAATTTAAAATTGAAATTAATGTAATTGAAAAATGATCAAGCAAATGTAAAATTGAATGTCAAAAATCTTGTCAAATCGAATCCGCCCTGTTAAAAATCATCGGGTAAACTGAACCGGACTTGTCAAAAACCGACTCTATTCTGTTCAGTTTATAAACCGACCCGGTTCGGTTTGGATTTACATTTGTAGAAAACAGATTTGGTCTATTCGGTTTTAAAATAAGCTCCTAAACCGAACCGTGCACGCCTGGTATCCCAGAAGTATGAAAATGTTGTAACACGTTTTCTTGGGGCGGTGAAATGTCGCACCAACTTTCCAGTTTTGTAAGATTCACCCCTCAACAATCTTCAATACAACAAGCCCTCCTCTATGTATTTTGTTGCAAATCCTTCATTTGGGAATTTTTGTAGAGACACAAAATGAGTGTTTTGCAGCAAACTGTATTAGAGGTGTTTCTCACTTTTTTATTCATGTAGAAAGAAAGACAAAAAACAGGTTAAGACAAAGATGTATCTCAGTAATAATACCTCTTTATGTAAAAATTGATGCATTCTGTACATGAATAAAATTGTAAAGATAAGAGGACATACTGAGATTATTTTTACACATATTTACAAGAGCGCAGTAGAACACAGCGTATCAAAAAACATAGAAACCACGCACAAAAAAAAAAGATACAGGAGGCTAAGGGTGGACTGATGTACTAAAATTTTACGCTGTCCTTACTATCAGTATCTGGAGTTGCAACAACAACCAATTATAGTCATTTAAGGGTCAAAATCCAGTGATCACACGAGGTCCACAATTTCTTGTAAAAGCCTATCCTGACCGTTCAGCTTGGCCTAAATCGTTCTCAACCGCGTGATCATGAATACGAGAGAACGGCAATGCAAGTCCATGAACCACAATCCTGTTGTTACACACGAAATCAGTGTTCTTGATCTTGACGTAATTAATTCTCATAGGAACCAAGGGGCCTCCGCCGGCGGCAGTGGTGACCACCAGGCTCTCCCCCATTTCCATGGTGGGCAAAGCAGTATTCTCCGGCAACCCAACCAAATCCGCGGCCATCAAACGCTTGTTGGGCACAATGTGGAGCCTCAAATTCGACATGTAATCTTTGCCTCGAGTAAAAATGGAATTATCATCGAGAGCAAAAACAGTCATGGCCCTAAGGTCCAAGAGATCATTATATTTCTGTCTCATGGCCAACGCGAGTACGCCATATCCGCTAATACGAAGTCTAAGCATGACGTCTTTTAACATGAGACGCATGAGAAAGAAGGGTGACATGGGAGGTGGTGGGGGGAATGAGAGAGAAGTTAGGCGCTCCACGTAGCAAGAAAGTGGAGAGAGATGAGCGACAAAGCCTTGGAGTTTATGGACAATGATGTTACCGTCGTTGAATATTTGGGGTTGAGTGATTTCTACACCGCCGATGAAGATCTTGGTGGAGGAAGAGGTGATGGTCAGACAGCGGTTGGGCGCCAGGGTTTCGATCTTGGTACCGAAGGCTAGGTTGGCGAGGAGGTGGAAAGAATAGTGGCCTAAGACAGAGTGTTCTTGGAGGAGGAGAGGGAGGGAACAAGAAGGGCAGGTCAGTAGAGAGGAGTCTGTTGGGGCGAAGATTGTGATTGGGGTGGTGGCATTGGTGGTGTTGGACGTGGCGGTGGAGAGTTGTTGGAAGCCCAGGGTGGAGAGGATGTTGGCATGGTAGTTTTCTTGGAACTCTGGAGGAGAGATTGAGGTTGAAGGTGTACCGATGGTGAAGCAGGTGAGGATGATGGCGAGGAGGAGTTGCATAGGACCGGCCATGGTTTGTTATCTGTGTGTGTGTGTGTGTGTGTGTGAGAGAGAGAGAGAGAGAGAGAGAGAGAGAGGGGTCTTTCAACTCAAAATTCAGTTATGTGACTTGAGCATTCACTTCTGGTGCTAAAATACACAACTTACACTAGACTCCCCTCACACCATGCTCTTCACTCGATACTAGTACTACATAAGCAACTTAAAACATCACTCTTAATATTTTTTTTTATAATTCCGAACTACACACGAATGAGTCTTTTAGACTCTCTCGTGCAAGTTCAACAGGGGAACACGGTGTATGATTCACTTCACACATGAACCTCGCTTAAATACTCATACAAAATCGACCCTAGCACCGTGCGCCTCACCACACAGTTCTCAGTAAGCCCTTACCGCTGGGAAGAATTGAATTTTGCTCCTTCCACACATGAACTTGGTCCCAAACAACATTAAGTTTTATGGCTCAAGTTCTTGTTTCAAATTTGGACCGACTCGAACTTGATATTAACAATCATAATTTTTAAAATATTATTTCATTCAAAACCTAAATAATCATTAAAAAAGAAAAGAAAAGAAAATGATAAAATAAAAATGTCTACAATTCTAAAATAAACATTATAAGTTCTAAAAGTTTTAACATGAAAGACTAAAACACAAAAAATAGTCAAAATTTCGTTAAATTTATTATACAAATCTACAACACATTACATTCATTCTATAAATATGTGTATAAAATAATTTTGGGCTTGGGCCCATTCACGTAGCTCAACTAAGTTGAATAGAGTGTAGATTTGAAATTTTGGCTCAAATTCAGCTTGTCTCAAGTTCACTAAAAACTCGATCCAAATTTAGGGGTAAACCAAGCGGACTTTGAGCTTGCTGGAATCAATTTGCAACCCTATATGTAACTACTACTAATACTGAAAAATTAACAAAATTGCTTTACAAGTGTTGTGTACCTAGGGGTGTTCATGATCCAGTCACTACACCACAATATCTATTTTGAAACTAATGGAATATTTAATTTATAAGTGTTTATAATACTTACAAAAGTAACAACGGTATTTAACACCTACAAAATATGTAAGTATTCAAAACAGTTGCTATATTTGTGATGTTATTATTCCTTAACCTAAAAGAGTAACATAGTTCCTAAAAGTGTCCACAAAATTGGGTCTGTATAACATTCACAAAGTTTGCGCTCTATAAAATTCACAAAATTAGCATTCTAACATCATCTCCCCTTATTTGACAAGGGTTTCATCCCAAAACAGGGACTCACAGCTTGGAGTCCCCCACATCGATTTCCTTCGACTCCAAAGGTGGTTTCAACATTCAAACACATCCTTCACTTTTCATCTGGTAACAACATCTACCTGTAGGTGATCTTCTATACCTTTTATCATCTTATAATGGAATTAAGATATTTGAAGATATCGAAAATAAACTCATGACATTTAATTTACAAATGCTTGAAAATTCTAGGATTTTTATTGAACTCCTCACCATTTTTAGGATTTTATTGAAACTAGGGCATCCACAACAATTTTGACTGTTTAATGCTTTATATTTCTGCTACTCACATCTATCGATAGGTTATCTTCCATTTCTTTCTCAATAGGATTGATTTGAGATCATTTGTTTTAACTTTTTGCATAGAGCTTTGGTTGACTAGACTAGTGGTTGTATCCCAGCGTGTTAGTGAGTTTTAGTTAGTTCAATGTAAATTGTTTATCAGTAAATGACCTATTGTTGATTTTGAAGGGTGATATTGAGGCACTGAATGTGTTTTTTTCACCCACAGACATGGTTCCCAAAGCATTTGAAAATATTTTAGATGAAATAAAGTTATTTATATATTTGAATTTGGATTAAATAAAGTTCATACTCGTAAGTTTTATAAAATTTCACTTTATATTTTTTCAAATATTCTTGGTGGAGTAATGCCACACTGACCAACTTAGAGAACTAAATTTTGGAACCAAAATATTTCAGCAGTGTAATATATATATTTATTTAAAACAAAGAGATAGAGTTCATCCATTATGTTTTGACATTTTAGCTTTATGTGGCCTATGATTTGAATTGAAGTACTAATTGTGAATTGAACAAACACGGATGCATAACTGGGTTTTATAAAGAGATGATAATTCTTTATTCTTATCATGTCCCTCCACTTCAAGTTGAATTTTAACTAACAATATATGGTATGCTGATCTTAGTAACTAACTCAGTTTAGTTGTATGAAAATTTATGATGTTTATAGATGTAGATTGTTCCACTTAACCTATAGTTGTATACATTAATTATTGGCATTGAGGTTAAATTCCCATATTTTATGAAAATCCAGGATGTTTATAGATGAAGAGAGAGAAGCACTTGAGAACAATAATGATGCCCAAGTTGTCAATTCGACAAAGTATACTTCTGCGACCAAGGTAGAGAAAATTGGGGACTTGACTCCAGTTCAAAATTTTGAAGCAATGATGTCTCGTATATATAGTACATAATGGATTAGTAAAGCAACTAAGTATATGAAAAATAAGATTTTTCATCTAGTGGGTGACTCTTGTGAAGGGGATACCTATCATTAGGCACTGGAATGTTTAGATGCTCTCCGTAAGGGTTGCTTGCTCGAGAGAGTAAGTATGCCTATTCTAGTACATCATCTTAGGTTCAATATATGGGTTGAATTATTATTGTTTATATATTAATTAAATTTTCAATTCATTTTCTGATATGTGCCACTCTACCAGACCACGTAGTGTAGTGGCAAGATGGAAGACTTGGTTTAATTATTTGTTTAGTCTTTGTTTGTTGAGCCAATTACGTGGGTGCTATTCTTGTCCCATTTTCCAGCATTTTTCCTATTCTTTAACATTGTTGTTATTTTCCCTACTAGTTGTATGGCTATATATATGGCCTGAATGAATTCAATAAAGATATGCAGTTTAATTCTCAAACAGTCCTTTCCTTCTTCTATTCCTTTCTTATCTTAAATTTCTTCTTATCAGTGGTATCAGAGCCGGTTCTGACCATGGACACTCGCGGTAAAATGAATGCAGAATTTTGCAACGATGTTAATGAAATCTTGGCACGCAACAAGACTAGTTTTGACCAGGTGAACGCAACATTACAAGTAGTGTTAATTGAGCTTAAATCTCTTGGAGTTTTCAGTAGCCAAAACACTAGCCCTCCCGAAGCCAACCCATTTGCGCATGATGAATCCTCACACCCACATACTTCTCATTCCAACACTATAAGTGAACACTCTCATCAACACCTCAAGTTGTCCTTCCTTAATGGAGACGACCCAAATATATGGATTTACAAGTAAGAACAATACTTTGAATTCAAAAACATTACACCAGAACAACAAGTTCAACTGGCCTCCTTCCATTTAGAAGGCATCGCCCTGCAATGTATGGATTTACAAGTAAGAACAATACTTTAAATTCAACTTTCTCTTTTATTTTTTCCATATATTTTTGACATATATTTTCGAGTGTCGTTTATCCTAAATACTCCTAAATCCATACCCCAGATTAATCCCTATCTAATCTAAGGAAAAAATAATGTTCCTTAATATTTTCCAAAGTCCTCCACTCATCTACGGACATCTCAAAATTACCCGAATTTATTTCTCCCTAAATATGTCGGTCTCACGCACTCTTTCGTAGAAAAACCACAACTCATTAAAAAAAGTCAGAAAAATACGAGATCGGCGAAAAGATCTACAATATCATGTTTTACTATATCTGAAGGTATCGATCGATCGATCGATCGACCGACCAGATACCAACCTCTTTCCCCGAATGCTTTTTCCACCATTGTTAACCCCCAAAGCTTTTCAACTTCAAACCAGACCTCGAATAATTAATCTCCCATATTTATTTACTCTATAAACATGTTCAAACACAAATACATAACATCAATCATCACTAATTTTCATTAATATTTATAGGGTTCACGATTTGGGTTTTTCTCAAAATTCTTAAATCACAATTTTCAATTCGATTCAATAATCCAATTTCAACAACAATTGTTACAGGGTTTTGATTCTAATTCATACTCTAACATCATATGAAAGTATTCTCACATTAATTAAACATCAATTTCACCTTTAATGGTTAAATTCTCAAAACCCCAATTTGACCCTCCCAAAACGGGTTTGATTACACCTACTATAATTTGAATTTAATTTTTATAAATTACATTAAGAGAAAGATAATCACTTGCCTGTATTTATTTATAGAGTCTGATTCCTTTGATGAAGATGATGGATTTGACACAAGCATCGCAATCCCTCTTGACTCCCCAAATGTAATACCCCGTATTTTTATGATATTTATTTATGGGATTAATTGAATTAAATGTATATTAATTGGGAATTAATCCGGATAAAAATACTAGCGAGATGGGAATTGGTATTTGATTATAATGAGTATATATGGCTATATATGAATGTTGAATTTTGAAATTTGTCGTGAAATTGAAATACGGCGATTTGGAATTTTGTTGATACGCGTGTGACAGTCGCGTCAGGAATATAATTTTTTTTAATTAAAAAGTGAATTTTATTTCTATTAACCGTATGGTCGTTTTGAGTAAGCCAACGCGTCCGGAAGGGTCGAAATAATCAGAAAACACTAGCCGGGGGTTTAGGTTGGGTCCCGGGGCATTTTTAGGCCATACCGGTAACGTAAAAGGGTAGTTTGGTAATTTTGGAATTTTGGGAATTAAAACCCACGAAAATTAGGAATTAAAATCTGACTTAACCTTTGCCCACTAAACCCACTAACTACACTAATTGACTTAATGGGCTACGGGAGTTATTGGAAATAGGTTTAGGGTTTCCTAAGACAACCTCTAGCCACCATTGTCATCTTTAGAGAAGAAGTTGTAGAGAGAGAGATGAGAAATTCTGCAGAGAGAGAGAGAGAACAATTCAATCCTCAACATCAAATTCAGAGATATATCAAAGGAAAGTGGTTTAATTACGTTAATTGCATTGAATGTTTCTTCCATGCTTAGACATTTCTGAAAATTTCATTTGTTTTTGGGAGATTGATGAAAATCCATTAAATTGGAATTAGGAACTTACATTTTGATGAGGAATCACATGTAGAATTGTATTTAGGTGATTATTCTGATGATAATATATCTTGTATGAAACAAAAACGGATTTAATTATGACCATTGATGATCTTAAAAATTTCTAGGGTTCATGTTCTTGAGATTGGGGAAAAATGTAGAGAGTTGATAATTGGGTGATGATTAGGATGAATTAACCCCATAAACATGTTATTATATGACCTAAGTATGTTTAGGAATGATTAGTAACCTTGAAAAATTGTTGGATTGATGTTTGAATGTGATTAGAGGTGAAAAAAAATTGGAAAAACGAAAAAGGGAAAATCTGGGCTCGAAACTGGCCTCTCGTTAGAAGACCTGCCCAGGTCGTTCGAACGAGCTCGTTCGAACGAGTTGACAGTTTGCCTTCTAACGAGAGGAATGTTCGTTCGATGCCTTTCGTTCGAACGAGATCTTGTTAGATGCCCAGTTCTTTCGAACAAACTCTCGTTCGAACAGCCTCGTTCGAACGAGACTTCTAACGAGCTGACAGTTTAGGTTTTTTTTGGCCTGTTTTGATTTCGCGTGTCCCGTAACCTTGGTTAATTGTAGAGATACCATTCCCTTGATGATAAATTGATATAGTTGGGACATTTGGGATATATTGAGAAGTAAAACCTAGAAGTGCAATTCGAATTGAATGGAAATTGTGGAATAGGATGTGAGTGACTATTACGATTCGAGAATTATTAACGGCTTAAATAATTGAATTAATCGGGAACTTATGAATTGTGAAACATTATAAGTCGGTACGAGAATGAGATGTGTATCACAAATAAATTACGGTGATTACTAAGATGTGTGTATACTTAGTATTTGTATATGATCTTATGTGTATGACATACCTACCATATTTGCTATCACGGGAGGTTTACGTTCGCTTAGGGCCCTCTAATCCTTGTGTTGCCCGGATTTAGTTTGGTACCTCGAGAACATAGGTCAGAGAAGGACTTATTGGGATGTTAATAAGTCTGCTGATCGTGGGAGCGTAGGTATGTGCGTGACCCATGTGATGTGACTTGTAAGGACATTTTTGTCCATTATCAATTTATATGTCGTACGCCGTTACACCGTTGAAGAAACTCAAGATCGCATCTACATCAACGGATCCGAATATCAAAGCATCTTCAACATCATAGCCTCTGCGAGAATGAACTTGGTAAAATTTTGTTTTTACGTTCCTTAAAGTTCATATTTAGTATTGAAAATTTTTTATAAAATGTTTTTTATAAAAATAAGAAGTAAGTTTTTTCAAGCAAAATGAGGCTTTTAAAAGTTTTTTATTTTTCTGGGAAGCCGGACCGGTCCGCCTCCCTACCGGACTGATCCGCCACCGGACCGGTCCGCCCCTCAACCGGACCGATCCGCTTGCTGCAGATCCAGTAAACCCCGGACCGAAAGCGAACCGAAGAAGCCAATTTTTAAAAGAACCGATCCGAGGTCGGACCGATCCACCTCCAAGCCGGACCGGTCCGTCTGGGATAAATTCGGCCAGATTCGCTGCAGATTTTTTAGGCTCAAAGTTTTCCTATTTAAAGCCATCTTCGGGGAGTTATTTTTTTAAGACTTTTCAAGACGATTTTCAGAGTCCTAAATACTCTAAGTCTTCACCTTTTTGAGTCCCAAGACTCTTTTTGATTCACACGAAAAATCCCAATTACTTTTGTGAATCTTTTGGAACCCTAGAACACAAGCTTTGCTATTGTTCAACCCTTGTGGAGAAGCCGTTCTCTTCTTCATTGCAGCCCTCCTGGAAAGGGAAAATTCCAGCCGCCAGCCCTACTGGAAAGGGATATTTCCAGCCGCGACTACAGAATCCGATACCCGAGGGTAATTCTTAGTCAACTTGTATTTTCATTGTAATCCGATTGTAAGCCGTTTTCTTACAAATTATAGTGAAAATAAAAGGTTTTGCCCCTTTGGGGGATTTTTCCTTAAATTTATTTGTTTTATCCTGCATGCTATATTTTATTTGATAAATCATCTAGATGCATGTTTTAGGGTTTAACTAAAATTTGGGTTTAATTAAAATTGAATGTTATTTGAGAAGTTGCAATATTTCCGCTGTAGCTACTCTCTCAAATTGGTATCAGAGCCTGTTGCACTAAGTTATTTTGATTTGATTCTGATTTTGCACAAAAATGACTTTTGATGGTTTTGATGATCTTCGATGTCAAATTTTTAAAAAAATTAATTGGAAAATTCACACGAACTCTTGCTTTAAATCTTCAGTTGAAAACGAATCTGAGAAGTGTCCTTGTTGTGAGGGTGTTGGTCACACGTTACATGAGTGTACCACAAATTTAAAGAAGAAATTGAATAAATCGATTTCTCATGTTTCTACCCTTAGTGATTGTGATTCGAAAGAAGAAGTTTTTTATGCTTCTAGGCGAGAGTTTCCCATCCGTGTGATTAGTGATGATAGTGAAAGTGATGGGAGTGTGGATGAAAGTGAGGAGGAAAGTGTAGATGAGCATGACTTGCAAACTGCTTACAATGAACTTTATGCCGAAACTTTGAAAACAAAGAAATAAAATTTTAAATTGAAAGCTCAATTGAAAGAGTGTGCCATAAAAATATTGATTTTTTAGTTGAAGAACTTAGGGCTCATGTGAAAATTTTGAAAGAGAAGCTTGAGTACGTCGAGGGTGAGAGAGATAGTCTTAGAGGGTTGATGGAGACTATGAAAAAGCAGCTTTTAGAGTGTGAGGATTCTAGAGGAGTACTTGAATCTAGGATAGGTGAACTTGAGATGAAATTGAAAGATTCAAGTAAGGTGAAATTTGATTTGGAGTCTAGGTCTGAAAAACTTGATAAGATTTTAGGCACAGTCGAGATCAAAACGGATAGAGGTGGGATTGGTCTTGAAAAATATGTTGCACCCATTCCCACACGTGTGAGAGAGCCTCCTAGGTTTGTTAAGAAAGAGACACCTACGGGTGTTAGGAAAGAGCCCCCTAGGAACATCGTGAGAGTGCCTCCTAGGATCATTAGGAGAGATCCACCTAAGCAAATTCAGAAAGCGCCACCTAGGAATTTGAGGAGAGGGCCACCTTTAGGTAACACACACCGCCCGATTTACACTTGCACACATTGCGGTAGGCAAGGTCATCTTAGGCGATTTTGTTACAAGCTTTTAAATGGACCTAGGAAGGTTAATGAAAGAAAAAATTCAATTTCCAAAACCCCCACACTTCGTTACACATCAATTTGGGTTAGAAAATCGGATTTAGAGGCTTATGGTTTATTTGTCCACGATTCCCGTTTGCTTGCACGTGATTCACCCCATGTGAAATCTTTTGGTTGATTGTGATTGCAGGTTTGTCATACACTAGTTGTGGTTTCATGATATAATTTTACTAGTGTGATGACTTGTACTTTTTGTATAAATTCTTGTTTTTGAATTTTTAAAAAAAATAAATAAATACAAAAAGATTTTTTTTTTGATAAAATTTTGAGAAAATCCAAAAAGATTTTTGTTTTTTTTGTTTGCACCGTTTATGGATGAAAACTTTGGATGACCAAGTCACGACATCATTCCATTATTTTCATGTGACTGTTTGATACTGTTTTGAGACAATAGGTCAATTCATCCTTGTGCTTTATAATATTTTGAGTCATTAAGATGTGATTAAGTGTTTCTTCCTACATGTTTGACTCATGTTTCCTTTATCGCACACATGCACGGATTTGTTTGATTATTGTGCTTGTCTTATCACATGTTGGTTGGGTGTTTTCACTTCAATCCTGTCCTTAAAACGAACCAAGCGCGATAAATTTTGATAAGGAAATTGTGCATATAAAAACCGTTTTGTGAGTTTGTGTGCTTTATTTTATAACGGGGAGGGGCTGCGAAAGGTAATTATCTATCCTTTGCGCAAAAGCCACCGTTAAATTGGACCTAAAAAATTGAGGAATTTTATTATCCGAGGTCCAAAGAGGTTAAAAGAGCCCGAAAAAATTGAAAGGCAATAAAAAGAAATTCATGCCAATTATGGGCCATTTAGGTTTTTGCACCAATTCTCCAAAGTTTGAGAATTTAGATTACCTCTAAAAGAAAATATTTATGAGGGAGTTTGGTTGGAGAATTAAAACGGGTTTGCACGTTCTTGAAATTTTTAAAAATGCGCTACATAGTTTTGGACGTTATTGGTGTGGAAATCACTTTGACTTTGATTTGTTGATTTGTATAAGACGATGTCATCTAAATTCAACAATTTTTTTTACACCTAAGGATACTTTTGATGATCATTCGTTAGGAGTACACATATGCATCGTGCACATATGATTGATTGAGTTGATTTACCTATCGAATGTGTTCACACCCATTCATTCCATTTCCATGACTTGGTTGTTTGAGTCTAAATCCATGGTGTGATTTTTGTATCATATTTGTTCATATTGGTATCCTATCTTTGTATGAAATTTTTTGAAATATTCAAAAATAGTTTTTTTTGTGTACCGTGGCACCCCGATTGTGCTTATTTGATTCATTCTTCTCATTTGTCTATTTGGGGTCATCATAAAAAAGGGGAGAAAGAATTATCATATTATGGGGGAGTTTGAATTTTGGGGGAGTTTTTGAGATATAGCTTATGTTTTTATCATATATTGATATCCATGTTATCTCATTTCAAACTCGATATGTCACGTGGTATTTGCTTTGTCTCGTGTGTGTAGGTATGAAGATTGAAGATCAATATGTTGCACACCCTGATGAGAAAAGTTTTGAGATTTGATGATTGTTGAAGATTGAAGAACAAACGATGAAGATTTATACCTTTGTATCTTTCCATCTTTAGGGTTCATGGGAGGGTAGATTTGTATAGGTCATTAGTTGATAATTCGGATATTTTTTATGTATGTACCGGTATAGACATAGGGGGAGATTTGTAAGGACATTTTTTCCCATTATCAATTTATATGTCGTACGCCGTTACACCGTTGAAGAAACTCAAGATCGCATCTACATCAACGGATCCGAATATCAAAGCATCTTCAACATCATAGCCTCTGCGAGAATGAACTTGGTAAAATTTTGTTTTTACGTTCCTTAAAGTTCATATTTAGTATTGGGAAATTTTTATAAAATGTTTTTTATAAAAATAAGAAGTAAGTTTTTTCAAGCAAAATGAGGCTTTTAAAAGTTTTTTATTTTTCTGGGAAGCCGGACCGGTCCGCCTCCCTACCGGACTGATCCGCCACCGGACCGCTCCGCCCCTCAACCGGACCGATCCGCTTGCTGCAGATCCAGTAAACCCCGGACCGAAAGCGAACCGAAGAAGCCAATTTTTAAAAGAACCGATTCGAGGTCAGACCGATCCGCCTCCAAGCCGGACCGGTCCGCCTGGGATAAATTCGGCCAGATTCGCTGCAGATTTTTTAGGCTCAAAGTTTTCCTATTTAAAGCCATCTTCGGGGAGTTATTTTTTTAAGACTTTTCAAGACGATTTTCAGAGTCCTAAATACTCTAAGTCTTCACCTTTTTGAGTCCCAAGACTCTTTTTGATTCAAACCAAAAATCCCAATTACTTTTGTGAATCTTTTGGAACCCTAGAACACAAGCTTTGCTATTGTTCAACCCTTGTGGAGAAGCCGTTCTCTTCTTCATTGCAGCCCTCCTGGAAAGGGAAAATTCCAGCCGCCAGCCCTACTGGAAAGGGATATTTCCAGCCGCGACTACATAATCCGATACCCGAGGGTAATTCTTAGTCAACTTGTATTTTCATTGTAATCCGATTGTAAGCCGTTTTCTTACAAATTATAGTGAAAATAAAAGGTTTTGCCCCTTTGGGGGATTTTTCCTTAAATTTATTTGTTTTATCCTGCATGCTATATTTTATTTGATAAATCATCTAGATGCATGTTTTAGGGTTAAACTAAAATTTGGGTTTAATTAAAATTGAATGTTATTTGAGAAGTCGCAATATTTCCGCTGTAGCTACTCTCTCATGACTGTGTTCGCCTCCATTGTTTGTGATTTGCTATTATCTGAGAACGATTCTTGAGAGATTCGGAATGCGTGATCCTTATGTACGTGATGTACCGGGATGAATAGCAGAGTATGTGTGCACCGCAGCTTAGTCTCGGGGTGCTTGTATTGTATATTTATGGCGTGACTAATATACACTTAAAATAATGAGAACTTTCATGTTGGTGTTGTGCGTATAAATACATAAACGCTTTGAGTAACTAACGGGATAACCTGTAATGAATTGTATTTCTAATAATCGATAATCCGAGTTTAAGTAAAGCTCTCCATTTAGTTGATAACGCTAGAATGCATAATGAGAATCGAGTAGTAAGGGGTAGAACTTATTACGATTTGGTTAGATTTGTATGTCACTTAGATGGGTACGGTACGTTAGGAGTGCACAAATTAGTCGAGAGGTGAGTACTTCATGTGTGTGCACGTCCTAACATGTATTTTGCATTCATTATTTTAATGTTATTAAAACACTTGCTGTTTTTAAAATAATCCCCACTTTCGGGCTCTGACCCGTTTGCTTTCAAATCTATTTTTGTAAAAACCATTTTAGGTGCCCAACCACAAGGACACCATGCATAGGATTTTCATTCAGGTGACGAGCTGTAGCTATTTGTGGAAGTTACATGACTTTTCTAGTAGACGCTTCATCTATCTTGACTCTATATTCAGCTTTCATTAGTTGTAGGGCATGTCGTCCATTTCTATTAGAAACATTTCCTATTTCAGATTTTCAGACTTTTGGCATGTAATTAATTCAGGTTACTTTGTTTTATTTAGTTCAGTGGTGGGATTGTTGTGAGGAGTTTTTCCTCCGGACTTATTATTATGTTGTTGGTTATTCTATTGTTTCGTTATGGTGAATGGTTGTTATTCTTTCATTATCCTCTTATTGCATGTTAATCAGAGTTAACTTAAAATTTGGCAACTCACTTTTTAAATACTAGGTGGTTCGTAATCATTAAAATGTTTTCGACAGTGATGCTATTAACTGGACCAACTTGGCATTTTGTATTAATTTAATAAAGGAGTAGCTACCCGGTATTTAATTAGTAGGGGTGTCACAGGTGGTATCAGAGCATCAGGTTCTAGTGTCCTTTAGGATCTGTACGGCTTATTATGTTTCCGCTGAGCATTCTTTTATGTAGAGCCTATATTTTAGGACTGTTGCATTCTTTTGTATATGCTACGTTCTTCAGCTATTTTGAGTTTATAACTGCGAACTTATAAACTTTACTCTTATTTCAGATGCCTCCACGACGTGCACAACGGGTTCCCAGGGATGCAACCCTAGAAACACAACCCGCACCAGTTTAGGGCACGATGAATGCCGCCGAGGTTGCAGCCATTGTGGCCCAGGCGGTAAATGCCGCACTACCCGTAGTTTAACAGGCACCACCTCAGGCGCCAGTAGCCACGCCAGTTCAGGCACATGCATTCCCGTCTTCTTGGGAACATGTACGTGATGCTTTTCAGAAAGCACACCCACCGGAGTTCGCAGGTAGCTCCGATGTTGTGGTTTCGAGTCAGTGGAGGAAGGACATTCAACGGCACCTGAGGATGTATGAGTGCACCGATGTCCAGAAACAGATACTAGCTACCTTTAAGCTAGTCGGGTCTGCACTACAGTGGTGGGAGTCTATTACCACCGTGGAGGAGAGAGATACTCTCACTATACAGGAGTTTTGGGTGCGGTTCGATCGCAAGTACTTTCCGTCAGCTGTTCACACGGAAATGAGGAGGAAGTTGATGAATCTCAGACAGGAAGGTAAGACTGTGGCCGAGTATGAGGCCGAATTCACAAATCTGTTGAATATTGTTCCTGACGAGATACCGACAGAAGAGAAGAAGATACAGAAATTTACAGACGGGTTGACTTAGAGGATCCGTCAGCATTTATTGGGGAATCTATCGTTGGCCACTTACTCTGATGTGGTTAACGCTGCACTGTTGCACTGCCAGGATCACCGCTTTCACATGGCTGAGGGAAAGAGATCGGGAGAGTCCAGCCATCAGGGCAGGACTGGAGGAAATGGTGCCAGTGGGGCACAATCTGTTCAGGGGCAGAGACAGGGTGACCAGGGTTCCCAGCAGGGGGATCACAAGAGATTCAGATCGGGAAATTTCAGGCACGGACAGAGAGGTTTCCGGCAGGGCCATCAGGGTCCGAACGGCCATCAGAACCAGTAGGGTGAGAATGGTCAACAGCAGTTTCAACAGGGCCAGCAGGGCCAGAGGAGGAACGCTAACGGCCACCAGGGCCGGGGGCAACAGGGACAGAGAGGGGGGAATTTCCCGAGGAAGTGTTACGTTTGTGGCAAGACTGTCCATAAACGCCAGGACTGTCCTGATAGGGGCAGGGCCCCGTAGCAGCAGCAGGGTGCTCGACAGGAGCCGCAGAGACCCGTATTTCCCGCCGCCCTCCCGGCGCCACCACAGGTGGCAGCATTACCACCCATTCCAGCGATCCCAGTTCAGCAGGGACAGCTGCAGTATGGGAGAGTATACCAACTTCAGCAGGCAGCAGCTCCACAGGCCCCACCCGCGATTGAGGGTATGTTTCCTATCCATGGCACTATGGGTCGGGTTTTGTTTGATACGGGGGCAACGCATTGTTTTATAGCTACACATTTTGCGAACGTCTTAGGGTTATTAGCCACAGCAGAGAGCACAGTGACGTGTGTAGACTCACCATTGGGGAGTGGGTCACTTATTTTCTTTATATGCCGAGGAGTGGGGGTAGAGATTGGTAGTTTGGTATTACCTGCGGACATGTTGGTATTAGATATGCATGAGCACGATGTAATTATCGGTATGGATTGGCTCGCAGCTTATAGAGCCATGATTGATTGCTTTGGTGGGAGCATTATTTTTGCCATTCCGGGGTAAGAGATGTTTGTAGTGGCGATGCCTCGCCCAGAGGGAGGCTCGACCGCTCATTTGTATTACATAGAGGAGGATACCTCTAAGGAGGTTGTGATTCCTTTAGATTCGATCCCAGTTGTCAGGGAGTATTCCGATGTGTTTCAGGAGATACCAGGCCTACCCCCAGTCGAGAGATAGACTTTGTCATAAACTTATTACCAGATACGAGACCTATAGCACGTGCACCATACCGTATGGCTCCGGTAGAGATGCGAGAGCTACGAGATCAGATTGAGCAGTTGTTGGGTCAGGGGTTTATACGGAGGAGTACTTCGCCGTGGGGTGCCCCTGTGTTGTTCGTAAAGAAGAGGGATGGATCATTGAGGTTGTGTGTGGATTACCGAGAGTTGAATAAGGTCACGATACAGAATAAATATCCGTTGCCCCGAATCGATGACTTATTCGACCAGTTGAGAGGAGCTTCTTTCTTCTCGAAGATTGATTTGCGATCGGGATACCATCAGTTGCGTATCAGGAAAGAGGATGTCTCGAAGACTGCGTTCTTAACGAGATATGGTTCTTACGAGTTTCGGGTTATGCTTTTTGGCTTGACCAATGCTCCAGTCGTGTTTATGGACTTGATGAATAGGGTGTTCAGAGAGTTCCTTGATCAGTCCGTCATTGTCTTCATTGATGATATTCTGGTTTACTCCCAGACAGAGGAGGAGCACACAGAGCATTTGAGGCAGGTTTTGCAGACGCTACGTCAGAACGAGCTGTATGCAAAATATGAGAAGTGTGGGTTTTGGCTGAAAGAGGTTCAGTTTTTAGGGCATATTATTTCCGACCGGGGGATATCTGTTGATCCGGGGAAGGTATCCGCGGTGAGGGAGTGGGGATAACCCACGACACCAACGGAGATCCGTAGTTTCTTGGGACTAGCAGGATACTACAGGAGGTTCATTCGGGGATTTTCGAAGATAGCGGGTCCTTTGACACATCTGACTCGTAAGGGTGTGCCATTCGTCTGGAGTGATGCCTGCCAGTTGGCATTTGATGAGTTGAAGGATAAGTTGACCTCAGCACCTATGTTAGCATTGCCGAGACCGGGAGTTGAGTATCTAGTCTACACCGATGCATCCTTGCAAGGACTTGGAGGTGTATTACAGCAGGAGAGTCAGGCCATAGCGTATGCTTCCCGTAAGCTAAATCCTCACGAGAAAAATTACCCCACTCATGACTTGGAGTTAGCGGCAGTGGTATTTGCCCTTCGGATTTGGAGACACTACCTTTTGGGGTAGAAGTTTTGATTGTTCACGGACCACAAGTCCCTACAGTACCTGTTTATGCAGAAGGAGTTGAATATGCGGCAACGGAGGTGGCTTGAGTTCGTGAAGGATTATCAGTTTGATATCCAATACCACCCGGGGAAGGCTAACGTGGTAGCAGACGCGTTGAGCCGTTGGCCAGTAGATGAAGTGGCAGGGGTGTGGAAGGCAAAGTGGAAGGAGTTGGGACACCAGGATGCAGTGGCCCGATCATTCATGTCGGTAATGACTGTTACACCACAGATTGTCACGAGAGTGGTAAAGGCCCAAGCAAATGACTCGTTCTGTCAGGAGCATATAGTTCGATTATTAGCAGAGGGAGCCGAGTCCTATACCGTTAGCTCATACGGGGGATTACGCTTCAATGGGAGATTGGTAGTTCCGGAAGGGGAGGAATTGTGGCACGAGGTGATGGTAGAGTCGCATGGTTCACGATTCGCGATACATCCCGGTGGGGATAAAATGTACCAAGACATGAGACGACAATATTGGTGGAGCGGGATGAAGAGATATATTTCCGTGTTTGTTTCTAAATGCGCCACTTGTCAGCTAGTAAAAGTGGATCATCAGAGACCGGCAGGACTTTTACAGCCATTGGAGGTCCCGATATGGATGTGGGAGAGCATATCCATGTATTTTATCACGGGGTTGCCTACGTCACAGAGAGGTCACGACTCCATTTGGGTAATTGTGGACAGGTTGACCAAAGTCTCTCATTTTCTACCTGTAAGGACAGACTACAGTACGGGACAGTATGCCCAGCTCTTTATTGCAGAGATAGTGAGACTTCACGGCGTGCCCCTAAATATCGTGTCTGACAGAGACAAGATATTTGTTTCACAGTTTTGGGAGAGTTTTCAGGAGGCCATGGGCACGGAATTGCGGTTGAGTACGGCGTACCACCCGTAGACCGATGGGCAAACCGAGCGTACAAACCAGATGCTGGAGGACATGTTGCGTATGTGCATCATTGATTTTGGGGGTGGATGGGAGCAGTATCTTCCACTGGTGGAGTTTGCTTACAACAACTCCTACCAGTTCACTATTGGCATGGCTCCATTTGAGGCGTTGTACGGTAGACCTTGTCGTTCCCCAACATGTTGGTTGGAGGTGGGGGACAACAAACTACTTGGGCCGGAAGTAATTCAGGATACTTCGGTGAGGATATAATTGATACGGAGTCGCATTCGGGTAGCTCAGGATCGGCAGAAGAGCTATGCTGATGCGAAGAGGTTTTTCAGGGAGTTCCAAGTGGGGTACCAAGTTTTACTCAGAGTATCTCCTATGAAGGGGATTATGTGATTTGGGAAGAAGGGGAAGTTGGCACCGAGATATGTGGGACCATTTCCTATTATTGAGAGAATTGGACCGGTTGCGTATAGACTTGGGTTACCGGAGCATTTGCATCTGATTCACGATGTGTTTCATATTTCCTCGCTAAGGAAATATCTTAGAGACGATTTTGCTCATCCTCACATTTCTTTGGAGGACATCGATCTCCAGCCTGATAGCTCCTACGAGGAGGGGCCGATTGCTATTTTGGACCGAAGTGAGCGGAAACTGCGGTCAAAGATAGTTCCGTTAGTGCGTGTTCAGTGGCGACATCATAATGTCGAGGAGTCCACATGGAAGCGCGAGGATGAGATGCGCGAACGTTATCCAGAGTTGTTCTTACCAGGTACTTTCTAATTCCGAATTTCGGGACGAAATTCTGTTATTAGGGGGGAAGTATGTAATACCCCATATTTTTATGATATTTATTTATGGGATTAATTGAATTAAATGTATATTAATTGGGAATTAATCCGGATAAAAATACTAGCGAGATGCGAGTTGGTATTTGATTATAATGAGTATATATGGCTTTATATGAATGTTGAATTTTGAAATTTGTCGTGAAATTGAAATACGGCGATTTGGAATTTTGTTGAGACGCGTGTGACAGTCGCGTCAGGAATATAATTTTTTTAATTAAAAAGTGAATTTTATTTCTATTAACCGTATGGTCGTTTTGAGTAAGCCAACGCGTCCGGAAGGGTTGAAATAGTCAGAAAACACTAGCCGGGGGTTTAGGTTGGGTCCCGGGGCATTTTTAGGCCATACCGGTAACGTAAAAGAGCAGTTTGGTAATTTTGGAATTTTGGGAATTAAAACCCACGAAAATTAGGAATTAAAATCTGACTTAAACTTTGTCCACTAAACCCACTAACTACACTAATTGACTTAATGGGCTACGGGAGTTATTGGAAATAGGTTTAGGGTTTCCTAAGACAACCTCTAGCCACCATTGTCATCTTTAGAGAAGAAGTTGTAGAGAGAGAGAGGAAAAATTCTGCAGAGAGAGAGAGAGAACAATTCAATCCTCAACATCAAATTCAGAGATATATCAAAGGAAAGTGGTTTAATTACGTTAATTGCATTGAATGTTTCTTCCATGCTTAGACATTTCTGAAAATTTCATTTGTTTTTGGGAGATTGATGAAAACCCATTAAATTAGAATTAGGAACTTACATTTTGATGAGGAATCACATGTAGAATTGTATTTAGGTGATTATTCTGATGATAATATATCTTGTATGAAACAAAAACGGATTTAATTATGACCATTGATGATCTTAAAAATTTCTAGGGTTCATGTTCTTGAGATTGGGGAAAAATGTAGAGACTTGATAATTGGGTGATGATTAGGATGAATTAACCTCATAAACATGTTATTATATGACCTAAGTATGTTTAGGAATGATTAGAAACCTTGAACAATTGTTGGATTGATGTTTGAATGTGATTAGAGGTGAAGAAAAATTGGAAAAACGAAAACGGGAAAATCTGGGCTCGAAACTGGCCTCTCGTTAGAAGACCTGCCCAGGTCGTTCGAACGAGCTCGTTCGAACGAGCTTCTAATGAGTTGACAGTTTTCCTTCTAACGAGAGGAATGTTCGTTCGATGCCTTTCGTTCGAACGAGATCTCGTTAGATGCCCAGTTCGTTCGAACGAACTCTCGTTCGAACAGCCTCGTTCGAACGAGACTTCTAACGAGCTGACAGTTTAGGTTTTTTTTTGGCCTGTTTTGATTTCGCGTATCCTGTAACCTTGTTTAATTGTAGAGATACCATTCCCTTGATGATAAATTGATATAGTTGGGACATTTGGGATATATTGAGGAGTAAAACCTAGAAGTGCAATTCGAATTGAATGGAAATTGTGGAATAGGACGTGAGTGACTATTACGATGCGAGAATTATTAACGACTTAAATAATTGAATTAATCGGGAACTTATGAATTGTGCAACATTATAAGTCGGTACGAGAATGAGAAGTGTACCACAAATAAATTACGGTGATTACTAAGATGTGTGTATACTTAGTATTTGTATATGATCTTATGTGTATGACATACCTACCATACTTGCTATCACGGGAGGTTTACGTTCGCTTAGGGCCCCCTAATCCTTGTGTTGCCCGGATTTAGTTTGGTACCTCAAGAACATAGGTCAGAAAAGGACTTATTGAGATGTTAATAAGTCTGCAGATCGTGGGAGTGTAGGTATGTGCGTGACCCATGTGATGTGACTGTGTTCGCCTCCATTGTTTGTGATTTGCTATTATCTGAGAACGATTCCTGAGAGATTCGGAATGCGTGATCCTTATTTACGTGATGTACCGGGATGGATAGCAGAGTATGTGTGCACCGCAACTTAGTCTCGGGTGCTTGTATTGTATATTTATGGCGTGACTAATATACACTTAAATTAATGATAACTTTCATGTTGGTGTTGTGCGTATAAATACAGAAACGCTTTGAGTAACTAAAGGGATAACCTGTAATGAATTGTATTGCTAATAATCGAGAATCCGAGTTTAAGTAAAGCTCTCCATTTAGTTTATAACGCTAGAATGCATAATGAGAATCGAGTAGTAAGGGGTAGAACTTATTACGGTTTGGTTAGATTTGTATGTCACTTAGATGGGTACGGTACGTTAGGAGTGCACAAATTAGTCGGGAGGTGAGTACTTCATATGAGTGCACGTCCTAACATGTATTTTGCATTCATTGTTTTAATGTTATTAAAACACTTGCTGTTTTTAAAATAATCCCCACTTTCGGGCTCTGACTCGTTTGCTTTCAAATCTATTTTTGTAAAAACCATTTTAGGTGCCCAGCCACAAGGACACCATGCATAGGATTTTCATTCAGGTGACGAGATGTAGCTGTTTGTGGAAGTTACAGGACTTTGCTAGTAGACGCTTCATCTATCTTGACTCTATATTCAGCTTTCATCAGTTGTAGGGCATGTCGCCCATTTCTATTAGAAACATTTCCTATTTCAGATTTTCATACTTTTGGCATGTAATTAATTCAGGTTACTTTGTTTTATTTAGTTCAGTGGTGGGATTGTTGTGAGGAGTTTTTCCTCCGGACTTATTATTATGTTGTTGGTTATTCTATTGTTTCGTTATGGTGAATGGTTGTTATTCTTTCATTATCCTCTTATTGCATGTTAATCAGAGTTAACTTAAAATTTGGCAACTCACTTTTTAAATACTAGGTGGTTAGTAATCATTAAAATATTTTCGACAGTGATGCTATTAACTGGACCAACTTGGCATTTTGTATTAATTTAATAAAGGAGTAGCTACCCGGTATTTAATTAGTCGGGGTGTCACACCAAACTCTCTCCAATTTCTCCCTATTTTCTCCTCTCCTAATCTAGGGTTTTCTATTTGAGTTATTGCTGCCTCTAATACCATTACTTAGGTTAAATGTTAATCACTTTTAGACTAATGGGTGAAGCCCAAATGACCTGAACACCCCCGTGTGGGTTCAGTTATGTCTAAAAATATTCCAAGACCCATTTACTACCTTCAGGTACTCTTTTTCGACTCTCTCGACCTACTCAGAATCAACCAGGCACTTCGAATTGTCACCCGAGTCACTTCATAAAATTCTCCAATTTCGACCTAAAAATACTGCACATGTGAACTTCCAAAAATAACCCGAATTAATTAAATCTCAATTCACTAATTTAATTAAATTCTCCAATTGAAATAAATTCTCCAAATCAACAATTTAATTAAATTATATAATCTCAGAATTATGGGGTATTGCAGAGTGAGACATAAGATTCATAATCATTGAACCCAACTTTCCATCTTGAGTGCAACTCTAAATGCATTTCTTTCATCTCATTTAGGATTCAAGTAAACTTTAGACATTGGAGAGGGATTTTGTTATGAACAAAGTGTAGATTATCATTTTGCCATATAATATTAACTTTGTCTTATTACACCTCCACATAAGTTATTAAACCTATATTTTTTGAATTATTATATTATTTTATGACCTAATACTACACATTTATACTATTTAGTCCTTGATTGATGAACATTGGAGCAAGAAATGATATTTATAAAGAATTACAATTCTTTGGATTAATTAATTCTATTTAGATAATATTCGTATAAAATAAAAATGAAAAAAATCGGGATAAAATATAGACTCATAAGGGGGTAAAAAGTTCATTTTAATGTTCTAGTAATTTTTTTTAGACCTAAAATTATGCTAAAAAAGTTTTGTTTATCGATTTAAAAGTACCCAAAACGTTTCGTGCAAATTCGAGTAAAAATGGTGGACCAAATGATAAATACAATAAAGTTGGGGTCAAAAGTATAATTTAATAAAATTATACACGCTCAATTTTATAATATATTAATTTATAAAATTATACACACTTAATTTTATAAATATTGATTGACTTTTTTCATTTTATGAGCGCCCCTAAATTTGATAAAAAATAGGACTCAAACGGAGCTCAAATGACACGTATATAAAAATTAGGGACTTAAATGCAATTATTAAGATTTAGGAGTTAGATGATAATTTCATATATTTTATTGGCTCAAATTATGCTTATAGTATATTTATATATTTTTTTCGGGAGTTGGAGGTTGGTTTATCTTTTACAAAAGGAGGTGAGCATCTCAACATGGAAGAGAGGAAATAAAAAAACAAAAAGTGAAGAGATATGATTTAAAAAAAAGAAGGAATAAGAAAGGGAACCATGTGATGATCTCAACGGGAAGAACAAAGGAACTAAAAAGCAAAGAGAGAAAAGTAAGAAGAAAAACAAAAAGGATGGAAGATATCACAAGAATGTACTTATTTTGGTTAGTTAAATTTTCACTCTTCTTTTTTATTTTGTTTGATTAATGTACTAGTGGGGAATGAGTAATGGATTATTTAGTGTATAATTGATTTAAATAAATTAGTTCTTTGATAACATATAATATTATAATAATTAATCATATAATGTTAGGCTAAATCATTTATTAGGTGCTTATGATGAATTAATGGTTATGGATAATTAACATTCCCTCATTTTAGTCAAATCATTAAATTTAATTATTTCCAAAATTTTTGTCATGATTGAACTTTAAAAAATATGAAATTTGCCATACACTTTTCATGGGATATATGTGATTCATGCAAAAATTCAAATTTTGTGTACTCGTCGTTTAATTCCCATAGGCTCGCTAATTATTATTTATTTAATGATGTTTAAAAATTAAATTAGCAATACAATAAAATGGATGAAATTTAATATTTGACAAAATTCATATTTATCTAATGAAATATATGGTTGTTATCATGTAATTTTCATATTTTTAATTTATGAATTTCGAATGACTTCACACACTATAATTGATTAAAGTTTGAGTTTGTTTGCAAAGCATGCAATTTAACTAACCATTATGAACTCATAAGTTACTAATTTGCAAAATAAAATTATAAAATAGTTTAGAAATTTGCTCCCTTATTCAAACGCTCAAATATTTGTGCCTAGTTTGTCAAGTTAGAAATTTTGTATTACTCACTTTACTTAGTCTTTGTTTCTTTATAATTGGCGTTACTTTGATAGTTCATATTACATTATATCTTGTTTATAACTTTAGATAGTTTAATTAAATTTCACTTTTAGTCAAATCTTAAATACTTAGTAAATATTAAAGGCATTAAAAATTAAACATATCATATTTACTATTTTCTTCAAGGCTATCCCGAGGCTAATCTAAATTTTTTGAATAAAAACTAATGTTCCTCAATGGTTCGTGATAACTATGCTTTTGTGTGTAGTCGTTGTTTGAATCCAAGTTAATCAAAATACTCAAATACCTACAAAATATAACAAACTAAAGTGTAGAGGTAAGTAAGGGTATCAATCCACATCAAGGGGGTAAAGCAGGGAAAAACAATTGTAATTCATTTTTATTTTCTTTCTGGGTTTTTTACTTTTTCTTTTTGGGATTTTTACTTTTTTTTTTTTTAGCTTTTTCAATATTAAAACAATTTTGTGAGGATGTTAATTTAAACTAAGAACTAAACTAAATGAAAGATGTAAAGAACTAACTAAAAAGTGACTAAAAATAAAGGAACAAAAACTAACACTAAAATAAGAGATAAAATGAGATAAATAAATGTGAGAACAATCAAGGAGTGAGACTACACCATAAATTTTAGTTATTCTAACTATGTAATTTAATTATTTGAATTCTCCCGAATTAATATCAAAATTACAAATCAACCCTCGTTGCAAATATAATTTTAATAGTAATCTTTTAGAAAATTAATTTAACCCCCCACAACTTTAGAAAATAGATCTGTAGTCTTTTTAATTAATCACCAGCTAGGATCGATTCATCAAAATTTATGTAAATCTTAGAAAATAAAATTTAGAGTTGAAATTCAAGGAATAAACACTTAAGAAACCCCTATCTATAGTTCGAATCTAAAATGGGTATTATAACTAGAATTTTGATTTTCTCTCGAAAATCATTTACCCTCTCTTGAGGCGTAAATTTAAGGGTGGGAGATCAAAATTAACATTCAAAGGACATTTTCAATTAATCAAACTAATTAAATCAAAATAACACCAAATAAGGGTTCACCAACCCCTTGAAAGGGGATTTAGCCTAACATGATATTAAACATGATGAACAAATAATCTAAGGCTAATAAAATAAAATAGAAGAGAAGAGAACAATCAAACCCAATCTCTTGAAGTGAAATTGAACTCTGATTTCTTTGAAATCAAGCACCATCCATCCAATTTGAGCATCCAACAATAATCAATTCAATATAATACTCAATTGAATTATTCACAATTTGATTTCACACTAATCTGTAAAATAAAATAAAATAAAAAATAAATTCTACCCTAAAAAACTACACTAAAAATGGTGTTTCTCTCTCTAAATTCTCTCTATGATATTTTTATTATGGGTCTTCAAATGGCCTTGAGGTCTTCTTTTATATGGACATGGAGCTAAGCGGTTAAATTGGGTTGTTGTACATAAATGCATATAGGGTGAGAGGTGGTAAGGTATTTTGAAAAATGGTAATTAAAGGAGAGTGGATGAATGTAGTTAAAATGGTGTGAGGTCATGAGAGTGTGTTAAATGGGAGAATGAGGGTATTTTGGATATTGGGGTTTAAGTGGTTTTAAAACGTGGGACATTTGGTGTTTGACTTTTGGTTTACAGGTGAAGAAATCGTGTCTTTGAAATGGGTTTAGAAGTGGGTATTGGGTTTACATCGTGTGTTAAGAGGTCGGGTTGGAGCTTGTATGATGACACGATCGGGTTTCGGAGTGGCGGCCAAGGCGGGGCAGTGGACGCAGGTTCTAAAGCAGCTCCGAAGGGTTGCGAGTTGGAGGTTCGGTTTTGATAGGGATGGCAACATGTCGGTTCGGGGTCGGGTTTTAACTCCCCATTTGAAAAATCGTTCCCCGTCCCTGCCCCGTTCCTCGTTATAAGGGGTTCGGGGATCCCCGTCCCCTTTTAAAACGGATATCGGGTTCGAACCCATTTTGATTTTTTTTCTTAAGCAGCTAAGTAGAAATTACATCTCAATTACTCTCTCTCTCTCTCTCTCTCTCTATATATATATATATATATATATATATATATATAGGGATAGGTTCAAAAGTTAACCAAAAGAATGAACTTTTTACTGAACCTACTAAGATATTAAAAATTGATCCTTATTTTCTTGTTGTAATTGGTCCGCGCCAGCGGGGGGATTGAAAAATTATTCATTGCCGCTGGCGCGAACCAATTATAATAAGAAATTAAAAATAATTTTTTTAATGTCTTAGTAGGTTCATTAAAAAGTTCATTCTTTTGGTTCACTTTTGAACTTCACCCTATATATATATATATATATATATATATATATATATATATATTTAAAACACTACCCACTATAATAATGAGAAAAATGTGTTACGAGAATAGAAATTCAGAATCTTGAATATGTTTTACAAACGAAAACTCACATACGAGGAATTTACCAGGACCAGCTAAGCTGAAGCTTTGAAATCCAAGTATTGAAAAACCAAAGACAATTTTCTTAATCCTGTTGTCCCCCACATTTTCTTTGTAACCAATGAAAACATGAAAATAAAAAATAAAAGCAAAGAGCTGAACAAAAACATGATCTGAGCCCCATTGTACATATTACCCGAGCCAACAAACTGAGAGCATAGAAATCAAAGCCATGTTGAGAATAAAAGGGCAACCAGTGCTCAGCCCAACACCACGCTGTGTGAAAGCTTCCATGGACGAATACTAAAGGTGGGTTTGGGTTTGGGTTATGAGAAGATATATCTCCGAGGACCTTTTGGAAGACAACCTCCATCTTCAGACCAGAGGAAAAAGATGAGACTGCCCCTTCTTCAGCTCGTACTATACCCGCATCTGGTTCACAATAGTAGTCCTGTAAACGGATCGAATTCGGACCGGATCAGGCAAATCCAAATCCATATCCGTTTATGTTAAACAGATTCGGATCTGATCCGTTTATTAATCGAATCGGATCAGACAAATCCAAATTCATATCCGTTTATGTTAAACGGATTCAGATCGGATCCAATTATCCGATTATGTTAAACTTGATTTGCAACATTTTTAATTTCAACTCTTATTTCATAAATTTATTTTGCAAATGTTCCAAAAAACAAAATAATGAGATAAAGAACTATTATAATAAATATTTAAAATATTATTAAATAAAATATATATTAATTAAAAATATATTATATATAATTTATACATATATATATATATATATATATATATATATATATATATATATATATATATATATATATATATATATATATATTAAAAATATTAATCGGATCGGATTATTAACGGATTGGAGTATATGAATCCAAATCCGCTTCATTTAATAAACGGGTAATCGAATAATCGGATTTTAGGCATGATCCATATCCGCTTAAATGGATCGGATTCGGATAAAATTCGATCCATTGACAGGCCTACACAGCAGCACGGGGTGGTGATATTACCGACATTCTGGTGCACTGAGCATTTGCAACAACAGAGCTATAAGCAGGAACCATTCTTTGCAATCAGTGTGGTATACCGTGAGGAGTAGCTCCCTGCATGCGTGAGAGAGTAGAGAGGGGGAACTCAGAGGCTGCTTGAGAGAGAAGAGAGGGCTCAGAGCCTGCTGCTGCTGCGAGCGAGCGTGAGAGAGAAGAGAAGGGGGCGACGTGAGTGAGTAAAGAGAGAGGAGATATTCGATAAGGTTTATTTTTTTTTAAAAGTTTATATAGTTATATATTTATTATAATATATATATATATATATATATATATATATATATATATATATATATATATATATATATATAAATCGAGTATCCCCGTGGAAACCCGAGGGTATACCTGAAACCGACCTGAAATTTTTTGGGGATTTTTTTTATTCCCTGAATCAAACCCGATCCCCGATTTTTCGGGGATTTTTTTCGGGTATTCGCGGGTTTTCGGATTTTTGTGGAAAATTGCCATCCCTAGGTTTTGAGAAGGTTCTGTTATTATAAGGTCGTAGGTGGGTATGGGGTTTTAATTGAGTGGAGGTGGGCGACTGGTTTGGGTTTGGGGCATAAGGTAGGAGTTATGGAGGTTGATTTTTGGTTGTTGGTAATGGTGGAATAAGGTAGGAGGCAAAGAGTGTGAGGAGGTGAGGAGAGTGTATTAATGGTGGGAGAGGAGAGATAAGGTGGGTTTTGGTGGGTAAGATGAAGTGGAGGGTTAGAGCGTGGGTTAGTGTATGGTAAGTCGGGTGAGGGTGAGGGAGTTGTGGTGTAGGATAAGTGTGCGTGTGTTTAAGTTGTGACCCTAAAAACAACACTAACTAAAAAAAAACTAAAAAAATCTAAAAATAAAATCCTACTCTAAAAATAAAATACACAAATTATAAATAAAAGTAAAAAGAAATAAAAAATAAAAATAAAAATCTATTAAAACTTAAAAAAAACTAACATCTAAAAAAAATGTAAAATCTAAAAAAACTAAAAAATTTTTGGTAGGATAATGTATTAAGCGGGTTAGCTAGGAATAGGGTCCAGGACGTGGGCACGTGGGAGTTAGGGTAGGACTCTAGAAGGCTAGTGATTATGTAAATAATTTGTAGAAATTTAGTAATGTGGAATGACTATTTAAAATAGAGGAATTTATATTTAACGGGAAGGTTGGGAAACACCTAAATTAATTGGGGATAAATTCTGGGAATGTTGGGACTGTTATTAAATACAAAAACTAATGATTAACGAGATGATTAACTAAATGAAAAATATCGATGGGAAAATCAATAATATATTGCGGGGGAAATTATAGAGTAATCACCTACATACGTATCGTGTGGTATAAGTATCTAATTATTTATTTTTGTGGAACATACCTATATTCGTGGATGGTCCTATCGGTTGGGGTTGCATGAGTTTGGGACCAGAGCACATGTGGGCTAGACATAGTGTAGGTCATATTTTAGGTACTATGTGGCAACGCCATTAATAGGAGTTAAGTATTGATGCTAAGATCCATGTGACCCGCTTGGTATGGGTTGTGCAATGGTGTAACTACGTAGGTACTGCCCCACTTGCTTATGAATTATGATGTTCGTGGTGGACAGGAGATTCCCCCGGTCTTACTAATATAACACGAATGAGACGCTATTGATAGATGCCTTAGTGTAGCATATATAAGGACATACATATAAATTAATGGGAATAAATAAGATGAATTACTAGTGTAATGATGTAGACTATAAAATACATACACAATACTGCATAACATGCACGATAAATGATTGTGTCACTGTTATGGGAAGTTTGACTGGGTTATTCGGAATATGGTAATACGGATGTTGATAATTATATTTCAGCACAAAAATTATGCTAGACGCATAACATATTTAATAATGCTCTTATTATCTATATTTATTTAGGATTTTGGGGTTAGGATACGATTAGGATGGCACCTAGGTGAGAGGTGAGATACTAATGGTATGCGAGTGCCGATGGGATTCTTTCATTTAAATTAACTGTATTCTTGCATTTCAATTTCAATAAGTTAATTCTTGCATTTTAAACATGTTTAAAAATGTTCTTGCACACTCTACGATGCTGACCCAAAATAAAATAAAATTGTCACCCCCAGGTTTGCTTAGACATGGATAGCGGGACTAAAGGAATATCAGATTTGTTGTCACATGTTGCTTCTCGAAGATCCGATTTATTGATTCTAATTTAGGTTTTTACTTCTTCCTGTATTTATTTATTTTGTATTATTGTATGGGCATAAGCCCGAAATCATTTGGTTTATTAGTCGATACAATTATGTTCATATTGGGTTTTTATTTTGTTGGACGTGGATGTTGGATTCATTATTACTTTATGTTCATTTATTTAATCCAGTTTTAATTCGAATGTGGTTTATTATATGATTTTATTACGGTCGATGCTAAGGATGATATAAATTGTTAAGCAAGTCCCATCTTTGGCGTATCATGTATGGTCAACATGTACGTGAGAAAATGGGGGTTGTTACACTTATTCAGTGACTAGGAGACACATTTTTGTAACTATCCTTTTGATGTGCTAGTGAAGAAATACGGGGTCACATATAATGTTGCAATAGCTTATCTCCCTGAGACTAACGGGCAAGCTGAGATGTAAAATAACGAGCGATCATAAAAATCTTTGAAAAATGATGAATACAAACCATAAAGATTGGTCAACATGACTTACTGAAGCCCCATAGGTCTATCATGCCACCTATAAGACAAATCTCTACATGTTCCCTCATTGTTTAGTGTACGAAAAGGAATTCCATTTACATGTTGAAATCAAGCATAAGGCGTATTGGACGATACGATCACTAAACTTCAATCACAATCAAGGTGGTACTCTCAGGAAGAAAAATAAAATGATCTTGAAAAATTAAGGAATGATGCTTATGACAATGGCAAAATTTATAAGGAAAGGGCTAAGCACTTTCATGGCCAAATAATTATGAGAAAACTGTATCACCCGTATATTTCAATCAAGCTAGTTAATATCAACAACTACCTAAAAATTTCTCATTTTCTCCCTTATATATTATTCAAGTCCAAAAACATACTCAACAAAGATAAAAATACATCATTAAACCTATAACTTTACTAAATTACCTAAGTACCCCTTGAAGTTTTAAAATTACCAAAACACCCCGTGAACTTTTAAAACACGTATAACTTGACCTATATTTAACCCTTAGACCCAAACATTATATCAAATCAAATCTTTAGACTTCAACTAATAAGAATTTACATGAATAACCCTTGAAGTTTCATGAAATTACAAAAATAGCCCCAAAACATAAAAAATACTATATTTAATTCAAAATAAATATAAAAACTTCAAACCAAGGACCAAGACTTAAAGCCCAATATTTACACATCACCCCTCCCTCATTAGCCTCCATATGGGAAGAAGAACCTAAAAACACATGGTTACACCATGTAACCATGTGAAGTGCAAGTTTTCACAACTTCGTCTTCTTAAACAAAGGAATAATTCACCTCATTTTATCTCCAATCAACTCCCCTTACCTCATACTATAAATCCCCCACAGTCAAAAGAAATAAACCATATCCCTTGAGCCTACCCAAACTTCAGAATTTCCCCTTCAAACTGGTATTCTGTCAATTCCAGTGGTTTTCAGTGTTGATGTTAAGCTCATACCAATCAAAATACCCAAGCTTTTACTTCAAAAACAGATAATGTTCAAAGGAACCATAAAAAACTCCATTAAAGTGTAATACCCCGCATTTTTTATTGAATTGAAATTGAAAACAAAAACTATGCCAGTATATATATATTCAAAATGTTTGGAAATAAAACTATGCCAGTATATACATTCGAAAGGTTTGGAAATGAGAAGTTAAAATGAATTCATTGATATACGAATGTGCGACTTAAATATTAGAAGCGAATTAATGTGTAAAAGAATCGAGAGGGTTAAATTTTGGGCAATGGCATTTTTGTAAATAAACTAACCCTAGGTATAAAAAGAAAAGAAGAGAAGAAGTCTTCATTTTATCATTTCACAAAAGGGGGCTGGGTTTGGTAGAGAGAGAGAGAGTAATTAGAGAAGAAAGCTAAGAGGATTTCAAGAGGACTTCAAGAGGATAACTTCTCCATACAATCCCAAGCAAGTTAATAACCTACATGCGTATAATATGTATCTATATGAAATTTCACATGAACATGTATTTGGATCCCTAAATTAATATGAAATTGATGTTAAAAATGATATGTAATGTATTAGGATAACCCTTCATGTATATTCAAATGCAATAACATCATTATAGGGATTAAGTTGTAGAACAACCTCTAGAATTTGAGAAATCTATGAAATTGAGTAAATCGTCATATTAAAAAATGTTTTGAGATGTTTCGTTCACTTTGCCTTGTAGAAAAAATATTCTGAACAACTTTGTAATTTTAAGTTTTTTTTTTAAAAACGGATTGAAAAATCCTCAAATATGCGTTTTATAGTTCTGCGCAACAAGTTATCGTAAATAGGGGCGAACTGTATATGCTAGTTTTGAGTTTGTTTTAAGCTGGCTATGGTAGCATGATTGAGAATCCTTGTAGAAAATCACGTTCCAAACAACTTTGTAGTTTTAAAATTTTCCAAAAACGGATCGAAAAAGCCTCAAATTGGTGTTTTATATATCTGCACAACAAAGTTTCCGTAAACATGGGCGAATTGTATATGTTAGTTTCGGATCTGTTTAAGCAGGCTATGGTAACGTGCTCGCGTATCCTTGTATAAAATCACATTCCTAACAACTTTGTAGTTTTAAATTTTTCCAAAAACGGATCAAAAGAGCCTCGAATCTACATTTTAAATTTTGGGTAGCATGTTGTTGAAATAAGAGCGCTAAGGGCGTTCATGTTTTTAGAAAGATAATTGTGGTGTTGTACTTAATCTTATAACTTGATCATATACCTATGGTTATTAGGGATATATGACCTTGAAATTATTTGATGTTGAATTAGTAAATTAATGGTGTAAATTATGTTATATTGTAAATAACGAGTATTGTATAACTCGAGTAATAGACTTGACACGATTGTATATATGCATAAGCGTGAAATTATTTTACATGTATATTGTTGAGTATACACTAGACTAGTCCTCCGGTCGATGTAGGCACATGTTGAATGCGAGTTTTTTGTGATTGATCCGGTTAGGTTCCGCTCGAGTGCCATGTCGGAGATAAACCACCGAAATCGGACACATGGTTGTAATGCGGGTCGGACAGAAAGACATTGGAACACCATGTGATTTAGGACTTAGTATGATTTCCCTTGACACGTAATATTTGGGAATATTCTTATGTAGGCCTACTGTTATGACTTGTTCCCCCAGGTAACGATAGTGACCCGATATGACTTGTTGTGTGAGATATTATGCTTGTGTCTTAAAGTAATATCCCGAATCGATGCATTTGATATTATACTTGAAGGAAATATTTTGATACGTTAAATACTGAAATGAGATTAATAATGATTAATTATGATACGATATGAGACTACACGTTACTCAAGTTTGGGGTGGGTAGTCACGACATAGGAGCATTGGTTGGGTAATTGAACAACTTAATTACTGGAGACGAGTAATGACTATTGTGCTTTCATTATAAGTACATCTTATAATCTTATAGTTTGTTTTCTTTCTTTGATGTTCGTCTCTATTGTTTCTTTCTCCTCTCCTATATATATAATATATGACAAGTCCTCATCCCTCTGGACATAGACTATGGAGCTTGATGAGATCATATCAATCTTAGGATTCCTGTAGCCATGGAGTTATTCTATTTTCATTCATGTAGTTTGTTTCCCTTTTCTTGAGGGTGGTATCAGAGATTAATATCACTTTGTTTATACTTGGAATTTGAGATAATTGTTGTATTACTTTTTCCTGTTTTGTGTTGGGCCGCATGTATTGGCATTTTATATTTTCAGTTTGAGATTACTGATAAATTATTGCAGTTAATAGTTATGAGTTGGTTTCACTTGTTATAGTTGTTATGATGTGATTTGGTTACACGTATGAGAGTGTACATGTTTTCTTTACTGTGTTTATTTAAATTTTATTTCTAATGCCAACATATTGACACTCCGCTTTAATTTAATTGGGCGTAGCTAATCGAATTAGATATAAAGAGCACGGTTGTCACATAAAGCTTGAGCTTCAATGGTGGATTTTGATTCCTTGACTTTGAACAAATTTCAAAGTAAGGAATATGTTCCTTATGAACTCAAAAGCTTGAGTGCAGTGGCCATTTTTAGAAATTCATAAGTTTTGAGCCTTAATTGTTTGAAAGTGTTTTCTATTTCAGAAAATAAAAACTTCAAATTCTTCATAACCAGACCACCTCAATCCATCAAGCAAAAACCAAATCCTTACTTAATATAACAAAAATATAACCATATCCATATAAACCTTTTCTATATTTAGTAAAGCTTAAAAAATTTGGTCAAATTTTCTGAAAAACAGAAAGTATTTGTAACTCGATGAATATTGAATATAAATCCAAGAAACTTATATTTTTGGATTTCTTATCTAAAATTAGGTTGGATTCGTTCAAGAATCATCTCAAATGGATTTAAAAATCAGGAGTTATTTAAGGTGAAAGTTTCTTCAAACCCTAGGTCAACTATCGAAAGTTTGACGATGAACTTTTCGACTAGAACCATTAAGCAAGCATGTGAGACTGGTTGGCCAATTAAAAATTTTCTTTTTCACAATATTTGTATTATATTTTTCTAGTCAAAATGGTTTAAGGTAAGGCTGTGTTTGGTCAAGCCTAGCCAAAGTTATGAAAAATTAGGGTTTTAGGTTATAAATATTTTCTTTTAATTGCAAATTGACTACATCTACTTTGATAAATTTTGAGTTAAAAAGTCTTCTGCACCAAGTTTCAAATTTGACCCTAAGACTTATATTTTAATGCCCTTAAAATATCTACAAATTAGCCCCTAAACTTTAACAAACACAATTTTCTTAGTTATTTTTACCAACTCAATATTATTGTCAATTACATTTACTTAAAAAAGTGTTTATGTAAAGATAATCAAGTACTATCCCCTCTAGATTTCCCCTTCAATAAACTTTAAGCCCGTTCGATACTACACACAAGTAGGTTTTACCTCTTTAATAGTAAATTTAGCGTACTTGTTAAACTGCCATTGATATCACTATGTGATAATCCTACTTAATTCATAGTATATCTAGAAATTGCCATACTAAGTCTGTTAATATATCTCTGATTACTTCTAATCATGATCAATCTAATCAATTTTAACCATTCTCACCTAATAACTGATATTATGAAAATCATTTTAATGATTGAATCAGTTGACCCCGCATCTCTGTGCATATTATTTATTGAAATAAGCATCAAAAGTAACTACGGATTAGACTGTCGTGTTTTCCCACAAAACTTTTCTACTTAGCCTAAGGTCTCAGATGATTGAGTAACTTGATTTTAGCTTCATACATATTAGTTTCGCTTTATTAGTGTGCCTATCTGGTTTACACTTCCCCAAAGGTTTTGGGTTGATTAAAATATGGTTATACTGATGACGCTTTATTTGTTTCTATACCCATTTGAAATTGGGTAAGTATGGAATTATCAACTTAAATTCCTTGACTTTCTCATTATACAAATTGTACCATGTTACTATAAAAAATAGGGAATTCACACCCCAATCTTCTATCTACATATAAAATGTTATAAATTGATAGTATTTGCTTAGCATATTTGTGCTAATTCCTTTTCCATCCAGATGTCCCTGGAGAAAGTGGATATTCCCCCCTCTCTTTTGTGATACACGCAGACCACATGTTTGCTTACTTAATTACATGGGTGGAAATTAAGGAAGATGGGAGCAAGGAGTGGTAGTTTTCAATGACCTACTTTATTTTTCAATTTAAAATGTAATTCACCCCTGTGGTGGTAGTATAATAAGTGTGACATCACTTAATGAATAATTTTTTGTTTTTCTGCCTTAAACTTTGATTCATTGGTTAGTTACTTTCTTTTCCATTCATACTAAAAATAGGGTGTGATAAGTTGGTATCAGAGCGTGTTTTAAAGATAAAAATACATCAGGTTAGACTCCTATACAAGGAAATTTTCATAGTATATTAGTTCTTTTACATTCTCTTAACTTGTTTACACATTCAAATAATAAATTTATTTTGTAGCATGAATACATGATATTCACTCCTATTTTGTTTGGACATCATCCCTAACAACCGATGGGAAATCACAATTAGAGATAAGTCTTTTACTAGCCTTAGTACTATGATTATAATAGTTGATGAAAATTGGATTAACTCCAATAGTGGTGTAAAATGCTTGGTTTTGACAAATCATGTTTCAGGAGAGGCACAAGTTTTAAGGAAAATGCACGATTATGTGACTAACCCGATCATTTTTCAAGAAGAGATCAATCTTGATATAGATGATGCCCAACCATCTCCTCCACTTCATCCCGAGGCTACTTAGAATGGTGAACTCATTGGAATTTCTTATGATTATAGTGATTATGCAGATAATGACCCTTACAAACCAGACGACTTTTCTATTGTTCCTGACACCAACCCTTCGAAGACAGATTCCATATCTCCTAACTAGGAAAATGAAAATAAAAATGTCCCTCCTAATGTAACATAGTGAATAAAGTAATGTTCATAGTGTGTCAGACTACTATCTTAGCAGTTTGACTAACTCTAACTTATGTGAAATAAGTTATGATTATTATAACATACTACTCAAAACTCTTTTGTATATTTCTATAAGCTTTTTATATCCTCTTTTTAAATGTTCTTATATATTTTCAACTACTATATTACATTTAAGGATGGTTAGCACTCGAAGTTCTTCTACCAAACTGAGTAGACCCACTGAAGGGATTTTGCAATGCCTTCAAGAGCTAACATCTCTAGCTTGATAACAACAGGTTTCATACACATTTCTCGAGGAAATTTCAGATAAGACTAGTAGGATGAATGATCTCAAGGGATTTTTAAGACAATAATTCCCTCCATTTCTAGGAAATACAGGCGCCAGTGAAGCTAAAAAGTGGATGCATCAGATTACAAAAATATTCAATGGGGGTAGGAATCATTACCAATCTTCGAGTAACCTTAGCATCCTATATGTTTGGGGTTGAAGCCGATTTTTGGTGGCAAGTCGTGTCCCAAATCCGCAATGTAGCCACGTTAAATTGGTAACAATATGAAGAAATCTTCTTTAAAAAGTACTTTTAGAGATTGAAAGAGACCAGTTGACCGTAGATTTTTTTAGGAAACAATAAACAAGTTTGTCTATGGCTTAGTACTAAGCCAAATTTATTGAGTTATCCCATTATCAAGTTAGGTATGTTGTTACTGAGATAAATAAATACAAGAAGTTTGAGAGAGGATTACAACCACCAATTAAAACTTCTGTCAACCCTTTGCAGATTCAAGATTTTTCCCAACCCATTGAAGTCGCATCAATTGTTGAACGGAATTCCCTAGGTTATATGCGTACCCCTCACCCTATCACTAGGAACGATCATGTTATTAGAACTTTACCTCAACCTTGACCTTAATCGTATCCCAATTCAAGTGGGTAAGTTTATTCCTAAATCCACCATCGCACCACCTATATTTTGATTCGTTGTCACGAATGTCAAGAATTATGACATATTCTACCCCAGTTTTTTAGTTTAACCCCTCTTAAATCCATAGTCAATTAGCTAATCCCACGAGAATTCAAAACCCCAATACTTTTCAAAGTCAACATAGGTCTAATCTTATCAGAAAACTTGAACCAGTCCCCCGTCGTGGATAAAATTATGCCATACTTCCTATACGGAATTCACACGATGTGATTAAAGGTATAATACTCTTCCATAGTTTTCCCACTCATATTTTATTTGACTACGTTTCAACGCATTCATTTATAAGCCTTAAACTAGCTATTGTTTACCAATTTCCCCTACATCTTTAATTACTCCCTTGGAAATAGAATTATCTACGGGTGAAACCAATACACCTACCCAAGGGTATAAAAATTGTAAAATTCAGCTAGGTTTAGATACTCTTTTTGTGAATGTGATAATTTTAGATATTTATAGAGTCGATATTATTTTCAGAAAGGATGTATTATTAAAACATCACGCTTATATCCATTGTCATGCAAAGAGAATTTATTTTCGATACCAAGGAAATTGTTCTTTTATGTTTTAAGGAACTGGTCACTCCAAACCCTCAACCTCCGAGATCTAAATTTTTCTTCTTCCTTAATTCTTAGAATTTTGGAACAATTTGAGGATGTTTTCCAGAAGAATTTCCAGGAATAGCCCCTTCCCGAGAAATTGAATTTACCATCAATCTCTACCCAAATACTGCTCCTATTTCGATACTTCCTTATCAAATGGCATCTTTAGAACTTCATGAAATTTGTACCCAACTAGATGATCTTATCAAAAACGGTTTTGTTTGCCTTAGTTCATCTCCTTGGGGAGCACCCGTGTTGTTCATGAAGAAGAATGACAAAAGCTTTTAATTATGCATAGTCTACCATAAGTTGAACTCAATAACTATTAAGAATAAATATCATTTACCTAGAATTGGAGACTTATTCGACCAAATTAGAGCAGAAAAAATATTTTCCAAAATAGTTTTACGATTTGGTTATCATCAATTATGAGTAAGAGAAGAAGACATTCCAAAAACTGTTTTTTGAACTCGTTATGGACATTTCTAATTAACTGTGATCTTTTGAATTAACCAATGCTCCTTTAGATTTTATGGATCTTATGCATCGAATATTTAAACCTTTTCTTGACCAATTTGTTATTGTGTTCATTGATGATATCCTTGTTTATTCTCAAAATCACGTGGAACATGCCCAACATTTAGAATTGGTATTAGGGACTTTAAGAAATCATAGTTTGTATGCAAAGAAAAGAAAGGGTGACTTCTCAATGAAGGAAGTAAAATTATTAGGACATGTGATTTTTGAAAGTGGAATCTAAGTTGATCAAACCAAAATTTAAACCATTTTAGATTGGAAGAACCCTACCAATGTCACCGAGATAAAGAGTTATTGCCGCTTCGTAGAAGGTTTCTCCTAAATTTCTCTCCCACTACTAAAGCTAATTAAGAAGTAAGTACCCTTTGTATTGACAGCTGAATGCGATCACGTATTCCAAATTTTAAAAGGTAAATTAACTATTAGCCATGTCTTAACTATTCCTTCTAGTGATGTAAACTATGATGTATATATCGATGCCTCGTTCCAAGGCTTAGATTGTGTCTTGATGAAAAGAGGAAGAGTAGTGGAGTATGAATCACAATAACTCAAGAACCATGAATGTAACTACCTTGTACATGATCTTGGTTTATCCGTCATGGGCTTTGCTTTAAAAATATTGCGTTGTTACCTATACGACAAAGAATTTCAAGTCTTTTTAGATCATAAAAGCTTAAAATATATCTTCACTCAAAAGGATTTGAATCTAAGACAACGATTTTGGATGGAATTTTTAGAAGATTATAGGTTTAAATCAGTCTACCATTTGGGAAAATGTAACGTGGTGGATTGTACTTTAAGTCGTAACCCCATTGGAAGACTTCAAACCATGGTCTCTTATGATATTGTTGCTACCATAGAGCAATATAATCTTCAACCAACCTCGTCGTTCTCAAAATTCTCTAACATAACTTCTTATCCTAATCTAAGAAGAAATATTCTAGTTTAACAAACCCAAGATCCTTTCGTAGTTAAATGGAAATCCCAATATGGAATTGAGACTTCTCCTATGATAAGGAAACAGTCTTACAATTTAGAAATAAATTGTATGTACGAGATGGATCATCCTTAAGAGAAGAAGTATTGCCAGAATCCCATCATTCCAAGTTCATGATTCATGTAGAAAGTTCCAAAATGTATCAAACATTGAGAAAACATTATTGGTGGCCAAATATGAGGAATGATATTGAGAACTTCGTGAGAAGCCATCTTACTTCTCAGCAACTGAAGATAGAAAAATAGTGTCCTGGTGGACTTCTCCAACCTCTATCAATTACAGAATGGAAATGGTATCATATCATCATGGATTTTGTTAGTGAACTACCTCGTACGTCCTAAGGATACACATCTATTTAGGTGATAGTAGATCGACTTACCAAATCTTCCCATTTTCTGCAAGTGAAAACTACCGATTCTTTTTAAAAGTTTAGTAAACTTTACACCTGAGGAATTGTCTGATTACATGGAAATTCCCCTATCTATAGTATCATATGGAGATTCTCACTTTATAGGGAGATTTTGGCTAGCACTTCAGGCTGCAATGGGTATAAAACTTCATTTAAGTACTTCCTTTCATCCCCAGATAAATGGAAAATCTGAGTGTACAATTCAAACTTTAGAGGATATATTAGGAGCATATACGCCACACCTGATAATTTGAGTGAACATTTACCAATCATTGAGTTTTCAAACAGTAACAATTACCAGTCAAGTATCAAAGTCGCCCCATTCAAAGAATTGTATGGAATACCGTGTCAATCACTCGCATGTTTGACTAAATTAAAAAATAGTAGCAATTTGGTCTTGGAATAATCCAAAAAACTACTGAGAATATACACCAGATTAGAGAGAGGGCCCAAGATATCCAAAAGAGTTATGAAGACCATTGTCGAAAGCCCCTAGAATCCAAGTTTTTGACAGGATATTTTTAAAAGTTTCTCCCTGAAAAGGGATTTTACATTTAAAAAATACAGGGAAATTAGCACCAATACTATTATTAAACTCATTGTCTCTGTAGCTTATTAGTTAGAATTACTAGTGGAGTTGTCCAATATTCATAATGTATTCCCTCTCTCCCAGTTACGATGATATATTCTAGACACAAATCATGTCATTACAATGCAGGAAATTTCTGTCGAACCCAATCACGAATTTAAAGATGGCGTTATTCAGATTTTGGAACGTCAGGTAAAAATCCTCTAGAATAAAGAAATTACCCTTGTAAAAATATTTTGGGAACATTAAAATCATCAAGAATCTACATGAGAACCCGAACAAGCAATGAGAAACCAATATCCTGACCTCTTGGACGGTAAAATTCGAAGACGAATTTTCTTTTAGGTAGGTAGACTTTAACACATGTACATTTCAACCGAACTAGTTAGTATTAGTAACTACCTAAAAATTATCATTTTCTCGCTTATATATTATTCAAATCCAAAAACATCCTTCACAAAGATTAAATTACATCATTAAACCTATTACTTTGCTAAATTAGCCAAGTACCCCTTGAAGATTAAAATTACCAAAATGCCCCTTGAACTTTTGAAACAAGTATAACTTCACCTATAGTTAACCCCTAGACCCACACTTTTTTATCAAATCAAACCTTTAAACTTCAACTTACTATAATTTATAGATACGAACCTTGAACGTTTATAAAATTACAAAAATTCCCTTAAAACTTATAAAATACCATATTTAGTACAAAATAAATATAATAACTTCAAACAAGGGACCAAAACTTAAAACCTAATATTTACACATTACTCTCTCCCATATCAGCCTCCACATGGGCAGAAAAAGTCAAAAACTCATGGTTACACCTGTAACCATGTGAAGTACAAGTTTCTATAACTTCATCTTCTTAAACAAAGGAAGAATCCACCCCATTTTCTCTCTAATCAACTCACCTCACCTCATACTATAAATCCCCCATGATCAAAAGCAACAAACCCCACCCCATGAGCCTGCCCAAACTTCAAAATTTTCCCTCCAAATTGATATTCTATCATTCTAGGTCTTAAACTCCATTCATTCAGTTCCAATTATTTGTTGTTGTTATTAAGCTCAGACCAATCAAAATACCCATGTTTTTACACCTAAAATATTATCTCTTCAAAGAATGTAAGGGAATATTTTATATTTTCCACTTTACATTAGATATGTCGTATACCGCTTCAACCGATTCAACAATTATGAAGAAAGGAAGAAAAGAAGAAAAAATATTTTTGAACCGAACTGAACTGATTCACCTAACAGGAAAGAGAGAACCGATGGGTCGGATCGATTCGCTGCACCGCATCAACTTTTTTAAGTTGTTTGTAAATACCTAGTTCGCGAGTCCTTTTATTTTAAGACTCGGTGATAATGTTTTTGAGAGACCTACTACTACTACTACAAGTCTTCAATGTTTTGTGTCTCAAATATAATTTTGATTCACAAAACATCCCATATACTTTTGTGAATCATTTGGAACCCTAGATACAACTTTGGTAAAGCTTCTCTTGTAGAAAGGGTAAATCTACGACTGATGACTGTAAGTCATTGGGAGTTCTTGAGGGTGTTCCATGTTGAAGATAGGACTGCATGTTCTTGTGAATTCGCTGTGGTTGATCTATTGGTGATTCTAGACTGCGTGTCTATGTGCGTTTCTTCAGATATTCATTGCAGATTTCATTATAATTCTTGTAAGTTGTGATTTACTGTTTATAGTGAAATAAAAGGTTTTGCCTGAAAGGAAATTTTCCTGAAATCTGTGTGTCAGCAATTCATAATTTATGATGGTTTGATTTGAACACCCAGATGCATGTTTTAGGATTGAATTAAAATTGGAATTTATTTGTTTCAAAAATTGGCTCCAATTAAATAATGTTAAATTAGAAATTTGCGAAATAATTTAAATCAAATCGCACATACATTCTCAAATTGGTATCAGAGCGGGTTACTCTAATTTATCGAGTATTCCTATTTCCGCCAAATTTGTGTGATATTGATTTTTTTGAAAAATATGTTTTGTGAAAAATTGGATTTTTTGATGGAGTACTTATGTAATCGGATTCCCCTCCTTGATGGAACAAGTCGTAGTTTTGATGATTTAAATAGTTTGAATTTGACGTTTTCTAATAGAATTAAAATTTTGGAAACATAAAATTCTCCTTTTAAATCCGCTATGGATCTTTTACAAACAGTTCAAAATCAAAGAGCTTTTTATCGTAAGAAAATTGTTTCTTTGGACCTTGACTTTAATGCTTTACAATTTTCCAAAAAGGAGAGCGATGATAGAGTCCTATTTTTAGAAAAATAATTGGAGGAATTTAAAAACTCTAGGATTTGTGTTTGTACCAATGAGGATAAAAATATTTTAATCGATGTGTTTGTGGCACGTGAGGAAACTCTTAGCGATAAGTGTGCATATTTTAAGGGAGAATGTGATAACCTTCTAGTAATAATTGAAAATTTAGAGAAGGAGTCCCTAAAATTGGAAGAGCCTGATTCTTTGCTCCAGTAAAAAAATTTGGAGATGAAAAATAGTTTAAATGACTCGAGTAGTTTGTGTAGTGATGGCTCGTCGTGTTATAATACTCCTATTATTAAAGTCGAAACCATTATTTATTTTAGAGGGTCAACCATTCCCAAGGACATTAGAAAAGGTCAACCCATAGATGTCGTTCCACCCGTTTACACATGTTCACATTGTGGTAGGAAAGGTCACCTTAGATTTTTTGTTTCGATCTACGAAAAAGTCTAGGAAGTTGAAGTCTAGTGTTTCAGTTGTTCCTAAAACCCATATTCGATGTTTCACATCCATTTGTGTAAGGAAATCTGTTTTTAAGATGCCAAATGCTTCGTTGGTTGATTCTTACATGCTTGCACATGATTCGTCTCTTGCCATATCATATCGTTAATTGTTTGCATGATTTGTTTGTCATACGCTAGTTGTGCTTCATGATATATGTTTACTAGTGTTATGTCGCGTGTACTTTTTGTATTAGATTTTTTTGTTTTTAATAAAACTTTTGAAAAATACAAAAAATATTTTATTTTGATAAATTTTTTGAAAAATCCAAAAAGATTTTTATATTTTTTTACACCATTTGTGATGGACATTTAAGATAACCGAGTCACAATTTCATTCCATATCCATATGACGATTTAATAGTGTTTTGAGACAATATGTCAATTCATTTTTGTGCTTTATAATGTTTGGAGTCATTAAGATGTCATTAAGTGTTACTTCCTACATGATTGACTCATGATTTCCTTGATAATACACGTGCAAGGATTTTTTTGATTATTATTCTTATCTAATTACTTGTTGGTTGAGTGTTTTCATCTCAATCCTGTCCTTTTTTTTCATAGGAAAGGTCACTTAAGATAATTTGTTTTATTTTCTTATTTTTTTAATGGGGACAATGCTCCACTAATTGATTGATATATGGTAAAACTAAAAAAAGAGCTTACAAGAAAGAATGATGAGTTTATAAGTAGCCACCTTTACATGAATAAAAAAAATTACTAGGAGAATCTAATGCTTGGGAGACCCCAAGAATCTAAATTGATGAGACCTTTCAACACTTTAGGAAAGGCATCTAAAGAGGAAGATGTAAGATGGATTTGAGAAGAGACTCCATGATTAGATAAAGAGTCATCACATTTATTTCCTTCTCTAAGAATATGACAAAATTGAACCTTGAGGTTCTTAGTTTTGTTTTTAATCTTGGTAATAAAAGGAACTATACTCAATGGACACTTCATCTTCTCATTCAACACTTTAATAATAGTTAAAGAATCTGACTCCACAATTAAACCTTCATTAATAATAGAGGAACATAGATCAATGGATTTAAGAACTGATAAAGCTTCTACAATCACATTCGAACCAACACCAAAGCTGCAAGAAAAGGCTTTAATGAACTTCCCTTTAGAATTTCTTGAAACCCCTCCTCCTCCCATTGGCCCTGGATTACCTTTACAACTTCCATCAACATTTGTTTTGAACCAATTATCTTCAGAAGGTCTCCATTGAACTAGTTTGAAAGACTTTTTTTACAATTGCTGAACCATCATAGATTAGAGGTTTATATCAAGTCCTCAAAATGCTTCCAAATCGCCCTAGCAAACACACTCTAGCAATACAAGTGTTTAGTAGATTCATTGTTTAGGTCAAGGCAGAACCACATTTGGAAGGGAACCTAATTCTAACTATCATAATAACTGTATCCACTGGAAGGCAGTCTTGCATTAGCCTTATAAGAAATAATGAAATTTTAGAGGGAATTATCTTATTCGAAATGAAAGTGGTAGTTCAGAAGTGAGTTTTGACATTCCTAAAAATATTTCGTGCTGAGCTCAACTTAAAAGATCCATCATAAGAAGGAATCCAAACCATTTTATCACAATTATTATTACCCATGACCTCCACTTTAGAGCATGTAGAAGAAAAGTTATAAGGCGTCAAACTGTTAATTTTGTTATGATCCCATTCTCCATTTCTATCCAGTAGCTCAAAATTTTTGAGTGAGTTTGAAATACCTGTTGAATCAAAAGACTAATACCTGTCCAGTTATACCATTTAGCATTTATATTTCCCTTCTCAATGATCCATTTACTATTTTTCTCTGATATCTCTCAATTTGACACCATTCTTCTCCAGGTATGAGATCCCCTCGAAGCCTTTGCTACCACAGGATGATTAATCCTATAGTATTTTTGAAGCATAAAATGGCCCAAGAGAGATTTTTTCTTCCTAAACTTCCACCATAAGTTCAGACTAAAAGCTTCCATTATATCCTTTAATTCTCTAAAACCAACACCACCCTCCTCAATTTTGCACCATAGGTCCTTCAATGCAATCCAGTGGTATTTGTTTCTATCTTCCTTTGATCCCCATAAGAAATTAACCATTATTTGTTCAATGACCGCTAACACTTTCTTTGGAGGTTGCATAGCAGCCATGGTATATATGAGAATATATTAGAGCACATGTTTTATGAGGGTAATCTTTCCCCCACTAAGATAATCTTAGCCTTCCAACCATCAAATTTACTTCTAATTCTAGCAATTAAGCTTTCAAAAAGAGAGTATTTCAGCATTTTTCAAAAATAGGGCATCCTAGGTACAGAAAAGGAAGTTTTTTAATGGGCATATGAATAATCTCAGATATTTTCTTTGATTTAGCATTGATTATCATTTTGGAGAAGTAAAGAGAACTCTTTGACTTATTAACTTCTTGACCAGAAATTGGTTCATACCTGTTCAACACCTTCTTCACTTGTTTGATGGCTTTAACACTCCCATTTGAGAATATGATTAGGTCATAAGCATAGGAAAGATGAAATACCATAGCACAACTGGATGGGAGTTTAAAGTTGGGAATTTTTGGGGATTTGAAAGCTTTGTCTTGATTCCTGCTAAGAACTTTAGCACATATGATAAATAAGGCAGGAGATAGTGGATCTCCTTACCTTAATCCCTTGAAAGATTTGAAAAATCCACATGATTACCCATTGATCATAACTAAAAAAATTTTGTTAGAAATAATTTTCCAAATCTAATCTAACCATACCTCATTGAACCCAAATTTCCTCATGAATTTAATCAAAAATAGCCAAGACAATTTGTCATATGCTTTCTGCATATCAATCTTCATATCTACATTGCTTCCTTAATTCTTGAGTTGATTATGGATATTTGTTCTTGAGTTAAAAGAATATTAACCACAATACCTCTATCTTTAACAAAAGAACTTTGATTTGGGGAAATGAATTTTGGGAGGATAGATGATAGTCTAGAGGCTAGAATTTTAGAGATGATTTTGTTAAAAAATGTACATAAGCTTATAGGTCTGAATTTTTAAAAAGATTGAGGATTTTCATTTTTGGGAATATGAATAATGATATTGGATGTGAAGAATTGAGGAAAATCCAAGCCACTGAAAAAGCCTTCTGTAGCTTTGCATACATTAACAGCAATGATATCCCAGGCTGAAGTGAATTTTTTTCCAGTGAAGATATCCATACCTGGAGCACTATACCCACTTAGATACCAAATTTTTTCTTTTATCTCCTCCATAGATGTCTTATCAGTAATCACAACATTGTCTTCTTTATTAATCAGAGCCAAAATCACATCCATAAATTCCTCATCATCAGTTCTGATGACATCCACACCAAGCAAAGACTGGAAAAATCTAAGGCCTTCATTTTTAATCATCTGTTGGTCATCAATCCAATCATCTTCTTCATTTCTGATTTTATGAATGAAACTTTTTTGTCTTCTGTCTTGGACTGACTTATGGAAAAATTTAGAGTTTGTATCTCCTTCTTAAGCCCACTTGCATTTATACTTTTGTCTCCAAAATTGCTCATCCATTTTTAGATAGTAAGTTAACTTGGCTTGACATATATTCATCTCCTCCCTTTTAGCATTTGTGGGAACACTCTCAAACAACATTTCACTTTTAAAGGTTTCATCCTTAGCATCTGAAGTGTTCTAAAATAAATTCCCATAATTATCTTTATTCCATCCCCTAAGACCTTCTCTAAGATTCTTCATATTATTTTCCAGGCAGTACATTGGTTACCACTGGTGAAGTTAATCGAAGTTTCTTTAATGAATGAAAGGTAAGTAGGGTGAGATTCCAAGAAATTTTGAAAGACAAATCGAGTGGGGTATTTATTAATTCCAATAGACAAAGAGAGCAACATAGGAGAATGGTCTGAGGAAGTTTTCTTAGATGATCAGCAAACACCTTTGAAAACATCAATTTACCATTAACATTCATCAGCATTTTATCAATCCTCTCCCAAATAGCCTCATTTACCTCCCTTTTATTACACCAAGTGAATCTAGATCCCAAGAAACCTAGATCAATCAAACCATTTGTATCCATACATATATTATAGTCTTCAACATCATTCATATCAGAAGTAAGGCCTCCAATCTTGTCAATAAAGGTGGATACTGTATTAAAATCTCCTCCTACAAACCAAGGTTCACAAGTTTGGATCGAATTCAGATACTCCCATAGCTCTTCCCTATCTCTTCTAGTGCATTTTTCATAAACTAAGGAAACTTGAAAAGGCTTACTTAGAAAAGGATGAAATAAAGATAAGGTTAGGCATTAGGGAATTTAAGAAATTAAGTTTTCAGAGATGTAATAAGAAAAAAAGCACCATATTGAGTTGGCTTCATTTGCAATTGCATCTTGAAAGCCAAACTTAATGAGAAATTCCTCCAATCTAGACCGATCCACTTTAGGTTCTAGACAAACCAACATCACCAAGCTATGCATTTTTAGAAAATTTTGATTCTTATACTAGCTCCCTTGTTTCCAATACCCCTCATATTCCAAATCATGATTTTAATCATTTAAAATTAGTTTTAGGGATAGTCTTAGACGAAGACCTTAATAATTTCTTATCTGTGATTTCAATGGTTTTTTGCATTACCTTCTTCTTTTTGTTATTTGAGACCTGTGTTCATTCTTCTTTAATTTTGGCTGTAGTGTCCCCCTCAGAAGGAATATACCTAAGGGGTAAATGGAAGTTATGAATCATTTCACTTTCTACCATACATGCATCCATGCCAACTTCTTCAGCACCATCAGTCTTCTCATATGTTTCTATATCAACATCCTTATTTGTCTCCTTTTGTTGTTGTATGACTATATTTTCTTGGTTCTCCACAACTATTACAAATTGATTGTGAGCTTCTTGGGGAATCTCCTCATCTAGACTTTGAATTAATTATCCATCTTCTATACCTTTATTATCTGGTGCTCTGACATATGAGGTATCTGTAATTTCCCATCTTCTATATCTTCATTATCCGTCTTTGGCATATCAGGTATCTTTACCTCAGAGAATTTCTTCTGAACCCATTCTTTTGTTGACATTTTTCCTTTGTCTTTGACTTGGTTTTCTTTCCCCCCTTCACGTTCTTTTTAAATCTCACTTTGAATAGTCTTCTTGGGTCCTTCTTGTTTTTTCGTCATTAAACATTCTTTTCTTTCATGGCCTTTTTTGGAGAAAGTATTACAGAATAGGGGAATTCCTTTATACTCACATCTTTTCCAGAATCCTTTTCCTTCATTTCCATATCCTATATAAACTCTATGAGTTAGAGTTTTGGTTAGGTCAATATCTATGCATACCCTTGCAAGGCTAAGTCTTGTTAACTCTGCTGTAGGGATGTAAATTTTTAGAGGATTGTCAAAAGCACTTGCAAACGAGAAAATACTAGATTTATTGTAAATATGCAAATTATATGGCCACTTAAAGACTCACATTAGATATCTTTTAATGTACCAAGTTTCACGTAACCATATTCTCAAAAAGTCTCCTTCATTGTAACATCTAATCAAAATGTATTAAACATCAATTACTTCAATATCATATGCAGCGTTGAAATCCATAATGGCAAATACCTTATTTATATTGTCGACAGTAGGGCGACCATGTGAGAACTTACCTACGAGTGTGTATTTGAAAGGTTCTGAGAGTTTATTGATATCTTCCATTTAGAAGAATATGGTTGGCTCTCTTCTATATGAATTCACCTCCTTCAAGTTAACTTTGGAATCAGTCTCTGTTTTGTGAACAATCTCATCAAAAGATTTGTTCACTTTTGCGTTCTTCATAAGGGTTCCAAGAGGATTATGATTAGGTTTTAATGTGCCAGCCTCCAAAGTGGAGGCTTCATGAGTGGCCATGCACTAGGGTTAAGTAATCGCCAGGAGAGAGAGACAGAGAGGCATAGAGGTAAAGATAATCCTTGTGGGAATTTTTTATTTTTTTAATCCTGACCTTAAAACGAACTAATTGCAATAATATGAGAGTAATAAAAGTAGTGCATGTAAGATCCATTGCCCATGAGGAATTTTTTTAGGATGAAAAAATGATGAGTGTGCACGGGAAAGGGCCGCGAGTGAATAATAATCACGTCGTGAAGGCCACCATTTGAAAAGCACCTGCAAAACAAATTAAGACAATAAAAAGTGAAATATGCCAAAATTTGGGCCAATATATTTTCTCTAAGTTGAGAACTTAGAACTTCATTAGAAAAATAAAAAGTTTATTATATATGAGGGAGCTTGGTTAGAAATAAATCAATGGGTTTGCACGTCCTTTGAAAAATTCTTGAAACGACATTAAATAGTCTTGGACTTTATTGGTGTGAAAATCGCTTAGGCTTTGATTTGTCGATTTGATTGAGATGATGTCATCTAAATTCAACAATTTTACACCTAAGGATGATTTTGATTCTCATTCGTTAGGTGTACACAAATTCATCGTGCACATATGCTTTATTGAGTTTTATTTCCTATTGAATTTGTTTGCACGCATTCATTCCGTTTCCATAATTTGGTTGTCTTAATGTAAATTCACAGTGTGTGATTTTTGTTGCATATTTTGTGAGAAATGTTTTGAAAAATCTAAAATAGTTTGTGGAAGCCTTTGAGTTATTCCTTTTCACGAGTGTAGTTTGATTAATATTTTCTACGCATGTCGTGACACTCAATGTTTAGCTTTGTTTATTCTTTTCCTTGTCTATTTCGGACAAACAAAATAGTTTAGAACTAATTATGATTTTATGAGGGAGTTTGTAGTATGGGAAGATTTGATTATTGGTTAATTTATTCTTATATCATTTCAAACTCGATACGCCACGAAGGTATTTGTTTCTTGTCTCATGTGTGTAGGTACAATTGAAGATCATGTTGCACACCCCTAATGATGACAAAGAAATTTTGGAGATTTGACGACTTTGAAGATTTTGAAGAAAGTGTTTTGAAGTCTTGCTGATTATTACCTTTTCACTTTTGGGTTCATGGGAGGGTATTAGATTTGTATATTCATTTTGATTTGATAATTCAGATATTTTTTATGTTATACTGGCATAGACATAGGGGAATATTTGTAAGGACATGTTTTATATTGTCCGGTTTACATTAGATATGTCGTATACAACTCAGTCTGTTCAACCATTATGAAGAATGGAAAAAAAGAAGAAAAAATATTTTTGAACAGAACGAGCTTATTCGCCTAACTGGAAAGAGCGAACTGATGGTCCGGATCAGTTCGCTGTGCCGCATCAACTTTTTTAAGTTGTCTATAAATACCTAGTTCAGGAGTCCTTTTATTTTAAGACTTGGTGAGAACGTTTTTGAGAGAACTATTACTACAATTCTTCAACTTTTTGTGTCCCAAACACAGTTTTGATTCACACAAAACATCCCATATACTTTTGTGAATAATTTAGAGCCCTAGATACAACTTTGGTAAAGCTTCTCTTATAGAGAGGGTAAATCTACGGCTGACGGCTGTGTGTCATTGGGAGTGCTTGAGGGTGTTCCTTATTGAAGATAGGATTGTGTGTTCTTGTGGGTTCGCTGTGGTTGATCCACTAGTGATTCTAGACTGCGTGTCTATGTGCATGTTCGCGGATATTCATTGCAAATTTCATTGTAATCCTTGTAAGTTATGATTTACTGTTGATAGTAAAATAAAAGGTTTTGCCTGAAATGAATTTTCACTAAAATCTGTGTGTCATCAATTCATATTTTATGATGGTTTGATTTGAACACCTAGATGCATGTTTTAGGGATGAATTAAAAGTGGAATTTATTTGTTTAAAAAATTGACTCCAATTAAATAAGGTTAAATTCTTAAGCTTCAATTGTGGATTTTGATTCCTTGACTTTGAACTAGTTTCAAAGTGAGGAATATGTTCCTTATGAACTCAGAAGCTTTGGTATAGTGGTCATTTTTAAAAGTTCATATGTTTTAAGCCTCAATTGTTCGAAAGTGTTTTCCGTTTCAGGAAAAAAAAATCAAATTCTCCATAACCAGACCACCTCAATCCTGTAAACCAAAACCAAATCCTTCATTAAGATAAAAGAAACGTAACCATATCCATGAAACTCTTTGATATATTCAGTAAATCTTCGAAAGTTTGGTCAATTTTTTTGAAAAACACACAATATTGGTAACTTGATGAATAATGAACCTCTATCCATGAAACTTATATTTTGGGATTCCTTATGAAAAATTAGGTTGGATTGGTTCAGGAATTATCTCAAATAGTTTAGAAAATCAGGATTTATTTAAGGTCAAAGGTTTTCAACCCTTAGGTCAACTATCGAAAGGTAGAAGATGAACGCTTCAATATGAACCATTGACCAAGCGCACGAGTGCATGTGGACAGTCAGTTTTTTTTAATTTTTTTTCCAATATTTTTTTTATGTTCAAAATGGTATAAGGTAGGGTTGTGTTTGGTCAAGTCTAGCCAAAGTTATGAAAAATTAGGGTTTTAGGTTTAAATTTTTTTCTTTTAATTGCAAATTGGCCCATCCTCAAATTTTCAAGTTATGAATTTTAACCCCAACTTTTTCATACATCTACTTTGATAAATTTTGAGTCAAACAGTCTTCTGAACCCAGTTTCAAATTTGACCTTGAGCCTTAGACTTTAAAGCCTCTAAGATATTTACATGTTTGCCCCTAAACTTTAAAAAACACAGTTTTCTTTGTAAATTTTACCAACACTGTATTATTATCAATTACACTTCATTACAAAAGTGTTTATGTACTGATAATCAAGTCGCAGACTCTCTCGATCGCCTCTTCAATCACCTTTAAGTACGTGAAATGCTACATGATAACAGGTTAGAACTACGGCGTCGTGTGAAAACGTCTGTCATTATTTTCGAGTCTCACCTCTATGCAAGAAAATACCTAAACTATAGCTACACTTTTTACGGGAGTATAATGGCCAGTCCAGGTATCGAATCCACGGGGAATGTTGCTAGATGTTAGTTGATTTATTATTTTAGGAATAAAGTGTAAAAGATGAAAGTTATAACAAAAGATAAATTTAGGCATGTGTTTAAACTAAGATTAAAAAAAGCAATGAAAACTATAGGTTGAGAATAATATCCCCCACCTCGAATTAATAAGTATAAATGGTTACACGGGAAGACAAGTTTATCAAGATTAAATCTCATTTTCACAATCAATTAAATATAGACTCGTCACCCCCTAAATTGTTGTAAAAGCTTAATTGATTTTGAAGCCAATAAATATCCCCGAGATTACACATACAATGTCACAAATACGACGTATACATGATATACACCGTAAAATCTCCTAGCGTAACATAAAAAATGACCTCACCCATTTAAACTCATAAAATCCATCACCAAAGAAACGAAACCCATTAATCGAAGGTGAGTTCAATCAATTTTAACCTAAAAAAAATTAGCTACAAAGCATTGTAAATGCTCTGAAAGTAAATGAAATCATGTAAAGGAAACAGATAAATCTAGTTAACAAAGAAAGAAATGTACAATAGAAGCTTAAATAGAGGAGGAAGAAGAAGATGAATAGTGATGCTTACAAACCTAAATGTGTGAAACCCTGAGAGAGAGAGAGAAGAGGAGCTCGCCAAACTAAAACCTAAAACTAACCTAAAAAACTAGACATCTTACAAAATAAATCGACTTACATATATATTGTAAGTTGGTAAAAAGAAAAGGAGAAAAAAACAAATAGGAAATCACACAATATCTGTAGGGCCCGATCGACTGGGACTAAGGGGCCGGTTGACTGGGGGTATAGAATAAGCCCCAGTGCCTTCCATCATAGGCATAATATGAAATGTCAATCGATCGGGGTTTGGACGTCGGTCGACTGGTGCTCTATTTTCTTAGGCCCTTTGGTCTTAATAAGGGAGGAAAGATGTAATACATAATCAACTATAACTGCATCATTCGAACACGAAACAACATGCCATTTATAGCCACATGAAGATAACTCAACGGACTACGTTTTCAGGGAGTTTCTCTAGTCGGGACATGAAGAGTGGAAAGTCTAAAATGCCCTTGAAGTTGTATCAGATGATAGAACTTTATCAAAATGCAACCACATGCTCCGTTAAGAGTTCCAAAACCACCTGATCCCATAAACATTTGGAATAAATCTTTTGCAAGTGTCCTCATGAACAACTCTTCTAAAGAACTAGAACTTAAGGCACCAACAACATTCAAGGGAGAACCCATAGTACTTTTCTTAGAATATGATATTTCATCTCTTCCGGAACCATTCAAATATTCCATAATTAGTAAATTTTGCATGGAAGACCTCCTATTGAGTCCATTCGAAAAACATATTAAACATTTTCTTTAAAATCATCCTTCTCAATAGGTTTATTAGACTCAAACCATATCCTTGTTAGACTAAATTGTGAGGAAGATTATGCCAGATTATGGCTCAGAGATCAGTGGAATATAGGTAGACATCCAATGCAGAATTTTAAATGGACTGTTGATTTAAACCTGATGAAGAAAGTTTGATTCTTCTTATATGGATAAACCTACCCAAATTGCCTATTCATTTTGAGAGTACGCTCTTGTTCAATTGAATAAACTTATTTAACTAAAACCAATTTTAATCACCAATTTTAAATAAAATCCTAAATCATGCATATAGTTGTGATTGAGAAATAATAAACACAGTTAAGCATATGAACTATCATAAACACAATCTTGAGGAAAAATCCCCCAAAGGGGAAAAACCTTTTATTTCACTATGAGTTTGTAACAACTTACATACACATGGAAATACAGTTTTTTGACACACGAAAACCCTCAGGTGTCGGTTCGTTGTCGTCGGCAAGACATCTCTCAAGAGCTCTAAGGTCAGCAATGGAGATAACCTTCTTCTCCATAAGATTTCCTCCAAGAATGGTTACTATGACTGAAAAGGGTTTAGAGTGAATCTCAAGGTGTTTGGCATTGAAAAAAACTGAAGACTTGATGATGTAGGACTCTCAAAATCGTTCTTCTAAAGTCTTAAATAAAAATCCTCCCGAAATAGGTATTTATAGAAAAAAATAGATTTTATGAGTCGACACGCCGAACTTGTTTGGTTTGTCCTTTATAAAAGGTGAACCGATTAAATTTTTAAGTAGCGAGGCCAAACTTCTAGCAAAAATCGAACCGGTTCACTTTTAACCGAATCGGTTCAATTTTTAGAACCACAAAATTCTTCTTTCTTCCTTTCTTCATAGTATGTAATGAGACCACATGGAGAACGATTGAACCGGTAATGATGCACATTTAGATAATGAAGATGATGATAGTGAGATGATTATGCATGACACTAAGGATTCGAATAGAGGTCATTATGGATGAACGTGTTACAACGTGTCGAATGTAACAGTATACGACATACTTGTTGAGATCCAGGACAACAAAAAAAATCCTAGATTCTATACGGATATTTATTAAAACTTTTCTTTACAAATATCCCCCCATGTCTGTCGTTACCTACATAAAAAATATCCGAATTATGTTACCCAAACTTAAAACAAATGACATACAATTTAATATCCCCATAACCCCCAAAACTGGAAATACTAAATGGCATGTCTTCGACACAAATCTTCAACATATTCAATTCTTTAGGACAAATCTTTCTCCGTTATCATTTGGGTGTGCAAAAATAATCCTCAATTTGGTACCTACACACATGAGACAAGAAATAGATACCCGTGACGTGAAACAGTTTGAAATATAATGATAAGAAAAAATAAATATCAATTAAGCTCAAAAAAATCATTGTATAAGCAAACACATATCTCCCCCATAATTCGTTCTCCCCCTTTTTATGATGTCCCCAAATAGACCGATATGAAGAACAGTAATGAATGCAAATGGAGAATGTCACAAGGTAATAAACTTTTACCTTTTTAATTGTTCAAAATTTTTGTCACAAAATATACAACAAAAATAACATCATGAAGGAACACGAAAATAACCAAGCTAGTGATAACGGAAATGTAGGTATGCGAACAAATTCGATAGAAACATCAATGCATACAAACATAACATATGTGCACGATGAATTTCAGATACTTCTAACAAATGAACTCAACATCTTCCTTAGGTGTAAAAATGGTGGAATTATAAAAAAATGACTCAATCAAATCATGAAATCAAAGTTCAAAGTGATTTCCACACCAATAACGGCCAAAACTATGAAACGCTATTTCATGACTTATAAGGATGCGCAAAACCGTTTTATATTCCATCCAAACTCCATCATAAATAATGAATCTTTTTATATTTCTATTGAGGTGATGAAACTAAAACTTAATGGCCAACTTTTTAGCATACCTTTCTTTTGAATGCCTTTACATTTTTTTGGGGTTCTTTTCAACCTCTTTGGACCTCGGCTTTTGTTTTTGACTAACTTTTTCTAGGTCTGATTCAAATGGTGGCTTAGTCGCAAAGGATAAATGAGTACCTTTAGCAGCCCTTCCCCCAGTTTTCAAATTCACACACACTCGCTGCAACAGTTATTACTTGCACTACTTTTCTTATCAAGTTTTATCGCATTTGGTTCATTGTATAGACAAAATTGAGATGGAAACACTCAAACCAACATGTGATAGACAAGTATAATACTCAAATAACAACGTGCCCGTGTGCAATAAAGGCGATAATGAGCCAAACATGTAGAAATTTATCACTAATCGCATCTCAATGACTCCAAACAATGTAAAGCACGTGGATGAAATGACGTAGCATCTCAAATCACTATCAAACAGTTACGTGGAATATTGAAATGAAGTGGTGACTTTGGCTATCTTAAATGTTCATCCATAAAGGTGAAAACAAAATAAAAAACTCTTTTTTTTTAATTTTAATAAAAGGAAAATCTTTTTGGCGTTTTGAATTTTTTTATCAAAAACAAAATCTTTTTTGGATTTTTCAATTAAAAAAAAATAGAAAATCATTTTGTATTTTTTCTAAAAAAATTAATAAAAAAGATAACACTGACACAAATGATACAAATAATACAGTCTAATAAATAGGAATAAAATGATAAGAGCATGAAAATGCATTATAACCTAGACATGGAACAAACGCTTAGTCAACTATGCACATTCCTAAAGACTTCCTAAGACTCTCGAATCTAAGGGATTCTAAAGGCTTCGTGAAGATATCGGCTAACTGGAGGTCGACAGACACAAAACTCATGAATACGACCTTCTCTTTTACTAACTAATGAATAAAGTGCTCATGTATCCTAATTTGCTTTGTGCGCAAATGCTGGAATGGATTGCAGGATATGTGTATCACGCTCGTTCTATCATAGGAAATAGTCATGGTGTCTTGTGATATTCCATAATCCTGCAGCATCTGCTCCATCCCCAGAAGTTGCATGCAACAACTCCCAGCGGCTATGTACTCAGCCTCTGCAGTGGACAAATAGATGGAGTTTTGTTTCTTGCTTAACCAAGAGATAAGAGAAGAACCAAAATAAAAACACCCACCAGAAGTGCTCCTACATCCATCTGCATCCCTGACCCAATAGCCATCAAAATAGGTGGATAAACAATCATAGGTATCAAAGGAATACCAAATTCCAAATGAGAAAGTCCCACTCACACATTTGATAATACGTTTAAGATTGAGTAAGTATGACTCTTTCGGGGATGCCTGATATCACGCACAGACTCCAACACTAAAGGCGATGTCGGGACAACTGGTAGTCAAGTAGAGAAGACTGCATATTATACTCCAATATAAGGCTTTCTCTACGTCCTTGCCTGAAGTGTCCTTAATAAGATTAATTAAGGTACTCATCGGGGTACGTACGTGCTTAGCGGAGTCTAAACCAAATTTCTTCACAAGGTCTCTAGATGTAATGACCCTTATTTTTGAGAAATTATTTTAATATAATTTGCCATGTGAGGTGATTATATAAATAATGGAAGTTGGAGTAAATATTATTCTAAGTGATTTAAAAGATAATATTTACTAAATTTTTCATATTTACTGTTAAGCGAACGTAAATAGCATTATGTTATTGTTGATACCAAAATTAATATGCTGATATGGACGAATAATACGAAGACACGTGTCAATCTACATGGCACAATAGCAACGAGGAAGTTCATTTCCCCTACCAACTCATGTTCTCTCCGAGCAACGAGGATACACCGAGGAACTTTAGTACTCCGAGGTACTCTAGCACTCCGAGGAACTCTTGAGCAACGAGCAACTAAGGTGGTCCGAGCTGCATCTTGGCCGTATCATTAATTGCCAGATAATCAACAGTTCAACTATTCATTGAATGTTTATCATCTTGACGCACACGCTGCATTAAATGTATTACCCTTTCATATGTATATCATTTAATGTATCAACCCTTTCATGTATAGCCTAAGGGATATAAATACCTTGTATTACCCTCATTCAGGGGGACCGGAATTTCTGGAGAGAACTTGTACTCGAGAATTCCCAAACACTCAGCAATAACATAACAGTGGACGTAGGCCATTCATATAAGGCTGAACCACTTTAAAATTCTTTGTCTCATTTTATTTATCTGTGATTGAAAGCGATCTAATTTTTTACATCAACAGATTGGCGCCGTCTGTGGGAACGATTGTTACTATCATTTTTCACCAAAAATTATTCATCATCAATGGCGGATAATCCAGAATCTAGCAATCGAAACGCTGAAAATGCTGGAAATCCTTCAAATCCCTCTGCACCTCCAGATCTAGCCGGGATTATGACGAATCTGGCTCAAGGACAAACCGCCATGCAAAAAACAATGAGGCAACTCATACAAACCCTTCATGGCGGTGCACCTGCACGTTCAGGACAACAAAGTGGTCAGAGGCAAACTTATTTACTTTCTTCACGATCCAGGCGTACTGAGTCACGTCGTAATGAGGAGTCTGATGATTTCTCTTATCAACCTGGGCGAACTTCATCAATAAGGGCTATAGATACTGATCAATGTATAACTCTCTCTCCAGAAAGACCTAGTGCCTTAGAAAGACTAAGTAGGGTGTCTCCTTTCAGTCGATTAGGCCCTAGGAGGAATAGGAGTCCACCTAAGACCATGTCGAGGAGTTTTCGACTACCATCAGATCTAAGAGAAAGATCAGCACAATCACGACCAGTTGCTCGTCAAGATAGATCTCAAGAAGCTACCTCAGAACGATCAATTGCTCTAACCAATAGTCCCGAGGAAGGAAATGAAGCGTTTAAAGGATCTCTCCAACGGTTGGAGGATAAATTGGGAGAAATGGCCAAGGCAAAGAACCCCCTACAACGAACTTTTGTTCGAGGAACAGCTTTTGTACAGGCCATTGTGAATTTCCCTACACCTTCAAAGTTCAAAGCACTTGTAGTGACCCCCAAATATGATGGAAAGACAGATCCTGTTCTTCACATAGAGCAATATCAAGCTGCTGCCGACATCTTTGTCGTCCCCGACGAGATGAGATGCAGAGCATTCTCAGGAACTCTTACTGGAGCCGCCCAGATATGGTACAACAATATTCCTCAGGGTAAGATTTCAACTTTCTTTCAGTTGGCCGAGTTGTTTATTGGCAATTTCTGTTTTGGAGCAAAGCCAGTAAAACGAGTAGCACACTTGTTAAGTGTTAGACAAAAATCTGGTGAGAGTACTAGAGATTACATAACTCGTTTCAATAACGAGAAGCTGGAAGTCATAGATTACGAAGAAAAGACAGCAATCACCGCCTTGATGAGTGGGTTGTTGCCTAATAAATTGTATTACACCTTGGCGAAAGATCCATCTAGAACTATGTCAGAGTTGATGGCAAAAGCGGCCAAAATCATGAATGCCGAGGAGGCTATGGCTGCAAAGAAGAATATGGATAAAGAAACCAAGGTGGAAGTCGACAAATCTAAGAAGAAAGAGCATAAAAGCAATGGTGGAGATAAACATTCCAAGAATAAATGGGAAGTCATGAAGAAGTACGATAATTATACTCCATTGAAAATGGGTATTAATCATGTCTTGGAAGAAATCAAGAACAACGAGGAGGTAAAATGGCCAAAGAAACTGAGATCAGACCCTGATTCGAGGAGTAGAGATAAATATTGCGAGTTTCATAAAGATCATGGTCACATGACCAAAAACTGCATAGCTCTTCAGAACGAGATTGAAACACTCATCTGAAGAGGAAAACTAGCAAAATATGTTGATCAGGGAAGTGAAAGAAAAAATAATGATCGAACTAGAGAAAGGTCTAGATCTCCTCGTCGTGCAGATGAGAATAAGAAGAGGGACCACGAAGATGATCCAGATGAAGACCCCAATCTTCCCAAGAAGCCAAGGCAGCCAGAACGAGAGGTATTTTCCATACGTTTTGTATCATTTGATTGTAATGTTATTACAGGAGGAGATGCAGGAGGAGGAGACCTTACTGCAGAAAGAAAATCTTACCTCGGAGAGGCTCAAGCTTGTTCATATATTCAGTGAATAAATCTGGCCGAGGACGATCGTCCGAGGAAGGTAAACAAAGAGAAGTTGGTCATTGGATTTTTAAAAAACGACCTGGCAGGTGTCCTTTATCCTCATGACGATCCTCTGGTGATCAAAATGATGATGAAGGAAGTAGTGATTTCAAGGGTGTTGGTAGACAATGGAAGTTCGGCAGACATCATGTACTATTTATGCTTTGACAGCTTGAATCTGAAATTATCTCAATTGGAACCGTATCACAGACCCCTCCTGGGTTTTGCTGGCGAGAAAGTTTTTCCACTTGGGACGATCAAGTTGGATATATTCATTGGAACTTGGCCTGCTTGTCGAACAGAAAGAATACGCTTCTTTGTGATGGATAAGAATGTGCAGTCAGCCTACAACATCATCATGGGAAGAGTTGGTTTGAAGAAGTTCCATCTACAGTGCATCAATGCTTAAAATTCCCAACAAACTTTGGAGTAGGAGTTGTGAAAGGTGATCAAAAAGTAGCTCAGGAATGCTATTATTCATCTGCCAAGCAAGAGGAGCTTGAGGAATCAAGGAAAAAGACTACTACCTACCAGGTGGAAAAAGATACAGAGATTGAAACTCTCGATCCCAGAGATGAATCCCAACTTGTAAAAGGACAGGTGGTGGAATCTACAGAAAATGTTATTCTGGACGACGAGCACCCTGAACGAGTAACCCAGTTAGGTTCATCGTTGGATGCTTCAATAAAATAGGAGTTGATAACTTTCTTGAGAAATAGGAAGAAAACTTTTGCATGGAGTCATGAAGACATGCCAGGAATAGATCCAAACTTCCTATGTCATGAGCTCAATGTGAATAAGGAGATCAAGCCTATAAAGCAGAGAAGAAGGGTATTTAGCCCCGAGAAGAATCAAGCTATTCAAGAGGAGGTCGACAAGCTCCAAAAGGCTCAATTCATTGAAGATGTGAAGTATCCGGACTGGTTGGCAAATGTGGTGATGGTAAAGAAGAAAAACAATAAATGGAGAATGTGTGTTGATTTCTCTGATCTCAACAAGGCTTGCCCAAAAGATCATTTCCCATTGCCCTGAATTGACCAGCTAGTTGATGCTACATCGGGGCACGAGCTGCTAAGCTTCATGGACGCTTACTTTGGCTAAAACCAGATCAAGATGAAACCTAAAGACAGGGAAAGTACTTCTTTTATTACCCCTAGGGGTACTTATTGTTATAATGTTATGCCTTTTGGTTTGAAAAATGTAGGAGCGACATACCAGCGGCTGATGAACAAGGTTTTTTCCGAGCAAATCAGTTGCAATATGGAAGTCTATGTCGATGATATGCTGACAAAAAGCAAGAAAGCTGCTGATCATCTAGTTGATTTAAGACAGACTTTTGATCAACTGGATAAATACCAAATGAAGCTCAACCCGACGAAGTGTACATTTGGAGTACGAGAAGGAATGTGTCTCGGGTACATTGTTAACCAGCAAGGCATTGAGGCAAATCCAGAAAAGATCAAAGCTCTTTTAGGGTTGCGATCTCCAACGACAAAGAAAGAAGTGCAGAGCCTTGCAGGACGAGTTGCAGCGCTCAACAGATTTGTATCTCGAGCAACAGATAGATGCCTACCATTCTTCAAAACACTTCGAAAAACTTTCGAGTGGAATGAGGAATGTGAAAAAGCTTTTCAAGACTTGAAGAAATATCTGGGAACATCTCCACTGTTGTCAAGGCCAATAACGGGAGAAAAGTTGTACTTATACCTGGCAGTATCAGAGCATGCAGTCAGCTCGACATTGATCAGATTGGAGAATGGAGTCCAGAAGCCAATTTACTACACAAGTAAGGCTTTCCGAGGTGCAAAGATCAGGTACCCAAAGCTGGAAAAATTGGCATTAGCATTAATTGAAGCAAGTAGAAGAATGAGGCCATATTTCCAGGCCCATACCATCGTCGTTTATACCGACATGCGATTGAGACAAGCCCTTCATAAGCCAAAAAAGTCAGGGAGACTGATGTACTGGGCAATAGAGCTCGGTGAATATGATATTGTGTATGAACCCAGATCATCATTGAAAGGGCAAGCTGTAGCAGATTTTATAGCAGTGTTTACATATCCTGATACCCCCGAGGAACAAAAGTCGATCACTGACCAACCTGTGGATGTTACAGGATCAACAGACATAAGTCCATATCAACTCCGGTTGGTAAAAGGGCTTCTGGATGTAGAAAGATCATCAAATTCAAACCCAGACCAACTCCAGTTGGTAAAAGGGCGAGAAGAGATGGTCGACGCGACGAGGAGCGAAAATTACCAGGGGAGGATGAAAAGAAACAACAGATATTTCATCGAGGAACTCTGTCAGAAAAGAAATTTGAAGATGAGTTACCTACATGGAGATTATATGTAGATGGGTCATCTTGCACAGCAGGTTGTGGAGCAGGGATTGTTTTAAAAACCCCAGACGAGATCGACATAGAATATGCCTTGCGATTTCAATTCAAAACCTCCAATAATGAGGCTGAGTATGAAGCCATGATAGCAGGTCTTAATTTAGCAAAAATTATGGAAGCACAACAAGTGATAGTATTCAGTGATTCCCAATTAATTGTGAATCAGATGATGGGAACATATGCGGTTAAAGGAGAATTAATGGTCAAGTATCATGCAAAGGTGATGGAATTGCTGGCAGAATTTGACGCCATTCAGTTGATCAGAATACCCAGAATAGAAAATGCACAAGCAGATGCACTGGCCCGACTAGCATCAGCTACTCGTACCGAGCTGCGAAGAACGATACCAATTGAAGTACTGGAAAGTCGGAGCATAGATGAAAAACTGACGATGAATGTTATTACCCTTGATTTAGGACCATCTTGGATGGATCCCATCAGGGCATATATTGAAGAGGGAGAATTGCCAGAGGACAAGCTCGCGGTAAAGAAATTGAAGTTTAAAGCTGCTCGGTATGTACTAACTAATGGTGTTTTGTATAGACGAGGAATTATGGTAGGTTTGCAGAGATGTGTACACCCCTCCGAAGTGAAATAATTGATTGAAGAAATCCATGAAGGGTCTTGTGGAGCACATGTGGCAGGTCGGACACTTTTGCTGAGGGTGATGACTCAAGGATACTACTGGCCGACGATGAGGGCTGATTGTATAGCCTATGCTAAGAAATGTGACAAGTGCCAACATTTTTCCTCCATCCGACGAACTCCACAAGAATTGTTGACACCCATAACTTCCCTTTGACCATTTTCCATGTGGGGAATTGATTTAGTTGGACCATTGCCGACCACCCGAGGAAGATTCAAGTACCTCGTCGTCGCAGTAGATTATTTTACTAAGTGGGTAGAAGATGAACCCCTTATCGATATGACGTATGAGAAGGTATACCAGTTTGTTTGGAAGAATATCATCTGTAGATATGGTCTCCCTCATGCCTTCATCATAGACCATGGAACACAATTCGATAACGAGGAGTTTGCTGCATATTGTCAACAATCAAACATCCTAAAGACCCATTCAGCACCAGATCATCCTCAAAGCAATGGGCAGACTGAGGTGACAAACAGAACACTACTAAATGGTTTGAAGAAGAGGCTAAGTGAAGCTAAAGCTAATTGGATTAACGAGTTACAGTCAGTCTTGTGGGCTTACCGAACAACTCCCCGAGCAGCAACGGGAGAATCCCCATATATGCTAGTGTTTGGAAGTGAGGCAGTAATACCTGCCGAGTTGGGTCTTCCGACACACAGAGTACTGAATTTTAATTCCCCAGTCAGTGACTTGATGCGAAGATTAGATTTGGACATGCTCGAGGAAGTTAGAGAAGAGGCAACCATTAGGAATGCTGCTTACCAACAACGCACAACTCTGTTCTACAACAAGAGGGTGAAGAAATGCGACTTAAAAGAAGGGGATTATGTACTAAAGAAGGTCATTCAGAAACACAATAAGCTGGAAGCCAACTGGCATGGACCTTACTGAGTTACAGAAGTTGTTCGACCAGGAACTTACAGAATAGCAAATCTAGAAGGAGAGGAATTTAAGAATGCATGGAATGCTGAACATCTACGCAAGTATTATCAGTAATGTAAAATGTAACGCAATTCCTTCATTATGAATAAAACGATGATGTTTCACCATCTCCTTCCTTTTATTACAAGTTTTTGGGGAATACTAGTGTGATACACTACACTGATAGTTCGAAATAACCTGATAGTTCGAGCGTGATCAACTTCGGTTGGTAAAAGAGCTTGTGGACAAGATAGTTCGAAAGAACCTGATAGTTCGAAAGAACCTGATAGTTCGAGCGTGATCAACTTCGGTTGGTAAAATAGTGAGAACAAATTATACTCCTTTGGTTAGGAGGCGTACACTTGCGTGATCAACTTCGGTTAGTAAAAGAGCTCGTGGACAAGATAGTTCGAAAGAACCTGATAGTTCGAGCGTGATCAACTTCGGTTGGTAAAATAGCGAGAACGAATTATACTCCTTTGGTTAGGAGGCGTACACTTGCGTGATCAACTTCGGTTGGTAAAAGAGCTTGTGGACAAGATAGTTCGAAAGAACCTGATAGTTCGAAATAACCTAATAGTTCAAACCCACGACCAACTTTGGATGGTAAAAGGGTAAGAACAATATTCTTAAAAATGCCAATTTTGGCTGGTTAAGAAACAAAATATGCCAACAAGTTGGTCGGAAGGTAAAACCATTCCAGAAAATACAAAATATTCCAAATTGAGCCAAATATAGTTGGTCGGGGATAAAAACCCACTAACTGTAGTTGGTCAACGAGGAGAACTTATTGACGAGGAGGATCCATCAACCTGGTTGGTCGGACACATTTTATGAAAACTCTCGCTAATTATACTTGGTCGACGAGTACAATTTAACAACCTTAGTTGGTTGGAAAAATTTTAAACATTTTTATACTCATTACTTTATTATTAAGTGATCGAGCAACATTACTAATACTTGTAACTGTTTATTACTAAGTTGGTTGATGAACAGCACAAAATTGTTATCTTTTTAACAGATACATATGCACAGATGTAAAAGTGTTAGGCAAGTACAAAAGAATAGCAATACAGATTTGCAAACAGAAAATAAAAGTCTTTCATTAAAATTCAAAATAAATTACAAGTTACATATGTTTGCTAACTATTACATTGAAAATCCTATTCTATTGGTTTTTTCCCCTCAGCCTTCGATACAGGTTCCTCGCCAGCAGGAGGATCATCTAATGTTTGGGGAGAATTGATAAAATTCAAGTCCCTCAACATTCTGACATTAATTACTGAAGGAGTATCCAAGAGATGCTCGGGACGAGATAATTCAATCTGAGAATGAAGACTATAGTCACCAAGATATTTTGAAATTAAGCTCCGAGGAATAGCACGAGCTGGGATCCATTCCATGTCCAGTTTATAAGGCGGTACAGGCAAGTCTAGTAGCCCAGGAGCATGATAATCCCATAAATAATGGCCCTGCTCTAGCTTTAACACAACCAGTGCGTTCAACCATCCCTGTTTATAACCTTCATTAATGGCATTTTCAAGGCGAGCATCCAAGTGACAAAGGGCTTCATTATAGCCTGCCATCCAAAACTCACGAGGTTGTTTGTGGAATTGGAAAGTTATTCTCTCTAGTTGCTCGTGAAGGCTCCTGGAAAAAACATCTTTATTATTCAAGGCATACTTCGTTGCAGTAAGTTGATCTTCCAAAGATAGGTTTTTCTTGGACATTTCAGACAAAGCACGATCTTTTGCATTCAATTGGAACGCTTGAGTTTCCAAAGTAGACTGAGTGCGAGCTTCTTCAACATTACGGCTGAGAACTCTTGATCGACTCCGAGCATGTGGAGAATTTTTCTCCTCGACAACATTTTGAACAACTCTTCCTCACCCACGAGACCCTCTTCCTCGTCCCCGAGCAGTAGTAGAAACACCAGACTTTCTTAATGTATCCAATTCTTGCCTTAATTTGGCGTTTTCAACCTCTAAGAATGAGAATCCTTCATCAGTGACCGGTACCAAGGCAGTAGAGGATGAAGCTGCAGACTCATATTGTGCCAACTCTTTCTGCAAATTATTGTTCTCATGTTCGAGCATCTCGGTGATCTGTCTGCAGGCCTCAACTTCACCTTTTAGGGTTCTCTCCCTAACATCGTACCCAGCGATGATCTTTTTGTGACATGTCTCAGAGGAAAGCTGTTGATACCTATTCTCATATTCCTTGTGCAACAAGGCAGTTGATTCATTGTGATGATTCTGAAGATCTTTTAAGGAACAATGAAGATCCTCGATCAATTCATAGTAGGCCACATTATTGGCCACAGCTCGGTCAAGTAAAGCTTTCAAGTACTGATAAGCCTCAATTGCCTGTTCTGAAGCATCATGACCAAGGATGTCAACAATTTCTGATACACTTAGCTTTGTGTGACCAGCCTTATAGTATTCGTGACATTGCTGCATCAGTTTTGTATCATTGGCAGATAGCAATTCCATCCTGGCCATAAACTAATGAAGAGGAGACAACAGTCAACAAAAACAAATCATCAACAACAGAGAAGAACGAAGATGTATTTTATTAGATCATAAAAAGGTTACATTGATTGATTACAAATGATAATGAAAGATAGAAAAGATACCGAACAACTTCACACCTTTTACTTGTCTCCCAAGACTTTCTCGGGAGGCTGGGATGAGGAGCTTGGTTGCTCGGTGGTAACAGCATCTTGGTCAGCAGGAGTTGGAATTTTCTCAGGAGGAGGAAGCATGGAAGAAATGTCCTCGTTGGCAGAAGGTAGAGAGGCAGGGGCTTGATCACCCATGGCCATGGAAGATTCATCAGAGATAGGCTCATCCTCTTCTTCTTCTTCAATTTGTGGGGGGGGGGGGGGGGACCAGGGAGGTGTAGATGAAATAGCTCAGAGTCCTCTTTGATCTTCAATTCCTACAGGGCAGCTACCCAGCCATCTCGAAAGTATTTCAACTTCCCGTATTGTACTTGGGATGTCATCGTAACAATCCCTTTGTCCCATCCTTTATCCCATCCAGCGCTGAAGGATTTTTTAACTGCGAGCTTTCTTTTCTGTTTCTCCGAGGAGAGCTTCTCGGATAGAAGATCCTCGGCAGTCTTCAACTTCGCATTCAATTCTTCTTTTTGGCGCTTGACATCTCGCAGGACGGACAACTCTTCCTCTGCCTTTTTCAGCTTATCTTCAAGCTCTCCAAAGTTCTTGAGCTTGTCGTCATACTTTTGATGCTCGACGTCTAAACTTTTCACCTTATTCTCCAAACTCTTGGAGATCTCATCCAGCTTCACCTTCTCAGCTTCAACTATAGACAACTTTTTCTCCCAGTCAGCTTTGTCCTCATTATACTGCTGACGAGAATCCTTCAAGGATTGGGTCAAACCCAGCAGAGCATCCTCTACCCCCGACGAGGAGCTAGAAGCTTTAATTGCTTCATCTTTCTTCACGATGTTATTAAAATAATTTACCAGCTAAACAAGGGAAAAAGTGACAGGTCAGTACAAAAATACAAGTATTCAAAGAAAGAAAGGAAATTCAGAGTGTGAGAAACTTACTGAAGCAAGGTGGAGAGTAGCTAGGGATGTCAACATATCCCTAAAAATATTTTCATCAGTTCCTTGGACCTCGAGTATGATCCAAGTTTTTATCGAGCTCATGGCAGAGCTCGGAGGAATGATGGTTGGAACACCAACATCACCAGCTGGTAGAGAGGAGATGGTTTCAGCCAGATTGACAGTTTCAGCCAAATTAACTGAGGACGATTTCCTCAATCTCCTCAAAGGGACTTCAGCAGTTTCAACCAAGGAAGAGCTCTTGGTCGGAGAAATAGTAGTCATCTCCACAGGAGCAACCTTCTTGCTCGAAGCCACTGGGGGCTTCTCAGTAGCTTTGGAAGGTGCAACATCCACCTTCTTAGTCCCCTTTGGGACATCAATTTTGCTTTTCTTAGCATCAGCAGCAGAAGTAATATCATCAAATAGAGCAGGAGGAGCTCTTTTCTTGCCCATTCTCTGACTCAAAGGGATGTGAGAATCTGAAGAAGAATCCTCTGGAGTTGAGGCTGGCTCAACAGATCTAATCACAGGACGAGCAGTATAAGAAGTCGTATAGCTCCTATACTGCAGCAAATAGGATGCAGACCTGATGTGCTTGTCTGCAATGTTCTTATGCAAACCCCAGATAAGTTTCAGATGCTTAATATTAACCTCTGATTCTTTTGGAGTTTTTCTTTTACTGTCAACTGCAAATAAATACATAATGAAATATCAGTCATACATTTTGTCAAATATGATAAAAGCATAATTTCATAAGTAAAGGAAAATGAAAATAAACCTATCCCATTGCCATATGGGGGGCATTTAGGACCCTGGTATACTGCATCTCCAACCAAGGGAGCATATTGCCAATTTTTAATAACCACCCCATGTTCAAAATAATCTCTATTTGCATCAGGGAGGTTAACTACAAGAGCCCTATTCAAATACCTAGTTTTTAAGTAATAACATTATCTAAGATAGACCATCTATAGCAATACATAATCTCAGTAATCCCTATACGAGTCCCATGAGTTAGATTTAATTTATACACCCCATTAATTATTCTCCATGAATTGGGGGCTATTTTTGCAGGAACAACGTCAAAGTACTGACAGAACTCTAAGAATAAAGGGTTTGGTGGAAAAGAAAATCTACATTCAGCAATGAATAGACTGGGGAACCAATGTCCCTCAGCCAATCAAAAATAATCAAAGGGTTCAGGAAGATTCTCCAGAGTTACCCAGGAAGGAATGGAAAAATCAGAACGAAATTTATCAACAGACTCCACAAGATAAACCATAGTGAATAAAAGAAATACAGAAGAAAAGAAGAGAATCTTACAGGAAAAAGGAAGAGTTGACAACTAGCGAAGGAAAAGATGAACGCACAAGAGAGAGAGAGAACAGAAAGCTTGAATGCAGAAAATGGGAAAAGGTAGAAGACGGTATGGTTACCTAAGAAGTTTAAATACTTTACCTTAGGAAGCTGCGAAGGAAATGATTACACAAAAGAAACTAATACGCCACCGACGGCTAAAAGGACAAAAATGCACGAAGATCGAAGCACTCATAAAAATTCGAAAAGGCGGATTCTGTGAATTTGGAAGGAAATTCAAATATGAAGAAAAGGATCCTAAAGCCTAGGAAAATCATTTAATATCGCCATATACAGAGAAAGAATGTTCCATACTCCTCAAAGTTCGAAATATGAAACATTGGGGGCTTCTGTTGATACCAAAATTAATATGCTGATATGGACGAATAATACGAAGACACGTGTCAATCTACGTGGCACAATAGCAACGAGGAAGTTCATTTCCCCTACCAACTCATGTTCTCTCCGAGCAACGAGGATACACCGAGGAACTTTAGTACTCCGAGGTACTCTAGCGCTCCGAGGAACTCCTGAGCAACGAGCAACTAAGGCGGTCCGAGCTGCATCTCGGCCGTATCATTAATTGCCAGATAATCAACAGTTCAACTATTCATTGAATGTTTATCATCTTGATGCACACGCTGCATTAAATGTATTACCCTTTCATATGTATATCATTTAATGTATCAACCCTTTCATGTACAACCTAAGGGCTATAAATACCTTGTATTACCCTCATTCAGGGGGACCGGAATTTCTGGAGAGAACTTGTACTCGAGAATTCCCAAACACTCAGCAATAACATAACAGTGGACGTAGGCTATTCATATAAGGCTGAACCACTTTAAAATTCTTTGTCTCATTTTATTTATCTGTGATTGAATAATTAGAGCGATCTAATTTTTTACATCAACAGTTATGTTTTATTTCATCGTTGTGCTTAAAGCGACGATTATGATTTAAATTGAGATTGGAACATGAAATAATTTATATTATTCCGGATGTCAATTTAGAGGGCGCGGTTAGTCCTGAAATAGTCGAGATAGTCAAAATAAGTGTCATGCTGTATTTTTGGGTTCCGGGCACTTTTGATCGATTATGACTTAATTATGTAGTTACGAGTCATTTTAATTGTGTAGTAACATTTAAAGATGGAATTTAGTGTTTAATGAACATTTAAGTCTTCCAACCCCCTTTTATCCTCAATCATACGTTCCTAAACCTAGAGAGAAAGAGAATTTGGGGAAAAAGAAGAGAAGAGGGAGAGAATTGAAGAAATTAAGCTTGATCTTGTATCTACCGAAAGAGAATTCGAGATTTCAGCGTTAAGACAAGTTTTTAACTTGCTAGTATATGATTTAATGTGGATAAATTGTTGTGATAGTTGTGTATTTGGAGGAATTTAACAAATAGTAGGTTTTGATGAATTTTAGTGTTTAACCCTTAGATTTTGATGTTTACATCATTTGTGTTGAATATATTGGTTTATTGTTGTGTAGAAATGTTGTGGTTATGTTGTTGGTTGATGAGAATGAAGGAAATGGAAGAATATAGGGTTAGGGTTTTGGATTTGGTATTTTAGAAGAAGGTTTAGTTATGGGTCTGGTAAGCGCGGTCGACCGCGGTCCAAAGCTCGATCGACCGGGCCTAAAGGGAAAAGCCTACTGTTTTTCTCGATAGGTATATTTTAAAAGCGCGGTCGACCATGGTTCAATGACCGATCGACCGGGCCTTCAGAATTGGGCTTACTGCATTTCTTAGAAGATAATACCTTATAGGCGCGGTCGACTGGGGTCAGGGTCCGGTCGATCGGTCCCCTGTTTTTCACCCTAAATATTTAGTTACCTTTAGCTCATTTCTTTCAAGGTAGGGACCTAGGAACCTTCTTGAACAAAGTAAAACTAGAGTATTCGAGTCTAGTATTAACGAATTTAAGAACCTAGGTTAGAAATAAGAGTTTGGGGCTTAGACCGAGAATTAATTTAGTCAGTTATTAGAGGAAAGAAAGGGTCCTTTTTACATAGTGATCTAGTCTAGGTCTAAGGAAAATAAGGTTATATAATTGTGGACTCTTAGAAATGGGGTTGAAGTAATATCATACTCATGGGCTTATAGGTTTGTCGCTAAGTTTCTTGGAGACTAATAAGGAAACATATTAAACATGTGGTTTATGAATTAGGACATGAAACGCTTATGGATCCGGATAAAATGTAATGTACCTTATAAATTGGCATATTTTGTGAATGATGAATTGCATATATATACCTCTCTAATTGCTATCATAAGGGAAGTTACATGCATGAGGTTAAGTCCCCAGGCTAGTGAATGTAGGGTGAATATAGTCCTCGACCATAGGACCGGTTGTTATATATTGTGTTGTTACTTTTTGAAGTGAGGTAATTTCGGGTATGGTTATGACTCACTGTCGAAGGTATATGGACGCTTCCCAATGTCACACGATTTAGGATGCCCAGGTTGTCTTGGTGATAGACCCCGAAAGATGATATCTATTTAGGGGAGCATTCAGTGGGGTAACACCCGGAAGGATGGTCTTAGAATCGTTATATGTTGTGATTATAACAATTCTTGTGGTGAAGCATTTTATGAAATAAACTTTTTTGGGTATATGTTTCCTAATGAGGAATAGACTTGTAAAGTCATAATGTGCAAAATTGAAATGGAATCTTATTAAGAGAAATTGAGTTATATTTTCATGCATAAATGAATATTCATCATTGTCATTGATATTGCGCTAGGTTGTGCATTTAGATTGAGAGGTGAGGATTATTATTATTATTATTATTATTATTATTATTATTATTATTATTATTATTATTATTATTATTATTATTATTATTATTATTATTATTATTATTATTATTATTATTATTATTATTATTATTATTATTATTATTATTATTATTATTGTTATTGTTATTATTATTATTATTATTAGTATTATTATTATTATTATTATTATTATTATTATTATTAGTATTATTATTATTATTATTATTATTATTATTATTATTATTATTATTATTATTATTATTATTATTATTATTATTATTATTATTATTATTATTATTATTATTATTATTATTATTATTATTATTATTATTATTATTCTTCTTCTTCTTCTTCTTCTTCTTCTTCTTCTTCTTCTTCTTCTTATTATTATTATTATTATTATTATTATTATTATTATTATTATTATTATTATTATTATTATTATTATTATTATTATTATTATTATTATTATTATTATTATTATTATTATTATTATTATTATTATTATTTGTGGAGAGCGAGATAAGCTTCTTCATGATGATTTGATATTCATAACTGTCATGCATTTTATTCACATGGTGATCATATCAAACCGGGCTCTGACCCGTTTATATCTCTTATTTTTGCATGAATTCTCTTCACGCCCAGGTGCTTCGCCTCAAGGACACCCGTAATAACCCTTCCATCCAAGTGTCCTGGATATATAACATTTTGCGGATGTTGTAGGATATTTTTTATAGACGCTTCTATCTTTTTATACTCTAGCTATGACCAGTCTACATAGTTGGGCGTGTTGCCCAAGTTTTGTACTTGTTTAAATATATTGTGATATTCATTTTAATACTCGGTGTAACCTGCTTTTAATGGTTTGTTAACTGACAACTTATTCGGTTATTCTTTTGTGTATTATCGATGTATGGTTACTCGTTTGTATTTATATCCACTTTTTTTTTTTTTACAAATTGGATTGTGTAAATGGTTTTCTTTTAAACTCATATAACTTGACACCCATTTTCTAAAATAATTGGTGGTTATCTCGTATATTTATTTTGACGATAGTGATGCTAAGAATGGACCATCTATGATTCCTGTAATAATTGTAATATCGGGATGGACACCTTTTATTTTAATAAGCGGGGTGTCACAGATCAGAGCTTCTGGTTCTACAGTTCTTAGGATCTATGCGGACTTATCACGTTATACCGTAGCGTTCTTTGATATAGAGACCTATTGTTAGGAATGTTTTCTATGTATATGTTTGCGATATTCTGAAAAGATAAATTGTTTTAAATTGTATTCTGATCAAGTTGTTTCTTCATCTCAGATGCCGCCTAAAAGAGGTCGCCCAGCCAGGAGAAATAGAGTTGTAGAAGATAATGTAGGATCCCCGCCACAACAAGGAACGATAAATGTCGTGGAGGTGACTAATATCGCCACCTATGCAATCAATGCTGCGATGACTGCCATGGCTCAACAGTTTTCTCATGCCCTACAATCGATAGTACAGGAGGTGCAAGCCCATGTGGGACCTTCCCCGTGGGAAAGAGTCAGAGAATCTTTCTTGAAGGGTCATCCCCTAGAATTCCAGGGTAGTTCTGATGTAATAGTAGTAAACTAATGGAAGAAGGACCTGCAGCGTCATCTTCGCATGGTCGACTGTAGTGAGGAACGAAAGAAAATCCTTGCTACTTTCAAACTATTTGGAGCAGCCTTACAATGGTGGGATTCGATAACCACGCCGGAGCAAAGATATACTATGACTATATTGAATTTTTGGGTTTTGTTCGACCGAAAGTATTTTCCTCCCGCAGTCCAAAGGGAGATGAGGAGGAAACTTCAAGATTTAGTTCAAGGAGAATGTTTCGTGGCAGAGTATGAGGAGGAATTTACTCGTCTAGCTAGTTTTGTGTCGGATGAGGTAGTTCCGGAGGAAAGGAGGATACCAAAGTTTATTGGAGATTTGCATTGGAGAATACGACAACACTTGCTAGGAAACCCAGCTTTACAAACATTTGGTGATGTAATGAATGCAACATTGCTTCATTGCCAAGATCACCGTTTACATGTGCAAGGAAGTAAGAAGGTTTCAATGTCGAGGAAACCTAGTAAACAAGGAGGTAATGGTGCCGGTGGGGCACTACCCTCATCTCAACCGTCAAGAAGCAAGTAGAAGGAAAGGGACACCCAGCAAGGAGATTTGTCCAAGTGATAGCATTTTGGGTTCTTTAATTTTGGTGGTAGCGGTTTCAGGCACAATCAGGGTACCCAACAGCAGTAGCAGGTGGGCTAGCAAGGCCAGGCAGGCCGGGGTAATAATGGGTGTCGTGGCCATCCGGGTTAAGGCTTAGGGAAGTTTGGAAATAATAGGGGCCGTTATTCGAAGAATATGGCAAGCCGTTGTTTTTAATGTGGGGAAAGAAGTCACTTTAATGGGGGGACAGCAGCCTAGAGTTCCTCAGCAGCAGTAGGCACATCTACCTCCACCAGCGCCTATTCCAGCCATCCCTCCACAACAGGGACAATTACAGCATGGGCGTGTTTATCATATTCAAGATGCTTTACTTCCATTAGCCCCGCCCGCGCCGCCAGCTATCGAGGGTAAGTTTCCCATTCATGGGCATATGGGTCGTGTGTTGTTTGATATGGGCGCAATGCACTCGTTTATTTATAGAAGTTTTGCTCAATCGACGAAGTTAATTAAGTCTGCAGAAAGTACCTTTACTAGTGTTGAATCCTCCATGGGTGATGGCTCGCTCATTTTCTTTATTTGTAAAAGAGTAGAAATAAACCTTGGTAATTTATATTTTGAGGCCGATTTACTCATCTTGGATATGGTCGGGTATGATGTTATCTTGGGTATGGATTGGTTAGTGAAATACCGTGCTATAGTAAATTGTTTTGGGAAGAGTATAGTCTTTGACATTCCGGGGCAAAAGATGTTTCTAGTGGCTATGCCTCTTTCTGAGGGAGGTTCTAGCACGTATTTATATTGCATTGTGGAGGAGACCTCTCGTGATATTATTATTTCCCTATATTCGATTCCCGTTGTTAGAGACTTTGAGGATGTTTTTCGGGAGATACCGGGTTTACCTCCAAGTCAGGAGATTGAGTTTGTGATTGATTTAGCACCGGGAATGCAACCGATTGATAGGGCTCCATACTGTATGGATCCTATGTAAATGAGGGAGTTAAGAGATCAAATTCAGAATTTGTTAGAGCGGGGGTTTATTAGGCATAGTAAATTACCGTGGGGTGCTCCTGTATTGTTTGTGAAGAAGAGAGATGGTTCCCTCCGGTGGTGTGTTGATTATCGAGAGTTGAACAAGGTTACCATCAGGAACAAATACCCACTACCTCGGATCGATGATTTGTTTGATCAACTAAGGGGAGCATCGTACTTCTCTAAGATAGATTTGAGGATAGGGTATCATCAGTTGCAGATAAGAGAGCATGACATCTCCAAAACTGTGTTTTTAACAAGGTATGGGTCCTATGAGTTTTTGGTTATGTCTTTCGAGCTAACCAATGCTCCTGCAGTGTTTATGGACCTTATGAATAGAGTGTTTCGGGACTTTTTGGACCAGTTTGTTATCGTGTTTATTGATGACATCCTAGTTTATTCTCAGACTAAAGCCGATCATGTTAAACATTTATGATTGGTTCTGCAAATGCTATGGGATCATCAATTATATGCCAAGTTTGAGAAGTGTGGTTTTTGGCTACAGGAAGTGCAGTTTTTGGGTCACATTGTGACAGCTGAGGGAATTTCGAAAGATCCGAGTAAAGTTTTTGTGGTGATGGAATGGGGTCAGCCCACGATACCTACAGAGATTCACAGTTTTTTGGGTTTAGCTGGCTATTACCGTCGATTTATTAAGGGTTTTTCTAAGATCGCTAGCCCTTTGATAAATTTGACTCAGAAGGGAGTGAAGTTTGTTTGGGATGATTCTTGTCAACTAGATTTTGATGAGTTGAAAGATAAGTTAACTTTTGCTCCAGTACTTGCGTTACCGAGGCTGAGAGTGGAATATTTGGTCTTTACTGACCCATCTCTGAAAGGGTTGGGAGGTGTGTTACAGCAAGAGCATCGGGCTATTGATTATGCTTCTCGAAAGATAAATCCCCATGAGAAGAATTATCCAGTACATGATTTGGAACTTACTGCAGTGGTATTCGCCTGGAAGATTTGGAGACATTACCTCCTGGGGGAGAAGTTTAGTCTTTTCACGGACCACAAATCATTGCAATATTTATTTTCGCAGAAGGATTTGAATATGCGACAATGTAGATGGTTGGAGTTTGTGAAAGACTATCAATTTGATATACATTATCACCCTGGCAAGGCTAATGTGGTAGCAGATGCCCTAAGTCGGAAATCCGGGGGGAGTTAGCAAGGGTATGGAAGGCTAAATGGAAAGAACTTAGCCAAGAGGATGTTGTAGCTAGGGCGTTCATGTCCGGATTGACCATTACGCCTACGATAGTGGCAAGAGTTGTGGAAGCTCAAGGAAGGGACAAAGATTGTCAGGACTGTATACGCCAGTTACTAACCGAGGGAGCGAAATTCTACTCTATAAGTTTCGGAGGGTGAGTTACGTTTCCACGGGAGACTTATTGTCCTTGATGAAGGAGATTTGAGGCGTGCCGTAATGATTGAATCTCATGGGTGGGGACAAAATGTACCAGGACATGCACCGTCAATATTGGTGGGCAGGTATGAAATAGGATATCTCCGAATTTGTTTCCCAATGTACTACTTGTCAATTGGTGAAAGTAGACCATCAGTGACCGACGGGATTGCAACAACCCTTAGAAATACCGGTATGGAAGTGGGAAAGTATCTCGATGGATTTCATCACGGGATTGCTAATGTCACAAAGAAGTCATGATTCCATTTGGGTTATCAGCGACCATTTAACCAAGTCGGCCTATTTCTTACCAGTATGTACAGATTACAATACGGCTCGTTATGCCTGACTATTTATTACGGAGATTGTGAGAATCCATGGGATGCCCATTAATATAGTCTCCGATCGAGACAAGATTTTTGTTTCCCATTTTTGGTGAAGTTTCCAAGAAGCACTGATAACTGAATTAAAGTTGAGTACCTCCTACCACCCTCAAACGGATGGACAGATGGAAAGAGTAAACCAAATGTTGGAGGACATACTCAGAATGTGTGTACTTGACTTCAAAGGAGGATGGGAATAATACCTTCCCTTGGTCAAATTTTCTTAGAATAATTCGTACCAATTCACTATAAGTATGGAACCCTATGAAGCATTATATGGGCGGCCGTGTAGATCACCTACTTGTTGGTTGGAAGTAGGGGATAATAAATTTCTTGGACCTGAAATGATCTAAGATACTTCTTCCAAGATTGAGCTTATTCGCAACCGCATTCGAATCACTCAAGATCGCCAAAAGAGTTATGCCGATGCGAATATAAGGCATATGGAATTGGAGGTTGCAGATCAAGTTTTGGTGCGGGTGTCGCCAATGAAGGGTATAATGCGATTTGGGAAGAAAGGCAAGCTTGCGCCTCGCTATGTAGGCCCTTTTTCCATTATTGCAGGGGTAGGCCCCTTAGCTTATCAACGCGCCTTGATGAAACGCCTACAATAGATTCATGACATGTTTCATGTTTCATTATTGAAAAGAACAAGAGGTGTGAAGGAGCTCACTAACACATTCCTTTAGATGATATCGAATTGTAGCTCGATATTTTTTACGAGGAACAACCAGTTGCAGTCTTAGATCACGAGGAGCGTAGGCTAAGGTCCAAAGTCGTGCCCTTGGTTCGGGTCTATTAGTGGCATCACAATGTTGATGAGTCGACCTGGGAGCGTGAGGACAACATGCGAGAAAAATATCCACATCTCTTTTTGTAAGGTAGGCTTGAATTTTGAGGGCAAATTCCCTTATAAGGGGGGGAGTATGTATTAACCCTTATTTTTGAGTAATTGTTTTTATATAAATTTTCCATGTGAGGTAATTATATAAATAGTGGAAGTTGGAGTAAATATTATTCTAAGTGATTTAAAAGATAATATTTACTAAATTTTGCATATTTACTATTAAGCGAATGTAAATAGCATCATGTTATATTTTATTGCGTCGTTGTGCTTAAAGCGACGATTATGATTTAAAATGAGATTGGAACATGAAATAATTTATATTATTCCGGATGCCAATTTAGAGGGCGCGGTTAGTCCTGAAATGGTCAAGATAGTCAAAATAAGTGCCATGTTGTATTTTTGGGTTCTGGGCACTTTTGACCGGTTATGACTTAATTATGTAGTTACGAGTCATTTTAATGGTGTAGTAACATTCAAAGATGGAATTTAGTGTTAAATTAACGTCTAAGTCTTCCAACCCCATGTTATCCTCAATCACATGTTCCTAGACCTAGAGAGAAAGAGAATTTGGGGAAAAAGAAGAGAAAAGAGAGAGAATTGAAGAAATTAAGCTTGATCTTGTATCTACTGGAAGAGAATCTGAGATTTCATCCTTAAGGCAAGTATATAACTTGCTAGTATAAGATTTAATGTGGATAAATTGCTGTGATAGTTGTGTATTTGGAGAAATTGAACAAATAGTAGGCTTTGATGAATTTTAGTGTTTAACCCTTAGATTTTGATGTTTACATCCTTTGTGTTGGATATATTGGTTTATTGTTGTGTAGAAATGTTGTGGTTATGTTGTTGGTTGATGAGAATGAAGGAAATGGAAGAATATGGGGTTAGGGTTTTGGATTTGGTATTTTAGAAGAAGGTTTAGTTGTGGGTTTGGTAAGCACGATCGATTGCGGTCCAAAGCTCGGTCCACTGGGCCTAAAGGGAAAAGCCTACTTCTTTTCTCGATTGGCATATTTTGAAAGCACGGCCGACCACGGTTCAATGACCGGTTGATCGGTCCTTCAGAATTGGGGTTACTGCATTTCTTAGTAGACAATACCTTATAGGCGCGATCGACCGGGAATTAGGGGCCGGTTGAACGGTCCCCTATTTTTCATCCGAAATCTTTAGTTTCCTTTAGCTCCTTTGTTTCAAGGTAGGGACCTAGGAACCTTCTTGAACGAAGTAAAACTAGAGTATTAGAGTATAGTATTAAGGTATTCAAGAACCTAGGTTAGAAACGAGAGTTGGGGGCTTAGACAGGGAATTAATTTAGTCAGTTGTTAGAGGAAAAAAGGGTCCTTTTTACATAGTGATCTAGTCTAGGTCTAAGGGAAATAGGGTTATATAATTGTGGACTCTGAGAAACGGGGTTGAAGTAATATCATACTTATGGGCTTATAGGTTTGTCACTAAGTTTCTTGGATACTAGTAAGGAAATATATTAAACGCGTGGTTTATGAATTAGGACATGAATCGCTTATGGCTCCGGATAAAATGTAATGTACCTTATAAATTGGCATATTTTGTGAATGATGAATTGCATATACATACCTCTCTAAATGCTATCATAAGGGAAGTTACGCGCAAGAGGTGAAGCTCCGTGGCTAGTGAATGCAGGGTGACTATAGTCCTCGGCTATTGGACCGGTTGTTATATATTGTGTTGTTATTTTTCAAAGTGAGGTAATTCCGGGTATGGTTATGACTTACTATCGAAGGTATATGTCCGCTTCCCAACGTTACACGATTTAGGATTCGTAGGTTGTCTTGGTGATAGGCACTAGAAGATGATAGCTATTTAGGGGCACATCGACTGGGGTGACTGCAGGAAGGATGGTCTTTGAATCGTTATATGTTGTGATTATAACAATTCTTATGAAAGTTGTATTTTATAAATGGTGAAGCATTTTATGAAATAAACTGTTTTGGAAATAAGTTTCCTAATGAGGAATAGACTTGTAAAGTCATAATGTGCAAAATTGAAATGGAATCTTATTAAGAGAAATTGAGTTATATTTTCATGCATAAATGAATATTCATCATTGTCATTGATATTGCGCTAGGTTGTGCATTTAGATTGAGAGGTGAGGATTATTATTATTATTATTATTATTATTATTATTATTATTATTATTATTATTATTATTATTATTATTATTATTATTATTATTATTATTATTATTATTATTATTATTTGTGGAGAACGAGATAAGATTCTTCATGATGATTTGATATTTATAACTGTCATGCATTTTATTCACATGGTGATCATATCAAATCGGGCCCTGACTCATTTATATCTCTTGTTTTTGCATGAATTCTCTTCAAGCCCAGGTGCTCCGCCGCAAGGACGCCCGTATTGACCCTTCCATTTAAGTGTCCTGGAGCTATAAGATTTTGCGGATGTTGTAGGATATTTGTTATAGACGCTTATATCATTTTGTACTCTAGCTATGATCAGTCTACACATTCGGACGTGTTGCCCAAGTTTTGTACTTGTTTAAATATATTGTGATATTCATTTTAATACTCGTTGTAACCTGCTTGTAATGGTCTGTTAACCGACAACTTATTCGGTTATTATTTTGTGTATTATCGTTGTATGGTTGCTTGTTTGTATTTATATCCACTTTTTTTTACAAATTGGATTGTTTAAATGGTTTTCTTTTAAACTCTTATAATTTGACATCCGTTTTCTAAAATAATTGGTGGTTATCTCGTATATTTATTTTGACGACAGTGATGCTAAGAATGGACCATCTATGATTCCTGTAATAATTAGAATATCGGGCTGACCACCTCTTATTTTAATAAGCGGGGTGTCACACTAGCATACTTGGATTGGGAGATGAACATCCCTTCCTCTAGCTGACGAACCTGAAGACCATGGAAGAATGTAAGCTCACCGACCATACTCATCTTAAACTCACTTTTCATATCCTCCTCAAAATCATGAGCGTGTTGTGAGCATGTAGATCAAAAGACTATGTCATACACATTGACTTGGGTAACCAAAATAGCACCACTTTTTCTTCTAACAAACAGCGTTATATCAACTCCCCCTCTCTTGAATCCACGAGCTAAGACATAGGAAGTAAGCCTCTTATACCAAGCACGGGGTTCTTGCTTCAAACCATACAGGGATTTCCTGCGATAGTAGATGTGATCAAGGTGCTTAGGGTCCTCCAAACATTTTGGTTGTTCCATATAAACATCCTCTTGTAGAATTCCATTTAGAAAGTCACTCTTGACACCCATCTGATATAAATTAAAATGTAGATGACAAGCGATGGCAAGTAGTAAGCGGGTGGACTCAAGACTCACAACAGGAGCAAATATCTCCTCAAAGTCTACACCCTCTATATGTGTGTGTAGACACCCCATTCTAACACCCCCTAACTTCTCCTAAGGTCCCTAGCACCTCCCCTCATCGCTACAAACCTAAGTCATACCCCGAGTACTGACCTAAAGGCCATCGGTCGCCCCCAGGCTACGATTCACCAAAAGTCAAACTCTTCAGCTCGAACAAGACTGAATGAATCTTCGAAGGGCACTAAAACCCCTTGCCAATGGTCTGTACCGTGCATGATTCTGACTAACCATGCGAACGAATGACCCGTTTTCCACCGAAACTCGATTAGGAGGTCACCGAATGCTCCCAGGCTCCGTTTGACCAAAGTCAACTCTTCAGCTTGACCGAGACTGAATGAATCTTCTAAGGGCATTGAAACCCCTTTCCAACGATCTACCCGTGCGCGATTCTGACTTACGGTACAGATGAACGATTCATTTTACTCTGAAAGGTCACCGAGTGCTTCTAGGCCTCGGTTGACCAAAGTCAACTCCCCAAACTGAGTCAATCTCTTTGGAATGTTGAAGTACATATCCAAACCTTTCTAATGGTCCACCCCGTGCAAAATTCTGACTTACCATGCGGACGAACGATCCGTTTGCGTCCGATGATCCCATATCCAGAGGACCGATAAACGCTTCTGAACCACATTTGACCCAAAGTCAACTCCCGAACTCGGGAGCAGTCCAAAGACTTTAGAAGTTCTCGAAAGTACCTTTCTAATGGTCTGACCCATGCACAATTCGGATCAATGGTTTTTGCTCTACGACTGATTTTTTGAAGGAACCTGAAAGAGACTGCCAAACGGCAGGTTCGAAACCCTGCCTATCGACAGTGTGCCTAAACACACCTCCTGATTGGCAGGACCAGGGCTATGCCGATCAGAAATACCCTGAGCCTATAAAAAGGAGGGCCTGACCTTATTTCAAGGGAGGAAGATCAGAGATCCATCACTCTCAGCATGTTCAGAAAACCCCTCTCGAAGTCAGCGTGATTTCCACATCCAAATCCCTTTCCAACCTTCACCTTTCATTACGTTTTTCATCAAACTTGGTGAATTAAGTACCCTCCATCATCATCCAAGTGTAAGGGCTGCTCTCCAACACCCAAGATCATGCTCAAGATCTTCAAGAAGGTCCAACTTTCTCCACTCTCTCCTTAAATTCTCCTAAATTCGCATTAGTTTGTTTTGTTACTTAGTACTTTTATTATCTCTTCTCACATATCCTAATATACTTTTTATCTAGTATTATTTCACATCTCTTATTTTCATATAAACAGAACCCAAAAATAAGAAAAAGAGGATTTGCTAATAAATTCCAAACGGGAATTCTCATACTTTTCTCACAACTAAAACACTTTTTTTACACGCACACACATACAAGAGAAGTCCCCGATTGGATTTATGGGATAAATCCCACCCCTCGTTTTGCATACGAACTACATGGACTTTGATGCCTCTATAGGCTACGTAGGCGTCTCGGGGTAAAACCCGAGAATCGAGTCCTTTTCCTAAATTTTCCTATTTTTTCTATAAACTTAACTCTCTTAGATTCTATATATTTACATATACGTATATTTGTGTTTAGTGGCGTATTATTCCATGTGTTATCTTTCCGTTATAACGATCAACACTAGGATAATCGCGTAAATCCTATTTTTCCAATATCACTTTTAAGAACATTCCTATGGATGACTCGCTTTATCTCTTTCATTATATAAGTCGATGATTCCTATCTCCACTACATATACACATGCACACATATCACAGGGAAATAAAGGAAAATAACAATAACCCATGAGAGATCGTAAGGGTGGAATGGGTGCCTAACACCTTCCCATTTCGTAACTTAGCCTCCGGACCCTTTTCGAATCATTTTGGTTTCGTATGTATCAGTATGTCTTTGGATGCTGTCCTTCGGTATGGCTCCCTTTTTTCTTTTGTCTGTTTTGAGTAAAATAGACTGGCAACTCTACCTCTCTACATTTTCACCTCATTACCGACGCCGGCCGAAGCACTCCCAAGAGGGATGCGCGGGACCAAGATCCTCCCAAGACGAAGGGGAAACACCCCCTCTTTTTCGCCTCTCCCGCCACAAGGATCGAAAAGTGGGATGGCCATAGTGGCGACTCTGCTAGGGATACTTCATTTTGAGGGATAAACTCTATTTACATGGGTGTTTTGTTTTCTTATATATCCTCCTATTTTCATGTCCCCCTTTACTATTCACGTGTACCTCATGTTTATGCTTCCATTCACACACTTGTAGAAAACTCTCCATGTACACTTCACATCACGTGCACCTAGGATCACATATATCCCCATGTTGCACGCATCACCCAACCATACTTGGTATACCATTGGTACTCATACTTTGCTTTTGGTTGGGTATGATCAAGAAAGATACTTTCATAAGATACTAGTAAGAGAATCATGCATGAATCACACGATATCACCAAAGAGCATTGTGATTGATCAAATTTTGTCCAGTAACTGAAGGGTCACTTCATGATGGGCGCTGGTCCGGCAGAGCGTAGTTAGCCTAAGCGATATGACTCTCACCTTCCATTGGCCAAGTACCTTCGACGTTTATCGAAAGTTTCCCTCGCATCGTACCGCTTGACTGAAGTCATGACGGGAGGTATATCGCAGGGAACTCGTTCACGTATGCCGAGTATATCGAATTTGCTCTCACACGTACCATCCCCCGAGGTATATAGTGAGGCAATTAACATACACTCAGGTATATCAAATGGCTTGTCCATATGTACCGATTGCCCTCAAAAGCAAGACGTATATCGTGGAAGCCACGCTAAAGGGGGGGAGCACTTTTCGATTCACCCAACCAACTGCATACCCTCATATAGATGTCAAGCCTAGGACACACATGTTAGATTGTCGGTTTCAACCCAAAACTCTGCCAAAATTACGGGTCGGCCTGTCGCCCAAATTTTTGCACATTTTTAGAACGAGATCCTGCCCGTGATCTTGGTTACAAGTCCAGCCATAGCTTTGCATATGTTAGAAACCCACCTTTTCTAGGCTCAGGTACCGTCCGACATTTTATTTTGCATTTAGGAGAATTTAATACAAGTGAGAACATAATAATAATAATCATGTTGAGACCTACTCCAAAACATTCCTCCCTTATTTATCAAAAACCCAAAAAATATTTCTCCCTTCTTCATAAAAAAAAATCCAAAATATTTCTCTTTTCTTTATCAAAAATCCAAAAATATTTTGTCTTTCAATATGAAAAAGAAAAAACGTTAAAAATATTTTCCTCATTTCTTTTCAAAAATAAATCCCATTTTACACCTTCGCAGGTCGATCGCACGCCCTTGGCCTGGCTCCTTATTGGCTTCAGTCTTCAGTCAAATCACCCCGGAGCTCCATCCGTTCCCCTTCTACTTCTTCTGAGTTCGGTATCCATTCACTTTCCATGGAGAACACATATCAAGTGCCAGTTTCACAGCCAGATCTGGCGGTATTTTTAGCTCAGCTCATGTCCAAGAATGACAACCTTCAGACTGAGGTCCGAGAGATACAACGAAACCAGGTTCTTGTTCCTCAAGATCCCGAGGTCTTATTACCTCGTGCTATGGGTCCATCCGAGCCTATCTGGGTTCCCCTAAGAATATCATCATGCTCCACGTGCCCCTCCTGTTAATGGGCTGTCGCCTGCCCAGCTTCCTATGCCAAACCTTGCCTAGCCTAGGGCTAACTTGCCTGTGATCGTTGATCCAAAAGAGGAAGAGTTAAACAAGGTTAATGAAGATCTCAAAATGCTAACTAGGAATTTCAACCAAGTCAGAATCTCTGGAAATTACATAGACTACACCCACATGTCTCCTTATCGAAAGGCGAGGTTACCCGAGAAGTTCAAGATACCGAATATCGAAAAATTCGGAGGAAGTGGACCACCGATTGTTGATCTTCGCAGTTATCACCATTCCATGACTCTCCTAGGGGATTCTGAAGAAGTGATGTCCTAATTATTTCCGCAAACTTTGAAGGATAGCGCTCTCTGATGGTTTTTGTCTCTCTAGGAGTCCAGAATTCGTAGCTGGGAGAATGTATCCCCTGAATTCATATCGCAGTACAAATATAACGAAGAGCTTGAGGTCACCCACCGTGATTTAGAGCTGTTCAAATAGAACTCTGGGGAATTAGTCTATAACTTCATAGCCCAATGGAGGGAAAAGGCAGCCACGATGACCAATCGGCCATCCGAGAAAGAACAAATCAACATAATAAAGAAAAGCTTCTTGCCTCATGTTCGAGCAACCATGGGAGGAACTATCCCCACTTCCGAGCTCTCAGAGAAGAAGGAGTAGCAATTAAGGAAGGACTTGCTAAAACAGAGGTTAAGCCAAAGAAAGTGTCCGGACAGCTCACCCCCAGAAAATATGACAAACTTGCCAGTGCTGCAGTCTTAACCATCAACAATATCTCTCAACCAACCACTTCATGGGCCCCAAAAAGCTGCCATGTCCTAGTCCTAAAGGAATACACCGAGCTTTACGCTCCCCTCTCTAAAGTTTATCAAGCCCTGTTAAGCTGAAACCTCATCAAGCCCTTGGATCCCCATCCATCGCCCAATCCACTTCCAAGAAACTTTAAGGAAGATGCCCATTGCGACTTTCACCAAACCGCTGGTAATACCACCAACCAATGCTTTCACCTTTGAAACATTATCCAAGGTCTAATTGACTAGGGTAACATTGCCCCACCAACCAATCCTAAGCCAAACACTACTCACAACCGACTTCCAAATCATACCAATGCTATCTTCCTAGAAATGAACCCAGAATTTGATCCCTCAACTCAAATCACACCCATACACTCTCCCAAACCTCTCCAAAATTGCCCATATTTCATCCTAAACCCTGTTAGCCTCACTGATTAGGCACTGTCACTCCTTACGAGAGCATTCATCGCTGTCCGTACCCGTTTTGAAAATAGAGGTATGGAATTATTAGAAGTGTTAGACCAAATCCTAGAGTTCGGGCTGAAATTTCCCTCACAAATGACCATTGATTACCAGAGGTTCAACACGCTATTCTTGGAAGCACGAAAATGGGCTCGAGAGTCAGATAGTTGGGTGGTACCAACCAATGAAGTCAGCTGAATGACGTCGTCCAGATCATGGGAGAATTATTCAGGCAAACCAATGATATTTATAGTATGACTGAGTTACTTGATACCTTGATATTACAAGGGCACCTGGTCCCTTCACCCTTACATATCGCCACATAATGGGAAGACCTGTATGAAGAAGCCATTGAAGTTGTGGAATGCATTGACTTTATATGAAAAGACATAATTATTTCCACCGGATGGGGGGAAGAATTCGAATGAAGAACGAGCTTTCGAGAAAATTGGTCCGATAGCCGACATGTGTGGGATGATTTCATTTGAGGAGCTCCTCGAAGAAATAAATAAAGTGGAAGAACAACACGAGATTGATGAAGAAACAGGATTCATGTTCTCCCCTTCTTCAGTAAATCACATGACCAGATCAGGGAGGCATTACCAGATCCCAATCTCACTACCAGCCAATGACAAAGGAAAGGGCATTGAAAACCTTCCTATGCCAGAATGAACCTCGAGGAGAGCAAGATCCTCGATCAACTAAAGAAAACTCAAGCTAACATCACTCTATGGGGGATTTTCACGTCTTCCCAGTTGCACATAAATGCGTTGACCAAATTGCTCACTGGACCCACAATTCCTCCTTCTACCACACCAGAAAAAGTGGTAAATTTAGTCGAATCCCTAACCTCTACCCGAATGCTATCCTTTTTCAAAGAAGAAATCCCTAGAATTTAACCAAACCATAATCATACACTCAACATCTCTGTCGAAGTTTTGGGGTAAATCGTACTACTCTCTCTTGTCGATAAATCCGCCTTAAATGTCTGCCCATTAAGAACCTTCAAATGCTTAGGACTGAAGGAAAGTGACCTCGCTCCAACTTTCGCTGCTACACGTGCCTACGATAATACCCACCGGGAGGTGATGGAATCCATAAAACTTATAATAGGGGCTGGCCCTATAAACCCTGTGATTGAATTCTAAGTTATTGACATCCCAGCTTATTTCAACTTGTTACTTGAACGACATTGGCTCCATAGTATCAAGGGTGTGTCTTCCTCACTCCATCATAAATTGAAGTTCTTCATCGATGAACGAGTCATCACCATTTTTGGAGATGACGATAATGTCGAGGGTGCAAGTACCAACAGTCCAATCCTTAAGATACAGCACGGGTAAAATGATATGATCCTATTAAGATTTTGAGTTGAGCCACTTTTACTCCCAGCAGGGGACAATTTTAAAGAAAGGGTTTATACCGAATATGAACTTATGGCAATGTCAATGTGATTCAGTTGTTTAGAAACACACACTTCATGCCCGGACTGGGGCTAGGACAAAGACAATAAGGGATAATTTAGCCCATTGAACTAAATAAAGCTTTCCCCCTTGTGGTTTGGTGGTATCAACCATCATAACAAGAGCTCAGAATGATCCGCTAGTCTCGACCAAAGAGAAGACTAGACTGCATCTAGACTATCTCAGGTGACTCCTTGAATGGACAATTCATTAAAGAGGGCGAGGACTTCCCCTTTTACGTCTTTTTAGAACCCTAGTATGACCATATAGACAAGAAGATAAAACTCGAAATGGAGATCTTTTTCCAAGATAGCTACCCTTGGGCCGAAAGCTCCCAACACCATGTATAACTGCTCATCAGAGATACCGAAGATTCTGAGGAAAGTGACTCCGAGGACTCGTTCAACTTGCAGACACTAGGGATGACACTCTGCATGGTTCATTCGAGGACTACATCACTGGATCCATACCACTTGATTAAAGCTATTGATACACCTCTCCTCAATTGGCATGTTACGCCAGTTCTACCTTTTGAAATCCCACCTAACCCTAATGTTTACCCCATTTTTTCTTTTTTTGTCTATCCTTACTCAAATGTAATCGAGACGTCCTTTGATGAGGTTCTCAATGCTGTTTTTCCTATCAATGAAATAAACGAAGATTTTGAGTATCTTAATGTGCCTTATATTAATTGTTTAGATTCTAATCAAACTTTTGATGATGATGATTTTTCAAATGAACAATTCTTAACTGATCTAAATAAGGTTAATAACAAACAACATAACCGCGTTCAAGTTAATAAAGAAGCGACTGTTATTATTAACCTCGGTTCTAGTAGCCAACTGTGCGAGATTAGGAAAGGGGATACCCTTGACGAGCATGAGTACGCACAACTTGAAGAATTATTGAAGGAATTCATAGATGTATTTGAATGTTCCTATGACGATATACTCAACATTGATCCTAAAATTTCTCAGCTGAGATCCCTACTCTTCCAGATTACAAGCCGTTTAAACAAAAGCTGAGAAAGCTCCGCACCAAATGGTTTCTCAAAGAAGAGGTGGTCAAATAACTGAACGTGGGCTTCATTCGCGTGATCGAGTATCCCACATGGCTAGCCAACATAGTGCCTATACTAAAATTGGTAGGGAAGGTTCGAATGTGTGTAGACTATCGGGACTTGAACAAAGCCTCTCCAAAGGATGATTACTCGTTACCCAATATCGACATGATTGTGGATAATACAACCAGTCATGCTATCAAGTCATTCGTCAATGGTTTTCCCGGATACAATCAAATCAAAATGCACCCAGATCACCAAGAAAAAATTGCGTTCAACACCCCATGGGGGACCTTTTGCTACACTGTTATGCAATTTGGCCTCAAGAATGCTGGGGCTACCTACCAGAAGGCTGCCACAACCATCCTTCATAATCTGATTAAAAAAGAAGTCAAGGTCTATATGGATGATATGATTATCAAATCCAAAACTAGAGAAGGTCATGTTCCCTCTCTCCAAAAGTTCTTCAAAAGACTACGACGATATCTGCTGAGACTTAATCCACAGATTTGTGTCTTCGACATTACAAAGGGAAAACTCTTGGGATTCATGGTCAGTGAGAAAGGGATAGAAGCAGATCCTGCCAAGATAAAATCCATACTTGAGATGCCACCTCCTCGAATGGAGAAAGAAGTTCGTGATTTCCTTGGGAAATTACAGTACATCAGCCAATTCACCTTCATCTGTGAACCAATTTTCAAACTCCTCCTAAAGTATTCAACCAAAGTTTTGAACGAGGCCCGTCACGAAGCTTTTTATCGAATTAAATAATACCTGACTCAACCTTCGGTACTCATGCCCCCATAGCCTGGTCTCCCCTTGCTCCTATACCTAACCATAACCGACACTGCAGCTGGGGCTTTGCTAGCTCAATTCCTTGAAGATTCCCATAGAGAAAGGACCATCTATTACGCCAGTCGCAAAATGGTCGGGTATGAAGTCAACTACATTACTTTGGAAAAAGCATGTGTCGCCCTTATTTGGGTCACCCAAAAGTTGGGAAATTATATTCTCACCTTCCCCATTAAACTTGTATCCCAAATGCACCCCATCAAGTACCTGCTTGAGAAACCTGCCTTATCCAGTCGAATGGCCCGGTGGTTGATGCTCCTAGCTGAGTTCGATATCATATATGTCATGTAGAAAGCCATGAAAGGAAGAGCCATCTTTGACTACCTCGTTGATTACCCCATGGAAAAGGCTGATGACTAGATCTCCAAATTCCTAGATGAAAACATCTTTTGCGCTGCTCAAGATGACCTTCAATGGCAAATTTTCTTCGACGGCGCTGCCAACAAAAAGGTATATGGCATTGGGATACTTCTGATTGCCCCAAATGACTCCCACACTCTTATTGCCATCAAATTGGATTTCCCCTACACCGATAACATGACTGAATATAAGACGTGTATGGTAGGCCTCAAAGTTGCCTTTAAGAAAGGAATTCAATGCCTAGATGTCTACGGAGGTTCTTCCGTCATCATTGGTTAAGTGCTCAGAAAATGGAAAGTCAAGGACGAAAAAATCCAACCCTTCCATGCCCACCTAGAAGAATTAGCCTCTCAATTCCAAGACATCACCTTCCACTATCTACCTTGAGCAAAAAATAACCTAGCCAATTCCCTTGCTACCCTAGCCTCCATGGTCAACATGACCGAAGGAATAATAATAGCCCCCTTCCTGGTCCAAAAGTAAGACAAACCAACCCACTGCTGCCACATTGAGCTCATCACCAAAGAAGACCATGAGCTAGACAATTATTGGTATTATGATATTTGGCACCTACTCAAGCATGGTAGTTATCCATAGGTATCCAATAAAAAAGACCGGGCAACACTCCGAAGACTGGCCTCCCAGTACATCATCTGTCAGAAAGCACTGCTTAAGAGAAACTTTGATGGAACCTATCTACACTGCATCGCAGGGGCTGGCAATGAAGAGGTAATACAAAGAATCCACAACGGGGAATGCGAACCCCACATGAACGGTCATATGCTTGCTAAGAAGATTATTCGACAAGGCTACTACTGGACCACCATGATCCAGGATTGCACCGCCTATGTCCGGAGATGCCTCAAATGCTAACAATTTTCCAACCTTCAACACTTGCCTCCGTGTGAATTGTATAACATGACATCTCCCTGGCCATTCTCCACCTGGGGCATCAACATTATAGGGAAGTTTACACCCAAGGATTCCAATGGACATGAGTTCATCCTAGTTGCCATTTATTACTTCACCAAATGGGTCGAAGCCGAGTCATACGCAATCCTGAATGCCAAGAAAGTGGCCCAATTCATCAAGAAAAACATCGTCTGCCGATATGGGGCCCCGCACGAGCTAGTGTCAGATAATGGGTTGCATTTCGAGGTATAAGTCATAGAAGTGGTCGAAGAGTATGGGATTCGGAGACACAAATCTTCTCCCTATCGAACTTAGACCAACGGTGCAGTCGAAGTTGCCAATAAGAACCTCAAAGCCATCATCAGTAAGATGACCAAAAGCTATAGAGATTAGGCTGGCCGGATCCCACACGCCCTCTGGGGCTATCGAACCTCAATTCGAACCTCTACTGGGGCTACCCCTTACTCTCTAGTCTATGGCATGGAAGCAGTCCTACCCGTGGAGCTAGAAATACCCTCATTATGCGTCATGCTTGAAAGCAAGGTCAGTGAGGAGGACTGGCATCAAAGCCGCCTCGACGAGCTGTCACTCTTGGACGAAAGGAAACTGAAGGTGTTGTATCACATACAATGGTACCATCGCCGCATAGCGCATTCATTTAATAAGAGAGTTAAGTACCGCGTTGTCCGAGAAGGGGATTTATACCTCAAAGAAATAGTAGAGCCCATTTGGTACTGCAGAGGGAAATTCAAGCCAATTGGAGCGGCCCATACATTATCAAAAAGATCTTGTTCGACAGTGCCGCCATACTCACCGACTTAGACGGAGAAGAGACGGATCATTCAGTCAACCTGAACCGTTTCAAGAAATTTTACCCCTAGTCTGAAATCTCGGTGCGCTACGACTCTTCTCATCTATCTTATATTAAAAAAAATCCCTTCATTCCCCTCGACCCAGAACTACGTGGGCCTGATCCTCTATAAAAATCATTCCTAGAAAAATTGAAAATTTTCAAAAACCCCCATAGGTACGTAGATAGCTCATACATCTTACATGAGCACGACCCTTTCTGTTTCCCCAAAAAAACTATTCTTTTCTTATCTCCTAGAACGACAGTCCATTCTAACATATATTTGAACAAAAGGATTATGCTTGCCTTAGCGATCGGTATAGATAATTCAAAACACAAAATTCATCAAAAGGCACAACTAGATGATCGAAAACTTGTTTATTTCATTAATAAGAAATTATAGTGCAATTACATAAAGGAAAGGATTACTCCCTTCCCCCTACCTTCCAAAAAAGCCAAATAAATTCCCAAACTTATTTCTCAGTACAAAATAAACTCCTCCCAAGAGACCTACCCATAGCTACCAGTGGAGCCCGCTTCATCGTCATCATATACATCTTGGGGTCCCTAAGCTTCCCTTGCCTGAATGGAGTATCGCAGACGCTCCATGGATCGATAAGCTTGAACCAACCTAAGAAAAACTACCACACCTCCCTCCATGGTATCAGATACAACAAGCTATCTTTGTCCAGTCTCCACTATCAACATCTTGCTAACTACGCTTATCCACAACCACTTCATATAATCCCCAGGGATGTGCTAAAGTCTCCCAGCAGACTGAGAGGGACGGGTCGATGGACGCCGACTCTCCCACAAAGAGCCAAGCCGCATGCGCAGACGCTCTATCAAATCTTCTATCGGAAAGAAGTCTAGTGTCCGAGGTGGAACGATCTACTCCTAACCAAATTGGTGCAGAAGCTGCCAAGGAAAATAAAAAGAGGTCTGTCTAAGACCAACTAGCCGACATACGGGTATTCTCCCAGCTCCAGAATAGGCAGCAGTTGTCCCCACCAAGATACTGACCAATACAGATTTAGAGCCCCATGCTCTATGAACCATTTCTCCCAGCTCTCAATATCCAGGCCAACACTGATGATATGGTGCGAAAAGAAGTTGGGTACAGTCGACAAAGGGTATTCTGGAGGACTCACCAAGCGGAATCTTTCAGACAACCACATGAACAGCATTACAGGGCTACCCCTCAAAAAGTCAGAACGACCTTCTATCCAGGCATATAAGCTACTCAAAGTCTCTGCCAGTATCACCGTCGTCGGATTGGGATGATAGGATATCCATGAAGTAATAACTGCAAGTTGTGAGTCCACCACAGCTCCCCGGTCACCACCAGTAATTTTGAAACCAAGCCCAGAACGACAGCTCTCGCATATCTAGTATCACCAACCTCCTACAAATGCATGAACCATAATACCGCCAGAAGATAAATCATACCTCCATCCACCAGTGATTTGGCCGTCGAGAAGGAAACATAAAGAAGCCCGACCAATAACTCCCTGGGAGAAAAGGAAAACTCAGGCAGAGCCGCAGCAAAGTTGGGATTTATCCCAACATGGCAAAAAATTTCTCGTAAGTCGGATAGACTTCTTCCAAGCCAAAGAGAAATACATGGTCTTCAGGGTACTGGAATTGTACTTCCACCATCATCATGTTCCACTCTATGGGACTATTATGCCATAAAGAAACTCGACGCATGTTGTAAGAATTGCAGTCGACGTTATAAGAGCACATTGCCTCCAAAGTCTTGAGTTAGTTGGAAAACTCAACACTACCAGGGAGAGCCATCTCATAGAATAAGAAAGACAGAATGTGAAGGTGTGAGGAAAACATTCCACCCTTACCCCCTTTTTATACTTGAAAACCCCCACAAAAGACGTAACCCCTACAGAAATCGGAGGAAATCCTGCCCTATAAGGTACCAAAGGCTGAAGAGGGTACCAATCAAAGCTTTGAACTGATGGGACTGGACTGACCTACCGATAGTCAGGTGAAGGTGCTTTCCGATCAATAACCCCCTACTTTTGGAAATTTTCCTTTTTTCTTTTTTGTCAAAATTTAGAAAACTCAAAATAAATTGATAAATCCTCATTATGAATAAAAATTTCTTTCAAAAATATTTTACGGTCTCAGCAGCAAAGTAAAAAGTGCATGTGCATGCATTCATTCATCATTAATAGAAGATAATAAAAAACTTCATTGCATTGCATATATATGTTTTTGTGTTACATCATTTTTGCAGGAAAATAAATAAAAGCAAAAACAACAGGTCTCAGCCCGAACCTACATTCTCCCTCTCTCTCTCTCACCTAATCTTCACCTCTTTCTCCTAAGAGCTTCCACCCATGTGACACGCTCTCTTTCCCCGATGGCGAGATGACACACCACCGCTACCTGAATCAGACTCCTCCCCGAATGAGGCAGATGGCCCCAAGCAAGAAGGAATAAGAATTGCATCCCGAATATGGGCAGTCGCTAAAAATATCCAGTCCCTAATATCCCTCAGCTAAGTGGTGGACACCTGGACGTGCTGCAAGAAAAGGCAGAATCGGTATCAAGCATAAAAGATCAAAAGAGACCAAAGGAGAAGAACATAAAAGATATACCTCAGGACGAAGAACCTCCTCTGTCAAGCCCAACTCCTTCGGGTCCATCACATGAGGACGATGAAACATAGGCACCATTCCTCCATCAGCCCACCGGATGTTGTATGAAGGGGTATGCAGTCGCATAAAGGGAACCTCTGAAGTTATCACTGCCGCAGATGTCGACGGACCGCCATCGCTGTGGGAGGACCCCACTAGACGACTCGAACCCACAGGATGGAAGTTCGATGCATCATATATGCTGGACACCATTAGCTAGATCGTCACAAGGTCCATATAATCATACGGCACAGTCATATTGATGTACAACATATAGGACTCGCCAATCATCGTCGCGATCCTCGCATCCTCCAAAAGCAGCCGCTCCCGCCTCATAGACATGAGGGGCCTCACAGGTGGTACCACCAGATCCTCCTCAGCAATCTATCGGACCACCCTCTCCCCGAGATACTAAGAGTGGACAAACTCATGCACCAGTAAACACCTCATCTGTGCATTCACTCCAGTCAACCCCGTATCCTGAATGGTCGTCCCCCAAGGGTAAGCGATCACCTAAAAAATACACAGCAAAATATAAGGAAATATGGAATCAGAGCACCCAAAAGGTCTTAGACTGAAGAAGAGAAGTTTTATCGTATCGCTGGTCAGGCCATTCAAGACCTGGCACATCGTCTCTAAAAAGAGAGACCTCATCGACTGCCGATTGGCCTTGCGCCATCGTTACAACCGGAAAAAATCCCCAACAGTCTCATCCTTCAAAGCGATCATTTGGGTATTACACCCGATCACCTCATAAAACCATGTCTGCCAAAGACAAAAAAATTGCAATTAAAAAGAGTTGCATAAGGAAAATGCGAATGCATGAAAGGAAAATGCACAAATTAAAAGAATACCTCAAGAAGATACATAGCTCCAGTGAAAGTCTACCGGTAGCATCGGATGAATGCATTAGAGGAAAAATAATGGATCGCCAAAGTCAGCCCCCCAATCATAGAGAGGGATGTTCGAAAACATCCTCAGATATGGTAAAAACCATAAGTGGACAAGGTCGCCACTCGACGCCACCAGAAATGCCCCCAACAACAGCAAAATGAACAACTCGACCATTTGTCTCACATGCAGCCCGTCCTACACACCATGCCGACCGGCACCCCCTTAAATTTCATACAGAAATTCCTAAAAAATACCAGAAAACCCTAAAAAATCCTCAGAAAATTCCTAAAAATCCCAGAAAGGATTTAGAACATTTTCACCAAGAAAGTTTCCCACTCCCCAAGAGAAATCCCTATTTTCCCAGCGGAACTCTCAAAACCCAAGTGAATCTCCTCCCGGCAACGTGCCCAGAGGACCTCTAAAGAATCCCAAAATTTAAGATCATCTCCTATTCCCCAAAGTCTCAAATTTCCCCAACAAATACGTCCAAACCTGGACCACCTTCCTCAGCATCAAATTGGATGTTCCCCCGGTAAAGTCTCTGAAAGATACGAGATTTCCCCCAGCAATCAGCTCCCCAGATCAAATCTAAATCAGGAGATAATTATCTCGATAGATCTCCTGGAGAACATCTAAACTTAAGCCCGCAGAATTGGCTTTGACCCGCAGAATTGGTCATCCTCATCCCTAAGCCCTCAAAATTGGCTTCGACTCGCAATATTGGTCATCTCAAACTTAATCCCACAGAATTGGCTTTGACCCACAGAATTGGTTATCTCATCCCTAAGCCCTCAGAATTGGCTTTGAACCGCAGAATCTATCACCCTCAAACCTAAGCCTGCAGAATTAGCTTCGACCCGTATAATTGGTCATCTCAAATTTAAGCTCACAGGATTGGCTTCGACCCACAGAATCGGTCACTCTCAAACTTAATCCCATAGAATTGGCTTCGACCTATAGAATTGGCCATCTCAAACTTAAGCCCTCGCTTTGACCCATAGAATTGGTCATCTCAAACTTAAGCCCGCAGAATTATCTTTGACCCATAGAATTGGTCATCCCAAACTTAAGCCCGTAGAATTGGTTTCGACCCGCAGAATTGGTCATCGCAAACTTAAGCCCATAGAATTGGCTTCGACCTGCAGAATCGGTTACTCTCAAACTTAAGCCCATAGAATTGGCTTCGATCCGTAGAATTGGCCATCTCAAACTTTAGCCTGCAGAATTGTCTTCGACCTGCAGAATTGGTTATCTCAAACTTAAGCCCGCAGAATTGGCTTTGACCCACAGAATCGGTCATCTCCAACTTAAGCCCACATAATTTCCTTCGACCCGCAGAATTGGTCATCTCAACTTAAGCCCGCATAATTGGCTTCGACCCGCAGAATTGGTCATCTTAAACTTAAGCCCGTAGAATTGGTTTCAACCTGTAGAATTGGTCATCTCCAACTTAAGCCCGCAAAATTAGCTTCGACCCGTAGAATTGGTCATCTCAACTTAAGCCCACAGAATTGGCTTCGACCCGCATAATTGGTCATCTCAAACTTAAGCCCACAGAATTGGATACGACATATAAAATTGTTCACCCTCATACCTAAGCCCTCAGAATTGGTTTTGACCTGCAGAATTGTTCATCTCATCCTTAAGCCTGTAGAATTGGCTTCGACTCGCAAAATCGGTCACCTTGATCCCTAAGCCCTCAAAATTGGCTTCGACCCGTAGAATCAGTCACCCTCATCCCTAAGCACTCATAATTGGCTTTGACCAGCAGAATCGGTCACCCTTATCCCTAAGCCCTTAGCATTGGCTTTGACCCTCAATATAGGTCACCCTCATCCCTAATCCCTCAGAATTAGCTTCGACCCACATAATTGGTCATTTCAAACTTAAGACCTCAGAACTGGCTTCGACCCGCAGAATCGGTCACCATTATCTTCAAGCCCTTAGAATTATCTTCGACCCACAGAATCAGTCATCCTCATCCTTAGGTCCTCAGAATAGACCTCAACCATCTGCTCATCCTTTTCAAAGGCATCATGTGGTGTATATTCGACGGCTATCATTTGTTCCAAACTCACCCATCGAACTGATCTATAGACACCCCATTCTAACACCCCCTAGATTCTCCTAAGGTTCCTAGAACCTCCCCTCATTGCTACAAACCTAAGTCATACCTCGGGTACTGACCTAAAGGCTAACGGGTGCTCCCAGGCTTCGGTTGACCAAAAGTCAAACTCTTCAGCTCGAACAAGACAAAATTAATCTTTTAAGGGCACTAAAACTCTTTTCCAATGGTGCATCCCATGCATGATTCTGACTTACCATGCGGACGAATGGCCCGTTTTCCCCCAAAACTTGATCAAGAGGTCACCGGACGCTCCCAGGCTCTGTTTGACCAAAGTCAACTCTTCAGCTCGACCAAGACTGAATGAATCTTTAAAGGGCATTGAAACCCCTTTCCAACGACCACCCCGTGCACGATTTTGACTTACGATACATACGAATGATCCGTTTTACTCCGAAAGGTCACCGAGCACTTCCAATCCTCAGTTGGCTAAGGTCAACTCCCCAAACTGAGTCAAGCTTTTTATAATGTCTAAGTAAATATCCTAACCTTTCCAACGGTCCACCCCGTGCACGATTCTGACTTACTGTGCGGACGAACGGTCCGTTTGTGTCCGACGATCCCCCGTCCAAAGGACCGATAAACGCTTTTGAACCACATTTGACCCAAAGTCAGCTCCCTAACTTGGGAACATTCAAAAAGACTTTTGAATATCTTTGAAGTAACTTTCCAAAGGTTCACCCCGTACGCGATTCGGATCAACAGTTTGCGCTCTACGACCAATTTTTTGAAGGAACCTGAAAGAGACTGCCAAATGGCAGGTTCCAAACCCTGCCTATCGATAGTGTGCCTAAACACACCTGTTGATTGGCAGGACTAGGGCTATGCCAATCGGTAATGCCCTGGGCCTATAAAAATAAGGGTCTGACCTCATTTCAAGGTATAAAGACCAGAGATCCATCACTCTCAGCAAGCTCAGAAAACCCCTCTCGAAGTCAGCGTGATTTCCACATCCAAATACCTTTTCAACCTTCACCTTTCATCACCTTTTTCATCAAACTTGGTGAATTAAGTACCCTCTATCATCATCCAAGTGCAAGGGCTTCTCTCCAACACCCAATATCAAGCTCAAGATCTTCAAGAAGGTCCAACTTTCTCCACTCTCTCCTTAAATTCTCCTAAATTCGCATTAGTTTGTTTTTGTTACTTAGTACTTTTATTCTCTCATCTCACATATCATAATATACTTTCTATCTAGTATTATTTCACATCTCTTATTTTCATATAAATAAAGCCTAAAAAATAAGAAAAAGAGGATTTGCTCATAAATTCCAAACAAGAATTCTCATACTTTTCTCACAACTAAAATACTTTTTTACACACACACACATACAAGAGAAGTCCCCGATTGGATTTATGGGATAAATCATTTTGCCTACAAACTATATGGACTTTGATGCCTCTATAGGCTATGTAGGCATCTCGGGGTAAAACTTGAGACACGAGTCCTTTTCCTAATTTTTCCTATTTTTCTATAAACTTAACGCTCTTAGATTATATATATTTACATATACGTATATTTATGTTTAGTGGCATATTATTCCATATGTGTTATCATTTCGTTATAACGATCAACATTAGGATAGTCGCGTAAATCCTATTTTTCCAATATCACTTTTAAGAAAATTCCTATGGATGACTCGCTTTATCTCTTCCATGATACAAGTCGATGACTCCTATCTCCACTACATATACACATACACACATATCACGGGGAAATAAAGGAAAATAGCAATAACCCATGAGAGACCGTAAGGGCAGAATGGGTGTCTAACACCTTCCCATTTCGTAACTTAGCCTCCCGACCCTTTTCGAATCATTTTGGTTTCGTATGTATCAGTATGTATTTGGATGTTGTCCATCAGGATGACTCCCTTTTTTCTTTTTTCTATTTTGAGTAAAATATACTGGTGACTCTATCTCTCTACATTCTCACCTCATTACCAACGCCGACCGAAGCACTTCCAAAAGGGATGTGCGGGACCAAGATCCTCCTGAGACAAAGGGGAGACACCTCCCCTTCTTCGCCTCTCCCATCGCGAGGATCGAAAAGTGGGATAGCCACAGTGTGTAGCCCTGAGCGACCAACCTAGTATTGTTTTGAACTATGGTTCCATTCTCATCCATCTTATTTCGTATGATCCACTTGGTACGTATCACATTTTTCTCACTAGGTCGGGGGAAAAGTTCCCAAACATCATTCTTTCTGAACTTAAGCAACTCATATTGCATAACAGATATCTAGTGTTCATCTTTGAATGCTTCTTGATGATTATTTGTCTCGACTTTGGACGTGTAGCAAACATGGCTAACAACGTTCTCAAGATGAGCACGAGTCTTGACCCCTAATGTGGGACCTCCTAGAATGGTAGTTGGATCATAAATCTTGCGAACCCAAGAAGGTGTGTCCCCTAAGAAAGGAATAGGGTCCACCCTGGGTGCGTGATGGACAATTGAATCATCAATAGGAAGAACGTCATCCTCAAGTAAAGGGTTAGAATCAACAAACGCCGATGGTTTGTCATCTTGAATGGTGACATTGATTGACTCCATAGCCTTAGAGTTGTCCAGGTTAAAAACCTAGTATGCTCTACTTGTCGATGAATATCCTAACAATATTCCCTCATTGCTTCGGAAGTCAAACTTTCTTAATTACTCTCTATCCCGTAGGACGTAGCATTTACTCCCAAAGACATGAAATTATGAAAGGTTGGGCTTCCTTCTAATACATAGTTTATAAGGTGTCTTAAGTGTGTTTGGATGAAAGTGAACCCTATTCACCATTTGGCATTCGGTAGACACCGCTTCTACCCAAAATCTCCTAGAAACTCTATGACCTAGAAGCATAGATCTAGCCATCTCTTGAATCGTTTTATTATTCCTCTCAATAATCCCACTTTACTTAGAGATATTCATGGACAAAAAATCATGTTTGATCCCGAGGCTATCACAGTAAAGATCTACCTTTGCTTCCTTAAACTTAGTTTCGTTTTCACTCCGTATTCTATTGGTAGTGACACGGTGTTGGTTTTCCAGGACACGCCACTTGGTCATAAGAAATTCCACAATATCGGGTTTCTCTCTCAAAAAACCTACGATCGAGTAACGAGATAAATCATCTACCATCACGAGGATATACCTCTTACCACCTAAACTCTCAGTACGAGTAGGACCCATAAGATACATGTGAATCAACTCATGTACCCGAGTAGTGGTAATGGAATTCAACTTACTGTGTGGGCTATGAACTTGATTTCCCAACTGACAGGGTCCATAAGTTATGGAAGTTGGCTTCCCAAGTGATGGAAAGCCACGCACTACGTCCTTCTTTACTAATCCCAAATCTCTAAAATTCACGTGACCTAAATATTGATTCCACAGATCCATAGGAGTAATCGTGGAGCTGTTGCAGATGAATGAGTACTTGGATAGAAGCCCATAACAATTATCTTCAGTCCTCACCCCTTGCAATAAAAGCTTACCGGTTTGATCGTAAGCGTTGCAAGTATCCCGATCAAACTTTACTGCAAAGTCAACGTCGCACAACTGGATAATGTTGAGAAGGTTTGCTTTCAAACCTTTAATGTACAAAACGTTCTCTAACTTAGGAAACCCAGGTATCTCCACTTTACCTCATCCTACCTTGCTAGGTCTGATCCCCTCTCTAAAGGTGAATTTAGCTTTCGTGGGATCCTCTAAGGAGGTAAAAAATGAGACATCACTTGTCATGTGTCTACAAACCCATTATCAAAATACCACGGTGAAGTATTGTGTGCTTTAAGAGAAACATGAACAACAAGGGCTTTGGCATCATTACTAGATACCCAAGTAACCTTTTGCTTTCCCTTACTACTAGTGGTTCTAGTCAAAAAGTTGGAAGTATCCATTGACAGTCCCGACAATCGTTGGAATTTTCCCACTAAACTCTGGGATGTGGTGACTAGAAACTCAACCTACTCTCTCAGACTCACAAGACTCGTGGGGCGTGATGGATCATAGGCACGTCTAGTCTGACCCAAACTATAGAAATACTCTTTCAGTTGTCTTTTTCTCTTGTAGTAAGTACAAAAGTATATGATCTTAGACTGACCTTGGTTTTCCTTTCTTGTCCGTACTTGTCTCTTAGGTTTTAGTGGGGGACATATGGATTCGTAGTAAACTCAAGGACTGGTCCAAGTGCATTATACGAAGTGGATGCACCATCAAAACCAATTCCTGGCCTTTTAGAAACCCTAAGGTGGGGGCGAGGAGAATCTTAACCATCTTAGTAGATCTATCCTCGATATGAACCTTGACTTCCCGTGCTCTGTTAAGATCATGAGTGAGTTGGGCTACAAGGGCTTCCAGAATATTTCGAGCCTCTTTAGATGCACAAAGGTCTCTCGTTAGATTAGTCACCTGTTTTGTCAAGTTCCCCTTTTCTCTCTCAAAACACTTCTCTCTCTTTCCAAGTGGTCTCTCTCTCTCTCTCTCTCCAAATAAACTCTCTGTCTTCACATAAACTCTCTCTCTCTCTCTCTCTCTCTCTCTCTCTCTCTCTCTCTCTCTCACACACACACACACACACACACACACACACACACACATATCACAAACTAACTCTCTCTTTATCTCAAGGCAACACTAATGGAAGACTTTCTCTCTCTCTCTCTCTCTCTCTCTCTCTCTAGCCTCTCCTAAGTTCTTTTCTAACGCAACAATCTTAAGAGCTAACCCTTTATTACGCTTCTTAGTTTTAAACGAATCAACATAAGCGCGATGAAGGTCACTCTCACTCTCACTTACAGCACCCCCCTCACTTTCCTTGTTTCCACTGTCGAGGTCTACTTGTGATGTAGCATCCTCATTGTCGTGAGGTGCATCAGGAGTAATCACATGACTGTCCATGAATGCGGTGAAGTTGCACTCATGCGGTGATTTGTCTCCAGAATCCACTGTCTCGACCTCACTGTCATCACTAAGGGACACATTGAAAGCAACTTAGACTTTGCCTTGATGTTTCAACCTAATCGGACACTTAAATACCTTATGACCTCAACGGTCACACTCATAGCATCTCTCTTCGTCTTTCTTAGGCGTGTTTTTCTTATCTTTATCAAACTTTAGCCAAATTTAATTTTTTCAAAAATCTTTTTATCTTTAAAATTACCATTATTTTTAAATTTAAGAAATTTTATGAAATTATTAGTAAAAAAATCTAAATCATCTAAGTCGAAGTCAAAAAAGATTCTGGCGTTTCTTCATCTCTCCATTTAGATGATTCTACCCTTTTCCTAGCTGACTCAACATTTCTCTTAGCCCGGAATTTAAGTGCTATGCCTTTATCTTTAGTTTTAAATGTGTTAGGGAAACATGCCAATTTCATATGTTTGGATATCTCCTACCATTTTTTCTAATTTAAGAGATTTCAAATTCCCGAAGAATTTAACACATTGACTTTGGGGATAAAATGCTTAGGCAATGATCTAACTGTCTTTTTAACTACTCGAACTTTAGGAATATTCTCACCAAGATTGAAACTAGTGTTGACAATATTAGATAAACGTTTATAAAATTCATCAAAACATTCAGATTCAAGCATGGTTATTGTTTTAAATTGAGTATCCATGTTTTGCAATTTTGATTCTTTAACAAAATTAGTTCCTTCATAGATTAGTTGTAAAACATCCCATGCTTCTTTTGATGGGGTACACATCATAATGCATCGAAACTCGTCAGGAGTGACGACTATAGAAATTGCATTAAGCCCCTAGAGTTATACATTATCCATTTAAACTCATCTTCGGTCCAGTTAGTCACGGGCTTAAGGTTTGCCACATTTTCAGCGGCGACGGAAGGAGGATTCCACCCGCTTTTAACTAAAATCCAGATACGTTCATATATGGACTTTAATGATGATTTCATACTGGCTTTCCAATATGCAAAATTAGTCCCATAAAAAACTGGCATTTATTATATAAGTTTTCCATTTAAACTTGCGCTTTTTTAAAAATCATTTTTTTTAGAAATTGATGTTCAAAAAATTTTGCGAAAAATTACATGGTAAAGTTGTGTAATTGGCTCTGATACCAATTTGAGAGTGCTCTCTTATTCAAGTGAATAAAGTTATTTAATTAAATCCAATTTTAATCACCAGTTTTAAATAAAACCCTAAATTATGCATCTAGTTGGGATTGAGAAATAATAAACACAGTTAAGCATATGAGCAATCACAAACACAATGTTGAGAAAAAAATTCCCCAAAGGGGAAAAACCTTTTATTTCACTATGAGTTTTTAACTTACATACAAAGAGAAGTACATCTTTTTGACACACGAAAACCCTCAGGTGTCAGTTCATTGTCGTCGACAAGAGATCCCTCAACAACTCCAAGGCCAATATTGGAGATAGCCTTCTTCTCCACAAGTTTTATTCCAAGAATGGGTACTACGAGTTAAAGGGGTTTAAAGTTATTGACATATATAATTTTGAATGATTGAGTGCATATCTAGGTGTTTGGGCTTAAAAAACTGAAGACTTGATGATGTAGGACTTTCAAAATTGTGTTTCCAAAGTCTTAAATAAAAATCCTCCCAAAATAGGTATATATAAAAAAATAGATGTCTGAGTCTGAGTGCCAAACCGGTTTGGTTTGTCCTTTATAAAAGGCGAACTAGTTCACTTTTTCAGTAATGAGGCCAAACTTTTAGCAAAAAATGAACCATTTTACTTTTGAGATCCACAAAAATTATTCCTTCTTCCTTTCTTCATAGCATGGAATGAGGCCACGTGGAGAACGGTTGAATCGATAATGATGCACGTTTACACGATGAAGATGATGGTAGAAAGATGATTATACATAACGCTAAGTATTCAGATAGAGGCCATCATGGATGAGCATGTTGTGATGTGCCGAATGTAGCGGTATGCGACATACTTGCTGAGATCTAGGACAACAAAAAAAATCCTAGATTCTATACGGACATTTATAAAAACATGTCCTTACACATTTTTATACCAAACCCTCTTTATACCCTATTTCCCAACTTGTAGGTAAACTTCTCAAACTGGATGCATCAACAACCTCTGTATCAAGACCAAGTATTGCAAGAGTATGTGTGGAAATAAATCTTCTTCAAGCAAGAATCCATAGAATATGGATTGGTTGTGGTCCTAAAGGCTTTTGGCAACGAGTTTCTTAAGAAAATATACCATCATTTTGTGAGTTTTGTATGAAAAAAGGTCATCAAGAATTTAAATGTATGTTCAAGTATCCAAATCTCAATAAACCTCCAAAAACCCAACTAAAAAATACTGTACAACCTCAAGAAAACACTGAAAATTAGGAAGAGGCCACCAAGATTCATCAAAATCCTGTTGAGCAGCATCCTGAGGAGAATACTATAGTAGTTGTTAATTACGGAAACAAGGATAATATATTTGAAATACGGCAGAATTATCCTTCAGATACTGAAGAGGATAATCAATAAGCAGATCAGATACATTCTCAATCATATGAGAATCCTTTATTTACTTTAAAGAAGAATTCGAGGAATCACAACCAAGAAAACACATAAAAGGTTCTTCACAGAGATTGCTCTTCTGAAGAAACAATCATCGTGGACCAATACAACTTATCACCAAAAGGATCAGATCTTCCACCAGCAGAAAAACATCAAGATTATGATAAAGACTCCCTTTAGATAAAGATGGTTCATATATTCCACTTCCTCTGATAGAATAACTACACAATTTTGCATTATGGTTTGATATGAAATGGTAGACCATACGAGCCAAAAAATAAGCTCAGAAGAATCAATCGAAAGCAACATGTATAACAATAGACCCTTCAAAGCTTCAAAAACTAGGTAATACTCCTAAACCTATTCCTTATTGTTGATACCAAATTTATTCTGCTGATATGGACCAATTATGTGGAGACACGTGTCAATCTACATGGCACTCTCAAACATTTTTTGAACAACACCTTGACTCCGAGGAACTCAACCTCCCCGACCAACTCAGGTGCTCCGAGCAACAAGTGTTCTCCGAGGAACTCTATTGTACCGAGCAACTCATGTATACCGAGCTACTTAGGCAGTTTGAGATGCATCTCGTACAGAGCATTCATATCTGGATAATCAAGAGGATGACTGCGCATTAAATGCTCATTATTATCACACAGACGCACATGCCTATTGGACAGCTATGTATTATTGTTTCATTTGTACCGCCTCAAGGCTATAAATACATTCTAACCTCCTCATTAGCAGGGGACTCGAAATTTCTTGGTAAACCTATTATTAAAAATTTCACAAACAGTCAGCAATAACACAAACAGTGGACGTAATCCATTCTTTCAAGGATGAACCACTTTAAAAATCTTTTGTCTTGTTTATTTTTATCTGTGATTAAAGAATTAGGTCAAATCTAGTTTTTTACATCAACAGATTAGCACCGTCTGTGGGAATCGACTGTAATTATCATTTTTCACCAAAACAATTCATTACCAATGGCTGATAATCCTGAATCCAGTAATCAAAATGCTGGAAACCCCCCAAGTCCATACACTCCTCCAAGTGTCCAAGATCTGGCTAGAATAATGGCTAATTTGGCTCAGGGCCTTATCGCCATGCGATAACTCATGCAAACTATCCAGGGTGGAGCACCTGCCCAGTCAGGACAACGAAACATTCATAGAAATATCCGATTGCCTTCTTCGCGAACTAGACAAACGTCACTCCCAGAAGAATCTCATTCTAGACGCACCGATTCATATCGTACTGAGAGATCCAATGATCATTCTTATCATCCTGGAAGGACTTCCTCGGTACGAGCTACAAACACTCAACAAAATGTCACTCTATCTCCATAAAGGACCAGTGCTCTTGAAAGATTAGGTAGAGTCTCTCCCTTTGATCATTAGGGTCCTACGAGGAATAAAAGTCCCCTAGGATAGTGTCGAGGAATTATCAACGATCCTTTGATTTAAAGGAAGGTTCTGCCCAATCCCGACCAGCTGCTCATCGTGAAAGATCCCAAGAGGCAAATTCAACACGATTAGTTGCTCGGACCAATAGGCCCGAGGAGGGAAATTATGCATGGAAGGGATCTATTCAGAGGTTGGAAAATAGACTAGGGGAAATGGCTAAGGCCAAGAATCCTCTACAAAGAACTTTTGTCCGAGGGACACCTTTTATCCAGACAATTATGGATTTTCCCACACCATTAAAGTTCAAAGCACCTGTTGTGACTCCTAAATATGATGGAAAAACCGACCCTGTCCTTCATATAGAACAATACCAAGCTGCTGCCGATATCTATACCGTGCCAGACGAGATGAGATGCAAGGCATTTTCGGGAACTCTTACCGGATCTGCTCAAATATGGTACAATAATCTTCCTCGGGGGAAGGTTTCAACTTTCTTTCAACTGGCCGAGCTCTTTATTAGAAATTTCTGTTTTGGAGCAAAACCAGTTAAATGAGTAGCACACTTGTTAAGTGTTAGATAAAAAGCAGGTGAGAGCACCAAGGATTACATAACTCGTTTCAATAACGAGAAGCTCGAAGTTATTGATTACGAAGAAAAGACAACAATTAATGCTCTAATGAGTGGATTATTTCCAAATAAACTGTACTACACTCTAGCCAAAGATCCACCTAGGACCATGTCAGAATTATGGGCAAAAGCAACCAAAATCATGAATGCCGAGGAAGCTATGGCTGCAAAGAAGAACATGGACACTAAGGAGACCAAAGTTGAGGCCGAGAAGATTGAGGGTGATAAGGCTGAGAAGAAAGAGAAGAAGAATAATGGTGGTAACAAGCAGTCAAAAGCAAAGCAAGCATTGGAACAATTGAGGAAATTTGGAAACTATACTCCTTTGAAGGTAGACATAAACCACGTTTTGGAAGAAATCAAGAACAACGAGGAGTTAAAGTGGCCAGAGAAAATGAAGACAGATCCTGACAAGAGGAATAAGGCCAAATATTGCGAGTTCCATAAAGACCACGGTCACACGACCAAAAATTCCATAGCTCTTCAGAATGAAATTGAAGCACTCATCAGACGAGGAAAGCTAGCCAAGTATGTTGATCGCAGAAATGAAGGAAAGAACAACGACCAAGCGAGACAGAGATCTAGATCTCCTCGTCGAGTAAAAGAATATAAGAAAAGAGATCATGAAGATGATCCAGAAGATGACCCCGATCACCCCAAAAGACCAAGACAGCCAGAACGTAAGGTATTTTTAATTCGTTTTGGATCATTTGATTATAATGTTATTACAGGTGGAGATGCAGGAGGTGGAGACCTTACAACAGAGAGGAAAGCTTACCTCAATAAGGCTCAAGCTTGTTCGTATATTCAACGCATAAATATAACTGAGGATGATCGCCCGAGGAAGGTGAACAAAGATAAAATGGTCATCGATTTCTCTAAGAATGACCTCGCAGGTGTGCTATATCCTCATGATGACCCATTGGTGATCAAAATGAGGATGAAGTAAGTAGTGATTTCGCGAGTTTTGGTGGATAATGGAAGCTCGACAGATATTATGTTCTACCCATGTTTTGATAGTTTAAACCTAAAGCTATCCCAGTTGGAGCCATATCATCGGCCCCTCCTCGGTTTTACTAGCGAGAAAGTTTTTCCACTTGGGAGATCAAGTTGGATATGTTCATCGGTAAATGGCCTTCTTATCGAACAGAAAGAGTGCGCTTTTTTGTGATGGATAAAAATGTCCAATCAGCTTACAATATCATCATGGGAAGGGTAGGTTTGAAAAAGTTCGAGGTAGTACCATCTACAGTACATCAATGTTTAAAATTCCCAACTAACTTTGGAGTAGGAGTGGTGAAGGGGGACCAAAAAGTAGCTCGAGAATGCTACTATTCATCTATCGAGCAAGAAGAGCGTGAAGAATCCAGAAAGAAGACTACTACTTATCAGGTTGATGAGATAGAAGACGCAAAGATTAAGACTTTAGACCTAAGAGATGAGTCTTAGCTCGTTAAGGGTCAGGTCATGGAGGCTACTGAAAATATTGTTCTGGACGATGAGCATCCAGAACAAACAACTCAAATTGGTGCTTCACTAGATGTGTCAATAAAACAAGAGCTGATAGCGTTTCTAAAAAGCAGAAAACAAACTTTTGGATGGAGCCACGAGGTCATGCCAGGGATAGACCCAAATTTCTTATGTCACGAGCTTAATGTGAATAAGGAGATCAAGCCAGTAAAATAAAGAAGAAGAGTGTTCAGCCCCGAAAAGAACTAAGATATACAAGAAGAAGTCGAGAAGCTTCAAAAAGCCTATTTTATTGAGAATGTCAAATATCCTGATTGGCTAGCTAACGTGGTGATGGTGAAGAAGAAAAATAACAAATGGAGGATGTGTGTAGACTTCACCGATCTCAATAACGCATGCCCAAAGGATCATTATCCTCTGCTCCGAATCGATCAACTGGTGGATGCTACCTCGGGGCATGAATTGCTGAGTTTTATGGATGCTTACTCTGGTTACAATCAGATTAAGATGAAGCCTGAGGACAGGGAGAGTACCTCTTTTATTACCCCTAGGGGAACTTATTGTTATAATGTTATGCCTTTTGGATTAAAACATGCAGGTGAAACATATCAGCGACTGATGAACAAGGTGTTTGCAGAGAAAATCATTTACAACATAGAAGTTTATGTTGACGATATACTGATGAAGAGCAAGAAAGCTGCTGATCATCTAATTAACTTAGGCCAAACCTTTGATCAACTAAATAAATATCAAATGAAGTTGAACCCTACCAAATGAATATTCGGAGTACGAGAAGGCATGTTCCTCGGGTATATTGTCAACCAATGAGGAATTGAGGCGAATCCTAACAAGATCAAAGCTCTATTGGGGCTGCGATCTCCAATGACGAAGAAGGAAGTGCAGAGTCTCACAGGGCGAGTTGCAGTACTTAATAGATTTGTATCACGAGCAACTGATAGATACCTCCCATTTTTCAAAACACTTCGAAAAATGTTTGAATGGAATGATGAATGCGAGAAGGCCTTTCAAGAGTTGAAGAAATACCTGGGAACACCTCCACTGTTGTCCAGGCCAGTGATGGGAGAAAGATTATACTTGTATCTGGTAGTTTTGGAGAATACAGTTAGCTCGACATCGATAAGAATGGAGGATGGAGTGCAAAAACTAATTTATTATACTAGCAAGGCCTTTCGAGGAGTAAAGATCAAATATCCAAGACTAGAAAAGTTAGCACTAGCTTTGATCGAAGCGAGTAGAAGAATGAGGCCATACTTCCAAGCTCATACCATAGTTGTGTATATCGATATGCCATTGAGATAAGATCTTCATAAACCAGAGAAATCAAGGAGATTGATGTACTGGGCAGTAGAACTTAGTGAATATGACATAGTTTATGAGCCTAGATCGTCGCTTAAAGGGCAAGCAGTAGCAGATTTTATTACAGAATTCACCTATCCAGATACCTCCGAAGAGCAAAAGTTGGATACTGACCAGCCTGTGGATGTTACAGGATCATTACACTTAAACCCCGACCAACTTAAGTCGATAGATGAGCAAGAGAAGATGGTTGAAAAGCAGCAAGAAGTACTAGAGGAGGATATAAGTAAGCATCAAATATTTCATCGAGGAACTCTATCTGACTAAGAGTTTGATAATGAGGTACCTATATGGAATCTGTATGTGGATGGCTCATCTTACAGAATAGGCTGTGGGGCAGGGATTATTTTAAATATCCCGGATGAAATCGATGTGGAGTATGCTCTGTGCTTTCAATTCAAGGCTTCTAATAATGAGGCTGAATATGAAGCTGTGATTGCAGGTATTAGTTTAGCAAAACCATGGGGGCAGAGCAGGTTATTGTATTCAGTGACTCACAGTTGATCATAAATCAAATGCTAGGAGTGTACGCAACAAAGGAAGAATTGATGATCAAGTATTATGCGAAAGCAATGGAGATTGTATCGAGCTTTAACGCAGTACAATTAATTAGAACACCAAGATTGGAGAATGCAAGAGCAGATGCTTTAGCTCGATTAGCCTCAGCCACACGCACCGAGCTACGAAGAACAATCCCAATAGAAATTTTGGCTAGCAAGATCATCGACGAAGATCTGACGATGAACTTCATTGACCTTGATTCAGGACCATCATGGATGGATCCTATTAGGGCCTATATTGAGGAGGGGGTTTTACCAATTGACAAGCTCGCAGCCAAGAAACTGAAGTTTAAAGATGCTCGTTATGTATTAAATAATGGAATTTTATATAGACGAGGAATTATAGCAGGTCTGCAAAGATGTGTGCATCCCTCTGAGGTGAAATACTTGATTGAAGAGGTCCACTAAAGGTCTTGTGGAGCCCATGTAGCAGGTCGGACGCTTTTGCAAAGAATAATGATGCAAGGATACTATTGGCCAACGATGAGGGCTGATTGTATAGCCTATGCCAAAAAATGTGACAAATGTCAATGCTTCTCCTCTATCCAAAGAACTCCCCAAGAATTATTAACACCCATTACTTCCCCTTGTCCATTTTCCATGTGGGGAATAGACTTGGTCGGGCCACTACCAACGACCAGAGGAAGGTTCAAGTACCTCGTAGTAGCTGTGGATTATTTTACTAAATGGGTAGAAGATGAACCTCTTATTGTTATGACTTATGATAGGGTATATCAATTTATTTGGAAGAATATCATTTATAGATATGGTCTTCCCCATGAATTTATCACAGACCATGGAACTCAATTTGATAACTAGGAGTTTTCTGTATATTGTCATCAGTCAAACATATTGAAAACCCACTCTTCACCAGGACATCCCCAGACCAATGGACAAACTGAGGTGACAAACCAAACGCTGCTGAATGGTTTGAAGAAAATACTGGATGATGCGAAGGCAAATTGGATCAATGAGCTACATTCTGTGCTTTGGGCTTATCGTACTACATCACGGGAAGCAACAAGAGAATCTCCATACATGTTGGCATTTGGAAGTGAAGCTGTTATACCTGCCGAGCTGGGCCTCCCCACACACAGAGTGCTGAATTTTAATTCTCCTATCAGTGACTTGATGAGAAGATTAGACTTGTATATGCTCGAGGAAGTTAGAGAAGAAGAAACAATCAGTAATGCTGCATACCAACAACGAACAACTCTGTTTTGCAACAAGAGGGTACAAAATTGTGATTTGAAGGAAGGAGACTACGTGCTAAAGAAAGTAATTCAAAAGAAAAATAAACTGGAAGCTAACTGGCATGGACCCTACAGAGTAACAGAAGTTGTTCATCTAGGAACCTATAGGATTGAAACCTTGGAGGGAGAAGAGTTAAAGAATGCATGGAATACAGAACATCTATGCAAGTATTATCAATAGTAGGAAATTTCTATGTAATGGAGTTTTTTTTCAGTATGAATAAAGTGTTAAAAGTTTTACCCAGTTCTCTATTTTTGGTGAAATTTTTTCGGAGTATTAGTGCTACACACTACGCATCAAAAAGTCCCCCAACTACGGTTGTTCGGTCCACCAAATACGGTTGGTAGGTAAAATAACCCTCCCCAACTACAGTTGGTCGGTCCACCAACTACGGTTGGTCAGTAAAATAAAACCCCCCAACTACAGTTGGTCGGTCCACCAACTACCGTCGGTCGGTAAAATAAACCCCCCCAGGTCGGTAAAATAAAACCCCCCAACTATAGTTGGTCGGTCCACCAACTACGGTTGTTCGGTAAAATAAAACCCCCTAACTACGGTTGATCGTCAAATAATTATCACAAACTCAGAATGGTCAACAATAAATTTTCACCAACTCCAATTGGTCGGCAATTTAAAATAACACAGTAAATTTTTGTTTTCTTACAAGATATACATACACATTCATCCGAGAATAAAATAGATATTTTATAAAGTAATGACAAAATACAAATGATGTGAGAAATGTATTTCTTACCAAAACTTTTCATTCAAATCGAGAAGGATTACATATGCTGTGGAAAGTAGAAATCATTACATAAAAATCTAATTCTATTGGCTTTTTCCCTTCTGCCTTTGAAACGGGTTCTACTCCAGCAGGAGGATCATCTAAGGCGTAAGGGGAATTTATAAAGTTCAGGTCTCTAAGCATCCTAACATTCATCACTGATGGCCGATCAAGTAAGTGCTCCGGGCGAGATATCTCAAAATTAGAATGAAGACTGTAGTCGCCGAGATACTTGGAGATTAAGCACTGAGGAATTGCCCGAGCAGGAATCCAGATCATATCAAGTTTGAAGGGTGGCACGGGAAACTCGAGAAATCTAGGGTCATAGTAATCCCAGAGATAATGGCCCTACTCCAACTTTAACACCCCCAACGCATTCATCCATCCTTGCTTGTAACCCTCGTTATTTGAATTCTGGATCCGATCATCGAGGTGATAAAGGGCTTCATTATATCCAGCCATCCAAAACTCTCCGGGATATTTGTGAAACTGATAGGTCAACCTCTCCAGTTACTCATGGAGGTTCTTCACTAAAAGTTCTTTATTCTCCAAGGCAGAGATTTGTGCAGAGAGTTGCTCGTCGAGGTTCAGAATATTTTTGGACATCTCAGCTAATGCTTGATTCTTTGCCATCAACTCGAATGCTTGATTCTCCAAAGTTTCCTGTATTCTAGCTTCTTCAACAGTAACCCGAGAAGCTCTTGCTCGTCCCCGAGAAGATCTTACTCATCTGCGAGCAGATGTAGAGGGTCCAATCCTCTTTAAAGTTTCCAATTCGTCTCTCAAATTGGCATTTTTTACTTCCAAGAAAGAGAAAACTTCGTCATTGACAGGGACCAAGGCTCTCGAGGTAGATGCTGCAGATTTCAGTTGGGATATCTCTCCTCGCAAGTTATTATTTTCCTGCTCCAGCAGTTTTGCGATTTGCCTATGCTCCTCGACCTCAACCCTTAGAATTTTCTCTTTCTTCTCGTAAGCAGCAATGAACTTATCATTTCCTTTATCAGCATTGAGATGGTGATATTTTTTCTCATGCCCCTGATGAAAAAGGGCAGAAGATTCCTTGTATTGTTATTGGAGTTCCCTGATGATTCCTTAAAGGTCCTCAATCATCTCATAGTATGCCACATTATTGGCAACAGCTCGGTCAAGCAGGCATTTCAAATACTAATATGCTTCAACTGCTTGTTCAGAAGAATTTGGACCAAGAATGTCAACAATTTGAGCCTCGTTTAGGTCTGCATGACCAACTGTGAACTACTCATTACATTTATTCATTAGTTCTGTATCATGAGATGTTAATAGTTCCATACTGGCCATAAACTAGCAAAAAGAAGAGATATAAAGAATTAAGAAGAGATATAAAGAATCAATAAGAGCAGAGCAAGAAAAAGGGAGTTAAGATGCACAACCAAAACTTCAAATATTATTATGTCACAAAAATAAGTACATGGCCCAAAATTACATTCAACAAAAAATAAAAAGAAAAGAGAATGGTCCGAACAACTTTACACCTTCTCTTTGCTTCCTAAGACTTCCTCGGGAGGCTTGGACGAAGAAGTAGGTTTCTCGGAGGGTAGAGAAAGCTAATCGGTAGACATGTTGGTTGGCTGGGGATGCTCATAGCGAAGTTCAATAGTAGGGACCTGATCACCAATCATCATTGAAGACTCTTCAGAGGCAGCTTCGTCCTCTTCTTCTTCTCCAGGAGAGGGAGGAGGACCATGAACATGGCGCTGAAAAAGTTCAGAACTCTCAGACACCTTTAACTCCTGTAGAGCATCAATCCATCAATCCCTGAAGTATTTAAGTCTAGAAAGTTCCATCTGAGAGGACATGGAAGCTAAGCCTTTGTTCCAACCTTTGTCCCAGCCAACGCGAAAGGACTTCTTAATAACAAGTTTTCTCTTTGCCTTCTATGAGGAAATCCTCTCATTATAAAGTTCCTCGGCAGCCTTCATCTTCCCTTTTATCTCCTGCCTCTAACGATCAACGTCACGGAGTCTAACAACTACCTCTTCAGTTTTCTTGAGCTTATTCTCAAGCTCTTCAGTGTTCTTGAGCTTTTCCTCAATCTCTTTGTTTTTCTTCTCAAATTCTCTCATTTTCCTCTCCAATTCTTGGGAGGCCTCTACATCTCGGTCCCTTTCTTGCTCGACAGACTTAACCTGCTTCTCCCAAGCAGTTTTATTCTCCTCATACTTCTGATGAGATTCCTTAAAAGATTGGGTCAATCCATTAAAAGCTTCGTCTACACCTCCCGAGGATATTGAAGCTTTTATAGCCTCATCCTTATTCAGAATGGTATTGAAACATGTTACCAGCTGTAAAAAGAAAATAATTATAAGTCAGTGCAGGGACATAACATTGAAAAATGAAATTTTAGATTAGTAATACTTATTGAGGCAATATGTTGAGCTTCCAAGGTGGTAACCCTATCCCGAGAAAGAATGTCCTCAATACCTTGGATCTCGAGAATAATCCAAGACTTCACCGAGTTCATAGCAGAGCTCGGAGTAACAAAGGTGGGAATACCACATTCAACATTTAAAGATTGAGAGACTGCTTCAACTGGTCTCTAAAGAGAGCTTTTCTTAACCTCCTCGTAGGAGCAGGAACATTCTCAACCAAGGATGTTGTCTTGGTCGATGATATAACGATAACCTCGCTTGGAGGAGAAACAACTACAACCTTGCTCGGAGCCACTGGGGGCTTCTCGACAACTTTCTTAGCAGCAACTGGAGGGGGTGCATCAATATTTCTTGTCCCTTCCTCTGGGACATCCTTCTTATTTTTCTTTGCCTCTACAGCAGTAGGGGCAGACTTATCAAAGAAGACAGGAGATCTTCTTCTCTTCATTCTGTCACTCAGAGGAATATTTGATTCAGGGGAGGAACCTTGAGAAGATGGTATTGGGTCGATGTCACCTACCACTGGACGAGCAGTAAAAGACAAAGTGTAGCTCTTGTACTGTAACAAGTACGAGGCTGATCTGATATGTTCGTCAGCAACGGTTTGGTGCAAACTCCAGATAAGTTTCAAGTTCTTCAAATTGACATCAGTTTCTTTGGGTTATTTTCTTTTGCTCTCAACCGCAAATAAATAAAAAATTAAAATGTCAACGATGCATTTTATCAAACACAAAGAAAACATAATTTCAAAAATAAAAGCAACCTATCCCATTGCCATAAGAGGGACACTTAGGACCCTGATATACACCATCTCCATTTAATGGAGCATGTTGCCAATTTTTCATAACAACTCCATGCTCGAAGTAATCCCTGCTGGCATCTGGGAGATTGACAACTAAAGCCCTATTTAAAAACCTAGTTTTTAAGTAAAAAGTACTATCACTAACGACCCATCTATAACAGAACATTATCTCCAAAATCCCTAAACGGGTTCCATGAATCTGATTTAACCTATGGACTCCATTAACTATTCTCTGGGTATTGGAAGCTATTTTTTCAGGTACAACGTCAAAATATTGACAGAATTCCAAACACAGGGGATTTAGAGGAAAAGAAAAGCCACATTCGTCCATAAAGAGACTGGGGAACCAATGTCCCTCAGCCGAAGAAAAATAGTCTGAAGGTTCAGAAAGTTCTTCCAACATGACCCATGAAGGAATAGAAAAATTAGAGCGAAATTTATCAAGCGACTCAACAAGGTAAACCATGATGAACAAAGAAAATAAAAGAGAAGGAAGAAGATCTTACAGAAAAGAGTAGATCAGTTGACAACGAACAATGGAAGAAATGAACGCACAAGATAGAGAAGAAGTAAAGAAGTTCTAAGATGCAGATTTGAAAAAAGTAAAAGACGATCGAATTTTCTGAAGCATTTAAATACTTTACCTCGGGAATAGAGAGAAACAATGATTACCAGGATGGACGATTGCGTATCCGACGGCTAAAAAGAAGAAAAGGGCATAGAAAACGAAGCGGTTATGGAAATTCAAAATATTTATAAAGACTGATACTGAGAATTTATAAAGGAGTTGTATACAACGAATGTTTTCCTAGAAACCATACAAACCGAAAATCTAAGCAGCAGAATGTTCCATACTTTTCTTCAACATCAAACTACGAAACATTGGGGACTTCTGTTGATACCGAATTTATTCTGCTGACATGGACCAATTATGTGGAGACACGTGTCAATCTACAGGGAACTCGCAAACATTTTTTGAACAACACCTTGACTCCGAGGAACTCAACCTCCCCGACTAACTCAGGCTCTCCGAGCAACAAGTGTTCTTCGAGGAACTCTATTGTACCGAGCAACTCATGTATACCAAGCTACTTAGGCGGTCCGAGCAGCTTAAGCAGTCCGAGCTGCATCTCGTACAGAGCATTCATATCCGGATAATCAAGAGGATGACTGCGCATTAAATGCTCATTATTATCACACAGACGCACACACCTAATGGATAGCTATGTTTTATTCTTTCATTTATACCGCCTCAAGGCTATAAATACATTGTAACCTCCTCATTAACAGGGGACTCGGAATTTCTTGGTAAACCTATTATCAAGAATTCTGCAAAAAGTCAGCAATAACACAAACAGTGGACGTAGGCCATTCTTTCAAGGCTGAGCCACTTTAAAAATCTTTTGTCTTATTTATTTTTATCTGTGATTAAAGAATTAGGTCAAATCTAGTTTTTTACATCAACGCTTATGATCCTCTCTTTAGAAGATTTACCAGATCATAAGGTAAATCTTACACTAATAATCCTATGAAATAATCTAAATATTAAACTTCATTTGTTGTAATGTTAGGGGTATAGCCAATAAATTAACAAATAGAAGAATAAAAAACTTATAAAAATCATCATCTCCCTGCCATAGTTCTTTTAGAGCCAAAAGTAGGAGAGTATACAATTTCTAAATATCAATTTAAATGGCAATTCAATAACAACATCTCTAATAAATCCAATAAGATTTGGTTCTTTTAAAAGATTAAAATCATAACCAATGCTCTGATCAAATGATTTGTTTAAACATTTCAATATAGTTTTTAAATACATCAGCCTATTTAGTTATTATTTATGCTAAATGCTCTGATAATGAAAGAAGACATTTATGGGAAGATTTATAGCACATAACTTCTAATCATTCAAGTCATCCTTGGTTGATCATTGGAGACTTCAATGTTATCTCCAATGAAGAAGAAACATTGGAGGTGATCAAATAGACTTTCATGCTATTGAAGACTTTAATGACATGATGTCTTTCTGTACTCTATTGGACTTAGAATACTTAAGGTCTAGATTTACTTGGTCCGATAATAGAGTAAATGGTACCATTTTCTGTATGTTAGATAGAGGCCTAATCAATAATCATTGGCTTTTGCAATTCCCCAAAACCTCTATAAATCATCTTTATAGAGCTTGTTCAGATCATAGCCCACTTCTTTTATTTATAAAGAGTGACCAAGATCAATTACCTAAACCTTTTAAATTTCTTTCTATGTGGTGTATAAACTCTAATGTGAAAGAAATTACTGAAGAAGCATGGTCAATCCAAATTAAATCTCCTCCAATGGTCAAATTTGCTATCAAACTAATTTTTTTTAAAAATAAATTTAAATCATGGAATAAAAATCATTTAAAAAATATTTTTCAAACAATTAAAGATTTAAAGGATACTGCCTTAATTAAAGAATCTCAATTTGAATTATCCCCTAATGAAACCTCTAGGATGGATCTGTTTGAAGCCAAAGAAAATCTAAATACAACTTTAAAGAGGGAAGAAAGCTATTGGTAACAAAAAAGTAACCTAATATGGCTTGAACAAGGGGACCTAAGCACAAAAAAAATTCGTGCTTCAGTAAAATCAAGAAATAGAAGAATGTCCATAAATATAATTAAGAATATTAATAACTAGTGGGAAGACTCAAGTGAGGGAATTGAATAAATTTTCATTACTCACTTACAAAACCTCTAGAAATCTGACATTAAACTAGTTAACAACGATTTTTTGGAAGTCATATAATAGAGTTGTCATAGAAGAAATGAACCAAAATATCTCAGAATTTCCATCATAAGAAGAAATACATTCAACAATTAAAATTCTAGATGCTTTAAGTTCTCTAGGACCAAATGGACATGGGGGAGAGTTCAATACCAAATATTGGGATATCATTAAACTATATATTATCATTACAATTCATGTTTTTCTTACAGTGGCAGATCTTCCAAGAAGTTGGACATCAACTAATATTGCTCTTATCCCAAAAGTATCTAACCCTTCTCATTTTGCTCAGTTCAGACCAAAAAGTCTTTGCAATTTCTCTAACGAAATAATATCTAAAATCCTTAGTGAAAGACTTTTATTATTTCTCCCCTATATTATCGCCCCTAACCAGAATGGTTTTATAAAGGGGAGGGGTATTTAAGACAATATTCTCTTAGTACAAGAAATGGTTCAATCCATTGGTAAAAAGACACATGGGAATAATGTCATAATAGAATTAGATATGGAAAAAGCCTATGACAAAGCCTATTAGCCATTTCTATATGAAATTCTTAGAAAATTTGGTCGGATGAATTATATCAAATAACTGGTACTCTATAAACATAAATGGTCAGGGCAAAGGCTTCTTTAATTCTACTAGAGGATTGAGACGAGGTGACCCTTGCCTCCTAGTATCTTTATTTAAGCTACTAAAAGTCTTAGTAGAAATATAGATAAATTATTCCACCAAAACAAAGCAATTCCCTTCTCCCACCCTCAAAAGATTCAACTGATATCCCACTTAGGATTTGCAGATGACATAATCATCTTCACAAATGGTGGAAATAAAAGTCTAAATAACATCATCAAACTTATTAAAATATTTAAAGATACATCTGGTCAGATAGTAAACTACTCTATAAGTTCTTTCTATGCGGATAATAAAATAAGTCCTGCTAGAAAGAAAGTCAGTTCCTTTCATACTGGTCTGAGTTGAAAAACATTACCTATGAAATAACTAATTACTATAATAACAAAGGCTAGCATAAAATTATACAATTTAATGAACTACCATTTAAAATTAGAGACAAGCTTAACACATGGCCTAAGCAGGTAGAGCAACTTTAATTAGGCATGTTCTACTCTCAATGCTTGTATACACTCTATCTGTTCTCAATCCACCTAAAACAGTTATAAAAAGATTACGTAGTATATTTTCCAAGTTCTGCTGAAAAGAACACCCTTATCATTGGACTAAGTGGGAAGAGACTTGTTTCCCTCTTGAAGAAGGTGGATTAAACTTTAAAAGCATTGAAGATATAGTGAATGCATCTAATATAAAACTATATTGGAAATTAAAAATTTACAAAGGCCTTTGGGATACTTTTACTGGAAACAAATATCACAGAAGACTAGATGCTAAAAATGGTTCTAGAATTTTGAAAAGGATGGCTAGTGTTTCTGAGTTAGCAGATAAATTTAGAGAGGATGAAAAACAAATATGGTTACCATCAATAGAAGATGAATTTTATTTCAAGTCTGCCTATAATGTACAATACACCAAAATAGCTGACTTGTCAAGGTCTAAAACCGTGACAAGTTCAACTTGTCAAGGTCTTTGACTGTGACAAATCTGGGGGTGACAACTTCCTTGTCACAGACTTTTCACGATCCTGTCATGGTCTTTGACCTTGAAAAGTGTTGTCATAGTCAAATACCATGACAAGTTTATTTGTTAAGGACTTGTCACTTTAAAAAAACTGTTGGGCAGTACGACCACTGCCACTGCCCAACAATATATTTGTACCTGTTATAGAAAAATTGTACTTATCCAAACAACATATATCGAATAGAATACAAATAATGTAACAACTCATGGCATATATAATCCATATCCAAATAAAATAGAAATTCAAATATTCATATCCAAACCAACATGTACCAAAATAAAAAAAATACAAATACATTCCAATATCCAAATAGAAAAGATAGAAATAAAATCATGAGGAAGGAGTAGGTCGAACGAGGAAGGAAGACCCCATGACATATGAATTGAGATACCTGAACGCTGCATTGTTCGCTCGACCACAAAGGCGAGTTCTCCTTTTCCTCCACCACATGGGTGATGCGTACTCTTGTCTCAATGCCTTGGAGGGGACATCCATGAACCAACATACCCGGGAGGAAGCTAGGATCGCTCAACCCCCTCTCTATCGTCTCCCAATAATATATGTTGAGTAGAAACACGCTCGAACAAATGATTATTGACATAGGATGCTCAACCCGGGTCACTATGGGAAATTGATCATTATATGGCATTAAGTTCGTGCGTATCGACGATTAAGAGGTGATGTCCTCATCCTCGTATACCTATTCCTCCTTCTTCTCATTACCCTTCCCCAACTTACGCTTCATGAAGGAGAACATGTCTAGGACCATCGTCTCCAACCTTGATAGCGTCTCGTCATGGGTGTCCACCTTATGTGCCAAACCAATGTTGCTCGTCTCCTCCTCCCCTTACGATCCATCCCAAGCACTTGCCTGAGTGCATCCCTAGCCAAAGATGCTTTTTCTGCATCAAACTTCAACCCATGCACTTCCTTAAGCTTTGCTTGAAAAGACGAAAAGTACTAGATTAGTTAATTTGTAAATAAAAAAATTATAACGTAATTAAAAAAATTAAACATTTATAACTTAGGGTGGCTATGATGCTCGGGACCACCTCCTTGACCATGACCTTTTTTCGTCCGAATTGTCACATAGGCATCGAGCCTATATGGCCTACCCCGGGACTACTCCCCGTGTCTTGAAATAAAATAATACATAATTAGTAAATAACACAAAGTAATGATAAATTAGAATAATATAAAACTAAAATTAAAGAAAAATAAAAAAACTTACCATCATGTGCTCCACCTCGGCGTAAGACGTCCACCCGGAGTATTGCACGTCTGACTTTTTTTCCTGCTTTTCCTTTCCCAATTGGTGAGATGCCAATTTTCGCTCAGAGATCTCATTGTCGATAAAATTTTGCCACTGTGCCAATGAGATCGGCTCCTTCAGGGGGACAGTGTTTGGTAGTATTAGAATGGACTCCTGAGTCTTCCGAAAGTACTGGGCCCGTTAATTCTTCTTCCACGTCTTATATTGATCCCTCAATTGTTCCAACGTGGAGTCTCGGAGTTGTGGGGGCAGGCCAAATTGTTCCTGTCAATCAAATACAATCCAAAAAAATTAAGTGTTAGTTGCTTATAAATATAAATATAAATACACTACATGTAGTTCCCCCAGATGTTCATCTTGAGGTCAATAGGCACGGGTCTCCAACCAGTGTACCCCGGGCCAACGATCGCCTTCAGTAACTCTAGTGCTCTAGCAAAAAATATCGTCTTATTCCTAATGATGGACCCCAATTTTCCTAATTTTGGGAGCCTACTGGACGAGGAGACCTCGTGACCTCTGCTACCGCGCCCGGATGAAATCATTTTCTTCAAAAAATGTTATTATTAGTACAAACAAGTATATGGACTTTGAATTAATGCTCAAATCTGATATTAACAATACATACTAATACCAATACCAATTTATATCAATTTTAATTTATACTAATACCAAATTCAATTTACACACACGCACACTACCCCCAACTCCCGCACAGACACTCCCGGGGCATGGACTTTGAATTAATGCTTAAATTGATTTAAATCTTAATTAACATATTCACTTGGTTATTACAAGCATTAAAATGATCAAGTACAAATGAATAGAAAACATTAAATTGCCGTCCGATAATAATAAAGCACTAGAATAATACAACCACTGATCATTACAAATAATTTGAATACTTATTACAAATCTAAAAATTGTTTGAAATTCAGGTTATCATAAAAAATGGTTTGATATTTGGTAGGTGAAGTCAAGTCATCCACACTACCATTTAGATGCTCTGGAACATGTAGGGCGATTGACCACGACTCGTTATTGATATACTCTGAGTAAAATACTTGCTTGACCTTTTGAAAAGCACAAACAAACGACTCATCGCTCACATGTTCGTTGCTCTTCAACTTGGGCAAGTCAACCATGATCAACTTGGTGCCAGGATCAACTTTACAAGCATTTTTATCCTCAACTCTTACCCAATCACAGTAAAATACAACCTCTTTGAAGTTTACATGGTCCAATTCAAATATATTTCGAATTACACCATAGTAAGTCATTTCAGCTTCAATGAGATTTTTATCATTTGTGATCTCTCGAAAGAAAGTAAGAGCCGTATATGAAATGCTCGAGTTTTGTACATCTGTGTTTTTCTCGTACACCCTTTCATCGAATACGTGATTGTTCAATTGATACTTTTTATACTCTTGTGCCATGAACAAGGGTCCAGTGGCTACACGAGCAACCCTTGATGTCTAATCACCCGTTTTTAAGAGCTGAGAAAATAGATAAAATAATTAAGTTAGTTGTAAAGCTTTCTTATAATGTGTCATTTAATAACAACCATTTTTATTTTAATTACCTCGTATGACAACCACAACCTAAATTCACTCTCCGATTGTGCCATTATTTTTCGTCTTTTATTGTTCTCACAGACTTCATATTTTCTGCATAGATCTTGCGAATGTATTACAAAATTAATCATATAAAAAGTAAAATAATGTAAAAGTTAAAATAATTTAAACTTACTTTTTTCATTCTTCGACATCTTCATGTGTGTCAAATAGATAACGAGTTACTTGTTCATGTCGCAAACTCGTTAATTTCACTCATTTGCCCATCACATGACCACCCTCATTGACGAACTATTCATTGTCATCTACGCTGGTTGAGTCAGACATATATTCTCGAGTGTAGATTGATGACTCCATGATGATATATTCCTTCGCAATGTATCGTGTATTCTTGACGCAATCTTTGAAAACATTCATTAATCTTTCAAACGGATACATCCACCGATATCTATCCGGGTCACAAAAAAGTGCCTCGTCGCATAGGTGTACCAACAAGTGAACACTTATGCCAAAGAAAGATGGGGGAAGTACTTTTCAAAGACACAAATTTCTTCATTTACCGCCAATTTTATGGCCACTATGTGATGTCGATTGACTACCTTCTCACATAAAAGTGAGAAGCATATACTAATTTGCATAATAGCCCTATGTAAATACTTGTGCTTGGAGAAAAAAATGCTTAAACAATAGAGGAACTAATTTCATGATCACATGCCAATCGTGGGACTTATACTTATGTAAATCATGGGTAGCATAATTCACAATCCTTTGCAAGTTGGACAAAAAATTAGATGGAACCTTCAAATTATATATTGTGTATAAAATCACCTTTCGTTCCTCACTCGTCAAAGTAAATGCACGAGAAGGAATTATTGTCCTTCCCCTACTATCTTCTTTCAACCATAGTTATGGCTTAAGTTTTAACACTTTCAGGTCTTTTGGTTCATTTTCTCTATCCTTTGAATGACTTCCCCCAAGACATGTTCCCACAAGATGTTCAGTGATGTTCTTCTCTGCATTCATCACATCCAATACATGGGGCATCGAGCTATTCTTTTAAATAAAATTGACCTCCTAGACTATGCCTTTCTTGTCTCAGTTTCATTCCCAGTTGGGGTCTTCTTACGTTTAACATTCTTAAATTTAGGATTCTTACCTGGCATATTACGTCCACAATTACAATATTTACTTTCAATTTTTGAGCCTGCAAGTTTTTTCAATCGTAGCCTATGTTCAACCCCGTCCGGTAAAAAAATGGAACCTTTCTTAAATCTAAAACTATGAGTGGAGGGTAAAAACCTCCTATGACAATGGTATAATTTTTTTGAGCTAGAGGGGATATGAAGAGATTTTGTCTCCTCTCCATAAATAGGACACCCTAAATAACCATGTACTACACAACCGGATAATGTCCCATAAGCTGGAAAATCATGAATTGCCCACATCAACATAGCTTTCAGTGTAAACTCTTCTTTTCTAACAGAGTCAAATGATTTCACACCCTCTTCCCACAACTCATTTAATTCTTCTACCAAAGGAGCCAAGTAGACATCGATGTCTTCACTTGGTGCCTTAGGCCCAGGTATCAATAAAGAAATCATCAAAAATTTAGGTCTCATACACTGTGAATGAGGGAGGTTGAGTGGGGCTAGGATCACTGACTATACACTCTATTTGGCGCATAGATTTCCAAATGGATTGAAACCATCTATTGATATTGCCAAATGACCGTTACGCTGTTCTCGAGAAAAATCGGGATACTCAAAACTCATCATCTTCCAAGCTGTAGAATCAATAGCATGGAACATGAGATTTTCCCCTGTTTCTACCTTAGCATGTTAAGTCATTGCCTCCGCTATCCATGGTACTATGAAAAATCACTTTAATTGAGTCCCAACGGGAAAATATTTTAACATTATTTGAGAAACTTTTGAGATTGTGCCTTCCTTGCCATAAGATTGGACATATTAGGTTCATTGCATACCTAACACCAATCGAGATTTTCATACTCCTTTCAGTACAGTATGAAGTCATACACACAAGCATGAATTGATTTATACTTCATTCCCAAACCATTCAAACTGTTTTTCATAGTAGGATAACTATTTCGAAGCGTATTTTTCTTGGGTAGAAAACCCTTCACCCAATTCAAAATTCTTCACACGCTATTCCCAGACAAACAATATTGGGTCTTTAAACTGTGCAAACCAACCATGGGATGTAAATTTGTTTGATATTTCTCATAGCCAGAGTATAACAACTGAATCGCCTTAAATTTTAAACGTTGGTAGTCATCATTAAGGTTTATCTCGATATCTTCACAAGCCCTTCAACCTTATACGTCGTCAGTGACCTCATTCTCTCCCACTTCATGAACTCCATACGTCATCAACTAAATCCTCTATCATATTATGATCTACGTTGTCATCCCCCTTGTACATCTATCCTACTTATTAAAGGTTATTGTGAAGGTTGCTTGGATACAAAAGGAGCTTTCGGTTCCCCATGAGGAACCCAAATTTGATAACTGTCTTGTATACCCCATCTTAAAAAATGTATTTAAATGGTTTTTCACTCAAACAACTTACCATTTTTACACCTAGCACACGGACACGAAAACTCTTCATCATCAGGGCATCTCTTTGCGTATTTCACAAATTCATTAGCATCTCTGCGAAACACATCCCCTATTTATTTATCTCATCCATCCTTTCTTTGTATTTATGATATCCCTTCATAACTACTACAAAAGTGTGAACATTTAGTTCTCATTAGTATAAACAATCACCTATTGAATGCGTACGCATAAGAACTGAAAGGCTAGTATCTATGTGCACTATATGTAATTTAAGTTAGTTATAAATGTTGTGCATTCAAATGAGAATACATGTAAATTTATTCGTGCATTCAAATTCCTATTTCCTCCATCTACTCTAAAGGGTGAGTGGTCCTATCCCATTCAAGACTGCATAATTCTATAATATACTTAACAACTCATTCACATTATTCCAATTTGGGGAAAATTCGACAACATATCCCCATAGTTCTCCAAGTACACGACATATATTCGCAAGTGTGAGTGTTATTTCAATTTATCAATTGAAATAACACTTAACATCGCATCATCTAGTATGTACCCAGATAACATTAAGATATGACTCCATAACTGCCTCCCAAAGTAACAAGTTTCATCCACTCAGAATATTATTATACATAAACTATGCAGTCCCAAACATTCCAAACGGGACAATTCGAGAGATCTCATTGCAGGGGTAATGACTCTCGAACAGGTCTAAGGGCTATTGAATGCGTATGCATAAGAACTATAAGGCTAGTATATATGCGCACTATATGTAATTTAAAATATGTTTAATTTAATTATGTCTTAGCACAATTCAAGAGATTTCATTTAACTATGTAATTTAAAGTATGTTTCATTTAATTTAAAGTACGCATAAGAACTAAAAATTATACCAATATCAATACCAATTAAAATTCAATTTCAATTTCAATTTAGAAACGGGTCCTTAGAATTACAATGTATAGAAATTAAAAACTTTATTAATGTTTAGAGCATTTCATATGTTTTAGTCCATTTCATAAGGAGCTAAAGTGATGGTAACACTATGTGACTTCTAGTAAAATATGATACTACATTAAAAGCATTTTAATTCATATTAAAGGTTTTACTTGTCACTCCTTCCCATCACTAAACTTCGTGCGTGGAATGTCCAACCGAAGTGAAATCCAAACAAGGGATAATCAATACCAATTTAATTAGGATTCAATTCAATTCAATTTAGTTAGGATTCAATTCACTTCACTTCAATTAAATATCAATATCAATACCAATGCAATTCAATATCAAGAATTGACTTATCTAAATAAAAGGGATAATCAAAATTAATGAACATAAGAATTATGGTTAATCATAAATGATTCAATATCAACACCAATGCAATTCAATAGTGGTTATCAGTAAATACACACACACACACACACACACACACATTGCCCCCCCCACTACAAACCTACACACACACCCCCTACCCCTACCTCCACACCCACCGCCCCCTATCACTCCATCCCCACCCCACTTCCACCCACCCACCCACCCACCCACCCACCTGTGCACACACACATCACTCCCCCCCACACATATATACACAAAGAAGAGAGAGATAGAGAGATAGAGAGAAATGACCTAAAAGTAGAGAGAGAATCATCGTAGTAGAGAGAGATAAAAATGGTAGGAATCGAAAATAGTGGGATAAAAAGGCGGTAGGGTTTTAAGTTAACAGAGTTGTCACAAACCTATCAAGGCCTTTGACCGTGATAACTTTCTAAAGTTGTCATGGCCATTGATCGTGACAAATAGAGTTGTCACAGACTTGTCATGATCAATGATTGTGACAAACCATTATCATGGACTTGTCACAGTCATTGACCGTGATAAAAAATACATGTTTTTTTTTATCACGGTCAATAGCCCTGACAAGGATGGCTAGCTCAAAGGTGACAATCTAACCTTTTTCGTGTAGTTGTATGCAGAAAGTCCAGGCCAATATCATTGAGCTGGAAAATCAATTGACAATCTAATTGCCCAATGAAATTATCCAATTTTATTTGGAAGCTACTTAATTTCTCTGTTCCATATGAAGAAGATATTAAAAATGCAGGTATGAGAATGGCAACTATGCGCAGAGCTTGTCAAACTAATGAAGACTGCTACCAGCATGTTCTTATAGAATGTGTTTGGTTAAAGAGGTTTTGATGCACTTTTATTAACTTTTTGGTTTAAATATTAACTTTTCTAGTTGCAGGTCTATTCTCCTTTCTTGGTGGATGGCAAATCCCAAAACAGATCATAAAAAAACTCTCTACTCAATTATACCTAAGATCATCTTCTGGGAAATTTGGAAAGCTAGAAACAGAAAACTCTTTGATAATATAAGCCCCAAATCTTTTGACATCATTCAACATATTATTAATCTTACATCAAACATTTTAAAGAATACTAACTATTATGATCAAAGTGTTCCAGAAGATAACCATATCATAGAATGTTTCAATATCAAAATAAAATCTAAACAAGTGCAAATCATTAAATGTTCTTGGTCAAAGCCATTTCCAGGTCATTTTAAATTAAACATTGATGGTGCATCCAAAGGTAATACTGGTGAAAGTGGCATTGATGGATTTATTAGATATTTAGAATGAATATTTATTGCAGGTTTTGAAAAATCAATAGGATATTAAACTTCATTTCTAGAAGAAGTATTGGCTCAAGCAGATGGCCTAAAGCTAGGAGCACGGTAAAACGTTCAAAATGTTTTAGTTGAATCAGATTGTAAACCTCTTGGAGATGTTTTTTTGAAGAATGAAAAACCTCTGTGGAAATCAATTGATATCGTAAACCAAAATCAAAGCTCAAATAAAATCCAAACCAAACACATGTGGAGAGAAATGAATTCAGTTGTAGACCACTTTGCATCAAGGGTAACTTTGAGCAATATTGACTCAACTTACTAATCATTCAATTCTCTTCCTCAGCTGATCAAAGGACATCTCAACATGGATAGGCAAAACCTTCCTCATATAAGAACTAGGATAAAAATATTGTAATGGGGTTAATTATAAAACCCAAGATTTTATAATTTTTTTTGTAATGGGAATAGAATAAATCCCCATATTTCATTTCTATCTAGAGTATTGGGCCCAACCTCTAGATATAGGAATGTTTGGGTTTGTTGAGCTTTGGAGAGGGTTTTTCTTTATTTTTTTAATTAGTAAAATTTGTGGGGGTACCGTCCCTCTTTGATATATATATATATATATATATATATATATATATATATATATATATATCCAAAACCGAGGTTAGCCAATACATGAGCATAAAAGTAGGATATAACAGAGAAAAAAAATGCTAGAATGCATAAAGATAACATATGCTAATATGGAATATTCGTGACATATCACACCCCCTAACTTAGACATTGCTAGTCTCTAGTGATGAAACAAAACAAAACCAAACCAAACCAATAGATATTGATACAAAACGTATATAAGAATAAAATATATAAATGCCACTTTTGCGGTTGAATGATTGCATTTAGCATATGTAATAAGTCGTTAAACTCGTAGGTTACCCTAGTGGACGAGTGTTGCCTTGTGTGGGTTTGTAAGGATGACATCCATAAACATCACATTTCTTCAAAAGATATACCCAACAACAATGCAGCAAGACCAACAACAATGAAAAGGATTTTAACACATTATTAGCACAGTGAATGAATTTACACAAAAGTCCTTAGTCATTAACATTATATAATGAACCTCATTGAATTGAAACCTTAAGATGTGGGAGGGAGAGAGATCACATGCAAAGTATGATTTGGCAAAACTTTATAAACCGAATAAGCATTAAAGTGTGCATACATAAATCCTCACACGCTATTATGCTTAATAAATGAAATAACTATGAACGGGAGGTGATGATACCTAATTTAGTATCAACATGTAAACTTGTAAAAGCTCAATCCGTAATAGGTTTGGAGATGCAACAATGGTGTTTAAACAAGTGTATACGTGAAGAAGGAGAAGAGGAAACACTAGCATATAAGTGGTTCAGCCATTGGCCTAATCCACCATGCAGGTGAGTGTGAATTTCACTATAAAAATGCACCAATGGTCTAAGTGATACAATTCTCACTACTTTATCTTTCTACTATAACAGAAGCACAGCTTGGGATAAGGTCTATATATTTTGATCTCCTCTTTTGGGTAAGAATATGGGTTTATATAGTGTTGGGGGTGTGCAATGTACCCCCTGCTAAGTATAGAACATGTGCCTGAAAAAGCCTCCACTAGGGTGTGGACACTTGTCACTGGAACAAGTATGTAATGATGATGCAATATACCCTCACATGAGGGAGAGATATTATTATAACTATTTATCCACATGGGTCAGTGAGACACAATCCACGCGCACACTACCATGCGTGCCTAATCCCAAGTGCTCCGCCATATGTCAACTATCGATCGTGCTGGTTCATTCCGAGGCCGAGATATTGTGTTAGTACTCTGATAGGATGGTTGTTGGTGTTGAGTTGAATCCATATAGCAACTTTATCTTCTTTCTTATGGGCATGGCCGGGGGATCATGTAGGTAGACGAGGCAATTGATGCTCACTATATACTGATGACTAAGTAACATGGGTCAGCATTGGTACCGAGGATGAGGCCTCTCGGGCTACGCTCGGGTTGAGTCACGATATCTTTCTGTATGATAGTTTCCAAGGGGTCGACCTTGGCCGAGTGGGTCCCAGGCTGGGAAGAGGTTATACTTAGGTATATAAATCATGCCCTAGCCCCTAGTCTTCAGTGTGAGTGGAAAGCTTAGGGGTATTATCGTCCACCACCCTGCTAGTGCTTCAACATCATCTGAGGTTGTTCAAGTTGTAAACGCATTTTACTGATGATACATGTCATTTTAACATTCTTGAGTGGAATATTTTGAGCTTGAAACTTATCAGTAGGTACGTCGGTTGGTGTGTTTGAGAAGTTAGGGCGGAAGCAGACCTAGTGAATTGTGCCTTAGTAAGTTGTGCCCTAGTAATTATTTGGCACATTGTTTCTTGTGCGCAATGATTACTTGTTTTAAATACCCAAGAAATCAAATCCTTTCTCTATCTTCTCAAAATACTATTCACGGTCAAACCTACTTCACATCTTAGGCTTGTATTTCTCTCTCTTTGGTCTAGTAACTTCCATCCATTCCCAGGAGTTCTTCTTGCTTTTTAATTCTTCTTTCGAGTTCAGGTAACTTCCAAGTCCTTCTCTTTTGCGTTTTATGTCATTGATTTCCTCCATCATTTGTTTTCTATTTTTCCAATCGCGTGTAGGTTTTTCGGTGTCTGTTTATCCAACTTTAAGTCATCTTTTTGGTGGTTTTGTTGGTGCCATTTTTGTGTTTAAGTGATGGAGAATGTGTTTCGATAGTCTTCTTAGATTTTTTTTACCCTTTTCGATTTTTTGATGAAACTTCGATCAATTGTTGATGGTAGGGTATGATCTTCTTATTGCTTAACTCCAACCCTTTGTAGCGATCCTAAAACAATGCATCGATAGAACTCCCTCCATCAATCAAAATTCGTGGGATATCATACCCGTGGACCCTTGTAGTAATCATCATAAGGTCATCATGTGGGCCTAAGATCCCCTTAAAATCCATCCTTGAGAAGCCAATCACTAAGATGTTCATATTTACCTTCTTCCTTTTGCTCGACTTGGGTTCAACCTAAGCTAAGTTTGCTTTTGGGGATTGCTTTAGCCTCTATTACACGGGCCTTCCTATCAGCCAAATCCTTTCCATCACTTGCTAGGCCACCATATATCATCTTCACTCCCAATGAGATCATATTCAGCCCATCTTTGGGTGCAGGTATAGTTTCTATCCCGAAGATTTAAGATCTCCCCCTTTTTTCCTCCATCGGTTGGGGGGGGGGGGGGGGGGGGGGAGGAGGATAAAGAGTGAGGACATAAATAAGGGTCTCACGCCCTAGCACTTATTCAAAGGAGGAGCGCTTCAGTCCTCATCGATGTGGGGTGATGTAAAGAGATGGAGTCGCTAATCTATTTTTGCAAAAAAAGGAAAAAAACATGTCACCGCTTTGAGACAGCGGCATCAAAGACTAACTGATGCTTACAAAGTCAATAGTTTATAGATTTGGGGGCTAAGTCAGGGAATGGGAAGGTGTTAGGCACCTATCCCACCCTTTCAATCTCTCATGGGCTAGTGTTATTATTTTCCTTAATTTCTCCATGAAGTGTGTGTACGTGTATATATTGCCGGAGATTGAAATCACTTGATTCACATCATGTAAAGGATGGAGTGAGGTCATCCAAAGAAATGTTCCCAAAATAATAATTAAAAAATATTATGTGCACGCTTATCGAGATATTGATCGTTATGGTAAAATGATAATATATGTTAGATAAGACTCGATGTATGAATGAAAAGTAGGATATATATGAATAATGTATGGAAAAAGGTAAAAATATGAAAATAGGACTCGAGTCTCGGGTTTTACCCCGAGATGCCTACGTTGCCTATAAAGGTGTCAATGTATACATAGTTCGCATGTGGTATAAGGACGGGGTTTATCCCATAGATTCAACTGGGAGTTTATTATATTTGTATGTGTAGAAAATAAATGTTTAGTTTTGAGAAAGTGTGATGAAGAATCCCGTCAGAATTTATGCGTGTAACCTTATTTTTCTTTTCATTTTTTTATAGAAAATAACCTATGTGTAATATAATAAAGGATGAGATATTACTGTGTATGATCTCAAGTAACAACTGGATTAAGAATCTATGTAACTAATGGAAAAGGAAAGAACTTCAAATATAGGGAATATTGTTGTGACCTTCTTTGAAGACTTGAGGATTGATCTTGGTTGATGGAGAGCTTTCATGCAAGTGAAGAATGTTGGAGGATTTCTACTAGATTGGAAAATGATGGGAATGAAAGGTGGAAAGGATTTACACAAAAGGAAACTTTACTGATAGTAGAAGAATGTCGTTGAGATCACTAAGGTTGATGGATCTGAGGTGTGCCTTGGAAGTGAGCTCATTACCTCCTTATACAGGGTAGGGGGACTACCAATCATCATGTCCTTCGTGTAGACACCCCATTCTCGGATCCCCTAAGCCCTTCCATAGGTCTCTACCACCTCCTCATTCAACGTAAATCCTAGGTCATACTCCGAGTACTGATTTAGACATCATCGGGCGCTCTGGGGCCCCATTTGACTCTGATCAACTTCAACATCGGGGTGAAAGCTCGATTAATGTTTGAAGGTCTCTGAATCCCCTTTTCAACGGTCCATCACATGCGCGAATCGACATAACAGTCCAAACCAACGGACCATTTTACTACCGAAAACAAATCTAGAGGCCATCGGGTGCTCCGGGGCCTCTATTTGACCCTAATCAACTCCACCATTTGAGAAAAATCTCAATGAATCCTTAAAGTGGTTCACCCCATGCATTAAATGACATAACCATTTGAACGAACGGTCTATCATCATTCGAAAACTGGTCCAAAGGCCAGCGGGCTCTCTTGAACTCCATTCGATCAAAATCAACTCTTCATATCAACCGAGACTGAATGAATATTTAAAGGGTAAAGAATACCATTTCTAATGGTCCGTCCTATGTGCGAATCAGACTTACGGTATGAACGAACGACCCATTTTGCTCCAACAAGTCACCAGGCACTTTAGGCCCCGATTGACCAAAGTCAACACTCTTAACCAAGCTAAGCTCTTTAGAATATTGAAGTACATCTCATAACCTTTCCAAAAGTCCAATCTGTATGAAATTTGGACTTACGGTTCGGACTTACGGTCCATTATCGTCTGACGATCTCCCGTCTAAAGGACTGACAAGCACTTCCGAGCCATATTTGAGCTAAAGTTAAGTACTAGTACAGGGAGAATGCTGAAGGATTGTTGAAGGTATCTGAATTACCTTTCTAATGGTATGCTCCGTCCACGATTCGGATCAACAGAATGTGTTTTACAACCATTTTTAGGGAAATCTACACGAGACTGCCTATTGGCAGGTCCATGTCCCTGCCTATCGGCACATTGTCTAGTGTTTCCTGTCGATAGGAAGGACAAGTAGAATTCCAATCGGTTATCCCCTTACTTTATAAAAGGAGAGCATGACCTCACTCCTAAGACACACCTCAGATCCATGAGCATCAGTGATCTCAACATCATTCTCCTTCGACCAGTAAGTTTCCTTGTGTGGAAACCCTTTCCACCTTTCATTCCCATCCTTTTCCAATCCAGTAAAATTATCCAACATTACTCACTTGCAAGGAAGCTCTCCATCAATCAATATCAATCCTCCAAGTCTTTAAAGAAGGTTCAACATTCTTCCCTCTCTTTCAGTTTCTTTACTTTTTGCATCAATTACATAAATTCTTAATTTAGTTCTTACTTTAGATCATACACATTAATATTTCATCCCCTATTTGTATATTGCACATAAGTTATTTTCTAAAAAAAACCTCAAAAATAAAGAAAAGAGGGTTATACTCATAAATTCCGATGGGATTCTTTATCACACTTTTTCAAGACTAAACAGGTGACCCTAGACACACTCCCGATAGGGAGGGAAATGGACATGCCAATTAGCAGTCTTGTGCAAATTATTTCAGAAAAGCAGTCATAAAATTAAACATGTTAATCCAAATCATGCACGGGGCTTACCATTAGAAAGGTAATTCAGAGACCTTCAAAAGTTCTTTGGTCCAATCCTGGGTCCGGGAGTTTACTTTGGGTTAATCAGGGCTCGAAAGCGATCAAAAGTGTTAGCTAACCTGTCGGAGTAACACAAATCGTTCATCCGTACCGTAAGGCTAATTCGTGCACGGGATAGACCATTGGAAAGGGTATTCAGTTTCCTTCGAAGATTTATACAATCTCAATCGAGCTAAAGAGTTGACCTTGGTCAAATGGAGCCCGATAGCCACCGAATCAATTTTTTTTTTTTTTGGGGGGGGGAATAGATCGGTTATGCCATTTCATGCACGGGGTAGAATGTTGGAAAGGGTTTTCACTGCCCTTCAAAGATTCATTGAGCTTTCGCTCTGATGATGAATTTGATTGTGGTGAATTTGGGGCCTGGGAGCGCCCAATGGCTTCCAAATTGGTTTTCGTTAGTAAAATGGTCCGTTCGTTCGAATCGTTATGCCGATTCATGCACGGGTCAAATCGTTGGAAAAGGGATTAAGAGCCCTTCGAGGATCTATGGTTTTTGTTAAATGAGGAGGTGCTCAAAGTCTAGTGAAGGACTTTGGGGGGGGGGGTCGTAGAATGTGGTGTTTACAGAGATCCTCGACGGGTGATCTTGGATCAAGCGAAATATGAGGACCTAAGGGATGAGGATGACCATTTCAGAGGGTCGAGTTCGATTCTGAGGACCTAAGGGAATGTTGGGGATTGCTGATTATAAATACATATAAAAGGTGATGACCGAGGACGAAGGTCGATTCTGCAGACCTATGGTTGGAGCAGCCAATTCCGCGAGTCGAGGCTAATTTTTCGGACCTTAAGTTAGGCGACCAATTCTGTGAGTCGAGGCTAATTCTGCGGACCTTAAGTAGAGACGACCAATTATGCGGGTCAAAACCAATTTTGAGTTGGATTGTTAGGGAAATGTTTCGAGGATTCCGTTAAGGAATTGTAAGGTTTAAGTTAGGGGTAAAATGTGGTATTAATTCGTATGGGATTTAGGATCTTAAAAAATGGTTTTCTTGGTGGAGAAATGTTCTTATATTTATTTGGTAATTTTAGGAATTTCGGAGAATTTTAGGAAATTTCTGGCATTTTTTTGGAATTTTTTGTACGGATTTTCAGAGGGGTGATGACCGAAAGGGTGTATGGTTGCCAAACAGAAGTGGCATGATATTTTGCACTACCTCGGGAAGGTGAAAGGACAGTGACTATCGATATGTGTCAGGGAACTACCGATAGGCATGCCCCTGATGTGGCGGTAAAAGTATGTTCGTGTGAGTAAACAGTCATTGTTTGATTCACCTCCGCGATGCAAAAAACCTAAACTCTAACTACACTTGTTTTTATAAGTATAGCGGTAAGTTTGGGTATCGAAAATCCATAGGGAACGGTTATATTCAATTGTTTTAATACTTAGAAAAGGGGAAAATAAAAGATGATAAGGAATTAAAATGGAAAAAGGAAAAATAAGAAGTTAAATGTTAATTAAGACTAAACAAAGAATAAGAAACGAGATTATGGTCACATCCCTATCGTGGGCTAAACAACGCCTGATTACAATTTTAGTTCGTAAACATTTAATTAAGCATGTTCAATTAATTATAAACATCACGCATGAAGAGACCTAACCCAAAAATGTGAGATTAAACTTTTAACCAAAAATGGTCACACGTGGATTAAATTCGAATTATCTCTTTGAACACTAATGTTGCATGACAAAGAAAGTTAAACACATGATATACCAATTTCAAGAAGTACATATCCAAACCTTTCCAACTATCCACCCCGTGCACAATTCTAATGTACCATGCGGATGAACGATTTGTTTGCGTTTGACGATCTCCCGTTCAAAGGGCTGGCATGCGATTCTGAGCCATATTTGACCCAAAGTCAACTCTTGGACCTAGGATCAGTCCGAAGGACTTTCAAAGGCCTTTGAAGTAAATTTCTAACTGTATTCCCCATGAGCGATTTGGATCAACGAATCTTGTTCTATGACCGTTTTACCAGTAAAATCTACACGAGACTGCCAACCGACATGTCTATGACCCTGCCCATCAGCAATATACCTAAAGGCACCTATCGATTGGTAGGGCTGGACCTATAACTATCGGCAATCCCTTGGGCCTATAAAAGGAGGGCATGACCTCATTGCCAAGCACACCAGAACTTGAGATCCATCACTCTCAGTAAGCTCAACAATTCTCTCTCGAAGTCAGCGTGATTTCCACACCCAAAATCCCTTTCCAACATTCCTTTTCATGATCCTTTTACCAAAATTGGTAAACAAGTCATCCATCATCTTCATTTAAGTGTAATGGCAGCTCTTCAACATCCAAGATCAAGCTCAAGATCTCCAAAAAGGTCCAAATCTATTACCCTCTCTCTAAATTCCCTTAGTTTTACATTATAATTTCTTACTTAGCACTTTTTCCCTCTAAATCACATACATTAATATACTCTTTTATTAATATTATTGCACATACTCTATTTTCTACAAAAAAAACCAAAAAATAAGAAAAAAGGGTTTGCTCATAAATTCCAAATGAGAATTCTCATAATTTACTCACACTAAAACACTTTTTTACACACATACACATATAAAAGAAATACTCGATTGGATTTATGGGATAAACCCCACCCCTCGTCTTGTATGCGAACTACATGGACATTGATGCCTCTATAGCCTACGTAGGCGTCTCGGGGTAAAACTCGAGACCCAAGTCCTAATTTCCTAAATTCTTGATTTCTTTTTTTTTTATTTCTTAAATCTCCCTCCCCTGCACGCCCACATACACACACACCCCCCTCCCCCCCCCCCCATATATATATATATATATATATATATATATATATATATATATATATATATATATATATATATATATATATACACACACATACTCTTTGTTCTTATTAGCGCTTTATCCCATATGCGTTATCGCTCTATTATAAAGACCAATGCAAGGATAAGCACATAAATCCTATTTTTTAATATTACTTTTGGGAACATTCCTATGGATGACTCACTCTATCCATTCCATGATATGAGTCGACGATTACTATCTCCATTATATATACACATGCACACGTATCACATATAAGAAAAGGAAAACAACAACACTAACCCATCAGAGAGCGCAAGGGCATAAAGGGTGCCTAACACCTTCCCATTTCGTAACTTAGGCTCCGGACCCCCTCGAATTATTTGGTTTCGTATGTATTAGTATGTCTTTGATGCTGCTTCCGGGATGGATCCATTTTCTTTTATCAGTTTTGAGTAAAATAGACCAGTGACTCCATCTCTCTACATTTTTCACCCCACACCGATGACTGCCAAAGTGCGCCCGAGAGGGAATGCGGGACCATGATCTCCCACCTCGCCCCCCTCTGTAAAGAAATTTTTGAGGATCGGGATGGCCACAGTGGCGACTCCGCTGGGGAATATCTTTTGATTTTTAAGGTCTAGACTCTGTTTACATGGGTGTTTTGTTTTCTTATGTACATACCTGTATATTCATATCTACTTATCACTAGCACATTTTCACACTTTTATATATCCATGCTTAGTTTATATTTACTTCTCATAGTTATACTTGCTCCCTGCTTAGTATGTTGCTCATCAATGCAATTTTTTCTCTCCATAAGATACTACAAAGATCATAAATCTTTGAACATCACCAAAGCGCATTTCTATTGATCAAATTTTATCCCATAACTGGGGAGTCACTTCGTGATGGGCGCTGGCCCCATAGGACACAGTTAGCCTAAGCGATATGACTCTCATTATCCAAGTACCTTCGACATATATCGAATAATTCCTTCGTATCGTACTTCTTGATAAAAGTCATGACAGGAGTTATATCGTAGGGAATCCGTTCACGTACATCGAGTATATCGAATTCTCTCTCACACATACGGTCCCCATGAGGTATATAGTGAGGCAATTCACGTACACTCAGGTATATCAAATGGCTTGTCCAAATGTACCGATTGCCTTCAAAAGCAAGACGTATATCGTGGAAGTCACGCCAAAGGGGGAACCCCTTTTAATTTACCTAACAACTGCATACCAACATATAGGTGTCAAGCCTAGGACACACATATTAGATCGCCAATTTCTACTCTAAACTCTGCCGAAATGATGGGTCGGCATGCCGCCCAAATTGTTGTGCATTTTAAAATGGGAACCTGCCTGTGAGTCTGGTAGCAAGTCCAACCATAGTCTTCACATAGGCTCCAACCCTAATTTTTCCAGTCTTGGGTCCCGTCTGACATTTTTTTTGCATTTAGGTAAACCTAATACAAGAGTGAACATAATAATTATAATAATCATGCTGAGAACCATCTCTCATTATTTTTCTCCTATCTTTATAAAAAATCCAAAAACATTTCTTCCTCTCTTTATCAAAAATCCAAAAACATTTCTTCCTTTCTTTATCAAAAATCCAAAAACATTTTCTTTCCTTTTTTCAAAAATAAATTCCATTTTTGCGCTTTCTCTGGTTGATCGCATACCCTTGGCCTAGCTCCTTATTGGTTTCGGTCTTCAGTCAAATCACTCTGGAACTCCGTCTGTTCCATTGCTACTTCTTTCGAGTTCAGAATTTATCCACTCTTCATGGAGAGCGCATATCAAGTACCAATTATACAGCCAAATCTGATGACAGTCTTGACCCAGGTCATGTCCAAAATTGACAACCTCCAGACTGAGGTCTATGAGATGTAACAAAACCGGGTCCCTATTCCCTAAGAGCCTGAGGTCCTCTTCCCTCATGCTATGGATCCGCCCAAGACTATATGGTTTCTTAAAGAATATCATCACGCTTTACGTGGCCCTTCTGCTAATGGGTTGTCGCCTACCCATCTTCCTATGCCAAACCTTGCCTAGCCAGTGGCCAACTTGCCTGTAGTCATCATTCCGAAGGAGGAAGAACTAAAAAAGGTCAAAGAGGATCTCAAGATGTTGACCAAGTCAGAATCTCTGGAAATTACATGGATTACTCCCACATGTCATCTTACCCTAAAGTGAGGTTACCCAAGAATTTTAAGATATCACACATTGAGAAATTCGGAGGAAGTGGACCCCAGATTATTCATCTTCGTAGTTATCACTACTCCATGACTCTCCTAGGGGCTTCTGAAGAAGTAATGGCCCAAATGATTCAACAGACTTTGAAGGATAACTCCCTTCGATGGTTTTTGTATCTCGAGGAATCCAGAATCTTCAGTTAGGAAGATGTGGCCCAAGAATTCATATCATAATACAAATACAATAAAGAGCTGGAAGTCACCCGTCGATATTTAGAGTTGCTCAAACAGGAATATGGGGAATTAGTCAGTAACTTTATAGCCCGGTGGAGAGAAAAAGCAGTCATCGTGACCCGTCAGCCATCCGAGGAGGAACACATTAGCACCGTGAAGAAGAACTTCTTGCCCCATGTCCAAGCAACAATGGGAGGACAATACTATCCTCACTTTTGAGCTCTCCGAGAAGAAGTATTAGAAATCGAGGAAGGTCTTGCTAAGGCAGGAGTTGAACCGAAGAAGGTGTCAGAGAAATTTACTCCCGTAAAGTATGACAAGCCTGCCAGTACCTCAGAATCAATCATTAATAACATTTCCCAGCTAACTACTTCATGGGCACCAGAAACTCGCCCTAGCCCAGTCCGAAAGGTATACACTGAGCTCCATACTCCCTTCTCCAAAGTTTACCAGGCCCTCTTCAGACGAAATATTATCAAGCCTTTGTACCCTCGTCCATTGCCAAACTTTCAAAGTAGATGCCCATTGTTACTTTCACCAAAATACTAGTCATACCACCGACCAATGCTTTCACATTCGAAACATAATCCAATGTCTGATCCACTGGGGAATCATTGCCGCACCATCCAATCCTAAGCCAAACGCTACTCATAATCCTCTCTCAAATCACACCAACACCATCTTCCTAGAAGAGAACCCGAAATTTGATCCCTCAATCCAGATCATACCCATATACTCTCTTAAACCTCTCTAAACTTGCCCATATTTCCTCCTACACCCTACCAACCTCACTGATCAAGCATTATCACTCCTTACTAGAGCATGTACCTTTGTGTGCACCCGTTCTGGAGGTAAAGATATGGATTTTTTTGATGTGCTAAACCAACTCCTAGAGTTTGGGCTGAAATTGCGCTCATAAATGATCTTTATCACCATAGATTCAGTATGCTGTTCTTAGAAGCACGAAAATGGGACCGAGAGTCAGATAATTGGGTGGTGCCAACCAATGAAGTCAACCTAGGTGACGTTGTCCAGATCATAGCAGAGTTACTTCGATAGACCAACAGTATTTGAAGCATGTCTGAACTACTTGACTCTGAAACTCCAAGGGCACCTAGTTCATTCACTCTTACATCTCCCTGTAGAATGGGAAGACCTATACAAAGAATCCATCGAATTTATGGAGTTCATTGACTTTTCATAAAAAGATAATATTGTTTCCACCGGATAGGGGGAAGAATTTGAAGATTCAGACGAAGAGCAGGTTTCAAGAAAGACTAGCCCATTAGCGAACATATGTTGAGTAATATCATTTGAGTAACTACTCAGAGAAATCAACAGGGTGGACGAATAACTCGAGATTGATGAGGAAATGGGGTTTATATTTTTCCCTTCTTCTATGAACCACATGACTAGGTCAGGGAGACATTACCAAATCCCAAGCTTGCCATCAGAAAATGATAAAGGAAAGGTCGTTGAAGATCTTCATATACCAGAAATGACCCTCAAGGAGAGAAAAATCCTTGATCAATTGAAGAAGACTCAATTGCACATAAATGCTCTAATCAGGCTACTCATCGAGCCCACAGTCCCCCCATTTACTATGCTAGAAGAAGTAATAAATCTGATCTGATCCTTAACTTCTACCCAAATGCTATCCTTTTTCGAAGAAGAAATCACCAGAATTGGGCCAAACCATAATCATGCACTTAACATCTCTGTCGAGGTCATGGGGAAAATTTTCCCACTCTCTCTTATCGATAACGGATAAGCTCTGAATGTCTTCCCATTAAGAACATTCAACTGTTTGGGACTGAAAGTGCATGACCTTACTCTGACCTCTGCTGCTGTACGTGCCTATGATAATACCCATCGAGAAGTGATGGGATCCATAAAGCTCGCAATAAAGGTTGGCCCTATCAACCCCATTGTTGAATTCCATGTCATTGATATCCCAAGTTGTTTTAATCTGTTACTTGGACAACAATGGCTCCACTGTATTAAGGTTGTGTCTTCCTCCCTTTATCAGAAATTGAAATTCTTCTTTAATGGTCATGTCATCACCATCATGGGTAACAACAGCTGTGCTGAGAATGCGAGTACCAGTAATCCCATACTTGAAATACCGTATAGGTCGAATGACATGCTTCTATCAGTCTTTCGAGTTGAGCCACTTCTACTCCCAGTAGGGGAGGACTTCACAGATAGGGTTTGTCCAGAACAAAACCCTCAAGGCAACATCAATGTGACTCAAATGTTCAAAAACATGCACTTCAGAACCGAACTGGATCTGGGACAGAGATAACAAGGGATACTCGAACCGATTGTACTGAAGAAGGCTTTCCCTCCTTATAATCTCAGCTATTAGCCGTCAAAAGAAGAACTTAGAATGATCCGCCAGCCTTGACTGAAAAGAAGGCTAGCATGCACCCATACTATCCCGAGGGATTCCTTGAATGGACTATTCATTAAAGAAGGAAAATATTTTCCCTTTTGTGGCTTTCCTGAACCGTGGTACGACAATGTAGATAAGAAGATGAAACCAAGAATGGAGATATTTTTCCAAGACAACTATCCATGGGATGAAAATTTCCAGAACTTGGTGCAACCACTATTTAAAGAAACCTTAAGGAGAGACTCCGAGGATTCATTCAACTTGCAGACATTAAGGATGAAACTCTGCATGGTTCATTTAAGCACTACATCACTGTATCTGTCCTTCCTAATTAAAGCTGCTGATTCACCTCTCCTCAACTGGTATGCTGCACCAGTCCCCCCTACAAAAAGCCCACCTAACCTCGATGTTTATCACCTTTCTTATTGTTTTGTTTACCCTCGCTCTGATGTAATCGAGACCTCCTTTAATGAGGTTTTCAATGCTATTTTTCCTATCAAAGAAATAAACGAAGATTTTTAGTATCTTGATGTGCCTTACATTAATTGTTTAGATTCTAATCAAACTTTTGATGATGATGATTTTGCAAATGGACAATTCTTAACTGGTGTAAATAAGTTTAATAACAAATGACATAACCGCGTTCAAGTTAATGAAGAAGAAACTGTTGTCATTAATCTCGGTTCTAGTAACCAACTGTGTAAGATTAGGATATGGGTTACTCTTGACGAGCATGAGCGTGTACAACTCGAAGAATTACTAAAGGAGTTTGTGGATGTCTTCTCATGGTCCTATGACGATATGCCCAGCATTAATCCCGAGATAACGCAGAATATAAATTGTCAAACAGAAACTATGAAAGATCTGCACCGAATGGTCGCTCAAAGTCAAAGAAGAAGTAGGAAAACAGTTGAACTTGGGTTTTATTCGTGTGATCGAATATCCCACATGCCTATGAAACATCGTAGCTATGCCAAAATCAGGAAGGAAGGTCCTAATGTGTGTTGACTATCGTCACTTAAACAAAGCTTCACCCAAGGATGATTATCCACTCCCTAATATTGACCTGATCATGGACAACACGGCTAGCCATGCCCTTAAGTCATTCATTGACGGGTTTGCCGGATATAACCATATCATGATGCACCCAGATCACCAAGAGAAAACCGCATTCATCACCCCTTGGGTAACCTTTTTCTACGTTGTCATTCCATTTGGTATAAAAAATATCTGAACTATCTACTAGAGGGCTACCACAACCATCCTACATGATCTAATTCACAAAGAAGCTGAGGTCTAAGTGGATGATATGACTATGAAATCAAAGACTAGGGAAGGTCATGTTCCCGCTCTCTAAAAATTCTTCAAATGACTGCGACAGTACCAGATGCGACTCAATCCATAGAAATGTGTCTTCGGCATTACCAAAGGAAAGTTTTTAGAATTCAAGGTCAGCGAGAAAGGGATAAAGGTGGAACCCGCTAAGATAAAGGCCATACTTGAGATGCCAACACCCTGAACAGAAAAGGAAGTTCAAGGATTCCTTGGGAAGTTGCAATATATCAGCCAGTCCATCAGTTAGTTAACCTATATCTGTGAACATATTTTTAAACTCCTTTGAAAGGATTCAACCAAGGTTGGGAACGAAGAATGCTAAGAATCCTTCAACCGAATAAAATAATACCTAACCTGACCTCCGCTACTCATGCCACCGCAGTCTGGTCTTCCATTACTCCTATACCTGATCATAATAGATACTGCATCTGAGGCTTTGCTAGCCCAATACTTGGAAGAAACTCGAAAGGAAATAGCCATCTATTACGCCAGTTGTAAATGGGACGAATATGAAGTTAACTCCACTACTTTGGAAAAATCATGTGCTGCCCTTGTCTGGATCACCTAAAAATTGCGACACTACATGCTCGCTTTCCCCATTAAATTTTGTATCCCGAATGAACCCCATTAAATACCTGCTCGAGAAGACTGCCATATCTAACCGAATGGCTCAATGGTTGATGCTCCTGGACGATTTTGATATCATATACGTCACACAAAAAGCCATGAAAGGAAGATTTATCTATGACTACCTCGTTGACTACCTCATGGAAGAAGCTGATGTAAGGATTTCTAAGTTCTCTGATGAAAACATCCTTTGCACCTCTCAAGATGACCTTCGATGGCAAATGATCTTTGACAGCGCCGCTAATAAAAAAGGATACGGCATTGGGATACTTCTGATTTCTCCAGATGACTCCCACACTCCCATATTATCAAGCTGAATTCCCCCACACTAATAAAATGATTGAATACGTGGCGTGCACGGTAAAGTTGCTCTCAATAAAGGAATTTAATGCCTAAATGTCTACGGAGATTTCACCATTATCATCGGTGAAGTACTCAAAAGATGGAAAGTTAAGGACGAGATAATATTACCCTTCTATGCCCACCTAGAAGAATTGGCCTCCCAATTCCAAGATATCACCTTCCATTACCTGCCCTGAGCAAAGAATAACCTATCCGATGCCCTCGCTACCATAGCCTCCATGGTGGACATGCCCGAAGGAATAATGATGTCCCCCTTACTAGTCCAAAAATAAGATAAACCAACCACTCTTACTACATTGAGCTCATCACTGAAGAAGATCCTGATCTAACCGACTGCTGGTACTATTATATTTCGTGCCTCCTCAAGCATGGTATGTATCCCGAATGTGTCAATAAGAAAGATCCCTCTGCCGATTGGCCACCCAGTATGTCATTTGTGATAAAGAACTATTTAAGAGGAAATTTGATGGAATCCATCTACACTGCATCGTAGGAGCTGACATTGAAGAGATGATGCAACAAATCCACAATGAGGAATGCGGACTCCATATGAACGGTCATATGCTTGCCAAGAAAATCATCCGACGAGGCTACTACTAGACCAACATGGTTTAATATTGCACCGCCTATGTCCGGAGATGTCTCAAATTCCAATAGTTCTCCAACCTTCAACACCTACCTCCATGAGAATTATACAATATGACTTCTCCCTGGACGTTCTTCACCTGGGGCGTCGATGTCATAGGGAAGGTTACCCCCAAAGCTTCCAATGGGTATGAGTTCATCTTGGTTGCCATCGATTACTTCACCAAATGGGTCATAGCCGAGTCATACATTATTCTGAATGCTAAGAAGGTGGCCAAGTTTATCAAGAAAAACATCATCTACCGATATAGGGTCTCGCACGAGTTAGTGTCAGATAACTAGTTTCATTTTGTGGCAGAAGTCAAATAAATGGTCGATGAGTATGGGATCCATATACACAAATATTCTCCCTACCGACCCCAAACCAATGGTGCAATTTAATCCACCAACAAGAACCTCAAAGCCATCATCAGTAAGATGACTAAAAGCTATCGAGACTGGATCGATCGGATCCCTTACGTCCTCTGGGGCTACTGCACTCCAGTTCGAACCTCTACTAGGGCTACCCCTTACTCATTGGTATACGTCATGGAAGAAGTCCTACCCAAAAAATTGGAAATTCCTTCGCTATGTGTCATGCTTGAAAACAAAGTCAGTGAAGACGACTGATATCAAAGCCGCCTCAACGAATTGTCACTCTTGGATGAAAAGAGACTAAAATCTCTATACCACATACAAGGGTACCATCACCGAATAACGTGATTATTAAATAAGAGAGTCAAAGACCGTGGTGTTCGAGAAGAGGACTTAGCCCTTAAAAAAATAATAGAGCCCATCTGGGATCCCAGAGGAAAGTTCAAGCCTAATTAGAGAGGCCCCTACATTGTGAAGAAGATCCTATCAGGAGGCACTGCTATGCTCACTGACCTTGATGGAGAAGAGATGGCTCATCCAGTTAACCTGGACCATCTCAAGAAATTCTACCCCTAGTTAGAAATCTCGGCGTTCTACGATTCTTCTCATCTCCCTTCTTTTTTTTAAAAAAATCTTCATTTCGCTCTACCTAGAACTACGTGGGCCCGATCCTCTACAAAACCATTTAAATTTCAAGAAATAAATTTTTTCAAAACCCCAAAGGTATGTAGGCAAATCATACGCTTTATTTGAGCATGACCCCTTCTTTTTTTACAAAATGCTATTCTCTTCTTTTCTCTGAGAATGGCAGTTCATTTGACATATACTTGAACAAAAGGATTATGCATGCCTTAGCGATTGGTATAGATAATTAAAAAAGGAAAAATCATCAAAAGGCACAACTAGATAATCAAAAACTTATTTATTTCGTTAATAAGAAATTTCGGCACAATTATAAAAGATAAGGAAACTCCCTAACAAAGCCAAACAAACTTCAAAATTTATTCCCATAAAACCCTTACAAAGCTTCACATCATAAAATCCCCAAAGAGTCTTACCCACAGCTGCCAGAGGACACAACATCATCATCATCATCATCATCATCATCATCATCATCATCATCATCATCATCATCATCCTGAGGTCCCCAAACTTCCCCTGCCTGAATTGAGTGTCGTAAACACTCCATAGAACAGTAAGCCCAGACTAGCGTTGGCAAGACCACAACTCCTCCCTCCATGGTATCTGTATAGCAAATGACCTTTGCCCAGTCTCCAAAACTAGCATTTTGGTAACTACTCTTATCCACAACCACTTCATATAATCCCCTGAGATGTGCCATACTCTCCCAACAGACTGAGAGGGACGGGTCAACGATCGTCAACACTCCCACAAAGAGCCAAGATGCATATACGATCGCTCTGTCAAATTCACTACCATAAAGAAATCCAGTGTCCTAGGTGGCACAATCCATTCCCAACCAAATTAATACAGAAGTCTCCAAGGGAAATAGAAAGAGGTCTATCTGAGACCAACCAGTCGAACATGCTGGTAATCCCCCAACTCCAGAATAAATGGTAACTCTCCTTACCAGGGAACTGACCAGCGTAAACCTTGAGCCCCATGCTCCACAAACTAGTTCTCACAGATTTTAACATCCAGGCCCATGCTGATAAAGTAAAGTGAAAAGAAGTTGGGAATAGTCGAGGATATTCCAGAGGAACTACCAGACGAAACCTTTCAGACAACCACATGAACAACATCATGCGACTACCCCTCAGAAAGTTAGAATAGCCTTCCGCTAAGCATCAAGACCATTCAATGTCTCCTCCAGTATCACCGTCGCAGGATTACGCCGGTATGACAACCATGAAACAATAGCTGCAAATTGTGAGTCCACCAGTAGTTCCCCAGTCACCAGAAATAACTTTGAAACCATGCCCAGAATAACGACTCCATAATAATCGGCACCACTAAAAGCAAGTAGACGAACATAATGCAATACTGCAGTAAGAGAAATCATTTCTCCAGTAACTAATGATTTAGCCGCCCAGGGTGAGATATGGAGAATTCCATCTAATATCTTCCGAGGAGACTGAGAAAATTCAGGCATTACCGTTGCAATAATGGTAAGTATCCCCAACATGGCAGAAAACTCTTCATAAGTTGGACAAACTTATTCCAATCCAAAGTGAAAAACATGGTCTTCAAGGTACCAAAACTGTACCGCAACCATCAACATGTTCCACTCTATAGGCCAGTTGCGCCACAAGGAGACTTGATGCATGTGAAAGGTATCATAGTTGATGTTGTAATAACACATCGCCTCTAATGTCTCGACGTAGTTAGCAAACTCAACGATACCAGGAAGAGCCATATCATAAAATGACAAGATAGACAACAAGATAAATGCAAAAAAGAAGACTTGTGGAAGTGTGAAGAAAACACTCAACCCTTGCCTCTTTTTATACTAAAAAAAACCTCAACAAAGGGTCCAACCCTGCACAAGTCATAGGAAAATCATGCCCCAAAAATTAACAAAGGTTGAAGAGCGTACAAATCAAAGCCATGATTGATTGGAGTTGATTGACATGCCGATAGGAAAGATAAGGGGCTTGCCGATTGGCAACCCCCTATTTTAGAAAATTCCATTTTTTCCTTTTTTGTCAAAGCCAAAAAATTCAAATAAAAATAAATCGTTATTCTTAACAGATTTTTGATTTCCTTTTTCGCCTTTTGTTATTACTCACTTTTGGGTTAAATAAATTTTCCTTCACCTTTTAAACTTCCTTTTTATGGTCTCAGTAACAAAGTAAAAAGAGTATATGCATTCACTCATAAAAAAATAAATGATAATAATAAAAATGTTCATTATATTGCATTAATATTTTGTTGTGTTACATCATTGTAGGAATCAAGAAAAACACAAAAATAATGGGACTCTGCCCTAACCCACTTTCCTTTCTCTCTCTCTCTCACTTACCAAACCCCAATACTCTATCTATTTCTCTCTACGAGCCTCCTTCCCTGCGGTGCGAGGACGTACCTCCACTCCCCAAACCCGATCCTTTCTCAGATGAGGCAGATGACACCAAGAAAGAAGGAACCAAAATTTCATCCTAAATGTAGGCAGTCGCTGAAGATATCCAGTCTCGAATATCCCATAGCCAAGTGGTGACATCTGGACACGCTGTAAGAAAAGAACATAATCAGTCTAAAGAAAAGAAGGAACAAGGAGATCAAAAGGAAAAAGTAACAGAATGGTACCTTAGGATGAAGGACATCCTCTGTCAAACCCAACTCCTCTGGCTCCATCGCCTGAAGACGATACTCATATGCACCTACCCCCCATTAGCACGTCGAAAGTTATAGGAAGGAGCATGCAATTGCACAGACGGAACCTCTGAGGTCGTCGCCTCTGCTGATGATCATGGACTGTCTCCACTGTGGTAAGACCCCACTGGACAACTCGAACCCGCATGAGGAAGAGGCATCCCTTCATATATGCCGGGTGGCATCAGCCAGCTCGTCACAAAATCCATATAATCATAAGTCGCCTTCATGTCAATATACGATGAGTAAGGCTCGCCAATCATCGCCCCAATCCACGTAACCTCTGACATCTCTATCTCACGTTGCATAAACATAAGGGGCTGTGCAAGTGGCACCGCCACCTCCTCATCTATGATCTGCCGGATCACCATCTCCCTGAGGTACTAATAATGGCAAAAAATATGCACCAATAGACGTCACATCTGTGCATTCGGCCCAGTCGCACCATATCCTAGACTACCATGCCCTTAGGGTGAAAGGTCACCTTAGAAATCCACAATGGAAAATTTATACCTAAAAGAAAAGAAAAATCAAAGGAAGAATGGTCCCAAGAGACTTACCCGATCACTGGTCAGGCCATTCAAGAACTAACGCACAACCTCTTGAGAGAGCAACTTCTTCAACTAACGAGTGGACTTCCACCATCAATACATCCGACGAAAGTTCCCAACAGTCTTGTCCTTCAAAGAAATCATTGGGTTATTACACTCAATCACCTCATAGAACCATGTCTACAAAGGACAAGGGTCAACAAATTAAAGAAGAGATGTAGAAAGAAAGGTGCACAATGGAAAAATGAGCAAATTAAAAAGATACCTCTAGAAGGTACATGGCTACAGTAAAAGTATGCCAGCAACATGGACTAAATGCATCCAAAGAAGAATAAAGGGTCACCAAAGTCAGGCTCCCCCAGTCATAAAGAGGGATGATCGAAACACCCTCCAAAATGGAAAAAATCACAAATGGACAACGTTGCCGCTCGACGCCACCAGAAAACCTCCCAACACTAGAAAAATAAACAACCTGGTCATCTGCCTCACATATAGACCATCCTCTATATCAATCTCCCTTCTCAGTAAAACCACCCTCATAAGAGATAAACGAATGGAGTCCGTAGAGACTATCCTCCTAACATCACCCAATATCATCATCACCGCCACCGGCGTCACCCGCGAAGAATGATCCACCTCTATCTGATCTCCATTACTGTCCATCCCCAGAAGTTGCTTCACATCTATGGGAGTCACGATCATCTCCCCAAAGAGAAGATGAAAGGTTTGGGTAGTGTCCCACCACCTCTCCCCCAAAGTACACAAAATTGCCGTTGAGCTAGGCGTCTCATCCAGTGCAGATGACAACCTCCCAAACCCATTTGAAAATAATAACCAACGCACCACAGGTGGAAGGTGATCCCAAACATCCTTAAGCCCCATCATCCCGCAAGCACGCATAGTCGACAAAGAAACATGAGACTGCCAAAGAGAGAAAATTCTTGTCAAAAGTGAGAAAATCAAGGACCATCACCAGAGAAACAAAATAAATACATCAAAGGTCATTTATACTTACATAACCACCAAGTTTCACCACCCTAGAAGAGAGATGTCGTGACAACTCACGTAGAAGAGTTCGCTCGTACGGAACTGGCTCAAATGGGCCAAAAGAGTTATCACTTCCCAACACAAGAGGCACCATGGACCTCCACTCCACATTTTTCCAGTCATCAATTGCTAACCACTCCCTGTGTGTTGCATTACTCACAAAAGCGACAATTTCTTTATGTTTCGGAATGCTAAATCAAATCGCAGAAGAAATTGTAGAATAAGAGAAGGCAAGAAGCTGGGAAAAATGAGAGGAATTCACCCCTATTTATTGGAAGACAAGGGTCATGCCGATTGACACTGATCCCCCCCACCGATTGGCACTGACTTTCCACCTTCTAGAGGAAGTCCAAAAGTCCATGCCACTGTCGAATGGCACCTTCCACACTATGTCGGTCGGCACCCTCAAAATTTTGTGCAAAAATCCCTGGAAAATGTTAGAAAATTCCAAAAAATCCTCAAAAAAATTGTAAAAATCCCACATAGGATTTAGAACCTTTTTTAGTAAGAAAATCTTATTTTGACACTATCTCCCCAGCGGAACCCTTACCTCCCTAGTAAAAGCTTCAAAACCAATTGGATATCTCCCCATCAGCATCTCCAAAAGGACACCACCAAAAATTAAGAATTCCCCTACTAGGAAAAAGGCCAATCCATTGGATTATTTCTCGAGCAAAACCTTAGACACAAAGTTAAATAATCCCTAGCGAAACTCCGGGATAATTCCCCTAGTGAAATATCCAAATTTCCTCAAGAAACCAACTTTAGCCCTCAGAATTGGCTTCAATCCGTCGTCTCAACTTAGGCCCTCAGAATTGGGTTCGACTTGCAGAATCGATCGTCTCCACTTTATCCCTTAGAATTGGATTTGGCTCGCAGAATCGATCCCCTCTACTGAAGCCGTCGGAATTAACTTCGACTCGCTGAATCCGTCGCCTGTACTTAATCCCTCAAAATTGGCTTCAACGTGCAAAATCAGTCGTCTCAACTTAAGCCCTCAGAATTGGCTTCGACCCTCAGAATTAGTTGTCTCTACTTTTTCCCTCAGAATTGGCATCGACCCTCGGTCGTCTCAACTTAATCCCTCAGAACTGGCTTCGACCCGTAGAATCGGTAGTCTCTACTTTAGCCTTAAGAATTGGCTTAGACCCATAGTATCGGTCACCTCTACTTAAGCCCTCTGAATTGGCTTCGACCCGTAGAATCAGTCGTCTCTACCTAAGCCCTCAGAATTAGCTTCGAACCTCAAAATTGGTCACTACCACCTAAGCCCTCAGAATTGGCTTTGACCCACAAAATTGGTCAGCCTCATCCTTACCTTAGGTCCTCAGAATCGACCTTGACCCGTCGAAATGGTCATCCTTCTCCCCTTAGGTCTACAGAATCGACCTCTCCTTTTAAACATCATGTGGTGTCTATTTGATGAATTTTGCTTGTCCTAATCTCACCCGTCTAGGTTCTCTATAAACACCCCATTCTAGGACCTTCCTAAGTCTTTTCTTAGGTCGCTAGCACCTCCCCATCTCACTACAAACCTAAGGTCGTACCCCGAGTACCGATCTAGAGGCCATCGGGAACTCTCGGGCCCCATATAACTCTAGTAAACTCTTTCCCCCTGAGCGAAATCTCTTTAAATCCTCGAAGGTAACTGAATCCCCTTTCCAACGGTCCATCCCATGTGCAAAATATCATGACCGTTCGAACGAACAATCAATTTTTACCCAAAAATTGATTCAGAGTCCACTATGTTTAACCAAAGTCAACTCTTCAGCTCAAATGAGACTAAATGAATCATTGAAGGGCAATGAAACCCTTTTCCAACTGTCCACCCCATGCGTGAGATGAACGATCAGTTTTACTCCGACAGGTTACCGGGCGCTTTTAGGCCCCGATTGACCAAGGTCAACTCTCAAAACCATGGGAAACTCTTTGTAATGTCTAAGTAAATCTCCTAACCTTTCCAACGATCCTCCCCATGCACGATTCTGACGTACCAAGTGGACGAACAATCGGTTTGCATCTGATGATCTCTCGTTTAAAGGACTAGTGTGCGCTTTCGAGCCATGTTTGACCTAAAGTTAACTCTCGAACCAAGTAGCAGTCTAAAGGACTTTCTAAGATCTCTGAAGTACCTTTCTAATGGTATGCCCCATGCACAATTCGGATCAATAGATCTCATTCTACGACCATTTTTCCTGTAAAATCTGCACGAGAGTGCCAACTGGCAGGTCTCAGACCCTATCTATCGACAGTATACCTAAAGGCACCTGTCGATTGGCAGGGCTGGCCCTATGATGATTAGAAATACCTTGGGCCTATAAACTGAGGGCATGAACTCATTTCAAATCACACCAGAACTTGAGATCCATCACTCTAAGTAAGCTCAACAATTCTCTCTTGAAGTCAGCGCGATTTCCACACCCAAATCCCTTTCCAACATTCCTTTTCATTATCCTTTTTACCAAACTTGGTAAAAAAGTCATCCATCATCTTCATTCAAGTGCAAAGGCAACTTTTCAACATCCAAGATCAAGCCTAAGATCTTCAAGAAGGTCCAAATCTCTTACTCTCTCTCTAAATTCCCTTAGTCTTACATTACATTTTCTTACTTAGTAATTTTTCTATTTAAATCACATACATTAATATACTCTTTTAATAGTATTATTGCACATACTCTGTTTTCTACAAAAAACCCAAAAAATAAGAAAAAGAGGGTTTTCTCATAAATTCCCAACGGTAATTCTCATACATTTCTCACATTAAAACACTTTTTTACACACATACACATATAAGAGAAATTCCCGGGTTGGATTTATGAGATAAACCCAACCCCTCGTCTTGTATGAGAACTACGTGGACTCTGATACCTCTATAGGCTACGAAGGCGTCTCGGGGTAAAACGCGAGACTCGAGTCCTAAGTTGCTAAATTTTTTATTTCTTTTTTTTTTAATTTCTTACATCTCTCACCCCCCACCACACACACACACACACACACACACACACACACACACATATATATATATATATACTTTGTTCTTATTAGCGCATTGTCCCAAATGTGTTATCACTCTATTATAACGACCAACGCAAGGATACGCACATAAATCCTATCTTTTAATATTACTTTCAGGAACATTCCTACGGATGACTCACTTTATCCATTCCATGATATGATTCGACGGTTACTATCTCCATTATATATACACACGCACACATATCACGGAGAAGAAAAGGAAAACAACAACACTAACCCATGAGAGATTGCAAGGTCGAAATGGGTGCCTAACACCTTCCCATTTCGTAACTTAGCCTCCGAACCCCCTCGAATTATTTGGTTTGGTATGCATCAGTATATCTTTGATGCTATCTTCCGGGATGGATCCATTTTCTTTTGTCTGATTTGAGTAAAATAGACTGGCGACTCCATCTCTCTACATTTTTCACTCCACACATATGATGGCCAAAGCACACCCGAGAGGGAACGCGGGACCAGGATCTCCCCTCTCGCCCCCCTCCACGAAGGAATTTCCGAGGATCGGGGATGGCCACACCTACAAAATCTCAATTATACCTCATAAAGAATATAAACATATAAAATGGAGGTTGTATGGTTAATAAGAATAACTATTGGAATTAAGGTACCTGAGGGGGCTAAAATGCATAAATAAAGAGGGTAAAAACAAGCAATAAACGTGACTAGTCACACCCCCTAACTTACACATTGTTATCCCTAGAAACAAAATGTAAAGAAAGAAGAACTACAAGTAAACTATTAGAAAGGCAATATGGATAAAAAAGAATAAAATCCACTTTTACGGGCGAACGATTGCATTTAGCATATGCAATAAATCGTGAAACTCCTGGGTTACCCTAGTGGATGAGTTTTTTTCTCGTAAGGATTTTCAGGGACGAAACACACAAACATTAAAGTTTCCTAAAAAAGTATGCCCAACCAATAATACGACAAGTCCAACGATAATGAAAAAGATTTGAAACACGTTATTAGCATAGTGAATGAATTAACTTAAAAGTCTGTAAATATTAACATTATAGAATGCATTTCATCGAATTGAAACCATAAAAGTGGGTGGAAAAGTGAGCACATGCAAGGTATAATTTGGCAAAACTTTTATAAACCGAATAAACATTAAAGCATGCATAAATTCAATATTCTCCGGGTATTACGCTCAACAAATGAAATCACTCAGAACGGGTGTTAATACACAGAACATGGTGGCATAAAGAGTAAATGTAAATGGAAACTAGGTCGCACACATGTCACTATTGATGAACTCTATATATAAAATAAAAATTTTCAATCTCAATGATACCGTTCATTCAGTGGGGCAAAATGAATTTTCACTGATTATCGCAGTTATTTAAACTTTTGAATTTCTTTCCCTTTAAGATCACATAAGACTTGTATAGGGTTGTAATGTAGGTTTGGGGTTAAGGTTATGAAAGGAAGAGTATATTTATGGATTCAAAGGTGCTCAGGGATGAAAGCTCGGGATGATGGAAAATTGTGAGCAATTTCAAAATTGGAAAATTATTTCCATTAAAAGCATTGAATATAATAATTGAGAGAGTACACAAAGCTTATTGAACAATATCTACAACATATACAACTTTCTCTTTATCATTCTTTTCTTATTCTTCTCTTCTTGTTCTTTTGTTTTCTTTTATTTTTTTCCTTTTCTTTTCTTTTTCACTACAGTTTTTTCTTCACTTTTTCACTTTCACATGCTTAATTGCAACCACGTAGCACGAACATCATTCAACACCAAGTATCATTCCAAAAAAAGTTATGGAAGGTCATATGTATGGTCTATAACTCCAACGTGGAGTTGGTTATGAGATTGTGGGTAGTGAAATGCAAGGCTATATTAAGGCTCAAAGGAGTTGACTAGGGAAATATATAAGGTGGCGTCAAGACCAAAATGGGGGGATATAACAAAGATGGCCTATGATCATTTCCTAGTGTTTACAGAATTCTCGAGTCAAAACAACTTTGAAAATCATGCTCAAGCAACATATTTCATTAATGAACGAAGAAATGAAAGAATAGTGAGATTACTGATGAATTTAACATTTTCAAGGAGGAAAGCGTAGTGTATAACACTCACAAATGAAGTTATGTCTCGAATCTAACTTATGTAAGTATAAACAATGTAACAAAAGATTACCAGGTTTTAAAATTCTTAAACCAAATCAATAAAGCAAGAAAATCACATGTGCTCATGGTTTCAAAGTTTAATTCATGAAGTTATTCATAATATCAATGATTTGAGGACTAAAGTCTTATAACTTCTAAAATAGAGAACATGCATCATTGAATTGTCTAGTGGATCGGGCATTTATCAAAATTTATCATAAAAAATAAAGGCAAAAATCTCAACAAAAGATAAAAAAGAAAGAAAACATCTTTGAAAATTTTAAATTTTTTCCACAAAAGCAAGCTTAGTAACTAAAACGTGATCAAATAAACTAAACAATAAATGGAAAGAATATCCCACACCCCTAGATTAAATGTTGCATTGTCCAAAATGCGAATCAATAACACAACATAAAGAGAGGAAAAGAAAGATATTACCCAAAATTAGAGCGATCCCCGGATAAAACAAGTCCATTTAATCTAAAAAACATTTTAGTACCAAGCATAACAAAAAAATAATAATAATAAAATTTAACTAATTACACTAGACTATAAGTAAAGAGAAAAAAAAAACTAACTATTTACAACCTACAATTTTAACCTCTAAATAGCTATACACTAGAAGTCAAGATTTTGGAGGGTCCACCCAAAATAAGATTTGACTTGAGGGATAATCGGTGTACCCTACTTTGAAAGAATGCCTCCCAAAAATTAGGAATTACGTTTGAACAACGGAAGACATGTGTAATGTGTAAGAAATGAACCATCACCAATTAATAATTTGAGAGGGGGTGATGGGGGATTTGGATGCTAAGGGGGGTAAGAATAAATAAATCTCGAGAAAATTAAAATCACATACCCAAGGTTTTTCAATTGGAAGGGGAGGTGGGGTAAGTGCAAGTGAATAACCCATACGATGAAGCATCTCAAAATAACATTCCCGTTTAAGAATCGAGTCAAATTCCTTAAGACTTTCAATTGATTTCTTGCGATAATGGTAATGGTTCGCTAATAGTGAGGAACAAAGTAAAGGAAGGACCATTAACCTCAATACAATTAGAAGAATTAATAAGAGGTTAAAATTTTAAATTGATTGGATCACTCTCAATTCTTTCTTCCTCAAAAAGGGGTGGAGGTAAAACGAAAGTTTCAACCTCAATCAGGCTTTGTGAAGAAGAAATGATCGCATTGAGTTAGCATTTATTTCTAAAAACCAAGCTTTAAAACTCTTGAATTGGTCATTCGATTCCTTGAAAGCTAACTCATGATTAAACCAACAAGAAGACATAACATCTTCTTGCAAGGTTTGCTTATAGCTAACGGATTGCCTTAAACGCAGAGTTTCCTCCCAAGACGATGAATGATTACTTGCAAATTCTTGACTATCACGTTCAAGACGCTCATACTCAAGAATTTGTAGGCATTCACGCATAGTCTTAGGAGTGTAACCTTGAGAACTATTAGCATAACAATTAAAATTATAAAAAGAGTTAGGGTGAGACATTTCAAAATATGCAATTCAAGAAAAGAGTGACAAGCACCAAAATTTCAATTTCTCGAAACAATTTAGCACAAGTAAAAAAGAAAGGCTAAAATAAAGATTACAAATATAAGGGGAAGAAATATGACGAAATAATAAATCATCTACAATCTATAATAAAACATTCCTCGACAACAACGCCATTTTGATGCGATGGTAAAAGTGTGCTCGTGTGAGGAAACAACCGTTATTTGATTCGCCACCGAGATACAAAAAACCTAAACTCTAACTAAACTTGTTTTATAAGTATAGCGATAAGTTCGGGTATCGAAAATCCACAAGGAATGGTTATTTAGGATTCAATTATTTAATACTTTGAAAGGGGGAAAATAAAATATTATAAAGAATTAAAAGGGAAAAAGGAAATATAAAAAATTAAATGTTAATTAATACTAAACAAAGAATTATAAATGGAATTAGGGTCACATCTCTGTCGTGGGCTAAACAATGTATAATTAGGATTTTAGTTTGAAAACTTTTAATCGAGCATGTTCAATTAATTATAAACATCACACAGGAAGATACCTAACCCAAAAATGCGAGATTAAACTTTTAATTGAAAATGGTCATACGTGGATTAAATTCGGATTTGCGCTTTACACACTAACGTTGCGTGACAAAGAAAGTTAAACGCATAATAAACTAATTTTAATACATGCAATTTTGATTAAATGCAAATTTCCCCAAAACCTAACTTTCGGAACTCGACACTCATTAATGGCAGAGAGGTGACCCCTACCCTTTAACTAGCCACAAAACATAAATAAAATAATAAAACAACAAATAAACTAACTACAACTAGTTAACTAAACATCAAAATTAACCGGAAAGAAAGAAATCAAGTAAATAAAGCATAGATTAAACAAATAAGACAATGAATAGTAGAAACTTACATTAACGAGTATATGCCCAGAGAGAAATGATGGAAAGGGGAGCTCCACAAATAAAATCCCCAAAGTCTTCTAACTACCAAAAATGAATCTCTCTAAATGAATGAAAAAAAAAATCAATATAAACAAAATCCTAGGGGCAAACTAGTAAATCAAAAGTCCAAAATTTATAGGCCTGAATCGATTTGGATCCCAAGAATAATTGATTCGAAAACAGGGATAAAATCATTTGTGGTGCAAACCAAATCGATTCCCCTTTTGGGCGAATAGATTCACCTGAGCAGGTTGCATTTTTCCATTTTAGAGAAACATACAAAAAATACCGTAACTTCTTCGTTATAGATCAAAATTAGGTGCGGGCAGAGGCTACACGTAGATAACTCAGAGGGATACAACTTTTAAGAAGACATCAGGCCAAAATACCAAATGATGAGTTGACTAAAATTCTCTTGCATGTACCCTTGATGATGGAACTTTTTCAAAATGCGACCAAACTTCACACTAAGCACCGTAATACTTACAAAATCTCAATTATACCTCATAAAATATGTTAACATATAAAATGGAGGTTGTCTAGTTAAAGAGCATAACTAAAGGAATTAAGGTACCCTAGGGGATTAAATGCATAAATAAAGAGGGTAACAACATGCAATAAACATGATTAATCATCCCTTAGCCACCAATAAAAAGGGGCGAGATTTCTTCATTTTTCACGGCTTTCAGCTTTTCGATCTTCTTCTTTTCTCTTCTATGATCTCCTGTAGCGTTCTTCCCTCTTTTAAGACTAGGAAATGTCAAAATTTTCAAGCCACGTGGTCTATGGGCGTGGTTGAGTGTTTATCACTAGGCATATTTTGAGTGGTGGGCCAGGGTGCCCTTAGTGATGGGCAATGAGAATTCCTTTGATTTGTTCGAGACGGTTGCGGATGATCAGACCCTTATTCACAAGCCTTCGCACCACCGATCGTCTAGGGTGGTGAACCCTAGTGGTTATGCAAGTACTAATGGCCTTTGGTATTCCTTTTTTCAAATATCCTTATTTTTTGAATTTTGACAAGGGTTTTTCTTTTTGTTTTGACTGACTGATATATCTGCAATGAGCCTGTATTGATGGGGGATGACGAGGTTCAAGGATGTATGAGAGCACCATTCGGAAGTGGTGTGTTGGGTGGTTACTTTGACAAGTTTAGGTCACTTGGCGTCCGCTATGGATGAGATGCCACGCTCTACGACCATGCTGTGCTCTCTGGGGGAGAGGTGGTGGAACACTACCCACACCATACATTTTGGTTTTGGTGAGATGACTGTGACTCCCATCGATGTTCAGCAGCAATTGGGGATCAATTTTGAGGGAGTGCAAATTGAGCTGGACAGGTCTCTACTGGTGGTGGAGGCTCTTCAGATCATCTCTGAGGAAAGTGCATACGTCATAGAGATGGGGGTCAGGGGGGAGAGCGAGAGAGAGAAAGTGGGGGGTTGGCCGAGTCCTGTTGTTTTTTCTATTTTTCTTTTATTTTTCAACAAAAAAATGTAATTAAGCAATATGGAATGGAAATTTATTTTATTTATCTTTACTTTAGATGACTTAATCTACATGCACTTTTTACTTTGCTGCTGAGATCGTAAAAAGGATAATAACTTAAAATATATTTTGATAGGGGACAAGTAAAACTATAGGAGGAAATGATCCTAAGAAATAAATTGAGTTTTTATTGAGTTTTTGATTTTGACAAAAAAAGAAGTGTGTCCATCCCGATCCCGAAAATTTCTTCAGGGAATGGTCTCGCGTTCCCTCTTGGGAGCGCTTCGGTCGTCGTCAGTGTGGCATGAATGTAAAGAAATGGAGTTTCCAATCTATTTTACTCAAACCACACAAAATAATATCTAGCGTCCCAGATATACGAGATCTAAGATAAACTGATACATACAAAACTAATAATTCGAGGGGTTTAAGAGGCTAAGTTACGGAATGGGAAGGTGTTAGGCACCCATTTCGCCCTTACTGTCTCTCATGGGCTTGTATAATTATTTTCCTTTATTTATCCATGAAACGCGTGTGCGTGTATATATAATGGAGATAAGAATCGTTCAACCTGTATCATGGGAAAGATAAAGTGAAGTCATCCGTAGGAATATTCTCGAAATTATATGTAAAAATATGTTTTACGCATTCATCGTGATACCGATCGTTATAATGGAAGGATGATATAGGTGAGATGAAACGCTAATATATATATCTAAGGATGATAAATGCAAGTATGATAAGTGCGGAATTCAGAGAGGTTAGGCAATTCAGAAATTAAGAAAATAGGAAATTAAAAAATTAGCAAATTAGGACTTGAGTCTCGAATTTTACTCAGAGATGCCTACGTAGCCTATGGAGGCATCAAAGTCCAGGTAGTTCGCATGCAGTGTGATGGTGGGATTTATCCCATAAATCTACCCCGGTATTTCTCTTATATGTGTGTGTATGGAAAAATGTGTTTTAGTGTGAGAAAAGTATGAGAATTCCCGTTTGGAATTTATGAGCAAAACCCTCATTTTCTTGATTTTTGGGTTTTTATATGGAAAATAATGTATGTGCAATAATGCGACTAAAAGAGTATATTAAGGTATGTTATTTTAAGGAATAAAATGCTAAGTAATGAAATAATCTAATGAAAATTTAAGAGAATTTAGTAAGAAAGTGAGAGATTTGGACCTTCTTGGAGATATTGAGCTTGATCTTGGATTTTGAAGGGCTGCCCTTGAACTTGGATGAAGATGATGGATAGTTAGTTTACCAATTTTTGTAAAAGGATGATGGAAAGGGAATGTTGGAAAGGAATTTGGATAGGGAAATTGCGTTGATTTCGAGAGAGAATTGCTAAGATCACTGAGGGTGATGGTTATGTTTTCTGCTGGAAATGAGGTCAGGTACCTACTTTTATAGGGTGAAAGGAGGTGACGATTGGCTACCCTCTGGTCGTCACAATTGGCAGGTGCCCTTAGGTACAATGCCGATAGATAGGGTCTTGGACCTACCGATTGGCAGTCTCGTGCAAATTTTTCTAGAAAAATGATTGTAAAACGTAATCCAATGATTCGAATCATGCACGGGGCATACCATTAGAAAGGTAATTCAGAGACCTTCAAGATTAATTGGGACTAGTCTCTGGTTCAGGAGTTGACTTTGGGTCAAATGTGGCCTGAAAGTGCACTTCAGTCCTTTGGGCGATGGATCGTCAGACGACGATGGATCGTTTGTCCAAATGGTAAGTCAAAATCGCACACAGGATGGATCGTTAGAAAGGTTAGGAGATGTACTTCGACATTCCAAAACCTTTTGCTCGATTTAGAGAGTTTACTTTGGTCAGTTGTGGCTCAAAACTGCCTGATGACTTATCAGAGTAAAATGGATTATTCATTCGTACCGTAAGTCATAATTATGTACGGGGTAGACTATTGGAAAGGGTTTCATTGCCCTTCGAGGATTCATTGACTCTCATTCAAGCTAAAGAGTTAACTTTGGTCAATCGAAGCACGAGAGTGACCGGTGACCTCCAAATCAGTTTTTGGGGGAAAATAGGTTATTTGTCCGCATGGTAAGTCATAATCATGCACGGGGCTGACCGTTAGAAAGGGTATTCAACGTCCTTTGAGGATTCAAAAAGCTTTCACTCTGGAAATGAAGTTGAATGGGGTCAAATGGGGCCCAATGATGCCCGATGGCCTCTAGATCTATACTCAAAGTATGACCTTAGGTCATTGTGATATGAGGGGTGCTAGGGTCCTAAAGAATGGCTTAGGGGTTATAAAATGGGGTGTCTACATAGACCCTCGATGGGTGAGCTTGGAACAAGTGAAAGCCGTTGAATAGACACCAAATGATGTCTTTAGGATGGGGGTAGTCAATTCTGACCTAAGGGAGGTGACGAAAGGGGGCAGAGGTCAATTCTGACTTAAAAGAAGTAACGATTGGGGACTGAGGTCAATTCTAAACTAAAATAGGTGACGATCGGGGTTCAAGGTCAATTATGACAAGAGATGATGATCGGGGGTCGGCTTCAATTATGACTTAAAAGAGGTATGACTAATGTTGTAAGTCAAAGCGAATTTTGGGGGCTTAAGTAGGGATGACCGATTCTTTGGGTCGAGGCCAGTTTTAAGGGCCTAATTTGTGGTGAATAACTATACGAGTCAAAGCCAACTCTGAGGGATTTAGTTGTAGCAACCAATTTTGCAAATCAAAGTCTGTTTTGAGGGCTTAAGTTGAGATGACCAATTATGTGGCTTGAAACAAATTTGGAGTGGTTAAGTTTATATGGACAATTCTACAGGTCGAGTCCAGTTATGGAGGCCTATGTTATAGCGACCAATTCTGCGGGTTGAAGCCAGTTCTAAGGGCTTAAATTGTAGCAGCCAATTCTGCGGATCGAAGTCGGTTCTGAGGGCTTAAATTGAGATGACCAATTCTGTGGGTTGAAACCAATTTAGAGGGCTTAAGTTTAGATAACCAATTCTGTGGGTCGAAGCCATTTTTGAGGGCTTAAGTTGAGATGAACAATTTTGTATGTCGAAGCCAGTTCAGAGTGCCTAAGTTGAGTTGACCAATTCCGTAAGTCGAAGCCAGTTCAGAGGGCCTAAGTTGAGATGACCAATTCTGTGGGTCGAAGCCAGTTTAAAGGGCTTAAGTTGAGATGACCAATTCCATGGGTCGAATCCAATTTTGAGGGCTTAAGTTGAGATGAACAATTACGTGGGTGGAAGATGATTTTGAGGGCTTAAGTTGAGATGACCGATTCTCTGGGTCAAGTGCCAGTTCTAAGGGCCTAAGTTGTAGATGCCAATTCTGTGGGTCAAAGCCAGTTTTGAGGGATTAAGTTATAGCGACCAATTCTACAAGCCGAAGCCAGTTTTGAGGGCTTAAGTTAAGATGACCAATTCTGCAGGTCGAGGCCAATTTAGAGGGCTTAAGTTGTAGTTTTCTAGAGTAAATTTGGAGAATCCACTGGGAAATTATCTTATGGTTCCCCTGGGTATCGTTTTGAGTTTTATGTTTTGCTGGGGGATATGAAATAATCCATGCTTTGGATGTTTTCTCTGTCGGGAAATTTTCTTTGGTGCTCCTTATAGTCGCTGTAAAAGGGAATTTCTCTAGGGATATGACACCTTCATTGGGAAGTGAGTGTGAGAAAAATGTTTTTCTTGGTAAAAAAAGGTTCTAAATTCTATTTGGTAATTTTAGGAATTTTTTGGGGATTGTTCGAGATTTTCTAGCATTTTATTAGAATTGTTGTACAAAATTTCAAGGAAGGTGCCGATCGACATAGAGTGAAAGGTGTCAATCGGCTGTGGAACGGTCTTCTGGGTTGCCTCGAGCAAATGGAAGGTCAGTGTCGATCGGTGGGTGGGGGGACAATTCCGATTGGCATGCCCCTTGGCTTTCTATAAAAGGGAGTGGGTTCCCCTCATTTTTCATAGCTTTCTGACTTATCTTCTTTTGCAATTTCCTTATGAAAATTGTTTTAACGTTCCAAACCAAAGGATGGCCGCTTGTTTGAGAAACGTGACACACAGGGAGTGGCTAGATGTTGACGACTGGGAAAATTTGGAGTGGAGGGCCAGGACACCTCTTGCATTGGGCAACGAGAACTCATTTGACTCTTTTGAGCTGGTGGGGGATGAGAGGACCCTTCTGCATGAGTCGTCACAACATTTCTCTTCTAGGATGGTGAACTCCAACGGTTATGTAAGTACAAATGAATTTTGGTTTTCTTTCCTCTTTTTTGATGACATTCTTTCTTTCTTGAATTTTGACAAGCGCTTTACTTTATATTTTTGACAGTTGGACATTTCTTGGTCGACTATGCGCGCCCACACGACGATGGGGCTTAAGGATGTTTGGGACTACCTTCCACCCGTGGTGCGTTGAATAGTGTCGTCAGTTGAGTTTAGGAAGCTGGTGTCTGCACTAGATGAGACGCCTAGTTCGAGGTGGTTCTATGTTCTCTGGGGGAGAGATATTGGGACACTACCCACACCACGCATTTTGGATTTGGTGAGATGACTGTTACTCTCATAGATGTGCAGTAGCTACTGGGGATGGATTGTGATGGAGAGCAGATAGATGTGGATAGGACTTTGTGGGTGATGCCAGTGGCGATGAAGGAGACATTAGGTGATGTGAGGAGGATAGTTTATGGGGATTCCATCTGTTTATCCCTTATGAGGTAGGTGTTTTTGAGTCGGGTGATTGATGTGGGGGACATGCTGTAGGTGAGACATATGGCCCAATTGTTTATCTTGCTGGTGTTGGGGGGGTTTCTGGTGGCATCTAGTGACGATGTTGTCCACTTATGTTTTTTTACCATACCTGAGGATGTTTTTGAACGTTCCTCTCTATGATTGAGGAAGCCTGACTTTGGCAACCCTATATTCTTCTTTGGATGCATTCAGTCGGTGCTGTCGATCGACTTTCACTGAAGCCATGTATCTTCTTGAGGTATTCTTTTGCGCATTATACCATTATGCATTCGCTTTTTTCTTCATGCATCTTTTCTTTGATTACTGACTTCTGTTAATTGTAAACGTGCTTTTATGAGGTATTTGGGTGCAACACCCAATTGATAGCTTTGAAGGATGAGACCGTTGGGGACTTTTTCAACTATACCGGTGGCGGAGGTCCAATCGACAGTTAAAGTCTCTTTCTCTGGAGACGATGCGTCAAGTCTTGAATGGCTTAATGGGTGATCGGCTAAATTTTATTTCTTCTTTTTTAGCCCATTCTTCTTGATGATCTTTCCTAATATTAATCTTTATTTGCTGGGGAAACTTCTAGGTGGCCTTTTACCCTTGGGGCATGGCCATTCAGGATATGGGGGCAATCCGGGAGAACGTGCAGATGAGGTGTTTGTTGGCATATGGGTTTGGCTACTCGTGGTACCCCGAGGAGAGTTCCTGCCTATTATGGAGCTTGGGAAATACCATTATGTTCGGCTGGTTGGTCTCAGACAAACCTCTTTATATTTTTCATGGAAGCTTATATTCCAATTTGGCTAGGAACAAATTATGCCACCTCGGACACTGGATTTCTTTTTGATAGAGGACTTGACAGAACGTCTGCGCATGCAGCTTGGCTCTTTGTGGGAAATTAGACGACCATCGTCCCATCCTTCTCAGTCTATTGGGAGAGTCTGGAACATCTATGAGGATTATATGAAGTGGTTATGGAGGAGAATAGTTATCATGATGCCAGTTGTGGAGGTCGAGCAAAGGTGGTTCTCCATATATGATACTATGGAGGGAGGTGTTGTGGTTTTTCCAAATCTAATCCGGGCTTATCACTCTATGGAGTGCTTGCGACACTCTGTTCAAGCAGAAGAAGTTTGGTGATATGCCCAAAGTGTACCCTCGTACTTAAGAGTCACTAGCCTTATCCTGTCCCATAATTGAGTTGACAAGAAGCTTACAAAAGCCAACGGGAAGGTCGTCTTCTGAAAGGTCGATCCCTCATTGATCAACCTCGACTGGATAACAACCGACGTCAACAGAGTCACATGGGATCAAGATATTTCCGACCTCGTACTCTTCGTTAGACGACTTTGCACCCCACCTCATACATAAACTCGTCCAGTCTCCCAGGTTGAGGTCATATTAATGATTGACAGAACAAAGCAACTATCGATCTTCAACAGCTTCATACTTGACCAAGCTGATGTTACATCAGTCAATGGCATAGGTTCAAGGACATGAAAGCATATGGAAGGTTTAGAACACGTGAGAAAATAAGTTATAACTGAATCATTACCCTTATGTGAGGGAATATTGTGGTCATCATTATCTGCATGAGATCAGCCAGGTGTCATCAGGATACTGGTTCGATCCTAATACACATTCTTATTGCATTCTTGGGGGGTACATTACACCCACAAACACTATATATAGAGGTCTTCCTCTACCTTATAAAAGGATCCAAAGTTAAAACCCTAGCTAAAACTCAGTTGGTTTACACAGTAGAGAGAGAAAGTTTGAGAGATTGTATCTATGGCCATTAGTTCCCTCATTATAGTGAAATAACTCACACACTTATAGTGGACGTAGGCCTTGATTGACTGAAGCACTTATATACTAGTGTTCCTCCTCTTCTCCTCATCTCCCTCTACTAGATATTTACTCTTAGTGCTACCATTATTATTGCTAGCTTGAGCTTATCAACACCTCTTACTGGTGGTGATGTTTACAGTATCATCATTTTGGCACCGTTTATGGGAATGAGAAGATTTATCTCTTCTTCTTTTGCTTCTTAACCTCATCGGAGACTCTGGTGGTGAACTAGGCCCCACCCTTTGCGTGGAGCCGTTTCACTATTGAAAGAGGTCCCTTAAGGTTTCCAAGCTTTGTAATCCTTTCATCAAAAGCTAAATAATATGGCATCGAAGTTACCACCGCTTCCTCCATCATGTAGTGTTGGAGGACCCAGTTCTAGCCTGGTACCACCCCAGTCCGCGATGGTTGAGGTGGCAGCAACCTTAAAGTCCTTGGCAACAACTCAGTAGGTGATGTAGGAGCAATTTGCCCAGCTAAGCCAAAACATAATAATGAGACCACCTGGAGTCGCACCAGATATGATAACTCCGATGGCTACTGAGACACAACATGAGGCCCGGGGACCACCCCAGGCACCATGAAAGGACCAACGTACTCCTCAGTGGAGGAGGGATGTTGCTAATCCTAGGTGTTTATGTCTGGGGAGGCAGGGAAACCCTTTTCCTGAGGATAGGTATGATGAAATTTAGGTAGAGGATGCCTCGACAGACTGTTGGGAGCCGTATGAGGTCTCAAACAACACTATACGTCCTATACAACAGAGACGAGGTCAGTATAAAATACTAGATGGTGATACATGATAGAGAGGATAAACTTTTATCTGCTTAAGTAGAGGGTCGTCCTTTGAAAGGCTCGGTCCAATTAATGATCTGAGACAGAGGCTATCCAGTTCAAGAAGCATAGCTGTCTTACAAAGGGAAGGTGGTAAACATCGACCTCATCATGGTCGACCCCCACATGGCCGAGACTACTGTCAGGGGGAGGTCAATAGACGACATTGTGCGGCAGCTAAGGAACCCTCATTCCACCCTTTGGAGGTGGCGGGGGATAACCTTAGCCACACCGATGTTGCTAAACCATGGAATGATTCCATTCAAAGTCTTGAAGAAACGATAGGGGACCTTATAAAAAGCCAAGACCCATTACAGAGGGGGTACTCAGAGGGCTCACCATTTGTGGCAAGGATTGTTAACTTCCCAACCCCTGCCAAATTTAAACCTCCGATGGTGTCTCCCAAATATGATGGTAGTACTAACACAGTCCATCATATTGAAATGTATCAATTTACAACAACCATTTATTCAATTTCTGATGAGATGAGGTGTTGAGCTTTCTCAAGCACTTTGAGTGGGGCTGCGCATATATGGTTCACTTCCCTTCCTCAAAATTCAGTTGAAAATTTTAAAGTTTTGGGTAGTAACCTTAGATATCTCAGGATAGATATAGTGATGATGGGTATGGTTCCTTCAGAAGTGGTGGGTAGTACCCTTATGGAATTTATTATGTGGATTTTTGTAAAGGATTCGATTTTGGAAGGTTTATTGGCTTTTTAGGAAGATAAGAAATTGTATCTCTCTTGTAATTGTACTGAAGTTTCTTATAAGTGGAATAAACAAGTTTTTGATCATCTAACTATGCCTTTTGATGATTTTTGTATTTGAATTATTTATACCAATCGCTAAGGCATGCATAATCCTTTTGTTCGAGTATATGATAAATGACCTGTTGTTCTCGGAGATAAGAAAATAATACCATTTTGTGAAAAAAGAAGGGAACCATGCTCATGTAAAGTGTATGATATCCCTACTTACCTCTAAGGTTTTGAGAATTTTTGTTTTTAAAAATAAAATATTTTTATATAGGATTAGCCCCCCACATAGTTCTGAGTAGAAGGAAATGAAGTTTTTTTAGAATAGAAGGGAGATGAGAAGAATTATAGCGTGATGAGATTTCGAACTAGGGATCGAATTTCTTGAGATGTTCCATGTTGACTGGATGAGCCATATCTTCTCCATCAAGGTCGGTGAGCATTACGGCGCCGCCGTACATGATTTTCTTCACAATGTAAGGGCCTCTCCCATTAGGCTTAAATTTACCTTTGGGAACCCAGATGGGCTCCATTATTTCTTTAAGGGCTAAGTCCCCTTCTCAGACACCACGGTCCTTGACTCTCTTATTGAATGAATGCGTTATTCGATGGTGGTACCCTTGTATGTGGTATAGAGCTTTTAGTCTCTTCTCATCTAATAATGATAACTCGTCAAGATGACTTTCATGCCAGTCTTCCTCGCTGACCTTATTTTCAAGAAAAATGTGTAGCGAAAGGATTTTTATCTCTATGGGTAAGACTTCCTCCATGTCATATACTAGAGAGTAAGTGGTATCCCCAGTAGAGGTTCGGATTGAAGCGCGGTAGCCCCAAAGGGCGTAAGGGATCCGATCGGCCCAATCTCGATAGCTCTCAATCATCTTGTTGATGATGGATTTAAGGTTCTTATTTGCGGCTTCGACTACTTCATTTGTTTGAGTTCGGTAGGGGGAAGAATTATGTCTTTCAATCCCATGCTCAACGACTACGCCTATGACTTCTGCCTCGAAATATAACCCGTTGTCTGACACTAGCTCGTATAAGACCCTATATTGAAAGATGATAATTTTCTTGATGAATTTGAATACCTTCTTGGCATTTAAAACTACGTATGACTCGGCTTTGACCCATTTGGTGAAGTAATCAATGGAAACCAGGATGAATTCATGCCCATTGAAGGCCTTGGGTGTAACTTTCCCTATGATATCAATGCCCCATGTGGATAATGACCATGGATAAGTCATATTGTATAATTCCCATGGAGGTAAGTGTTGAAGGTTGGAGAACTGTTGGCATTTGAGGCATCTCTGGATGTAGACGGTGCAATCTTGAACCATGGTGGTCCAGTAGTATCCTTATCGGATGATTTTCTTAGCAAGCATATGGTCGTTCATGTGGGTTCCTCATTCCCCATTATGGGTTTTCTACATTATCTCTTCAATGTCATCCCCTGCAATGCAGTGTAGATAGGTTCCATCAAAATTCCTAGTGAACAGTGCTTTATCACAGATAATGTATTGGGCAACTAGTTTATGAATGGTTTATCGGTCTTTCTTATTAGCGCCTTTAGGGTACCTACCATGCTTGAGGAGGTGCCAAATCTCATAATACCAGCAGTTGGCTAGATCAGGATCTTCCTCAGTGATAAGCTCAATGTGGTAGCAGTAAGTTGGCTTATCTTACCTCTGGACTAGGTAGGGGTCCATTGTTATTCCTTTGGGCATGTTAATCATGGAGGCTAAGGTAACGAGGGAATCAACTAGGTTATTCTTTTCTTTGGGCAAGTAGTGGAAGGTGATATCTTAGAACTGGTAGGCCAGTTCCTCTAGGTGGTCATGGAAGGGTAAAAAGTTTCTCATCCTTGACTACCCATATTCTGAGTACTTAACCAATGATGAGGGTCTAATCCCCATAGACATCTAGGCATCAACTGCCTTTTTCAAGAGAAACTTTAAGGCCTACCGTGCACACCTCGTATTCAGTCATATTGTTGGTGTAAGGAAAATCTAGCTTGATGGCGATTGGAGTGTAAGTGTCATCAGGGGAAATTAGAAGAATCCAAATGTCATACCCTTCTTGTTGGCAGCGCCGTCATCGAAGATCAGCTTGAGAGGCATAAAGGATATTTTCATTTGAAAACTCAGAAATGCACACATCGATTTCTTCCATGGGGTAATCAGCAAGATAGTCAGAGATGGATCTTTCTTTCATAGCTTTATGCGTGACGTACATGATATCAAACTCGGTCATAAGCATCAACCAACGGGCCATTCGACTGGGTAAATCAGGTTTTTCGAGCAGGTAATTGATGGGGTCCATTCAGGATAGAAGTTTGATGGGAAAGAAAAATATGTAGTGTCGCAGTTTTTGGGTGACCCAGATAAGGGCGACACATGCCTTTTCCAATTCAGTGTAGTTAACTTCATACCCAACCAACTTGCGACTGGCATAATAGATGACCCTCTCTTTATGAGACTTTTCTATGTCCAGCTGCAGTATTTATTACGGTTACGTATAAAAGTAGGTAAGACTAGGCTGCGATGGCATGATTATCGAAGTTCGAGTTAGGTATTGTTTAATTTGGTAAAAGGCTTCTTAGATTGCTTCATTCCAAACCTTGGTTGAAAATTTTCGGAGGAGTTTGAAGATGGGCTCACAGATGGAAGTCAATTGGTTGATGAATCAGCTGATGTACTGTAGCTTCCCAAGGAATCCTCAAACATTCTTTTTTATTCGGGGTGGAAGCATCTCAAGATGGCTTTTATCTTGGCAGGATCTACTTCTATCCCTTTCTCACTAACCATGAATCCCAAGAGCTTTCCTTCGGTGACGCCGAAGACACATTTATGTGGATTGAGTTGCATCTAGTATTATCATAGTCATTTGAAGAACTTTTGAAGAGCGAAAACATAAACTTATCTAGTCTTCGATTTGATAATAATATCATCCACATATACCTTGACTTTTTTATGAATTAGATCATGCAAAATGGTTGTGGCAGCCCTCTGATAGTTAGCCCTGGCATTTTTGAGACTAAATAGCATAATGGTGTAGCAAAAGGTTCCCCAAAGGGTGATGAATGCATTTTTCTCTTGATAATTTGGGTGCATCTTGACCTGGTTATATTTGGAAAACCCTTCAATAAATGACTTTAGAGCATGGTTAGTCGTGTTGACCATAATTATGTCGATGTTGGGTAGCGGGTAGTCATCATTAAGAGATGACTTATTCAAGTCACGGTAGTCGATACACATTTGAACCTTCCCTCTTGATTTGGGTACGAGTAAAATGTTAGCCAACCCTATGGGATATTCGATCACACGAATAAAACCCATGTTCAACTATTTGACTACTTCTTCCTTAACCTTGAGCGACCATTCGATGTGGAGCTTTTATATTTTTTTCTTGACCAATTTATATTCTGGAAGAGTAGGGATCTCATGATGAGATATCTCTGGATCGATTTCAGGAATATCATCGTAGAACCACGCGAAGACATCAATAAATTCCTTAAGTAATTCTTTGAGTTGTGTGCGCTCATGCTCGTTAAGGGTGGCCCCTATCCTAATCTCGCGCAGTTGGCTACTAGAATCGAGATTAATAATAACAATTTCATCTTCATTACCTTGAATGCAGTTATTTTATTTATTATTAACCATATTTAGATTAGTTAAGAATTATTCATTTGTAAAATCATCAACATCAAAAGTTTGATTAGAATCTAAACAATTAATGTAAGGCACAACAAGATACTCAAAATCTTCTTTTATTTCATTGATAGGAAAAATAACATTGAGAACCTCATCAAAGGAGGTCTCGATTACATCAGAGCAAGGAGAGACACCAAAAGAAGAAATAGGATAAACATCGGGGTTAGGTTAGATTTCAGATTGTGGAAATGGTACATCATGCCAGTTAAGGAGAGATATATCGAATGTTTTAATCAGGCTGGATGGATCCGATGATGTAGCACTAAGTGGATCATGCAGAGTGTTAGGACTAGTGTATGTAAGCTGAAAGAGTCTTTGGAGTCACTTTCCTTGGAATCTTTAACATTGGCTATTGTGAGTGATCGCACTTGATGCGAGGAGCTTTTGGTCCATGGGTAACTATTTGGGAAAAATATTTCCATCCCTGGCTTCATCTTCTTGTCCCCATGATCGTACCATGATTCAAGAAATCCATAGAAGGGCAAATCATTGCCTTCTCTGATGAATCTTCCATTCAAGGAGTCTCCCTAAATTATTTGGATGCAATCTAGTCTTCTTTTCAATTGGGGCTAATGGATCACCTTGAGGTATTCTTTTGATGGTTGATAGACCATAAGGAGGAAAAGATTTCTTCAACATAATAGGTTCAAGTATTCTCGGTTGTCTATGTCCCAACGCCAGTCCGAGCATGAAGTCCATGTTCTTGAAAATTTGTATCACATTGATGTTTCCATGAGGGCTGTGTTCTGGACAAACCCTGTCTTTGAAGTTATCTCCTGCTGGGATTAGAAGTGGATCAACTCAGAAACTTGATAGGAGCATATCATTCGATTCGTGCTTTATCTCAAGTATTAGATGAATGGTACTTGCATTTTTGGCAATATCGTCATCGCCAAAGATGGTGATGACCTACCCATTGGCGAAGAACTTTAGTTTTTGATGGAGGGAGGAAGACACACCCTTGATATTGTGGATTTATGGTCACCCAAAAAATAGATTAAAACAAGATGGGATATTGATGACTTGAAATTCAATGATAGGATTAATAGGTCCAGCCTCTACTGTAAGCTTTATGGATCCCATTACTTCTCGATGGGTATTATCGTAGGCACGTACAATAACAAAGGTTGGAGTAAGGTCGCTCACCTTCATTCCCAAGCAGTTGAAGGTTCTAAATGGGAAGATATTCGGAGTTGATCCATTATCGACAAGAGAGAGTGGGACAATTTTCCCCATGACTTCGACATAGATGTTGAGAGCATGACTATGGTTTGGCCCATTTTTGGGGTTTTCTTCCTCAAAAAAGGAGAGATTTCGGGTAGAGGTTAAGGGTCCCACTCTACTTACTACTTCTTCGAACGTGGTAGACGGAGGGACTGTGGGCCCTATGAGTAGCTTGATCAAGGAATTTATGTGCAACTGGGAAGACATAAAGAGTACCGATAGAGTGAAGTTAGATTGGGTTTTCTTTAATTGATCGAGGATCTTACTCTCTTCAAGGATCATGTCTGGCATAGGAGGACTCTCAATGCCCTTTCCTTTCTCATTTGATGATGGCAAGCTTGGCACTTGATAATGTCTCCCTGGCCTGGTTATATGGTTCACAGAAGAAGTGAAAAACATAAATCTTGTTTCCTCATCACCCTGTTGATTTCTCCGAGTAGTTCCTTAAATGATATCATCCCACATATGTCGACAATCAAGTCGGTCTTTTCTAAAATTTTCTCTTCGTCTAATTTTTCGAATTCATCCCCCCATTCGGTGGTAATAATATTTATTTTCCCTAAAAAGTCAATACACTCTACAACGTCAATAGCTTCTTCGTATAGGTTCTCCCACTTAGAGGGGAGATTTATAGGTTAAGGGAGAAGGCACCCTTATAGTTTCAAAGCATCAAGTACCTCAGCCATACTACAAATACCATTGTCTTGTCAGAATAGTTTTGCCATAATCTGGACAATGTCATCTAGGTTGACTTCATCGGTTGGTATCACCCAACTATCTGACTCTTGGGACCATTTTCGTGCTTCTAAGAACAACGTATTGAATCTCTAGTAATCAATGATCATCTGTAAGGGCAATTTCAGCCTGAACTCTAAGAGTTGGTTTAAAACTTCTGACAATTCTATACTTCCATCTTTATAACGGGTATGGACGATGATACATGCTTAGGTAAGGAGCGACAATGCCTAATTGGTGAGCTTGGTAGGGTATAGGAGGAAATATGGGCAAGTTTGGATAGTTTTAGGAGAGTATATAGGTATGATCTGGGTTTATGGGTTAAATTTTGGGTTCTATTCTAAGAAGATGACATTGTATGATTTGGGACTAGATAGTGAGTAGTGTTTGGCTTAGGCTTAGCTCGTGGGGCAATGGTTCCCTAGTCGACCAGACCTTGGATTATGTTTTGGAGATGAAAGCATTGGTCGGTGGTATGACCAACAGTTTGGTTAAAGTCATAATGGGCATCTGTCTTGAAGTTTTTAGAAAGTGGATTTGGCAATGGACGAGGGTCCAATGGTTTAATAAGATTTTGGATTAAAAGGGTCTGGAAAACTTTAGAGAGGCAAGGATGAATCTCGGTGCATTCCTTTCAGACTTGGATAGGGAGGCTTTCTGGTGCCCATGAAGTGGTTAGCTGAGAAATGTTATTGATGGTTGAGACTGAGGTACTCGAAGGCTTTTCATATTTTTTGGAAGTAAATTTCCCGAACACCTTCTTCGGTTCAACTTATATTCGAGCAAAATCTTCCTCGATTTCTACTCCTGCTTCTCTAAGGGATCGAAAGTGGGGATAGTATTGTCCTACCATTGTCGCTCGAACATGGGGTAAGAAATCTTCTTTAAAATGTTGACTTGTTCCTTCTCAGAAGGCCTATTGGTCACAGTGGTTGATTTTTCTCTCCATCTGGCTATGAAGTTGCTTATTGATTCCCCAAATCTTTGTTTGAACAACTCGAAATCACGACGGGTGACTTATAACTCTTCGTTGTATTTGTATTGTGACATGAATTCTCGGGACACATCTTCCCTGATACAGATTATGGAATCTTTGAGAGATAAGAATCATTGGAGGGCGATATTCTTTTGAGTTTATTGAAACGTTTAGGCCATTACTTTTTTGAAGCCCCCTGGAGAGTCATGGATCGATGGTAATTACGAAGGTGAATAATCAGGGGTTCACTTTCTCTGAATTTTTCGATGTTTGGCATCTTGAACCTTTCGAGCAACCTTGCTTTATGGTAAGGAGACATGTGGGTATAGTCCACATAATTTCCTGAGATTATGACTTGGTCAAACTTCTTAGTCAACATCTTAAGATCTTCTTTGATCTTGTTTAATTCTTCCTCCTTTGGATCAACGGTTATGAGTAAGTTAGCCCCTATCTGGGCAACATTCGGCATAAGGAATTGAGTAGGTGGAGGCCCATTAGAAGAAGGGTCACATGCTGATATTCTTCGGGAACCTAGATAGGCTCAGGTGCTGGTGGACCCATAGGGAGAGGGAAGAGGACCTCATTCTCTTTGGGAACATGGACCTGGTTTGGTTCCATCTCGTGGACCTCAGTTTGAAGGTTATCAATATTGGACACGAGCTAAGCTAAGACTTCCATCATATCTAGTTGAACAATTGGTATTTGATATGTGCTCTCCATGGAAAGAGGATGAAGTCTGGACTCAAAGGAAGTAGCAAGGGAACTGGTGGAGTTCTGGGGTCATTCGATTGAAGATCGAAACCAACAGGGAGCCAGGCCAAGGGTATGCGATGGACCTGAGAGGGGGAAAATTGGATTTATTTTTGAAAAGGAATGGAAACCTTTTTGACGTTTTATTTCTGAAAAAATGAGGATACAAATATTTTTGGTATTTTTTTCTTTTAGTAAAGGAGGGAAAATATTTTATTTTATTTTTTTGATAAAGGAGGGAAAATATTTTTGGTACATTTTTTTTAGGAAGGAAAATACGAGAGACGGGTCTTAGCATGATTATTACTATGATGTTTTATTATGTTATTAGGCAAAAAGAAATGTCGGACGGGATCCAAGCCTGGGAAAGGTTGGGTTTGAAATAAAACATTTATGTAAAATATGGTTTGACTTGTTGCCAGGCTCATGGACAAGGTCCCATTTTGAAAAAGATGAAATTGCACAAGAATTTAGGCGGCATGCCGACCCATCATTTTGGTAGAGTTTCGTGTAGAAACCGATATATTAATATGAGTGCCCTAGGTCTGGTGCCTATATGACGGTATGCAGTTTGTTGGGTTAATTGGAAAAGGTTCCCCCCTTTGGCATGACTTCCACGTTATACGTCTTGCTTTTGAGGGAAATTGGTATGTGTGGACAAGACATTTGATATGCCTGAGTGTACGTGAATTGCCTCATAATATACCTCGTGGGGATAGTATATGTGAGAGCGAATTCGATATACTCGATGTACGCGAATGAATTCCCTACGATATACATCCTATCATGACTTCAGTCAAGCGGTACAATGCGGAGGAACCATTCGTTATACGTTGAAGTCACTTGGCCAATGGAAGGTGAGAGTCATATTGCTTAGGCTAATTGTGACCTACTGGACCAGCGCCAATCACGAAGTGACCCTCCAGTTACGGGATAAAATTGGGTCAATAACAATGCTCTTCAGTGATGTAGTGTGTAAAAATACATGATTCTTGATTAACATCTTATGGGGAGAGCATTTTTTTAATTGATAAGGACTATGCTAAGAAGGGAATCAGTACAACTATGAGAAGTAAATATATACTAAGCATGGATATATACAAATGTGACAAGTGTGAGGTGTGTGCTAGTGACAAAAAAAGAATATACATGTAGGCACACAAGAAATCAAAACAACCATCTAAATAGAGTCTAGCTCTCAAAAAGGAAAATCCCCAACAGAGTCGCCACTGTGGACATCCCCATACCATAAATTTCTTTGGGGAATGGTCCCGCGTTCCCTCTTGGGAGCGCTTCGGTCGTTGTTGGGGTGGGGTGAAAGTAAAGAGATGGACAGATAAAAGAATATGTAGTAGCCCAAAGAGACGACATCTAAGACAAACTGATACATACGAAACCAATAATTCGAGGGGTCCGGAGGCTAAGTTACGGAATGAGAAGGTGTTAGGCACCCATTCCGCCCTTACGGTCTCTCATGGACATGTGTTATTATTTTCCTTTATTTATCCGTGAAATGTGTGTGAGTGTATATATAATTGAGATTGGAATTGTTCAACTCATATCATGGGAAAGATAGAGTGAAGTCAGCCGTAGGAATATTCCTGAAATTATACGTAAAAATGGTATTTCACTATGAGATGCCTACGTAGACTATAGAGGTATCAAAGTCCAAGTAGTTCGCATGAGGTGTGAGGGGTGGGATTTATCCCATAAATTCAACCGAGGATTTCTCTTATATGTGTGTGTATGGAAAACTGTGTTTTAGTGCGAGAAAAGTATGAGAATTCTCATTTGGAATTTATGAGAAAACCCTCCTTTTTTTATTTTTGGGTTTTTATATGGAAAATAAAGTATGTGAAATAATACTACTAAAAGCGTAATTAAGGTATGTGATTTAAAAGAATTAAATGCTAACTAATGAAATAATCTAATGCAAAATTAAGATAATTTAGGAAGAAAGTGAGAGATTTCGGACTTCTTAAAAATCTTAAGCTTGATCTTGGATGTTGAAGGGCTGCCTTGAACTTGGATGAAGATAATGGATAGTTAGTTTACCAATTTTGGTAAAAGGATGATGGAAAGGGAATGTTGGAAAGGGATTTGGATAGGGAAATATCGCTGACTTCGATAGAGAATTATTGAGATCACAGAGGGTGAGGGTTATCTGTTGTGATGGAAGTGAGTTCAGGCCCCTCCTTTTATAGGGTGAGAGAAGGTGCCGATCGTCTACCCCTGGTCCTACCAATCGGCAGGTTCCCTTAGGTACATTGCCCATAGGCAGGGTCTTGGACCTACCTATTGGAAGTCTTGTGTAGATTTTCCAAGAAAAATGGTTGTAGAACGTAATCCGTTGATTCGAATCGTGCACGGGTCATACCATTAGAAAGGTAATTCAGAGACCTTTGGACTGCTCCCTGGTTTAGGAGTTTACTTTGGGTTAAATGTGTCTTAGAAGCGCACGTCAGTCCTTTGGACGATGTTTCATCGAACGATGATGGATCGTTCGTCCAAATGGTAAGTCAGAATCGCTCACGGGGAAGATCATTGGAAAGGCTAGGAGATGTACTTAGACATTCCAAAGAGTTTTGCACGGTTCAAAGAGCTGACTTTGGTCAACCAAGTCTCAAAAGTGCTCGATGACCTATCGAAGTAAAATGGCTCATTCATCCGTACCGCAAGTCAGAATCGAGCACGGGACAGACCGTTGGAAAGGGGTTTCAGCGCCTTTCGAGGATTCATTCAGTCTTATTTGAACTAAAGTGTTGAATTTAGTCAAATGGATCCCGGTGGCCTCATATCAGTTTTTAGGGGGATACGGGTCATTCGTCTTCATGGTAAGTCGTAATTACGCACAGGGTGGACCGTTAGAAAGGGTATTCAACTCCCTGAGAGGATCCAAAAAACTTTCACTCTGGCGATGAAGTTGACTGGAGTCAAATGGGGCTCGGGGGTGCCCGATGGCCTTTATATATGTACTTGGAGTATGACCTAGGGTCATAGTGATTTGAAGGGGTATTAGGGTCCTAAGTAAAGGCTTAGGGGGGTATAGAGCTGGGTGTCTACAGGAAGAAATGGATTTTCTTAAAATGGGGGGATGTGAATCGTCATACCCCGTGTCATGCCTATCTGTAGGTCAGTCCAACAAAGTAATCCCAAAGTTTTATTTCACTTTCTGCAACTACTTTTTACTTGTTAGGGTATCGATCCCTTTATTTAGATTTTCACAAAAATTTTTTTAGCTACATTTCCAAGTATAAAAAGGGGTAAGGTGGGGAGTTTTTTTTCACCCATTCACCCATTCTTTCTTGCTTATTCCTTGCCATTTTATTTATTGTTTCCAAAATGGTCCTCTTCCTAAGTGAAGAATTTTCCTCCTATCTTGAGAACTTAGAGGCTATGTGTTCATTTAATGTAGACTATGATTCCTTTAACTCGCGTTGGGTCTCGTTGTGGTGAAAGCGACCTCTTGGCTGGGATATGCTGACGGCGGCGACACAATTTTGGTACCCAGAAGACCATGTTTTTTATTTTGTCCTGGTTGAGGTCTTCCCAACCTATGAAGATTTTTCTGCTATATTAGGGATTAATCCTAGTGTAGCGATGGTCATGCCTACATTTTCTCAATCCCATCAAGCATTATTAGAAGATTTTCTTCACATTTCTCCTTTGGCGTCTCAGGCTTTAGTTATTGGAGGAATGATCTATTCATCTACGGGAGGTTAATGATCTATTCTCTTCTCTTCAGACTATGTTATATTCTATTCATTTGTGGGAGGTTAATGATGTGAGCTATTTCCTTGAGCCTAACTCCGAGGCTGGTGTATATGACTGGAGATCTAATGGCGGACCCAAACTTATTTCTATCACTGCATGGATGTCATATTATTTTAATCCTGTGACAATGATACTGGCAGAGACTTTGAACGGTCTATACGCTTAGCGGGAAGGTCATTCGGAATTTCGGAGAGGAAGCCCGATAATTTTATTCATGTGTCTATCTACAAGATTCTATTTTGCAGTCCCTACTGAATACCCCTTGGAAGTTGTTCTAAATTTCTTCACCCGCTATTTCATTAGCTTTGGCCAGTCTATAGAGAATTAGATAAACTTGTTTATGGAGCATGGGGTTAGTGTCTGCGTTGATCGATGCCCTAGTAAGGGGAATTTCAACCTATTTTGGAACTGGGGAAATACAAGTATGTTCGACTAGTTAGACTTTGGTAGAACTCCTTCTACTTTCCCTAGAGGTTTCTACGTCATGTCGAGTGGGAGAAAATTATGCCTTCCTGTACCCTGTATTTCTATCCTATGGAGGATCTGACTGAGGGTTTGTGCATGGGACAGGGCTCTCTGTGGGAGAATCGTCGGTCGTCGACCTGTCCTTCCCAATATGTTGTAGAGTTTGGAATTTTTTTGGGACAATATGAAGTGGTTATGGAGGAGGATAGTGGCCAACATTTTAGCTGAGGAGACTAGTCAAACATGGTTTTCCATGTGTGACACCATGAAGGGGGCATAGTGGTTTTCCCTAGGTTGGTCCGGGATTATCGTTCCATAGAGTGCCTTTGGTATACCATCCAGGCAGGGGAAGCTTGGGGGCCTCAAGACAGAGGAAATGTTGATGGAGTTGGATCCTCTGGTAGCTGTGGGTAGAATCCTCAAGGGAGTTAGTGTTTATTTGTGGAGATTTTTTGATGGTTATGTGTTTGTTTGTTTTGTTTGTGTTTGGAATAAATTAGGAAAGTTTGGGCAACTTGTTTTTAGGAGTGGTTTGGTTGGCGGGGGAAGTCGTTCGACTCCCTACGCTGATACTTCATGTAACTTGTACCAAATTTTCCTATGATGGAAATAAAAAGATTTTAATTACATTATTGTGCCTCTTGATGAGTTTATACATTTGAATTATTTATACCAATTGCTAAGGAGTACATAATCCTCTTGTTCATGTAAATGATAAAATGAATTGTTGTTCTCAGAGGTAAAAAAAGAATAGCTTTTGTGAAAAAGAAGGAGGTAGTGCCCATATAAAGCGAATGAGCTGCCTATGTACCTTTGAGGTTTTGAAAATTTTATGTTTCATTTTTGAAAAATAAAAGGTTTTTAGAGGATCGGGTCCCATGTTGTTCTGAGTAGAGGGAAATGAAGATTTTTTTTAGAATACAAAGGGGTGAGATGAGTCATAGCATGCCGAGATTTTGAACTAGGGGTAGAATCTCTTGAGGCAGTCTAGGTTGACTGGACGCGCCATCTTTTTTCCATCAAGGTCAGTAAGCATAACGGAGCCGTCGGACATGATCTTCTTCATGATGTAGGGGACACTCCAGGTTGGTTTGAATTCCACTCTGGGTCCCAAACGGGTTCCACAATTTCTTTGAGGGCTAAGTCCCCTTATCGGACACCATAATCCTTGACTCTTTTATTGAATAATCGTGATATCTAGCAATGGTACCCTTGTATATGATATAGAGCCTTCAACCTCCTTTTATTAAAGAGAGATAACTCATCGAAACGACTTTTATGCCAATCTTCCTCTCTGACTTTTGTTTCAAGCATAACACGTAATGAAGGTATCATTAGCTGAAAGGGTGGGACTACTTCCATGTCGTATACCAGAGTGTAAGGGGTAGCCCCAGTAGATGTTCAGACTGAAATATGGTAGCCTTAGATGGCATAAGGGATCTTATCAGCCCAATCTCGGTAACTTTTGGTAATCTTACTAATGATTTCTTTAAGGTTCCTATTGGTGGCTTCAACTATACCTTCTATTTTTGGTCACTAGGGAGAATATTTGTGCCTCGAAATCTCATACTCGTCCACTAATTCTGTGACTTCTGCCTCGAAATGGAACCTGGTACCTTATACTATCCCGTGAGGAACCCCGTATCGATAAATGATGTTCTTTCGGATAACCTTGGCCACCTACTTGGCATTTAACATCGCGTATGACTCATCTTCGACCCATTTGGTGAAGTAATCAATGGCAACCAAGATGAAATCATGCCCATTGGAGGCTTTGTGTGTGTCTTTCCCGTGGAGGCAAGTGCTGGATATTAGAAAATTATTGGCATTTAAGGAATTTCTGAACATAGGCGGTGCATTCCTGAACCATGGTGGTCCAATAGGATCCCTATTGGATAATCTTCTTGGCAAGCATATATCCATTCAAGTGGGGTTAGCACTCCTCGCTGTGGATTTTCTATATCATTTCTTATATATCAACCCCTTCGATGTAGTGTAGATGTGTTCCATCGAAGTTGGACAATGCTTTATCATAGATAATGTACTGAGCAACTAGTTTATGGAGGTTTGCTTGGTCTTTCTTGTTGACATCTTTAGGGTATCTACCATGCTTGTTGAGGCATCAAATATCTTAGTACCATCATTTGGCTATATCAAAATCTTCTTCTGTGATGAGGTCAATGTGGTAGTGATGGGTTGGTTTAACTTATTTTTGGACTATGAAAGGGGCCATTATTATTCCTTCGTCATGTCGACCATGGAGGCCAGGGTAGCCAGGGCATCGACTAAGTTGTTCTTTGCTCGGGGTAGGTAATGGAAGGTGATATCTCGAAACTAGGAGGTCAGCTCTTCTAGGTTGGCGTGGTTTTCATCTTTGACTCTCCATCTGCTTAGGATTTGGACGATGATGAGGGAAGAGTCTCCATAAATGTCGAGGCATTGAATACCTTTCTAAAGTGCAACCTTGAGGCCTACCATGCATGACTCGTACTCGATCATATTGTTAGTGAAGGGAAAGCCTAGCTTGATGGAAATAGGAGTTTGAGAGTCATCAGGGGAAATCAGGAGGATCTAGATGTCGTATCCTTCTTTGTTGGCATCGTCGTCAAAGAACGTTTACCACCAAAAGTCTTCTTAAGAAGGGTAAAGGATATCTTCATCCGAGAATTCGAAGATCCAAAAGTTGGCTTCTTCCATAGGGTATTCAACAAGGTAGTCGGAGATGTCTCTCCCGTTTATGGACTTCTACATGACATAAACTCTATCAAACTCGGCTAGCAACATCAACCATTGGGCCATTCGACTAGACATGGTAGGTTTTTTGCGTTGGTACTTGATAGGATCCATTCTAGATATAAGTCTAATAGGAAAAATGAGCATATAGTGTCGTAATTCTTTAGTGATCGAGATAAGGGCGATGCATGATTTTTCTAAGGCAGTGTAGTTGACTTCATACCCAATTAATTTGTGACTAACATAGTAGATGGAACTTTATTTACACGACTATTTAAGGTATTAGGCTAGAAATGCCCCAACTGCAATGTCTATTGTTGTTAGGCATAGGATAAAGGAAGACAAGTCTATGGTGACATGAGTACTGGAGGTTGGGTTACATATTATTTGATTCGGTCAAAGGCTCCCTGAAAAGCTTCATTCCAAACTTTGGTAGAATCCTTTCAGAGGAGTTTTAATATGGGTTCACAAATAGAAGTCAATTGGTTGATGAACCAGCTAATATACTGTAATTTTCGCAAGAATCATCATACTTCTTTCTCCGTTCGGGGTAGTGGAATTTTGAGTATGGATTTTAGTTTAACAGGGTCTTCTTTAATCCTTTTTTTTCTAACCATGAAACCCAGAATCTTTCCTTTGGTGACACCAAAGACCTATTTCTATGGGTTAAGTCGCATCTAGTATCGTTGTAGTCATTCGAAGAACTTTCGAAGGAAGGGGATATGACCTTCTTGAGTCTTGGACTTAATCATTATATCATCCATATAGACCTAGACTTCTTTGTTTATTAAATCTTACAATATGGTTGTGGAAGCCCTTTGGTAGGTAACCCTTACATTTTTTATCCCGAATGGCATAACTGTGTAATAGAAGGTTCCCCAATGAATGATGAATGCGGTTTTTTCCTTGATAATACAAGTGCATCTTGATCTCATTGTATCTGGAAAACCCATCGACGAATGACATGAGAACATAACTGGTCGTGTTGTCCACAATCTTGTCGATATTGGGTAGGGGTAATGATCTTTAGAATAGGCTTTGTTCAAATCTTGATTATCAATGCACATGCGTACTTTTCCTCCTAATTTCAGCATGGGTATAATGTTGTCTAGCCACGTGGGATATTCGATTACCCAGATGAAGCCTACGTTCAACTGTTTGACCACTTCTTCCTTAACCTTAAGCGACCACTCGGTTTGAAGCTTTTACAGCTTCTGCTTAACCGATTTTCATTATGGGAGACTTGGAATCTGGTGATGAGTAATATCTGGATCAATGATGGCCATGTCATTATAGTACCAAAAGACGTCCACAAATTTCTTAAGTAGTTCTTCGAGTTGCGTGCACTCATGCTCATAAAGGGTGGACCTTATCCTCATATCATGCAGTTGGCTATTAGAATCGAGATTGATAACAACTGTTTCATTCTCATTAATTTGAACACAATTATGTTATTTGTTATTAACCTTATTAAGATCAGTTAAGAATTGTTCATTTACAAAATCATAATCATCAAGAGTTTGATTAGAATCAAGACAATTAATCTACGGCACAACACGATACTCAAAATATTTGTTTATTTCATTATCAGGAAAAAAATGTTGAGAACCTTAGTAAATGAGGTCTCAATTACATTATTATCAGAGATAGGAGGAACGACAGAAGAAGGATATATAGGATAAACAACTGGGTTGGGTTGCATTTCAGCATGGGTAACTGGTACAATAATCTAGTTGAGGAGGGGCACATTGTAGCTTTAATTAGCATGGATGGATCCGATGATGCAAGGCCTGAGTGGATCATGTAGAGTGCCAGTCCTAGTGTCTGCAAATCAAAGGAGTCCTCAGAGTCATTTTCGTCAGAAACTTCGACAATGATTGTAGTCTTCTCGATGAGTGGTTGTGCGCGATGCTGGGAACTTTTGGCCCATGAGTAGTTGTCTTAGAAGAAAATTTCCATTCCTGACTTCCTCTTGTTATCCATATGATCGTACCATGGCTCAGGAAAGCTACAAAAGGGGAAGTCTTCACTTTCTCTAATGAACCTCCCATTCAAGGAATCTCATGAAACACTCTTGGAATTTTTTAGCCTTCTTTTTACTCAGGGTTTGGTAGAGCATTCTGAGTTCTTTTGATGATCGTTGATAACCTAGTCCACATAGAGGAAAGGCCTTCTTTAAGACTATGGGTTCTAGTATTCCCCGTTATTATCATCCCAACCCCACTTTGGGCATAAATTGCATGTTTTTGAACATCTGTATCACATTAACATTGTCATAAGGATTGTGATCTGGACAGAATCGATCCTTAAAATCTTCCTCTGTCGTGAGTATAAGTGGTTCAACTCGGAAGTCAGAGGTAATCTTGTCATTCGCCTAATGTTGCATTTCCAGTATTGGATTACTGGTGCTTATATTCTCAGTGTTATCCTCCTCTCCAAATATGGTGACGACCTCCCTTTGGTGAAGAACTTTAGTTTCTGATGGAGAGAGGAAGAGACCCACTTGATGCTGTGAAGCCATAGTCAACCAAGAAAGAGGTTAAAATAGGCCGATATATTAATAACTTGGAACTTAGTAACTGGATAGATAGGTCCATTACCTACTCTGAGTGTTATGGATCCCATCACCTCTCGATGGGTGTTTTCATAGGCATGCATTGTGGAATAAATCAGAGAAGGGTCACTTACTTTCAAACCCAGGTAGTTGAGTGTTCTCAATGGGTAGACATTGAGCACTGACCCATTGTCAACGAGTGAGAGATGGATTGTCTTCCCCATTACTTCATCGGAGATATTAATAGAAAAATTATGATTAGGACCGAACTTTGGGATTTATTCTTCAAAAAAGGAGAGCAATCTTGTAGAGGTTAAGGACACGATAAGGTTCACGGCTTCCTCTGGCGTGGTAGAAGGTGAGACTGTGGGCCCAGTGAGTAATTTTATCAGAGCATTCCGGTGCAACTAGGAGAATACATAAAGATTCCCCACAAGGTGATATTGGCTTGAGTTTTCTTCAATTGGTCGAGGATATCGCTCTCCTCGATGGTATAACTAGCATGGGGAGTTCCTTGTCGAATACATTTCTCTTATTTGATACTGAAGACTGAGGATTCAGACTCTGGTAGTGCCTTCCAGATCTTGTTATATGATTCACAGAGGAGGGGAAGAACGTGAACCCAATTTCTTCATACACTTTGGGCTGTACGGCCACTTTGTTAATTTCCCCTAGAAAATCTTCAAAATATATAATCCCACACATACTAATTATCGGGATAGCATTTTCTTGCCATGGTTATTCATCTGAGCTATCAAACTTGTCTCCCCATGTGGTGGCAATGATGTCGTCCTTCCATGAGAAGTCAATGCATTCCACAACCTCAATAACTTCTTCATATAGATCCTCCCACTCAACGGGGAGATATATAAGTGAAGGGACAAACTGCCCTTATAGCTTTAAGGCATCAAGTAGCTTAAAAATACTGTAAATCTCATTAGTCTGTCGGAATAAGTCTGCCATGATGTGGAATGCATCATCTAAGCTAAATTCCTAACCAGTACCACCCAATTATTTAAATCTCGAGACCACTTCTAATCTTCCATGAATAGGATGCTGAAATTATGGCAATTAATGGTCATTTCAGAGGGTAATTTCATCCCAAACACTTGGAGCTAGTTTAATACTGCTGATAATTCCATGTCTTTCCCTCCAGAATGGGTACGAATGATCATGCATGCCCTTGTAAGAAGTGATATGGCATATCCAGTAAAATAAGTAGAATGTAGGAGAAAATATGGGCAAACATTTAGGGGTTTAGGTGAGTATACGGGTGTGATAGGTGATTTACTGGGTACAATTTGGGTAGAGGAGTCAAATTATGGATAATTTTCTAGGAAGATATCATTGGTATGATTTGGAAGTAAATTTCAAGTGGTGTTAGGTTTTGGATTGGATGGTAATGGTACCCCGATCAATTAAACGTTGGATTACATTTTAGAGATGGAAGTAATGATCAATAGTAGGGCCAGTAGTTCGGTGAAAGTCACAATAGGCATCGATTTTGAAATTTTTGGGAAGTGGGTTTGGTAGTGATGAGGGTCCAATAGCTTGATGAGATTTGGCTCAATAAGGATTGGTAAACTTTAGAGAGAGGAGCATGAAGCTCGGTGTAGTCTTTCCTGACTTGGTTAGGATGGATTTTTGGCGCCCAGGAAGTAGAAGGTTGTGAAATGTTATTGATGGTCGAAACTTCGGTATTGGATGACTCCTCATACTTCCTTGGAGTGAACTGCTCAGGTACTTTCTTTGGCTCAACCTCTGTCTTGGTAATATTTTCTTCAATATCTACTCCTGTTTCTTGGAGGTCTCGGAAATGTGGATAATATTTTCCTCCCATCATCGCTAGGAAATGGGGTAAGACGATTTTCTTCATAATGATAACTTGATCTTCTTCAGAAGGTCGGTTGGTCATGGGTCCCTTTCTTCCTCCACCGTGCTATGAAATTATTGATAGTTTCTCCGGGGTTCTACTTGAGAAGTTATAAATCATGACATGTAACCTATAACTCCTCATTGTATTTGGACTGCGACATAAATTCATAGGCAACATCCTCCTAACTACATAATCTGGATTCCTCAAGGGATAGAAACCAATGAAGAACACTGTCCTTCAGTGTCTGCTGAAATATTTGGGCAATTATTTCCTCGGAGTCACCTAGGAGAGTCATGGTTCGGTGGTAGCTTCAAAGATGGATAATTGGGGGCACACTACCCCTGAACTTCTTAATGTTGGGGGCATCTTGAATTTTTCCAGTAACCTTGATTTAGGGTAGAGGGACATATGGGTGTAATCCATATAGTTGCCGGAGATTCGGACTTTATTAAACTTCTTGGTAAACATCATAAGGTCATCCTTGATGTTTTTCAACTCTTCTTCCATTGGATCGATAGGCATTGGGAGGTTAGCCCATTCCTGGGCAAGATTTGGCATAGGGAGCTGAGTTGGAGGTGGGACATTAGCAAGAGGGGCACGTGGAGTGTGATAATATTCTCTAGGGACCAAAACAGGCTCAGGTGAGGGCAGACCCATAGCACGGGGAAATAGGACCTCGGGGTCCTTGGGAACTTTAATTTAGTTTTACTGCATCTCGTGAACTTTGATTTTAAAGTTATCAATCTTCGTGATAAGTTGGACTAGGACCCTAATCAAATCAGGTTGCACATTTTGTACTGGTCTGCGTTCTCCATAGAGGATCGATGAAGGTGGATTCCGAACTCGAAGGAAGTATCGAGAGAACTGATGGAGACTTGGGGAAATTTTACAAAAGAGTGAAGCCAGTAGGGAGCTAGGCCTAGGGTCGGGTATGCGATCGACTTGAGAGGGAAAAAGATTCGAATTTATTTTTGAAAGAGAAGAGGGAAGTAAAATATTAAGAAATGAGGAAAATGTTTTGGACATTTTTATAAAAGAAGGAGGGAAATGTTTTTGGTATATTTTGATAAAATAAAGGGAAAACTATTTTTGACAGTTAAAAGGAAGAAAAATGTTTTTGATATTTTTTTTAAAGAGAGGAAAAATGTATTTGACACTTATGATAAGAGGAAGAAAAGGGTTTTGGGTATTTCGATAAAGGAGGGGAAAAATATTTTTGACACTTTTTTATAAAGAAGGAGGAGAAAATGAGGGAATGGTCTCAGCATGATTATTATTTATTATATTCTCACTTATATTAGGTTTACCTAAATGCAAAAAAAAAATGTCGTACGGGACCCAAGCCTTAGAAAAATCGGTTGGAAAAATATATAACGCACGGTTTAACTTGTTGTCAGGCTCGTGGAGAGAGTCCCGTTTGGGAAAACGATGAAACTAAAATTCTTTTGGGCGGCATGCCGACCCACAATTTCGACAGAGTTTCGGGTAGTAACCGACAAACTAAATATGAGTGCCCTAGATTTGATGCCTCTATGAGGGTATGCAGTTATTGGGTTAGTGGAAAGGTTCACTCCTTTGGCATGACTTCCACGATATACATATTGCTTTTTAGGGTAATCGGTACGTGTAGACAAGCCATTTGATATACATGAATTGCCTCACTATATACCTAGTGGGGACAGTACGTGTGAGAGCGAATTCGATATACTCAACATACGTGAACGAGGTCTCAACTATATACATCTCGTCATGACTTCGGTCAAGCAGTACGATGCGGGGGAGCCGTTCGATATACATCAAAGGTACTTGGCCAATGGAAGTTAGGAGTCATATTACTTAGGCTAACTGCGACCTACCAGATGAGTTCCCATCACAAAGTGACCCCCCAGTGCGGGACAAAATTTTGTCAATAGCCATGCTCTTGGTGATGTAGCGCAAAAATGCATGATTCTTAATAAGTATACTATGGAGAGAGAATTTTATTCGGCATGATCAGCATTATTTCTAATACGGAATAAAAAACATAAATCTAGCATGGAGATTATACTTAGCATGCATACATTAGAGTGTGTAATGTGTAAATATCTACAAGTGAGTGTGTGGTAGTTAACCTAAGCATGAATAAACTACAAGTGGTGTGTGATAGGTGAGCATGGATACATGTGACAAGTGGAGGTGTGTGCTAGTGACACCTAGGCATGGATGTTTTAAGTGGTGTGTGAAACATGTGGATATAAGTAATCCAACGTGTAAGTAGTGTGAGGTGTACATGAAGAGCATCTACTAGTGTGTGAGTGAGGAGTGGCATAAGCTTGAGGTAGATATATACAAAAAATAATAAAGGAGAAAAAAATGGAACACACATGTAAGTTCATATGCACACAAGAAGAAAGAGATAACACCCATGAAAATGGAGGCTAGACCTATAAGTCTAGTTCCCCAGTGGAGTCGCCACTATGGCCATCTCGAAGATTTAATATCTCCCCCTTTTTTCTTTCCCCTTTTCCTCCATCAACGTGGGGGGATAAAGAAGAAGAAAATAAATAAAGGTCCCACGCCCTGGAACTTATTCAAAGGACAAGTGCTTCGGCTGTTGTTGATGTGGGGTGATGTAAAGAGATGGAGTCTCCAACCTATTTTACAAAAAATAGGCAAAAGAACATGTCGTCGCCTGGAGAGAGAGGCATCAAAGAATAATTGATGCTTACGAAACCAATAGTTCATAGGTTCAAGGGAAAAGTTACGAAATGGTAAGGTGTTAGGCACCCATCCCGCCCTTTCGGTCTCTCATGCGTTTGTGCTATTTTTTTCCTTAATTTCTCCGTGAAGTGTGTGTGCGTGTATATATAGGTGGAGATTAGAATCGCTCGACTCGCATCATGGAAAGAATGGAGTGAGGTCATCCAAATGAATGTTCCCAAAATAATAATAATTATAAAATATGATGTTTGCGCTTATCAAGATATTGATTGTTATGACAAAATGATAATATATGTTATATAAGACACGATATATGAATGACAAGTATGATATATTTGAATAATGTATGGAAAAAAGTGAAAATATGACAATAGGACTCGAGTCTCGATTTTTCCCAGAGACGCCTACGTAACCTATAAAGTCATCAAAGACCACATAGATTGTACGCGACATAAGGGTGGGGTTTATCCCGTTGATTAAAATGGGAGTTTATTATATATGTGTGTGTAGAAAAGATAAGTTTAGTTTTAAGAAAGTGTGACGAAGAATCCCGTCAGAATTTACGAGTGTAATCCTCTTTTTTTTTTTTTTATAGAAAATAGCTTATGTGCAATATAACTAATATAGGATGAGATATTAATGTGTATGATCTAAAGTAATAACTAGATTAAGAATTTATATAAATAATCCAAAAGGAAAGAAATTCAAAGAGAGGGAAGAGTGTTTGGACCTTGTTTAAAGACTTGAGGATTGATCTTGATTGATGGAGAGCTTCCTTGCAAATGAATAATGTTCGAGGATTTCTAATAGATTGGAAAACGATGGGAATGAAAGGTGGAAAGGATTTCCACACGAGGAAACTTTACTAATTGCAGAAGAATGTTGCTGAGATCAATGATGCAGATTGATTTGAGGCGTGACTTGGAAGTGAGCTCATTACCTACTTATATAGGTTAGGGGGACTTTTGATGGGCATACTCCTAGCCCTACTAATCGACAGGTGACCCTAGACACACTATCGATAGACACATAAATGGGCCTACTAATTGGCAGTCTCGTGCAGATTTTTCCTGAAAAATTATCGTAGAATGACATCCGTTGTTCCAAATCGTGCACGAGGCATATTTTTATGAAGTTAATTCAGATACCTTAAAAAGTATTTTGGTTTGATCTCAAGTCCTGGGTTTGACTTTGGGTCAAACGGGGCTCAAAAGCACTCGTCGGTCCTTTAAACGGGAGATCGTCGGATGGTAATGGATAGTTCCTCCGAACCATAAGTCCGAATCGTGCACGAGATGGACCATTGGAAAGGTTATGCGAGTTACTTATACACTCAAAAGAGCTTCGCTTAGTTTGGAGAGTTGAATTTGGTCAAATGGGGCTCAAAAGTGTTGATGACCTGTCGAAGTAAAACAAATCGTTCGTCCATACCATAAGGCTGATTCGTGCATGGGACGGACCCTTGTTAAGGGTATTTATTTCCCTTTAAAGATTCATTTAGTCTTAGTCAAACTAAAGAGTTGACCTTGGTCAAATGGAGCTCAAAAGTGCTCGATGATCTTCAAATCAGTTTTTTGGGGGAAAATAGATCATTCGTTCAAACAGTTATGCTATTTTGTGCATGAGATGGACAGTTGGAAAGGTTTTTCAATGCCCTTAGAAGATTCATTGAGCTTTTGATCCAATGGTGAATTTGATTGGGGTCAAATTTGGGCCCGAGATCGCCCGGTGGCTTCAAAATTGGTTTTCGATAGTAAAATCATTCATTCATCTGAGCCATTACACCAATTCATGCACGAGGCAGACCATTGTAAAGGGGACTTATAGCCCTTCGAGGATATATTAATCTTTTGCTCTAACATTCAAGTGGTAGGCTGAGCCGAGATGGTGAACTACGGGCTTCGGCATTAGATGGATTAAGTGGAGGGTTATCTTTTGATCGACTCGGCTCGGTCGGTGACCTACAAGACTGACTCTCCAAATAATGCAGTAACGATCCCTTCAGAGGGAAAGGAGGTTATGCGCACCATAGACCACAAAAAGGCCGAGAAGAAGAGCAAAAGGTGGTTAATATACGTCAGAGGGCACCTGGTCAAGAGTTGGTGCAATTTCTAGCCGATAGAGAAGGAGTTGGAGATAATACGGTGGCAACCGTGGGAGATAATGTGGTAGTGGATGACAGACCATGGAACAGTTCCATCCAACGAATAAAGGAAAAAATTGGTGATTTGTTGAAGAGCAGATACCCCATGCAAAAGGGCTATATGGAAGGGTCTCTATTTATTGAAAGAATAGTGATCTACCCAACTCTGACCAAGTTCAAGCTGCCAGTTGTTACACCAAAATACGAGGGGAGCACAAAACATATTCATCATGTGGAACTGTACTAGTAAAAAACTAACATCTATTCGATCTTCGATGAGATGAAATGTTGATCTTTCTCAAATGCACTTACTAGGGCTGTACATGTATGGTACACCTCTCTCCCCAAGAACTCCATTGAGAATTATAAAAAGTTGACCGAAAGGTTCATCCATAATTCCTGCTTCGAAGTGAAGCCTAAAAGGAATACGATATATATGTTGTACGTTAAGCAAAGCAAAAATGAGTCTTTGAGAGACTATATAACCCATTTTACTAAGGAAAAGCAGGAAGTAAAAAACTACGAGGAAAGCATTGCTTTGACTGTCCTCATGGGTGAACCGCTGAAAGGGAAAATCCTATGGAAGTTGGTCGAAGTTCCTCCAAAACCGATGGCAAAACTCCTAGTCACGACCAGGAGAGTCATGAATGCGGAGGAGTCCATGGCCGCCAAATGAGAAGACGATAAAGATGTGAGTGGGAGTAAGTCCCAGAAATCCAAACGAAAAGAAGGCAAGAAGAGGATGGCGGTTGATAAGTTCGCTGACTACACTAAACTAATTGTCAATCCATATATGATACTGAACGAGATTGAAAACGTTGGAACCCCCAAATTTTAAATATTCGCTCTTGAATAAAATATATTTTCCTTTCAGTGCGGAATAGGATGGTTCAACTTCAAAAACTACAAAAACAACAAATTTTAATTTCTTTTAAATTAAAATTAAACTAAACAAAATTGGCATTAAATAAATCCAACATAAATATTCACTTAAACAAAGTTAATTTAACCTAAGTCCTAAATATTTTCTTAACAAGATTAATTCATTTTTCTATTTAGGTCAAACCAAATTTTATCAAATTAAATTATCTTGACTTGAATTAAATTAACTTAAACTTCACCCAAACTAATTGTAGCACCAAATTAAGCATGAGTAGTGATTTAAAGTATATTTTATCTTTTAGTCCTAAGCATGCATATAAGTAATATAGAAAGATAAAATAAATCACAAATCACTACGCCACAATGTACGAGGAAAACCCAAATGGAAAAAACGTCGGACGGTCCCTAGCCTTAAGTCCACTAAGTATGAATTTATGATTACAAGATAGGTGACTTACTACACACGACTTTACTATGTACAAGCTTTGACACATCTTCTCTTTACTACCTCTGCCTAGTTGACAACCATGAACTCCTCCACGGCCTCGGAATCCACCGATGAGGCTTTTGGTATCCGTCACCCTCACCCGAAGCCTTTCTTCAAGTGGGAACACCGCAACACTGAAATCTTCTTCTTTATGAGATGTTAAAGAAAACCCAAACAACTCTTCAAATGGTAGAGTAGAACCCGATGCCAAACACTCCAAGATATATATATATATATATATATATACTTGGATAAACAACTATGGGTGTAAAATGGTGTTTTGGAAGATTTTAATCCATAAAAATAAACACTCAAAACTTGAACTTTTAGTAGGGAAAATTTTCTCTCTTAGGATCTTAGAAAATACTCAAAAGTTTTGCTAAAAATTGTGCCCACAAAATGGTTAAAAACAAGTAGAAAATTGGGTTAGTGGGAGGTTATAAAAAACGGCCAAAATTAAGATTTCGCGCGCACGATCGTTCGAACGACATTCCCATGTCATTCGAACGACTCTGCTCAAACGAGATTCCAAAGGTAAAATAGGCTAAAATCTCGTTGGTAAAACTCGTTCGAACGAAGTCGTTAAAACCAGACTTGTAACGATAAAATAGGGATCAAAATGTAACCTCGTTGGAAAACTCGTTCGAATTCTCGTTCGAACGACATTTCGAATGAAAATTTAGATATTCCAAAATATATATTTTAAGTCCAAAACTTTTATCCAAAGTTCTAAAATCAATTTCTGAAAATACAAAGTCATTTTTGACAAAAATTACACCCATAAAATTTTTCCATGTCTCCTACATACATAAAAGTGCATTCAGACCTTAGGAGACTTTGGAATCTAATTGTTGTTGACGTAGAAACTTGATACTAAACTCGGCAATGATGAGGCTTTAAATTCTGAGCCGATACATCTTCAACACCAACTCGTCAAAGGCTTGGATGGATACACTTTATACTCTATCCTATAACTCAAAATGTTTTGTCCGGAATTAAGCCAACACTACCAATTTACTCTATTGAAAATTTGTCCTTACAAATCTCCCCCTTTGGCTATTCCATGGCAAAACCAAACCAAAAATCCTAAAGGGCCATCAAGCTCGTCTAGACACACATCCCACTAAAAAAATAAAAATAAAAAGACGCTGACTCGACCCAAGGATGCTTTGCCGGTTTAAATAAATGCCGCTAAATAATAAATCCTGCACACTTAAGAAAACCATTAAACTCATAGGGAATATCAAGAGATTTAATTCAATTTAAATAAATACTCCCCCTGAATTAATTCTCTCCCTTTTATCAACAATGACCTACTTAAAAAGTTGACACCTACTTAAAAAGGTGACGTCTCCCCCTAAGATAGATCTTCTAAATGAAAGGTTTAGATACCATTCGTCTCCCTTTTTGTTCAGGAATAGATAAAGGTTAAAGAATTAAAACATTACGTATTTCTCCCCTAAATAAAGCATATACTATTTCTCCCCCTTAAAACTACACAAGGGATATAAAATATGGTAATCAAGTAACACATGATGGTGCATAAAGTGATAAGCACATTAAAGCATATGGGAAACTATAAAAAAGAACTAATCCACAACAAGGGTAAATAGATACCAACTTATGATGCATGGTATATCAACCAAAATTTGCAGCAAGATAGACACCAATTATGAATTAAAAGAATAAATGGACTAGCTAGCATGGAAAAGACTCAAAATAAATAAATGTCATATATATATATGCATACACAATAGATGCCAAATATGCACAAGCACACACATATATAGATATAAACACAAAAATGACACAAAATGAAATAACGAAAGTTTTCCACACTCTTATGGCATAAGTGTGTCATATGGAAACGGAAGTGAAGGTGTATGAACTAGATACCAATTAATTAAGATCCAATCACTTAAACATGTTCATGGAGTTCTCATTTGATTGCAAACTTTATCAACTTAAAATTTAGCATTATGTGACAAGATAAAGTGAACTCTATGAATAAACAAGCATAATGCAAAACAATCCTAGCATATTGATGATTCTACAAACCAATAAAGTCATGATAATGATAGTGCAACTAGGATATAAAGACATTGTGCAAAACCAATGATATACCATCCAAACTCCCATAAAATATGCAAATTATACTTTTGAATGAATATATTAAACTAAATAAAAATAGGCCTTGGCCAAATATTTTTCTTTTAATACCATATTCTTTTAGGCCTTTGAACCACGCATTTCTGTTAAGTCCATTGCAAACGGTGGCTTACTCGCAAAGGAAAATATTTCCTTTCGGAGTCTTTCCTCGTGCACATTCATATATTAATTTTTTTAATCACACAAATATCACGTGCAACGAATTTAACATGCACAAATCTTCCTAGATCGCAAGATATGTAGATGACTAGATTGGTAGGAGAACACCTCACAAAGCTCAAATATACATGTGAAGTCAAAATTCAAAAAATCTCGTGCATGTGTGTAAAAATTTATATAAAAGAAAATCCATTAAGAAAGTCAAACTTAAATTACTCCATGTAACCATGAAAAAGAACATTTTAAGGATTGTAAATTTTAACCAAAAATCCGATCCACATGGAAGCGAAATGAAGGATTCAAACACCAACATATGCCACAAAAGGTGTGTCAAACTAAAATACACACACACAAAAATCTTTTTGAGTTTTTGAAACTTTATAACCAAACACAAAAAATATTTACTCAAAAGACAAACAAAAATCATTTTGTATTTTTCATTAAGCCTATATTACTCATAAGATAAAATATCAATGATAAACAAAATTCTTTTTGTATTTCTCATTTAATGGAAACTAAAATGAAAAGAATACAATACAAAAGATATTCACAAATCATAATTCTAGCATGTAATAAATCATGGAGCATAAACTAGAAAATGACAAACAAGCATACAATTAGCATGAAAATATAGAATGAAGAACAAAAGCTAAAGTATGCAAAACTAAGCTAACACATTCAACCTTTAGATTTTTCAAGGGAGGAATCATGAGAAAGAAAATGAGAATCCAAAATCCTATTTTGTAAATATACCAAGTCGGATCTCCTAACCCAAACTAGTGAAGTGACAATTTGAGGATTTAGGAATCTTGACTACCTCGGTTACCTTACTTTTGAATTTCCTAGGATCTCATTTAAGATCAAAGTAAAAGTTCCTAAGATTATCTTTTCAACCACAATGCGATCAAGTAAAGACTCAGCAAAAAGACTTACCTAAGGAATGACCTTTAACTTTGTTCCTAGAAAATTCTCCTAATACAGTGGTTTTGACTTTATTGGTGGTATCACTATAAGAATCGAAGCCTGAACCACAAGTGTCATTTTTGACTTGGATGGTTCCTAAAATTTTATCTAATTTAGCGGAACAACATTCTAAATCAAATTTGACTTTACTAGATTCTATTAATTTTTCTTCTAATTCTAAAATCTTAGACTCTAACAAAACATTCCTATTTTCAAACACAAGAAGCTACGTTTCCATTGATTACATCAAACCTCTAAGGATATCTCTCTCCCCTTCTACATATTCAAGCTTCTCTCGAAGAGCTATCTCACGTGTCCTAAGGTCTTCAACCAACACACTATCATCAACGACCTTGACACTCTCTCTTAAACTAGCTTCTAACTTCTAATTTGCTCTTTTTAATTTAATTGATTCTTTATATAATTCTCTAAAAGAAATTTGAAGTTCTCTCTCTTCAACCTCCTAATCACTTTCACTCTCATTACCATCATATTTTTGGGATTCACAAACAAATTCCTTGGAAGTGTCATGATTTAAGATGTCATTGCCGATATATTTCTCACTATCACTCACATGATTAGCCCTGAACGCAGTAAAGTTGTGCTCAATGGGGGAATCGGGTCCCTCTTCCTTTCCACTATCACTAACGGTGGCATTGTATGATATAGATTGCTTACCCTCTCTCCTTAGTTTAGTGGGGCACTCTCTAGCCCTATGGCCATAACCCTCACAACCAAGGCAACTATTTGACTTATTCCTATTAAGATCTTCATTATGCTTTTTAGCGATTTTTTTGGCTTTGTCATACTTTGATTTATCAAATTTCCTAAAATCCTTTTGAATATTATCTTTGTTAAATTTAAGAATTTTTCTAAACTTTCTAGAAAACATAACAATATCCTCCGAGTTATTGTCACTCTCATCATCCATAACTTTTTTTTCGTTCTTTTCGGCTTTCAAAGCAATGCCCTTATTAATTTTCTTTTCATTTTTGGAGGGAAACATATCTAGTACATATGTTTGAAAATCACTTACTAACTCGCAAGTTTGGTAGAGTTCAAGGTGGGTAAAGAATTTAAAACGGTCACTTTAGGGATGAACCTATCGGGTAGGGACCTTAAAATTTTCTTTATAACTCGGTCTTCGAGTATTTTCTCTCCCAAATTAAATGATGAATTAACTATATTGGAAAGTCTAGCATAAAATTCATCAAAGATTTCATTTTCTAGCATTTTTATGGTTTCAAATTGAGTGGTGAAGTTTTGGTGTTTCAAAGCCATAACGACACTAGTTCCCTCGTGAGTGAGTTGTAATATATCCCAAGCTTCCTTAGCAGTTTCACATGTCATGATACGACGAAATTCATCCAGTGTAACCGTACTAAACAACACATTTAATCATCGGGAATGAAAGTTAGCTAGTTTTAGTTCATTCTCACTCCAACGCTCAATGGGTTTGGGGACACACTCATTTTCTACCAAACATATGGATGGTACCACCCGATAATAACTGACTACCAAAACCTCTCGTCTATGGAATTTAGTGTCAAGCGCATACGAGCTTTCCAATATGCGTAATTGGAACCGTAAAAAACAAGTAATTTGGAAAATGGAGAAAATTTCATTTTTAAGGAAAACACAATAATGGACCTTAACGCAATAAATTAGCGCTCCGGCTCTGATACCAATTTGAAAATTTCAAAACCCCCAAATTTTAAAAATTCGCTTTTCAATAAAATATATTTTCCTTTCAGTGCGGAATAGGATGGTTCAAATTCAAAAACTACACAAACAACAAATTTTAATTTTGAAATGTTAATTTCTTTCAAATTAAAATTAAACTAAACAAAAGTGACATTAAATTAATCCAACATAAATATTCACTTAAACAAAGTTAATTTAACCCCAAGTCGTAAAAATTTAACTAAGAATATTAATTCATTTTTCTATTTAGGTTAAACCAAATTTTATCAAATTAACTTATCTTGACTTGAATTCAATTAACTTAAACTTCACCCAAACTAATTGTAGCTCCAAATTAAGCATGAGTAGTGATTTAAACCATATTTTATCTTTTTGTCCTAAGCATCCATCTAAGTGATATAACAAGATAAAACAAATCACAAATCACTACGTCGTAATGTACGAGGAAAACTCAAATGGGAAAAACCTTGGACGACCCCTAGCCTTAAGTCCACTAAGTATGGATTTACGATTATCAGACAGATGACTTACTACACATGACTTGACTCCGTCCAAGCATTGACACGTCTTCTTGTAACTACCTCTGCCTAGTTGACAACCATGAACTCCTCCACGATCTCGGAATCCACTTATGAGGCTTTTGGTCTTTGTCACCCTCACCTGAAGCCTTTCTTCAAGTGGGGACATCGCAACACTGAAATTTTCTTCTTTATGGTATGTAGAAGCAAACCCAAACAACTCTTCTAATGGTAGAGTAGAACCCGGTGCCAAACACTCCAAGCAACAAATATATATAGCAAGATACTTGGATAATCAACTATGGGTGTAAAATGGTGTTTTGGAAGATTTTAATCCATAAAAATTAAACACTCAAAACTTGAACTTTAAGTGGGAAAAATTTATCTCTTAAGCTCTAAGAAAACACTCAAAAGTTTTGCTGAAAATTGTGCCCATGAAATGGTTAAAAACAGGTAGAAAAAGTGGGTTGAGGTTATCAAAAACTACCAAAATTAATATTTCATTCACACGGTCGTTCGAACGACATTCCCAAGTTGTTCAAACGACTCCCTTCGAAATAGATTCCAACGGAAAAATAGGATAAAATCTCGTTGGTAAAACTCATTCGAACGAGACTTGTATCGATACAATAGGGATAAAAATGTAACCTCGTCGATAAACTCATTCGAATTATCATTTGAACGACATTCTCGTTCGAACGACACTTCGAACGAAAATTCAGAAATTCTTATTTTTTTCTTCAAAGTTTTAAAATCATTTGCTAAAAATACAACGTCATTTTAGACAAAAATTACACCCATAAAATTATTCCAAGTCACCTACATATATAAAAGTGCATTCATACCTTTTGAGATTTTGGAATCCAATTGTTGTTGACGCGGAAATGAGGCACTAAACTTGGCAATGATGAGGCTTTAAATTTTGAGCTGCTACGTCTTCAACACAAACTCGTCATAGTCTTGGATGAATACAGTTTACACTCTATCCTATGACTCAAAGTATTTTTTTCGGAATTAAGCCAATACTACAAATTGACTCGATTAGAAATTTATCCTTACAAATAAAAGATGACCGATCTCTAAGATGGCCAGTGATGCTGAGAGCCCCTCCTCACAAGAGGGATAAGAGAAAATGGTGTGAGTTCCACCAGGATCACGAACACACTACCGATAAGTGCTTTGTACTTAAGGATGAGATCAAAAAAATATTGAAGCAAGGAAAACTCAAAAAATATGTTGATAAGAGTGGTGTCAGGGGTGACAAAGACGACAAAAGTAAGAGACAAGATGACAAGCATAATCGCGATGTCAAGGAAAACTTATATGATGATATCTGTGACGATGATGATGAGGCCGACCCTGAACTAGCGCCGAAGGTACCTGTAGACACCACATTCTAGGACCCCCTAAGTTTCTCCTTAGGTCTCTAGAAGCTCCCCATTCACCATTGATGAGTGAATTATTTTGTATATTTTATAACCAAATTTATACCTCGTTAGTCCCATTTTAGTATATTTAATAAGTTCTTAGGACCATTTTATTAAAAAGTGAAAAAAATGCAAGACTGATTGAATTCATATTCAAAACAACAATTCTAAGTTAAAAATGGGCACTTCGATAATTTTATAATATTCTTGTGCTAATTTTTGAAAAAAGTTTCTAGTGAAATTTTTTCAAGAAATGATGGAATTTAGTGCAAATTGATGATCAACTCCAAAAAAGGCGTGAAAAATCTGATTTTTACAGTCGTTTGAAAAAAGCTAATTATATGCTTAAAAAAGTCAGGAATTTTTATTCTTCGATTGGGACGAAATTTGGCATGCGTGTTCGGCAAGAAAGGATAAGAGTTTTCGAGTGGAGGAAAATTCGATCCCTTGTCACTATCCAAAGATTGAAAAGGTGGAGAGCTAGCTTCCAACACTATTCGTCCAATCAGGGAGAGTCCAACCACAACTCAAATACCTCGCCATTTGTCCTACAAAAAGGACCCTTGGGCTCATAATTTTTGGGAGGAATTTCGGGGAGAAACTTTGAGTGATTGCAATAAATTTGAGGGCCAAGTTTTTTGCATTTTTTTAAGGATTGAAGATTGTTGTGAGAACTATTTGTAAGTTTGATTTATTAATGAAAATCTCTACTCATTCTTGCTATTTCTATTTCATTATGATAGATTGATTCTTCTATTAGGATTAGGGTGAAGTTTATCATAGTTTGCTAATATTATTGCATTAGTTTGATTGTTGTTTGTTCCCTACTCGTTTTAATTGTTATCAATGATTCAATATTTATTTTAAAACGACACGAGAGTGTGTTTTAAAACCTTCAAGATTTTTTTGTCAAATCAAGCTTTGAGATTTAAAAATAGTAATTTTTGATGGATTATGCTTGAATGTTGATTATTTTGATAGTCCATGATTAAATACATTGGTGAACTTTAAAACTTGTATTTTCTAAGGGAATAGGGATTTTAGCCGTCTATTAGAGACGTTAAAAATATTTCGAACATAGCCGTCATATTTTACGAATTAAACGCGACGAGAACCGATTTAATTTGATTTAGAAAAAGGGAATGAAAAAATTAAATTAGTGTGCAATATTATTTATGTGATAAATGGACCCCGAATCCTAATTATTTTTTAATTTTTACAAATCTCTTGTGTTACTCTCATTTATTATGGTTGCTTTTATTTAGTTTAGTGATTATTTTATATACCATTTTATCTTGTTGGATAATTGAAGTTCTTTTAAAAATTAAAATTGACAATTCTTTGTGGGTTCGACTCATACTTACACTCGCTATTCTATAATAGCTCGTGCACTTGCGGTATTTTATAAATTTACAACAACCATAAAACCTAGGTCATACCTCAAGTACCGATCTAGAGGCCATCAATCGCTCTCGGCCCCGTTTGCCTCTGGTAAACTTTCTCGTCAAAGAGAAATCTCAATTAATCTTCAAAGGGCTCTGAATCTCCTTACCAACAATACACCCCATGTGCAAATCAACCTTACAGTTCGAACGAACGGTCCATTTTACTAAAATAAAAGTTGATCTGGAGGCCACCAGGCGCTTTCGGGCCATAATTTGACCCCAATCAATTTCATCTTTAGAGAGAAAGCTCATTGAATCTTATAAGGTCTCAGAATCCCCTTTCCAACGTTCCACCCCTTGCGGCCTTACCATTTTGAACGAAAGATATGTTTTCCTACAAAATAGATCCGGTGTGGACATCGAGCGCTCCCGAACTCCGTTTGACTCCAGTCAACTCTTTAGATCAAACGATATTAAATGAATATTAGAAGGGCACTAAATACCCTTTCCAATTACTCTCCCCGTGCGCAAATTAGCCTTATGATATGAAGAAACGACCCGTTTTACTCTGAAGGGTCATCGGGTGCTTCTGAGCCCCATTTGACCAAAGTTAACTCTAAGAACCAAGAAAAGCTATTTGAAACATCAAAGTTACTCACGTAACCTTTACAATGGTCCACCCCGTTCACAATTTGGACTTACGGTTTGGATGAACGATCCATCGTCGTCTGGAAACCTCCTATCCAAAGGACCGATTGGTGCTTTAGGTCCCCATTTGACCCAATGTTAACTCTCGAACTTGGTAGAACACCAATGATTCTTAAAGGTCTCTAAATAACTTTTCCAACATTATGCCCCATGCACAATTTGGACTTACGAATTGCATTGCATGACCATTTTTCAAAAAACCTCTATAAGACTACCAATTAGTAGGTCCATTTCCTTACCTATCGACAGTGTGCCTAGCCTAGGGTTACATATCGTTAGGTAGGATAAGGAAAATGATGATTTATATTCCATTGACCCTATATAAGGAGATCATAAGCTCACTTTGAAAGGCACCTCAGAAACATCAACTTCACTGATCTCAACAACATTCTTCTAAAGTCATTGAAGTTTATTTCTTTAAAACTTCTCTCCACCTTTCATTTCCATCACTTTCACACGCAATTTAGCAAAATCCCCCTACATTATTCACCCACTTGCAAGGAAGCTTATCAATAATCAAGATCAATCTACGAGTCTCCAAAAAAGGTCCAAACATTCTTCTCTCTTTTAATTTCTTTATTTTCGCATTAGTTATATAAGTTATTAATTTAACTTTTACTTTAGATCATACACATATTAATATTCAATCCTTTATTAGTAATATTTCACATAATATATTTTCTATAAAAAAATAAGAAAAAGAGAGTTACACATACAAACTCCAACGGGATTTTTCACCACATCTTCTCAAAACTAAAAACACATTTTTCTTACACACACATATAATAAAATCCTCGTTTGAATTTATGGGAGAAACCCCACCCTCGTGTTGCATGAGAGCTATGTGGACTTTGATTCCTTTATAGGCTTTATAGGCATCTTGGGTCAAAACTCAAGACTCGAGTCCTATTTTCCTATTTTTCCTATTTTTCCCATTTTATCCATATGTCATTCATACATATCATACTTGTGATTTATATTTGCGTCTTATCATTGCTTCACCATAACAATTACTATCTCAATAAGCACACACATCAAATTTTTAATTACTATTTTGGGAACACTCCTATGGATGACCTCACATCGTCTTTTCCCATGATTCGAGTCAAGTGATTCCGATCTCCACTTATATATATACTCACACACACTTCATGAAGAAATTAAGGAGAATAGTAACATAAGCCCATTAGAGACGAAAGGGTGGGATGGGAACCTAACACCTTCCCATTCTGTAACTTAGTCCCCTAACCTCTAAACTAATTAGTTTCACAAGTATCAATTTGTCTTTGATGTCGTTCTCTTGAGGCGGAAACATGTTCTTTTGCCTATTTTTTGCAAAATAGGCCGGCAACTCTATCATCCCACATTGACAATGACCAAAACGTTCCTAGAAAGGGCGTGATACCTTCTCTCTCTCCACTACATGCGTGAGCACCGATACCCCGAGATGGAGAAAATGAGGGTTGGCCACAGGGGCGACTCCGCGTGGGAATTACTTAAGAGGGCTAGACTCTATTTGCATGGGTGTCATCATTTTTTCTTATGTGCGTATACACCTACCTGTATGTTCCCTCTTCACTATATTACTTCTTATATATATCTACCTCATGTTTATATCATCTCTCACTCACTTTTCATTCCAAATACTTCTAAATACTCTCCATGTCCACCTCACACTACCTACACTTGTATATAAGGTCACTTATATTTACATCTTTCACACACCACTTAGAATATTCATGCTTAGGCCTCACTAACACACACCTTCACTTATCACATTAGAATATTCATGATTACTTTGAATATCCATGACCACTTTCACTTATCACACACCAATTGTAGTTGATCCATGGTTAGATTCACTACCACACACTCAGTTATAGATATTCGCACATCACTCACTCTCACATATCCATGCTTAGCGTAACCTTCCTTCTTCAAGCTAGATTTACTTTTCACGATACTTGTACATTCTTCCTTATTAGTATAGTGCTCATCATGATAAATATAATACTCTGTCCATAATATAATAATCAAGATTCATGCATTTTTGCACATTATATCACCAAGAGTATGGCTATTGACAAAAAAAATTGTTTCGTACTAGGGGTCACTTTGTGAGGGGCGTTGGTCCCGCATCGCACTGCTTGACCGATCTCACGGCGGGAGGCATATAGTAAGGAACTCGTTCACGTACATCGAGTATATCAAATTCACTCTCACACACATGATTCCTACGAGGTATATAGTGAGAAAATTCACGTACACTCAGGTATATCGAATGGCCTGTCAACATATACCGATTTCACTCAAAAGCACGACGTATATCGTGGAAGTCATGCTAAATGGGGGAACCTTTCTACTAACCAAATAACTACATACACTCATATAGGAATAAAACCTATGACATTAATACTTATTTTGTCGGTTACTACACAAAACTCTACCAAAATGACTGGTCAACATGCTGCCCATATTTTCGCGCGATTTTATCTTTTCTTTCAAAACGGGACCCTGTCCATAAGCTTGGCAACAATACAAACCATGTTTTACCTATTTTTCAAAGCCATTTTTCCTAGGCTCGGGTTTCGTATGCCATTTATTTTTGCATATAGGTAAACCTAATGTAAGTGAGAACATAATAATAATAATCGTGCTAAGATCTCACATAATAATAATAATCGTGCTAAGATTCTTACCTCGCTCCTTACTTTCCTCCTTTCTCAAAAAAATCAAAATACCAAAAACATTTTTCTTCTTTTTTATCATAAATGTCAACAACATTTTCCCCTCATTTTATCAAAAAATACCAAAAAACATTTTGTCCTCCCTTTTCCAAAAAATGTCAATTTTTTCCCCTCTTTTTCAATAAATATAAATATTACTTATCTCTTTCAAAAATAAATTCGAATTATTTTTCTTCGCAGGTGGATCGCATACCCGACCCTTGGTCTGGATCTATATTTTCTTTGGTCTTCCATTGAACCACCCCGAAGCTCCATCATTTCTCCCGCTATTTCCTTTGAGTTTGGAATCTCCCTTCACTAACTCTCTACGGAGAACGCAGGCTAAGTATCGAATGTGCAGTTTGATTTTATGCTAGCCCGGGTGCAACTTATCGCAAAGATTGACAACCTTCAATCTGAAGTTCACAAGATGTGGCAAAACCAGTTCCATATTCTCAAGGAGCCCTGGGTTCTCTTCCCTCGTTCTATGGGTTCACCCGTACCTGATCCTGTTTGGGTCTTGAAAGAATACCAGCATGTTCCACATGCCCCTCCTACCAATGGGCCACCACTACCTCAGCTCCCTATGTCGATTCTTGCCCAACCAGGGTCTAACCTTCCAGTACCTATCGATCTGAAGGAAGAAGAGTTAAACAAGTTCAAAGAGGACCTTAAGTTGTTAACTAAGAAGTTTCATTAGGCTCGAATCTACGGGAACTACATGGATTACACCCATATCTCTCCCTACCCTAAAGCAAGGATATTAAAAAATTTCAAAATGCCTAACATTGAGAAGTTTGGGGGGAAGAGGGCCCCCAATTGTTCATCTTCGAAGCTACCACCGAGCCATGACTCTCCTTGGTGCCTCTGAGGAAGTAATTACGTAGATGTTCCAATAGACTTTGAAGGATAATGCTCTTCAATGGTTTTTATCCCTCGAGGAATCCATAATTCGCAGATGGGAGAATGTTGCCGTGAATTAATGTAACAGTACAAATACAAAGAGGATTTGAGGTTACCTGCCATGATCTAGAACTTATCAAGCTGAACCTCGGAGAAACTATCAGCACTTTCACAACAAGGTGGAGAGAGAAAGCGACCACTGTGACCATCCAACCATTCGAAGAAGAGCAAGTTAGTATTGTGAAGAAAAATTTCTTACCTTATATTTAAGCGATGATGGGATGATATTATTACCCACATTTTCGAGACCTCTAGGAATCAAGAGTGGAGATTGAAGAAGTTTTGCCAAGATAGAAGCTAAGCTAAAGAAAGTATCCAGACAATTCACCCCGAGAAAGTATGAGAAGCCTGCTACAGTCTTGACCATCAACAACATCGCTCAGTCGACTACCTCTTGGGCACCAAAAAGCCATGCTAATCCAGTCAAAAAATAATACACCGAGATCCATGCTCCCCTATCTAAAGTCTACCAATCATTGTTAAACTGAAATCTCATCAAACTTTTAGACCCTGCCCACTATCAAACCCACTTCCCAAAAATTTCAAACCCGATGCCCATTGGGATTTTCACCACACTGTCGGCCATAGAATTTATTAGTGCTGCTACCTCCGAAATGTAATCTTATTTCTAATTAAACGGGATATCATCGGCCATCGGTCAATCCTAAACCCAACACCACTCTCAATCCATTTCCGATCCATAACAATGCCATCTTCATATAGAAGTACCCAAAATTCGATCCATCTACCCAAATTATACCCAGTAAAGAACCCATAATACCCATTATTTTCCCCAAACCCATTAATGTTTTCCCATATTCACTCCTACACCCTACTTGTTTTGTCGATCAAGCTCTATCACTTCTTACAAGAGCATTTATTATCGATCGTACCCAATCTGGAGGGAAAGATATGGAATTGCTTGCAGTACTAAAACAACTTCTAGAGTTTGGGCTAAAATTTCCCTCTAAAATGTCCATTGACTTCCAGAAGTTCAGCATCATGTTCATGGAAGATTAAAAGTGGTCTCAAGGGTTAGATAATTGGGTAGTACCCATTGATGAAGTCAGTTTGGATGATGTTTCATTGATTATGGAAGTGTTGTACCAACAGACTAATGAGATTTGATGTATATCAGAGTTACTCGATGCCTTAAAGTAATAAGGGAGGTTGGTTCCTTCAGTTTTTCACCTCCCTATTGAGTGGGAGAATCTATATAAAAAAGCCATTGAGGTTGTTGAATGCCTTCAATTCTCATGGGAACAAGACATCATTATCACCGTATGTGGGGGATGAGGTTGATAGCTCAGGCGAAGAACCAAGCCAAGAAAATATTAGTCCTATAATCAGTATATGTGGGATGATATATTTTGAAGATCTGCTAGGGGAAATCAACAAACTGACTGTACAACCCAAAATATATGAAGAAATGGGATTTTGTTATTCTTATCCTTCGTGAACCATACGATAAGATTTGGGAGACACTACCAGAGTCTGAATCCACAGTCATCAGGGATATATAAAGAAAAGGGAGTTGTCGAGAAACTCCCCATGCTATAAATGACCATCGAGGAAATAAAGATCCTCGACCAACTCAAGAACACTCAGGCCAATATCACCTTGTGGGTACTCATCATGTCTTACCAGCTACACCGAAATAGTTTGATAAAATTTCTTGTCGATCCCACAGTCCATCCTTCTACCACTCTAAAAGAAGCCGTGAACCTTGTCGGGTCCTTAACCTCCACTAGATTCATTTACTTCTCTAATGAAGAAATCCAAAATTTTTGTCCTAATCATAACTATGCTCTCAACATCTTCGTTGAGTTGATGTGGAAGATAGTCCCGTTGTCACTCGTCGACAATGGATTAATACTCAATGTTTGCCGGTGGGATAACAATTTAACCTGACCCGTATGAGCTCCACCCCGCCCCGCCCTTAATGGGGTGGGTTTTAAAACTTGATTAATGAATTGGGAGTGGGTATGTGTTTTAAAAAAATTCATTTATTAAATAGGGAGGGTTGGGAGTCAAGTTAAATAAAACTACCTCGCCCCGCCCCGCCCCGCCCCACCCAGTTTAACTTATGCCTACATAATTTCCCTTTATATGTATGTTAATTACAATAAAACCATATATATACACACTCACACATACAAACACACATCCATTAAAAAAATCCTTTATATGTATGTTAATTTTGTAAAAGATCTATGTGGAAACATGGATTGACAATTAGGGGATTGTCTCACATATGAAAATACGAACCATTGTAGACCTCTAAGACTATAATGTAATACTATTAATTTTACTATTTTTAAAATTAACCCAACTCGTAGGAGCCTCGACCCGCCCCATTTATTAAATGGGGCGAGTTAAGAGTTAATTTAAAAAAAATGTCTAGCCCACCTCGTTTATTAAATGGGGCAGGTTAGGGTTTTGGAAAACCCGCCCCAAACCCACCCCATTACCGCCTGCCCATTAGGAACCTTCAACCGCTTGGTTTTGAAAGTAAGTGACCGTGCTCCAAATTTCTCCAAAGTATGCGCCTATGACAACACTTGGTGAGAGGTGATAGGATCCATAACACTCACAATAGAGGATGTCCCTATCAGTACCGTTATCGAGTTCCAAGTTATCGACATACCCTCTTATTTTAATCTATTTCTTGGTTAACCATGACTTCAAAACATTAAGGGGGTATCTTCCTCTCTCCATCACAAATTGAAGTTCTTCACTAAGGGGCATGTCATCACAATCTTGAGATATGATGACATTACTGAAAATGCTAGCACCAATAATACGGTACTAGAAATACAGTATGTGACCAATGGCATGCTTCTTTTTTACTTTTGAGTCAAATCACTTCGACTCCCAGTATGGGATGATTTCAAAGACCTAGTTTTTCCAGAGCACAACCCTCACAAAAATGTCAACACGATACATATGTTTAAGAAAATGCACTTCATGCCCGGACTGGGGCTATTGGAACCCATAGTCCTAAAGGAGGCCTTTCTTCCATGTGGCCTGGGTTATCAATCGCCATCCGCTAACCCCGATTAAAGAGATGTTTATAAATTTCCAAGACTGTTTCGAGGGATTCCTTAAATGGCATATTCATCAAATAGGGCTTGGATTTCGCCTCAGGTGGCTTTTTCGAACCATGGTATGGTCATGTGGACAAGAAGATGAAGCCATGGATGGACATATTCCTTCAAGACCATTACTCCTTGGTTGAAGACTCTCAACATCATATGCATCCACTCATTGATAAAGCTATAGTTGTTCCATAGGTTTCTGAGTGAAGTGACTCCGAGGACTCATTCAATCTATAGAAATTCGGGCTGACACTCTACATAATCCATCATCGAACCCGTCCACTCTAATCAAGGTCGTTGATGAACCCCTTCTCAACAGGAATGTTATACCAGTTCCACCTGCTGAAATAAAACCCTACCAAGATGTTTATCCTATCTCTTCATATTTTGTTGTTACTCCTTTTTTGATAACAATGCAATCGAGACCTCATTAGACGAGGTTCACAACATTGTTTTTCTCAAAAGTGAAATAAATGAATATTTTGAATATCTTGTTGTGCCTTACATTACTTGTCTTGATTCTAATAAAACTATTGATGATGATTTTATAAATGAATAATTATTAACTTGTGACACCCCGACTAATTAAATACCGGGTAGCTACTCCTTTATTAAATTAATACAAAATGCCAAGTTGGTTCAGTTCATAGCATCACTGTCGAAAACGTTTTAACAATTTCTAGCCACCTAATATTTAAAATGTGAGTTGTCAATTTTAATCAAATCCGATTAACATAAAATAAGTAAATTATGAAATGCTACCATAACCACCACAACATAGTCACAATAGAATAACCATCAAATAATAATGAGTCTGGAGGAATACTCCTCACAACAATCCTATTACTGAAATAAATAAATACCAAGTCTGCATCACTAAATTAATTACAACCCAAAGTCTAAAATAAATGAAAAGTAAGATGTATCTAAAAGGAATGGGGCGACATGCCTAACAAATGAGAAAGTCTGATAATGGAGTCAATATCGGAAATGGAGGCATCTACTGTCAAGATCCTATAACTTCCACAGTAGCTATAGCACATCACCTGAATAGAACTCCTAAGCATGGTGTCCTTGTGACTGGGCACCTAAAAGATATTTACAAAAAAAGATTTGAAAGAAAACGGGTCAGAGCCCGATTGTGAAAATAATTTAATTTTTTTACAAGTGTTTAATATCATTAAACAATGAGTATAAAGTACATGATAGTGTGTGCACTCACATGAGTTCCTCACCTCTCAACTAATTGTGCACTCCTATCGTACCCATACCCATTCTAGTTGTTCCCATATCTAACTAGTCCGACACTAAAATCTAACATTTCTATACGATATCCAATTTAATTCCCAACAACTTTTAGTTAACAGAGTGTTATAACTTGCTACACAGTTTCCCATGTTAGTACTATTAATTACTAGAGATCTTTCGTTTTCACTTTACAAACTGTTGCTATTATTGATCCTCACATTTATTCATGACAATTCAATTCAATTAAGAGTATATTATTCTCATCATAAATATACAATACTAGCACCCCAAGACTAAGCTGCGGTGCACACATACTCTGCTATCCAATCCCGGTACATCACGTGCATAAGGACCACGTATTCTGAATCTCTCAGGAATCGTTTCATTAAACAACAATCACAAACAATGGAGGCGAACATAGTTCACATCACATGGGTCACGCACATACCAACGCTCCCATGATCAGCAGACTTATTAACTTCTCAATAAGTCCTTCTCTGACCTATGTTTTCGAGGTACCAATCTAAATCCCCCCGTAGGCACACAAAGATTAGATGGCCCTGATCGAACGCCGACCTCCCATGATAGCAAGTACGGTAGGTATGTTATACACAGATAACTACATATACTAAGAATTCTCACATCTTAGATATCACAATATTTCATTAGTGGTATACTTCTCATTCTTACGCCAACATTTAGTGTTATACAACTCACAAGTCCCGATTTATAAGTATTTAAGTTATCAATTCTTCTCACGTCGTGATTAGTTACTCGCTTCCCAATCCACAAATGTCATCCGGTTTACTACAAGATCCTATGTTTTACTCATCAATGTACCCCAATCTCCCAACTATACCCACTAGTTAACAAGGGAAGGTTATCTCACAATTTAAATAAGTTTATGGGACACTAGAAATAAAAGCAGGCCTAAAAGGTCATTCTGTCAACTCGTTAGAAATCTCGTTCGAACGAGTGTTGTTCGAACGAAAGGCTTCAAAAGAATTACTAACTCGTTAGAAGGGATACTTTCATCTCGTTAGAAGTTCATTCGAACGAGGTCCTTCGAACGACCTGGGCAGGTCTTCAAACGAGATGACAGATTCAGCCCAGAAATTCTCAAGTCCATTTTTCTTCATTCTTATCTTCTCTAAATCCACCCTAAGACCATCCAATTTATGTTTTAACGTTTTTAAACCATTTCTAAGCATCCTAGGTCACCCCTTAACATATTTTAGGGGTTAAATCTGACCAATTAACATGACAAAATCATGGATCCTCAATTTTTGTCCCCAAACCCTATGAACTTGAACCCAAAGTTAAATTTCATAAAAAGACTCCTTATTAATCCGTTTTTAGATCATCAAAAGTTCTATTTGTGTATCGAATTTGTACAACATCATTCTACATGCAAATTCTTACTCAAAATCACAAGTTTCACAATAATTCCATTGGGTATTCTTCATCAAAATTTCAAGATATAAACAGTTTTATACACTACACATGGAGGAAATATTAAATGCAAATAACGACATCCAAACACTTGCCTTAGATTGTTCTTCAGAATTGATGTTGGTGAATGAAGGTTGATTTCTTCTCTCCTTTCTCTATAGATTTTGTCCTAAGGTTGAAGATGGTGGTTTGAGGTTTCTTTTGGAACCTCTTCAAACTCTCCTATAACTCCCGTAGCCCTCTAACTCACCTAATGCTGATAATAGGCTTAGTGGGTTCATAAATAATATAAAATAAACCTATAAAATTCGTGGGTTTTAATTGTCATATTTTAAAATTACCAAAATACCCTTTTAATTTGCCGGTATGGTCCAAAAATGCACTGGGACCCAAACTAAACCCCCGGCTAGTGTTTTCTGACTATTTCGACCCTTACGGACTCGTTGGCACACTCAAAATGACCATTCAGTTGATAAAAATAAAATTCACTTTTTAATTCAAATAATTACATTCTCGACGCGACTGACTCGCGCGTCCCATCTAAATTTCCCAAATTACCGTATATCTATCTCGTGATAATTTAGGTATCATCAATACTCATGTATTGCCATACATACTCGAAAATAATAAATTTTTAACATCACAATCAAATACCAATACCAACTCACATCTCGTTAGTATTTATACCCGGATTAATTTCCAATTTATTCTCATTTAATTCAATTAATCCCTTAAATAAATATCAATAAAATTACGGGGTATTACATACTTCCCCCCTAATAACATAATTTCGTCCCGAAATTCGGAACTAAAGAGTACCTGGTAAAAACAAATCTGGATAACGGTCGCGCATCTCATCCTCGTGCTCTCACGTGGACTCCTCAACATTATGATGCCGCCACTAAACACGTACTAACGGTACTATCTTCGACCTCAGTTTCCGCTCGTTGTGGTCCAGAATAGCAATCGGCCCTTCCTTGTAGGAACTATCGGGCTGAAGATCGATGTCCTCTAAAGTAATGTGAGTATGAGCTAAATCATCCCTAAGGTATTTACTTAGCGAGGAAATATGGAACACATCATAAATCCTATTCAAGTGCTCCAGTAACCCAAGTCTATACGCAACTGGCCCAATCCGCTCGATGATAGGAAATGGCCCCACATATCTTGGTGTCAGTTTCCCCTTCTTCCCAAAATGCATAATCCCCTTCATAATAGATACTGTGAGTAAAACCTGGTCCCCCACTTTGAATTCTCTGAAGAACCTCTTGGCATCAGCATAACTCTTCTGCCGGTCCTAAGCTACCCGAATACGACTCCGTATCATCTCTATCCGTGCCGAAGTATCCTGAATCACCTCTGGTCCAAGGAGTTTGTTGTCCCCCACTTCTAACCAACATGCTGGGGAACGACAAGGTCTACCATACAACGCCTCAAATGGAGCCATATCAATGGTGAACTGATAGGAGTTATTATAAGAAAACTCCACCAGTGGAAGGTACTACTCCCATCCACCCCTAAAGTCTAAGATGCACATACGCAACATATCCTCCAATAGTTGGTTTGTTCGCTCAGTCTGCCCATAGGTTTGCGGGTGATAAGCCGTACTCAACCGCAATTCAGTGCCCATGGCCTCCTGGAAACTCTCCTAAAACCGTGAAAAAAATATCTTGTCTCGGTCAGACACGATATTTAGAGGCACACCGTGAAATCTCACTATATTCGAAATGAAAATCTGGGCATACTATTCCTTAGTGTAGTCTGTTCTTACCGGTAGGAAATGATCAACTTTGGTCAACCGGTACACAATTACCCATATAGAGTTATGACCCCTTTGTGACGTAGGTAACCCCTTGATAAAGTCCATGGATATGCTCTCCCATATCCACGTCGGAACCTATAATGGCGGTAGAAGTCCTGCCGGTTTCTTATGATCCACCTTTACTAGCTGACACGTGGCGCATTTAGAAACATACACGGCGATATCCCTTTCATCCCGCCCCACCAATACTGGCATCTCATGTCTTGGTACATCTTATCCCCACCAGGGTGTACCGCGAATCGTGAGCGACTCTTCCATAACCTCGTGTCGCAAGTATTCCCCCTCCGAAACAACCAGTCTCCCATTGAAGCGTAATCCCCCGTTTGAACTAACGGTATAGGATTCAGCTCCCTCTACTAGTAATAGAACTATCTGCTCCTGACAGAACAAGTCTTTTGCTTGGGCCTTTATTACTCTCGTAACAATTTGCGGTGTAACATTCATCACATACATGAACGAATGGGCCACTGCATCTTAGTGTCCCAACTCCTTCCACTTAGCTTTCCACACCTCTGCCACCTCATCTACTTGCCTATGGCTCAACGTGTCTGCTACCACGTTAGCCTTCCCTAGGTGATATTGGATATCAAACTGATAATCCTTCACAAACTCAAGCCACCGTCGTTGACGCATATTCAGTTCCTTCTGCGTGAAGAGGTATTGTAAAGACTTATGGTCTGTGAACAACCAAAATTTCTCCCCCAGGAGATAGTGTCTCCAAATCCGAAGAGTGAAAACGACTGTCGCTAACTCCAAGTCGTGGGTGGGGTAATTCCTCTCGTGAGGCTTAAGCTTACGGGAAGTATAAGATATGACCTGACTCTCCTGTTGTAGCACACCTCCAAGTCCTTGTAAGGACGCATCTGTGTAAACTAAATACTCAACTCCCGGTCTGGGCAATGCTAACACAGGTGCTAAGGTTAGTTTGTCTTTCAACTCATCGAATGCCAACTGACAGGCATCGCTCCAGATTAATGGCACACCCTTGCGAGTCAGATGTGTTAAAGGACCCACTATCTTTGAGAAACCCCGAATAAACCTCCTGTAGTATCCTCCTAGGCCCAAGAAACTACGGATCTCAGTCGGTGTTGTGGGTTGTCCCCAATCCCTCACCGTGGATACCTTCCCCGGATCTACAGATATTCCCCGGTCTGAAATGATATGCCCCAAAAATTGAACCTCCTTCAGCTAAAACCCACACTTCTCATACTTTGCATACAGCTCGTTCTGACGTAGCATCTGCAAAACCTGTCTCAAATGCTCGGCGTGCTCCTCTTCTGTCTGGGAGTAAACTAGAATTTCATTAATAAAGACAATGACGAACTGGTCTAGGAACTTTCTGAACACCCTATTCATTAAGTTCATAAACACGGCTAGAGCATTGGTCAAGCCAAAAGGCATAACCCAAAACATGTAGGAACCATATCTCGTTAAGAAAGCAATCTTCAAGACGTCCTTCTCCCTGATACGCAACTGATGGTATCCCGATCGCAAATCAATCTTTGAGAAGAAGGAAGCTCCTCTCAACTGGTCAAAAAAGTCATCGATTCTGGGCAACGGATACTTATTCCGTATCGTGACTTTATTTAACTCTCGGTAATCTACACATAACCTTAACGATCCATCCCTCTTCTTTACGAACAACACAGAGGCACCCCACGATGAAGTACTCCTCCGGATAAACCCCTGACCCAATAACTGCTTTATCTGATCCTGTAACTCTCTCATCTCTGCTGAAGCCATACGGTAAGGTGTGCGGGCAATCGGCCATGTGCCCGGCATCAAATCTATCACAAAATCTATCTTTCTACTAGGCGGTAATCCAGGTATATCCTGAAATACATTAGCAAACTCCCTCACGATTGGAATCTAATCGAGTGGTAACACCACTTCCTTAGAGGTCTCCTCCTCTAAATAGTACAAATGAGTGGACGATCCTCCCTCAGGGCGAGGCATCGCCACCAAAAACATCTCCTGCCCGGTAATGGAAAAGATAATGCACCTACTAAAACAGTCAATCATGGCTCGATATGCAACTAGCCAATCCATACCAACAATCTCATCATACTCAGTCATCTCTAACACTAACATATCAACGGGTAAAGTAAACATACCGATCTCTATACCCACACCTCTACAAATAAGGGAAATCATGGAACCCGTACTCAACGGTGAATCTACACAAGTAACCGTGCTCTCAGCGGTGTCTAATAACCCAATAGTGCGTGAAAATCTCATTTCAATGAAACAATGTGTGGCCCCCGTATCAAATAAAATATGCCCCATAGTCCCCTGAATATAGAACATACCCTCAATGGAAGGTGGATCCTGTGGGACTGCGCCATGCTGGAGGTGATACACTCTCCTATACTGAAGCTGTCCCTGCTGAACTGGGACTGCTGGAATGGGTGGTAAAGCTGCCATTTGTGGTGGTGCTGGGAGGGCGGCGGGAAACATAGGCCTCTGTGGCTCGTGTCGGGCACCCTGTTACTACTGCTGTGGGGCCCTGCCCCTATCGGGACAATCTTGGCGTTTGTGGACAATCTTGCCACAAGTGAAGCACTTCCCCGAGAAATTTTCCCCTCGCTGTCCCTGCTGTCCACGGCCCTGCTGGCCATTACCATTCCTACCCTGACCATGCTGGCCCTACTGAAATTGCTGCTGCTGACCATTCTGGCCCTGCTGGCCCTGATGGCCATGTCTGAAACCTCCCTGACCATTTCTGAAACCCCCAGATCTGAATCTCTTATGATCCTCCTGTTGGGAACCCTGGTCACCCTGCATGTACTGTCCCTGAGCAGATTGTGTCGCACTGGCACCATTTCCCCCGGTCCTGCCCTGATGGATGGACTCTCCCGATCTCTTGTTCTCAGAAATGTGGAAGCGATGATCCTGGCACTGTACTAGTGCAGCGTTAACCACATCAGAATAAGTGGCCAACGAGAGATTCCCCAACAAGTGCTGACGGATCCTCCAAGTCAATCCATTCGTGAACTTCTGAATTTTCTTCTCCTCAGTCAGAATCTCATCCAGAACAATGTTCAAGAGGTTGGTGAATTCGACCTCATACTCGGCCACAGTCTTTCCCTCATGTTTGAGGTTCATCAATTTCCTCCTCATTTCATTGTGAACAGCTAACGGAAAATATTTGCGGTCTAACCGCACACAGAACTCCTGAATAGAAAGGGTGTCCCTCTCCTCTGTAGTGGTAATGGACTCCCACCACTGCAATGCATATCCTACTAGCTTGAAAGTAGCCAGTATCTGCTTTGGAACATCTGTGCACTCGTACATCCTGAAGTGCCTCTGAATGTCCTTCCTCCACTGACTGGATACCACAACGTAGGAGCTACCTGCAAACTCCGGAGGGTGTGCTTTCTGAAAAGCATCACGAATGCGTTCCCAAGCAGACGGGAATGCATGAGCCTGAACTGGCGCAACTAACGACGCCTGGAGTGGTGCCAGCTGTACAACGACTAGGGCAACATTTATCGCTTGGGCTACAATATCTGCAACCTCGATGGCATTCATGGTGACCTGAACTGGTGAAGATGTGGCTCGGGCTGTGCATCCCTAGGAACTCACTGTTCACGTCGTGGAGGCATCTGGAATGAGAGTAAAGTCTTATAAGTTCACAGTACAACGGAAACATAATAAGTCGTACAGATCCTAAGGACACTAGAATCTGATGCTCTGATACCACCTGTGACACCCCGACTAATTAAATACCGGGTAGCTACTCCTTTATTAAATTAATACAAAATGCCAAGTTGGTTCAGTTCATAGCATCACTATCGAATTTTTTTTAACAATTTCTAGCCACCTAATATTTAAAATGTGAGTTGTCAATTTTAATCAAATCCGATTAACATACAATAAGTAAATTATGAAATACTACCATAACCACCACAACATAGTCACAATAGAATAACCATCAAATAATAATGAGTCTGGAGGAATACCCCTCACAACAATTCGAATATTGAAATAAATAAATACCAAGTCTGCATCACTAAATTAATTACAACCCAAAGTCTGAAATAACTGAAAAGTAAGATGTCTCTAAAAGGAATGGGGCGACATGCCTAACAAATGAGAAAATCTGATAATGGAGTCAAGATCGGAAATGGAGGCATCTACTGTCAAGATCCTGTAACTTCCATAGCAGCAACATCACGTCACCTGAATAAAACTCCTAAGCATTGTGTCCTTGTGGCTGGGCACCTAAAAGGTTTTTACAAAAAAAGATTTGAAAACAAATGGGTCAGAGCCCGATTGTGAAAATAATTTAAAATTTTTGAAAGTGTTTAATATCATTAAACAATGAGTATAAAGTACATGATAGTGTGTGCACTCACATGAGTTCCTCACCTCTCAACTAATTGTGCACTCCTATCGTACCCGTACCCATTCTAGTTGTTCCCATATCTAACTAGTCCGACACTAAAATCTAACATTTATATATGATTTCCAATTCAATTCCCAATAATGTTCAATTAACAGAGTGTTATAACTTGCTACAAAGTTTCCCATGTTCGTACTATTAATTACTAGAGATCTTCCGTTTTCACTTTACAAACTGTTGCTATTATTAATACTCACATTTATTCATGACAATTCATTTCAATTAACAGTATATTATTCTCATCATAAATATACAATACTAGCACCCCGAGACTAAGCTGCGGTGCACACATACTCTGCTATCCAATCCCGGTACATCACGTACATAAGGACCACGTATTCCGAATCTCTCAGGAATCGTTTCATTAAACAACAATCACAAATAATGGAGGCGAACATAGTTCACATCACATGGTTCACGTACATACCAACGCTCCCATGATCAGCAGACTTATTAACTTCTCGATAAGTACTTCTCTGACCTTTGTCCTCAAGGTACCAATCTAAATCCCCCCCGTAGGCACACAAAGATTAGATGGCCCTGATCGAACGTCGACCTCCCATGATAGCAAGTACGGTAGGTATGTTATACACAGATAACTACATATACTAAGCATTCACACATCTTAGATATCAAAATATTTCATTAGTGGTATACTTCTCGTTATTACGCCAACATTTAGTGTTATACAACTCACAAGTCCCCGGTTTAAAAGTATTTAAGTTATCAATTCTTCTCACGTCGTGATTAGTTATTCGCTTCCCAATCCACAAATTTCATCCGGTTTACTACAAGATACTAAGTTTTACTCATCAATGTACCCCAATCTCCCAACTATACCCACTAGTTAACAAGGGAAGGTTATCTCACCATTTAAATAAGTTTACAATACACTAGAAATAAAATCAGGCCTAAAAGGTCATTATGTCAACTCGTTAGAAATCTCGTTAGAATGAGGTCATTCGAACTAGTGTCGTTCGAACGAAAGGATTCGAACGAACTACTAACTCGTTAGAAGGGATACTGTCATCTCGTTAGAAGTTCGTTCGAACGAGGTCGTTCGAATGACCTGGGCAAGTCTTCTAACGAGATGGCAGATTCAGCCCATAAATTCCCAAGTCCGTTTTTCTTCATTATTCTCTTCTCTAAATCCACCCTAAGACCATCCAATTTATGTTTTAACATTTTTAAACCATTTCTAAGCATCCTAGGTCATCCCTTAACATATTTTAGGGGTCAAATCTTACCAATTAACATGCCAAAATCATAGATCCTCCATTTTTGTCCCCAAACCCTATGAACTTGAACCCAAAGTTAAATTTCATAAAAATACTCCTTATTAATCCGTTTTCAGATCATCAAAAGTTCTGTTTGTATATCAAATTTGTCCAACATCATTTTACGTGCAAATTCCTACTAAAAACCACAAGTTTCACAATAATTCCATTGGGTGTTCTTCATCAAAATTTTAAGATATAAACAGTTTTCTACACTACACATGGAGGAAATATTCAATGCAAATAACGACATCCAAACACTTGCCTTAGATTGTTCTTCAGAATTGATGTTGGTGAATCAAGGTTGATTTCTTCTCCCCTTTCTCTACAGATTTTCTCCTAAGGTTGAAGATGGTGGTTGGAGGTTTCTTTTGGAACCTTTTCAAACTCTCCTATAACTCCCGTAGCCCTCTAACTCACATAATGATGATAATGGGCTTAGTGGTTTCATAAATAATATAAAATAAACCTCTAAAATTCGTGGGTTTTAATTCCCATATTTTTAAAATTACCAAAATACCCTTTTAAGTTGCCGGTATGACCCAAAAATTCCCTGGGACCCAAACTAAACCCCCAGCTAGTGTTTTCTGACTATTTTGACCCTTTCGGACTCGTTGGCGCACTCAAAATGACCATTCAGTTGATAAAAATAAAATTCACTTTTTAATTCAAATAATTACATTCTCGATGCGACTGACACACGCGTCCCAACTAAATTTCCCGAATTGCTGTATATCTATCTCGTGACAATTTAGGTATCATCAATACTCATGTATTACCATACATACTCGGAAATACTAAATTTTTAACATCATAATCAAATACCAATCCCAACTCACATCTCGTTAGTATTTATACCCGGATTAATTTCCAATTTATTCTCATTTAATTCAATTAATCCCTTAAATAAATATCAATAAAATTACGGGGTATTACATAACTGATCTTAATTAGGTTAATAACAAACAACATAGTGTCATTCAAATTAATGAAGATGCAACTGTTGTTATAAATCTCAGTTCTACTAGCCAACTGCGCGAGATTAGGACAAGGTCCACCCTTGATGATCATGAGCATGTGCAACTCGAAGAACTGTTGAAGAAATTTGTAGACATCTTCGCATGGTCCTACGATGACATGCCCAACATCGATCTTGAGATAGCTCAACACGAGATTCCAACTCTTCTAGAATGCAAACCGGTAAAAAAATGGGAAATATCCGTACCGAATGGTCACTAAAGGTTAAAGAAGAGGTGGTCAAACAGTTGAACGTAGGCTTCATCCGGGTGATCGAATATGCCATATGGCTACCCAATATTTTACCCATGCCAAAATTAAGAGGGAAAGTCCACATGTGTGTTGACTATCGGGATTTATACAAAGCATCTTAGAGAAAAGATTTCCCACTACCCAATATCAACATGATTGTGGACAACACGTCCAGTCACGCTCTCAAGTCATTTTTTGATGGGTTCGATGCATAAAATTAGAATAAGATGCACCCTGATCATCAAGAAAAAACTGCATTCATCACCCCCTAGGGAACCTTCTATTATACAGTTATCCCATTCGATAAAAAAAACTCAGGGGATCCCTACCAAAGGATTTACACAACCATCTTTCATGATCTGATACACAAAAATGTCGAGGTTTATGTGGATGATACGATCATTAAGTGTAAAACTCGATAAGCTCATGTTCCCACCATCCGAAATTTCTTCGAACGGCTAGGGTGATACCAGATGTGACTTAACTTGCAGAAATGCATTTTTGGAATCACCAAAGGAAAGATTTAGGACTCATGGTTAGGGAGAAAAGAAATAAAGCAGACCCTGCCAAACTAAAATCCATATTAGAAATGCCATCACCCCAAAAAGAGAAGGAAGTATAAGGATTATTGGGAAACTTAAGTATATCAGTTGGTTCATCATCCAATTAACTTCTATTTGTGAACCCATATTCAAACTCCTCCAAAATGATTATAACAAAGTCTGGAATGAAGCCTGTTAGGAAGCTTTTGACAAAATCAAGCAATATCTTACTCGACATCCGATACTCATGCCACTGCAGTCTGGTCTCTCTTAACTCCTATACTTGACCGTAGCAAACACCGCAGTTGGAGCTTTGCTAGAACAATACATTGAAGAATCCCATAAAGAAAGGGCCATCTACGACGCTAGCCACAAACTGGATGGGTACAAAGTCAACAGCATTTCCTTGGAGAAAGCATGTGTCGCCCTTATCTGGGTCACTAAAATATTAGGGCACTACATCCTAGCTTTTCCTATCAGATTTGTGTCCCAAATGGATCCTATTAAATACATACTCGAGAAACCTTCCCTGTCTAGCTGAATGGTTCGATGGTTGATACTGATAGCCGAGTTTGATATTGTGAATATCACGTAAAAGTCCATGAAATGGAGAGCCATACCTGACTACCTTACTGACTACCCTACGAAAAATGTTGATTTTTGGGTCTCTGAATTCTCGGACAAAGACATTCTTTACACCTCTCACGAAGACCTCCAGTGGAAAATGTTCTTTGACGGCGTTGCCAATGAGAAAGTATACTCCATTGGGATACTCCTAATCGCCTCTGATGATTCTCACACTATTATAGCTGTCAATCTAGATTTTCCCTGCACTAATAATATGACTGAATATGAGGAGTGCACCATAGGCCTCACAGTTTCTCTCAAGAAAGGTATCCAGTGCCTAAATGTCTACGAGGACTCTGCACTTATCATCAATCAGGTCCTTAGAAGATGGAAAGTCAAAGATGAAAAACTCTTACCCTTCAACACCCACCTAAAAGAGTTAGCCTTTCGATTTCGAGATATCACCTTCCATTACTAGCCCCAAGCAAGGAACACCTTGGTATATGCACTCTATAGCTTAGCCTCCATGGTCGACATGCTCGAGTAAATAAAGATGGGCGCTTCATAATCCGAAAACAAGTTAAATTGACCCACTGCTACCACATTGAGCTCGTCATAGAAGAAGATTCCAATATGGCCAAGTGCTGGTATAATGATATTTGGCACCTCCTCTAGCATGGTAAGTGTTGATACCAAATTTAGTCAGCTGACATGGACCAATCATATGAAGACACGTTTCAATCTACATAGCAAATATAAATAATTTCAACGAACAGCATACTATTACCGAGCTACCCAGACGCTCCAAGATACTTAAACCTACCAAGAAACTTAGGTGGTCTGAGCTAATTAAACCTACCGAGCAACTTAGGTGGTCCAAGCTACTTAGCGTACCGAGCATCCAGATCAAGAAAACCAAAAGGCGACTACTCATTAAATGTGAATTATTATTATACAGATATATATGTCTACTAGATAACAGCGCATTACCTTTTCATATGTACAACCTCAAGGCTATAAATACATTGTAACCTCCTCATGATAAAGGGGACTTTGGATGTCATAGAGAACCTATCATCGAGATTCAAGGCAAACAGTCAGTAATACAAAAACAGTGGATGTAGGCCATTTTCAGAAGGCTGAACCACTTTAAAAATCCTTTGTCTTATTTATTCATTTTTATCTGTGATTGATTAATTAGATATAATCTAGTTTTTTGCATCAACAGATTGGCGCCGTCTGTGAGAAACGACTATACTTAGCGTTTTTCACCACTAAACTCATAATCGATGACTGAGATTCTGGAATCCAGTAATCGAAACACTGGGGTCCCACCAAACCCCTCTACCCCACCAAATGTTCAAGACCTGGCTAGTATAATGGCTAATTTGTCCCAAGGGAAAACAGCCATGCAAGAACTAGGCGTCAACTTATACAAACTGTTCGAGATTGAGTACCTGCCCGTTTAGGATAACGAAGTGTTTAGAGAAATAAACATCTGCCATCTTCAAGAACTAGATGAACACTTTTCTCGAAGGTCTCTCAATCTAGACGTACTGACTCATATCGTATCAAGAGGTCTAGTGATCCTTTGTATCAAACTGATCGAACTTCATAAGTACGAGCTACAGATTCTCAACAGAATGTCACTCTAACTCCAGAGCGGACCAATGCTCTGGAAAGGTTGAGTAGATTCTCTCCTTTTGATCGATTGGAACCTAGGAGGAATAGAAACCCTCCTAGGATTGCGTTGGGAAACTATTAACGACCATACGATCTAAGGGAAGGTTCTGCCCAATAACGCCCGACGGTCCGTAGCGAAAGGTCCCAAGAGGAAAACTGAGTGCGATCAGTTTCTCAGACAAATAGGCTCGAGGCGGGAAACGGTTCATGGAAAGGTTCTATTCAAAGATTGGAAGATAGGTTGGGAGAAATGGCTAAGGCCAAGAATCCTCTACAAAGAACTTTTGTCTAAGGGACACCATTCGTGCAGGCAATTGTGGATTTTCCCACACCATCAAAATTCAAAGATCCTATGGTGACACCTAAATATGATGGAAAAACTGATCTTGTCCTCCATATAGAGCAGTACCAAGCTGCTGTCGACATCTATGCAGTCCCATATGATGAGATGCATGGCATTTTCAGGAACTCTCACCGGGTCTGCTCAGATATGGTACAATAACCTTCCTCGGGGGAAGATTGCAACTTTCCATAAACTAGCAGAGCTTCTCATAGGGAATTTCTATTTTGGAGTGAAGCCAGTTAAAATAGTAGCACACTTACTGAGTGTTAAACAGAAGAAAGTACTAGGGATTATATTACTCGTTTCAATAATGAGAAACTTGAGGTAATTGATTACGAAGAGAAGATAGCAATTACTGCTCTGATGAGTTAACTGTTACCAAACAAGTTATACTATCCTTTGGCTAAAGATTCACCCAGGACTATGGCAAAACTGATGGAAAAGGCAGCCAAGATCATGAATGCTGAGAAATCTATGGTTGCGAAGACAAATACGGACACTAAGGATACCAAGGTGGAGGGTAGTAAAACTGAGAAAAAGGATAAGAAGAACAATGGTGGAAATAAGCAGTCAAAAGGTAAACTAACGCTGGAGTAGATGAGGAAGTATGTAAATTATACTCCCTTGAAGGTAGATATAAATCACATTCTAGAGGAAATCAAGAATAGCGAGGAGCTAACCTGGCCAGAGAAAATGAAGGCAGATCCTGACAAAAGGGACAAATCCAAATATTACGAATTTCACAAAGACCATGGCCATATGACCAAACGTTGCATAGCTCTCTAGAATGAAATTGAAGTACTCATCAGGCGAGGAAAACTGACTAAGTACGTTGATAGCCAAAGAGGTAGAAAGACCAGTGACAGAGGAAGGAAAAGATCTAAATCTCCTCGATGAGCAAAAGATGATAACAAGAGAGATCACGAAGATGATCTAGAAGATGATCCCGATCTCCCCAAAAGGCCAAGGTAACCTAAACGCGAGGTATTTTCAATCCATTTTGGATCATTTGAATGTAACGTCATTAGAGGTGGAGACACAGGAGGTGGAGATCTTATCGCGAAGAGAAAATCTTACCTCAATGAGGCCTAAGCTTGCTCTTACATACAATGCATAAACTTGGCTGAAGACGAGCGTCCGAGGAAGGTGAGTAGGGACAAACTGGTCATCGACTTATCTAAGAATGACCTGGAAGGTGTACTATACCCTCACGATGACCCATTGGTGAATAAGATGAGAATGAAGGAGGTGGTGATTTCACGGGTACTGGTGGATAATGGTAGCTCTGCAGATATCATGTTTTACCCATACTTTGACAGTTTGAATCTGAAATTAGCCCAGTTGGAGACATATCATAGGCCCCTCCTCATCTTTACTAGCGAAAAGGTTTTCCCACTTGGGACAATGAAGTTGGACATGCTTACATGGCCTACTTACCGAACAGAAAGAGTACACTTTTTCATAATGGATAAAAATGTCCAATCAACTTACAATATCATCATGGGGAGGGTAGGTCTGAAGAAGTTCGAGGCAGTGCCATCTAATTTACATCAATGTTTAAAGTTACCAACCAATTTCGGAGTGGGAGTTGTGAAAGGCGACTAGAAAGTAGCTCGGGAATGCTACTATTCATCTGCCGAAGAGAAAGAAATGGAAGAATCCAGAAAGAAGACTATTACATATCAAGTGGATGAAGCAGAAATGCAGAGATTGAAACATTAGATCCTAGAGACGAGTATCTTCTCTTGAAGGTCCAGGTCATGTAATCTACTGAGGATATAATTCTGGACGATGAATGCCCAGAATGAACAACTCAGATTGGTGCGTCATTAGACTTATCAATAAAGTAGGAACTGGTGGCATTTTTAAGACGCAGAAAGGAGAATTTTGCATGGAGTCATGAAGACATGCCAGGTATAGACCCAACTTTCCTATGCCATGAGCTCAACGTTAATAAGGAGGTCAAGCCGGTGAAGCAGCAAAGAAGATTATTTAGCCCAAAAAAGAACCAAGCTATACGGGAAGAAGTAGAAAAATTATAGAAAGCCTCTTTTATTGAGGACGTCAAATATCCTGATTGGTTAGCAAATATGGTGATGGTAAAAAAGAAAAACAATAAGTGGAGAATGTGCGTGGACTTCACTGATCTTAATAAAGCTTGCCCAAAGGATCATTTTCCTTTGCCTCGAATCGATCAACTTGTGGATGCCACATCGGGGCATGAATTGTTGAGTTTTATGGATGCTTACTCCAGTTACAACCAGATTAAAATGAAACTTGAGGACAGGGAAAGTACCTATTTTATCACCCCCAAGGGGACTTATTACTATAATGTTATGCCATTCACGCTTAAAAATGCAGGTGCAACATACTAGAGGCTCATGAATAAGGTGTTTGCAGAGAAAATCGGTCATAACATGGAGGTTTATGCTGATGATATGCTGACGAAAAGTAGGAAAGCTGCTAATCATTTGGTTGACCTGGGTCAGACTTTTAATCAATTAGAGAAATATCAAATGAAGTTGAATCCCACCAAGTGCATATTTGGAGTACGAGAAGGCATGTTTCTCGGATACATTATTAACCAACGAGGCATAGAGGCGAATCCTGAAAAGATCAAGGCCCTACTGGAATTATGATCTCTAGTTACTAAAAAGGAGGTGCAAAGTCTCACAAGGTGAGTTGCAGCACTTAATAAATTTTTCTCACGAGCAACAGACAGATGTATCCCATTCTTCAAAACACTTCGAAAAACTTTTGAGTGGAATGATGAATGTGAGGAGGCCTTTCAAGAGTTGAAGAAATATCTGGGGACACCTCTATTGTTATCTAGACCAGTGATGGGAGAAAGGCTATACTTGTATCTAAAAGTTTTAGATAATGCGGTTAACTCAACATTGATAAGAGTGGAGGATGGAGCGAAAAAACCAGTCTATTACACCAGCAAGGCCTTTCGAGGAGTAGAGATTAGATATCCTAGACTGGAGAAGTTAGCAGTAGCACTAATCGAAGAAAGCAAAAGTATGAGGCCATACTTCTAAGCCCATACTGTAGTAGTGTATACTGATACGCCATTAAGATAAGCTCTGCATAAGCCAGAGAAATCAGGAAGACTAATGTATTGGGTGGTAGAACTTGGTGAATATGACATAGTTTATGAGCCTAGGTCGTCACTTAAGGGGCAGGTAGTAGCATATTTTATCACATAATTTACCCATTCTGATACATTCGAAGAGCTGAAGTCTAATACAGACCAACCCATGGATGCTACGGGATAATTAGAGATCACACCCGACCAACTTCAATCAGTGGATAGGTAAGAGAAGATAATCAATGGGTAGCGAGAAGTGTTGAGTAATTACCCATTGATGGGGGAAGACAAAAGGAAGTATCAAATGCTCCATTGAAGAACTTCGTCTAACCAAGAGTTTGATAATGAGGTACCTGTATGGAGTCTATATGTGGATGGCTCTTCACGTGCCACAAGCAGTGGAACAGGAATAGTTTTAAATAGTCCTAATGGAATTGATATGGAGTATGATCTACATTTTCAATTTAAGGCATCCAATAATAAAGCAGAATATGAAGCTATGATCGTGGGTCTAAGTCTAACAAAAACCATGAAGGCAGAGCAGGGCATGGTATTCAGTGACTCACAATTAATAATAAATCAAATTCTTGGGTTGTATGCATCGAAGGGAGAACTAATGGTCAAGTGTCATGCAAAAGCTATGGAGGTTGTCTCGATTTTTTCTGCAGTTCAGTTGATTAGAATATTGAGATTGGAGAATGCAAGAGACGATGCCCTAGCCCGGCTGGCATCAGTAACACGCACCGAGCTACGAAGAATAATCCCAATTGAAATCATGTTAGACCGGAGCGTAGAGGAAGATTTGATTATGAACTTCATTAGCCTCGACTTGGGACCATCTTGGATGGATCCCATTAGGGCCTATATCGAAGAGGGGGCTTTTCCAACTGATAAAATCATAGCCAAGAAACTGAAGTTTAAAACTTCTCATTACGTATTGACCAGTGGAATTTTGTATAGAAGAGGCATTATAGCAGGACTACAGAGATATGTCCATCCCTCCGAAGTTAAAGACTTGATTGAAGAGGTTCACGAAGGGTCTTACGAAGCCCATGTAGCAGGTCGGACGCTTTTGCAGAGAATAACAACACAGGGGTATTACTGGCCAACAATGAGAGCTGACTGCGCAACTTATGCTAAGAAGTGCGATAAATGTCAATGTTTCTCTTCCATCCAAAGAACTCCCCAAGCATTATTAACACCCATTACATCCCCTTGGCCATTCGCCATATGGGGGATAGACTTGATCGGGCCACTTCCAATGACCAAAGGGAGATTCAAATACCTCCTAGTTGCTGTGGATTATTTTACCAAATGGGTGGAGGATAAACCTCTCAATGATATGACGTATGACAAGGTCTATAATTTCAGTTGGAAGAGTGTTATTTGCAGATATGGTCTCTCACACGCATTCATTACTGACTATGGAACCCAATTTGACAACGAGGAATTCGCTGCATGTTGTCATCAATACAATGTACAGAAGATCCATTTTGCACCAGGCTATCCCCAAAGCAACGGGCAAATTTAAGTGACAGACAGAACCTTACCGAATGGTCTAAATAAAAGGCTGGATAACGCAAAGGAAAACTGTATTAACGAGCTACACTCTATGTTGTGGGCTTATCGCACTACACTGCGAACAACCACTGGGGAGTCTTCGTACATGTTGACATTCGGGAGTGAAGCTGTCATACCTACTAAATTAGGTCTACCTACCCATAGGGTACTTAATTTCAATTCTCCCATAAGTGACTTGATGAGGAGTTTATACCTGGATATGCTCGAAGAAGTTAGGGAAGAAGCAACAATCAGGAATGCAGCATACCCACAGCAAACAACCTTGTTCTACAAGAAAAGGGTGAAGAACTGCGATTTAAAAGAGGGGGATTATGTGCGGAAGAAAGTGATCCAAAAGCATAACATACTGGAGACCAACTGGCATGGACCTTATAGAGTAACTGAAGTTGTTCGTCCTGGGACATACAGAATTGAAACTTTGGAGGGAGAAGAATTTAAGAATGCATGGAATGCAGAGCATCTGCGCAAGTACTATCAATAATAAAAATCTATATGTAACACCATTCTTTCAATATGAATAAAGTGATGTTTCGCCCATATTTCCTCCTTTATTGAATTTTTTTCAGAATATTAGTGCTACACACTACACAAACGTAAATTCAGAGCATTAACCACCAACTCCGGTTGGTCGGTAATTCAGTAACCACCAACTCCGATTGGTCGGCAATTCATTAACCACCAACTCTGGTTGGTCGGCAATTCAATAACCACCAACTCCGGTTGGTCGGCAATTTATTAACGACCAACTCCGGTTGGTCGGCAATTCAATAACCACCAACTTTGGTTGGTCAGAAATTCATTAACCACCAACTCCGATTGGTCAGAAATTTAATAACCACGGGTGATCTTAAGGGACACCCCAAACTAGGCAAGAAGATGGATGATCTCCCAAGGCATCCACTGTCTAGGCAACAAGGTAATCCTAACAAGATTACTACAACTAAGAAGGAACATGGGATGCAAATCATTCCATTGCTTAGGTCCAAAGAGTGACAAGTCACTATAATCAGATAACAAATGGGACAAGTTCCATTGTCTAAAAACAAAACAGGACATTTCTACACACACACACACACACACACACACATATATATATATATATATATATATATTCACCAACGAATAATAAAGACATTCTACAAAATATTTCGAAGGAAATGAAATTGCACAAGAAACTAAATCTTTCTTTATTAAAACCAAGCAGATTACATTCAATATGAAATTTATTGCATACAAATGTCCTATTCTATAGGCTTCTTTCCCTCTTCTTTTGAAATAGGTTCCACCCCAGCTGTAGGATCATCTAATGCATAAGTAGAATTTATAAAGTTCATATCTCGTAGCATTCTGACATTAATTATGGATAATCGATCAAGCAAATGCTCTGGACGAAATATCTCAAAATTCGAATGAAGACTATAATCACCGACATACTTTGAGATCAAAATTCGAGGAATGGCGTGGGCTGGAATCCATCTAAGGTCAAGTTTGAAGGGAGGCACAGGTAAATCAAGAATTCCAGGTTCATAATAATCCCATAAGAAATGACCTTGCTCCAGTTTCAGAACACATAAGGCATTCAACCATCCCAACTTATATCCTTTGTTATTCGACTGCAGCAAACGAGCATCAAGATGATACAAATCTTCATTATACCCAGCCATCCAAAACTCCCTAGGCTGCTTGTGAAATTGATAATTCAATCTATCAAGTTGCTCGTGGATACTTTTTACCATAATTTCTTTACTTTCCAGTGCAGAACTCTAATTGGAGAGTTGGTCGGTGAAACTCTGAATTTTTTAGACATTTCTGCCAAAGCCTGATTCTTCGTCGTCAATTAAACGACTTGATTTTCTAAGGCCAATTGAGTTCTTGTCTCATTAATAGTAACCCGGCCAGCCCTTGCTCGTCCACGGGAAGAAGATCTTGCTTTGCTACGAGCAGGTGTAGAAAGCCCAGTTCATTTCAAAGTCTTAAACTCTTCTTGTAAGCTGGCATTTTCTATTTCTAAAAAGGAAAAACCATCACCATTAATTGGGACCAAGGCTGCTGAAGAAGAGGAGGAAGCATATTTGAGCTATTTTATTTCCTCTTGCAACGCGATATTCACTTGCTCTAGCAGCTTGGCAATATGTCTATGCTCTTCAATCTCAAGCTTTAACACATTTTTATTTTTCTTATGGGCTGAAATGTACTTGTCATATCCCCTATCAGCACTCAATTAGTGGTACTTTTTCTCATAACCTTGATGCAAAAGTGTACTGGATTCTCTATATTGCTATTGAATTTCCTCGATCGTTCCTTGAAGATCTTCAATCATTTCATAATAAGACATATTGTTGGATACAACACGATCAAGTAAGCACTTCAAGTACTGGTAAGCATCAATTGCTCATTTAAAGGCATCTGATCCGAGGATGTCAAGTATTTGGGCCTCAGAAAAGTCTGCATGAACAAATTTAAAATAATAATTGCATTTCTTCATTAATTCTGTATCATTAGCTGACAAGAGTTCCATCCTGGACACAAACTAGCAACAAGAAAGTAAAAAACGAAATCAACAGTGATGCGAATAGAGAAAGTAAGAGAAAAATTCAAGACGAACAACAAAAGTTCATTTTTAGTCATCACAATAAAGGAAAATACATTTCAGGGTTACATCCAAGAAATAATGCAATAAAAGACCTGAAAAACTTTAAACCTTCTCCTTATTTCCTACGACTTCTTCGAACGGTTTGGATGAAGGGATTGGATGCTCGGGGAGCAATGGAAGTTGCTCGGCAGATATGCTAGCTTGTTGGACTTTCTCAGAGGGTTGGACAATAGGGACCTACTCTCCTATCATCATAGAAGACTCATCTGATGCAGCTTCATCTTCATCTTCTTCTTCTTCTTCTTCTTCTTCTTCTTCTTCTTCTTCTTCTTCTTCTTCTTCTTCTTCTTCTTCTTCCCCAGGAGAGGGAGGAGGGCCATGAGTATGCTCCTGGAACACCTCAGAATCTTCAGCGACCTTCAATTTATTCAAAGTTGCTATCCATCCATCCCTAAAATACTTAACATTGGCATACTCCATTTGAGAAGACATAACAACCAGGACCTTATTCCAACCCTTTTCCCAACCAGCACTAAAATATTTCTTAACAGCAACTTTCCTTTTTGCTCTCTCCGAGGAAGTCTTTTCCCTAAGGAGCTCTTCGGTAGATTTTATTTTTTCTTCTACCTTTGTCTTATGTCGTTCAACATTTTGAAACTTGGCAACATTTTCCTCAGCAGATTTGAGCTTGAACTCAAGCTCCTCTTTGCTTTGTTCAGCATCCTTTAATTTCTTCTCCAACTCTTTAGAGGCAGTCACAGCTTGATCTCGATTTATTTCAATGGACTTGAATTGTTTCTCCCATGCATTCTTGTCTTCCTCGTACTTCTGACGAGATTCTTTCAAAATTGAGTTAATCCAGCAAAAGCTTCTTCTATCCCACCCGAGGAGGTGGAAGCCCTAATGGCTTCGTCTTTCTTCAAAATACTATTGAAACATGTCACGAGCTGAAAAAAGAAATAAGTTTAATTCAACATATGAACATAGTACTAGAGGATAAAGGACTCAGGCTAATGATACTTACTGACGCAATGTGTTGAGGAGTCAAACTAGTAATTCTCTCACGAGAAAAGGTGTCTTCAATACCTTGGAATTCTTGGATAGTCTAAGATCTAATCAAGCCCATAGAAGAGCTCGGAGGAATAAGAGCTGGAACATTACCCTCAACAATTTAAGGTTGAGAAACAGAGTCAACAGGTGTCTCAGTAGGACATCTTTTCAATCTCCTCAGAGGAGCACTTTCAATTAAAGATGATGTCTCTCCTGGTGAGATGGCAACAGTTCAATCGAAGGTGCTACCTCTTTTGGAGGCACAGGGGGCTTCTTGCCAGAGTCCTTAGCAGCAGTATATGGGGGTACATCTACATTCTTTGTCCCCTCATATGGGGAATCCTTCTTATTCTTCTTTTCCCATTCAGCGACAAAGGCAGACTTGTCAAAAAATGTAGGAGCTTTCCTCTTCTTCATCAGATCAGTAATAGGAGTGCTTAAATCATAAGAAGATCCTTCCACACTGATTTTAGAAGTTGGTATCCGATCAAGATCAACCACCACAGGATGAGCAATAAATGATGAAGTGGAGCTTCTATATCTCAACAAATATGAAGTGGACCTCACGTGCTCTCCATTGATCGACTGATGCAAGCTCCAGATAAGTTTTAATTTTTTTTATGTTAACGTCAATCTCTTTTGGGGTTTCCGTTTACAGTCAACTGTAAGAAACAATATTAATGTCAGTGATGCATTTCATAGAATATAAAGAAAACAAGAAAAAAATAAATAAAAATAAAAACAACCTATCCCATTGCCATTTATGGGATAGGTTGTTTTTATTTTATTTTTTTCTTGTTTTCTTTATATTCGATGAAATGCATCACTGACATTAATTTTCCTGAAATATATATAGTTTTTAAATAGAAAGTAGTGTCACTGGTAACCCATCTATAACAATACATAATTTCTGGAATTCCCAAATGAGTTCCATGAAGTTTATTCAACCTATATATGCCATTAAGTACCCTCCATGTATTTGGAGCTACTCTTGTAGGTACAATATCGAAATATTGACAAAACTCCAAACACATAGGATTTAGCGGGAAAGAAAAGCTACACTCACCTACAAAAAGAGTTGGGTACTAGTGTCCCTCCACCAAAGAAAGTAAATCATAAGGATAAGAAAGTTCTTCCAAAATAACGCACGAATGGATTGAAAAATAAGACCAAAATTTATCCAATGATTCAACAAGATAAACCATAGTGAATAAAGTAAATAAAGAAGAGGGAGGAAAATCTTACATAAGAAAGAGAAATCGGTTGACAATGAATGATGGAAAGAACGAAGGCACAAGATAGAGAGAAAATGAAGAGTTCATAAATAATGATTTGAAAAGGAGAAGATGATATGATTTCTGTCGCACTTAAATACTTTACCTCGGGAGTGGAGAAAACCAATGATTACAAGGGAAGACGTTTGCATTTCCAACGGCTAAAAGAGGAAAAAGGCACAAATATCGAAGTGATCATGAAAAATTCAAAATAGTTATGAAATTTGATATTATACGCTTAAAAGGAATTATATACAATGAAAATTTTCCTAATCTGTGAAGACCAATAATCCGAGAAACTTTCAAGCAAAATGTTCCACACTCTTCTTCAACCTCAATTGTGAAACATTGGGGGCTTCTGTTGATACCAAATTTAGTCAGCTGATATGGACCAATCATATGAAGACACGTGTCAATCTATGTAGCAAATACAAATACTTTCAACGAACAACGTACTTTCACCGAGCTACTCAGACGCTCTGAGCTACTTAAAACTACCGAGCTACTTAGGCGGTCCGAGCTACTTAAACCTACTGAGCAACTTAGGCGGTCCGAGGTACTTAGCGTGTGGAGAATCCAGATCAAGAAAACCAAAAGGCGACTACTGATTAAATGCCCATTATTATTGTACACATGTATATGCCTACTAGATAATAGTGCATTATCTTTTCATATGTACAACCTCAAGGCTATAAATACATTGTAACCTCCTTATGAGAAAGGGGACTTTGGATCTCATAGAGAACTTATCATCGAGATTCAAGGCAAATAGTCAAAAATACAAAAACAGTGGACATAGGCCCTTTTCAGAAGGCTGAACCACTTTAAAAATCATTTTCTTATTTATTCATTTTTATCTGTGATTGATTAATTAGATATAATCTAGTTTTTTCCATCAACAGTAGGTAACCCTAAGATGCCAATAAAAAAGACCCAACGACCCTCTACAAACTGGATGCTCAGTACATTATATGCGATAAAGCAATATTCAAGAGAAACTTCAATGTAACCCACTTGCATTGCATCGCAGGGGCTATTATTGATGAAATGATGCAGAAAATCTAGAACGGAGAATGCAGACCCCAGAGGAATGGTTATATAATCACTAAGAAGACTATTCGACGGGGGTAATATGGGACCACCATGGTTTAGGATTGCACCGCCTATGTCTGAAGATGCCTTAAAGGCCTATAATTTGCTAATCTCCAGCACTTAACTTGGCAAGAATTATACAACATGACTTCTCCTTGGACGTGTTCCACCTGGGGCATTGATATCATAGTTAACATTACACCCAAGCCTCCAATGGGCATGAGTTCATCCAAATTACCATTGATTACTTCCACAAACGGTTCGAAGTCGAATCATATGCAATGATAAATGCCGAAAGAGTAGCCAAGTTCATCTAAAAGAACACCCCCCGTGAGTTAGTGTCAAATAACGAATTACATTTTGAGACAAAGGTCACAAAATTGGTCGATAAGTATGGGATTCAAAGACAAAAATATTGTCCCTACCGACCACAAACCAATGGTATAGTTGAAGCCGCCAACAAGAACCTCAAAGCAATCATCAGCAAAATGACCGAGAGTTACCGAGATTGGGTCGATCAAATCCCTTATGCCCTTTGGGGCTACTTCACTTTAGTCTGGACATCTACTGGGGCTACCCCTTACTCTCTGGTATACGACATCGAAGTAGTCCTACCTATTGATCTAGAAATACCTTCGTTGCGAATTATGCTTGAGATAAAAGTCAGCGAGGAAGACTACAACCAGAGTTGTTTTAACGGATTATCACTCTTAGACGAACGGAGGCTAAAAGCTTTATTTAATATAAAAGGGTACGATCACTGGATAGAACTATTGTTCAATCGAAGAGTCAAGGGTTGTGGTGTCCGAGAAGGGGACTTGGCTATCAAACAAATCATAGAACTCGTCTGGGACCCCATACAGAAATTCGAGCAAAACTGAAATGGCCCCTACATCGTGAAGAAGATCCTGCCTGGTGGCACCTCTATGCTCTCTGACCATAACGGAGAAGAAGTGTACGTCCACTCAACATGTACCGAGTTAAGAAGCTTGACCCTTAGTCTGAAATCTTGGTGCGCTATAACTCTTCTCATCTCTCTTCTATTCTAAAAAAATATTCTTCGTTTCCCTCTATTATAATTATGTGGGGCTTGATCATCTAAAAAACTTTTTACTCTCAAAATGAAACTCATAAAATTTTCAAAACCCCCAGAGGTACATGGGTAGCTCATACGCTTTATATGGGAACAATCCTTTTCTTTTTCACAAAATGCTATTCGTTTCTTACCTCCGAGAACGACAACTCATTTTATTATTTACATGAACTAAAGGATTGTGTATGCCTTACCGATTTGTATAGATAATTCAAATGTAAAACTGATCAAGAGGCGCAATAATATGATCAATATTCTTTTTAATTCCATAAATGGGAGAATTTAGTAGAATTACATAAAATAATAGCGTTGGGAGTCAAAATAACTACCCCGACCAAATTGTCCCTATAATAAACCTAATTAACCTCCTAAAATTATTCCCAAGAACCAAAAAAACCAAACACATCTCAATCACAAAAGCTTCATAAGAAATAAACACCCGCTTCACAAAAGGCCCCTATCCACAACTGTCGAAAGACCTAGCCCCATCATCATTTGCTCCTTGAGGCCCCCAAACTTCCCTAGCCTCATTGGTATGTCAAAAGAACTCTGTTGAATGATATCCCTTGACCATCCTGGAGAAAACCACTATACCCCCTCTATAGTATCAAAAAGGGAAAACCATCTATGTTCAGTCTCCTCTGCCAAGATCTTTTCCACCACCCGCTTCCATAGACATTTCAGATAATCTCCAGAAACATGCCTAAACCTGCTGACATATTGAGATGGATGGGTTGCAAGCCAATAATTCTCCTATAGAGAGCCTAACCGTATGCACAAGACTTTAGTCAAATCCTCTATAGGGAAGAAATCTAGGTTGTGGGGAGGAACAATTTGCTCTCATCTGACTTGGTGTAAGAGCCTCCTGGAGAAATATAATGAGGTCTGTTGAAGGCCAACTAACCAAACGTATTGGAATTCCCCCAGTTCTAGAATGGGTTGTAGCTCCCCCACCATGACACCGACCAGCACAGACATCGAGCCCCATACTCCACAAACCATTTTACCCAGGTCTCTATGGATGAGCTAAAGATGGTGAAATAATGAGTGAAGAAATTAAGCACAACTACCAAGGTACATTCAGGGGGACCGCTAAATGAAATCTCTCAGCTATCCATATGATAATCGAGTTTTCTCTCAAAACATTAGAAATACCTTCCCTCCAACCAACTAGATTTTTCAGGGTCTCTTCTAGTATCACTATCACATGATTGCGATGATATGATATCCAAGCTGTGATTATAGCTAACTAGAGATTCACTATTAAGTCCCCCGTCAGCAGCAAGAGCCTTGAAGTTAGGACCAAGGCAAAAATTCCAACATCATTACAATCTCTTCAGCACGTCAGACTCAACACAATCCAACAGAGGTGAAAAGCTCCACTTTACAACCAAAATTTCTATATTTTCATCCATATACCAATCAAGCCTAAAAGGCCTTCCTTTGCTCACAAATTAAAAAAAAATCATTTTTCCTAGTTTTTCCCAAAATAAATCCTTTCAAAAGGAAAATCTTTGCCACTATGTCTCCAAGGCCTCTCTTTATTCCAAAAATTCATTCTCCTACTTTTTCTGAAAATAAAAACTCAGCAGCAAATTAAAGTGCATGAAGAATAAGCCACTATATCAAGATTATAAAAGAAATACGCATATTTTTTTTTTACCTTTTTTAAGTCTTTTTTCAGGTGCAATACTGCTACATCAAGCTTGCAATATGGTCAATGCCAAGCTCCCACAGTGAACGATGAACTACATGAAAATACGATGTCACCTCATCTGCCCCACAAGCCTCTCTCCTAGGTGTAATACCCCATGATTTGAATGACTTTTAAAATGGGTTATATTTTAAATTAATGGATTAATTGGATTTTATTATTAATTAATACATTTGGGTTTTATCCGAATTGTGAATATTAAAATGGATGATTCTGAATATTACTTAAAGATATTTAGGTAATATATGAATGGGATGCTATTGATATGGCTTTGTTATATTAATTCAGTAATTTGGATTTTTAGTCGGACGCGGTATGGGACGTGTCGGGACTAATTTGTTAAATTAAAAAGAGAGTTTATTTTCTATCAACCTTATAGTCATTTTGACTGCGTCGTTACGTCCGAAAGGTCTGAAATAGTTAGAAAGTCTATTTGGATGTTGGATTTGGGTCTCGGGTCATTTGGAAATGAAAAGACAACCCAAAAGAGCATTTTCGTCATTTTTATAGGGGGTGAATAGTGATTTCGGATTTTCTCCTATTATAAGTATTTGGAGATTAAGTGTATGCGGGTTATTCATCTCTTTTACAAAAAATAGAAAAGTCATCTTCCTAGAGAGAGTGAAAGGTTGCATGGGAAGAGAAAATCTTTCTTGGAAGGAAGAGAACCAAAGAACCAAAGGTCACCACCACCAACCACCACCGGAGGTTGACCGGAGAAGGGAGAATCACCTGTGATATACTACACCAAAGGACCATACCTTCATTAGAGGCAAGTGTTTGATAATGGCAATCTAAGTTTGTATATTTTCCATGTTAGAATAGTTATAAAAAGAGATGATTTTTCATGTTTGGAAGATAAATATGGAGTTGTAATGGATTTCTGGAAATATGAACATATATAGGAATCAACCTCATGCTGTAGGTAGTTAGTGATCCACGAAATAATCATAAATCTGTTGAAGAAATTATGAAAACCATTGATGTTTTCTTGAAGATATTATGTTGAAAAGTTTCTAGAAAAAGAGGATATAAACATGCTTTTAATTCAATCTCTTGATGATTCTAGGATATTAAGAGCATTAGAAATCATTTATATATGTTGATATATCATGTACTAAGGATTATAAGTCATTTGGGTTGATAATATGAAGGTTTGATTGATAAAAAATGGTTAAACCCGTAGTAGAAGAAATGCAGAAAAACTGGGCTGATACATGGGCGATCGATCGATCGACCCCCTGCCTTCGATCGATCGACCTCCCCAGAATTCCTAAAGTTGTTTATTTTTAATGTTGATTCTTATCCCAAACCTTTTGTAGATATTTTGTGATTATTAATTGAATATTATGGGACTTAGAAAAGATCAGCAAGCCCTAGATAAGATTCGAACTAATTTGATTAGGATTTAATTGATTATAATGACGATAATTATATAAAAAGGAATTTCGATTGCTAGATTCACTTGTTAGATTCTAATTGGTATGGATGAGGATTAAAGATAGGACCAATAGGGTTGATTAAATATAACACCGGGGTATCCTTAAGTTTACGAGAGGGTTTAATCCTAAGTGGAAGAAGATGTGTTTATAAGAGATTTGAAACTATCGGTTTTAACCTTAATTAAAGGGAGAGTTTAATTCGTAGTAATTCGGGAGATATGATGATATGGACTAGTAGGGTATTAGTGACTTCTTATAAAATATATGTTGAGGAAAAACCTATTTGAACCTTAAGTATTGTGTGAGGCTTGGGGATAATTGAATTAAAGAAGTAAAGTCATAATATTTTAATACGTAGGTTTTGAGAGATATAATGCTACGTATGGGAACTATCTTAGGGTAATGTGAGTACCTTGTTGATATTATATTATAGGTATGATAATGCCTATTTGATTGATTAATGATTATGTGTATGACATACCTAGCTTACTTTCTATCGACGGGAGGTTTGCGCATGAGGACAATCATATCTTGATGAATCCATGGGATCTTTGATTTGTCGCTCGAGAACATAGGTCTATGAAAGAGTTATCGGTGAGTTGATAAGTCCGTTAACTGTGGGAACGTAGGTATGTGCGTTACCCATGGATACGAGAACTATGTTCGCCTCGAATTGGTATGTTGTTGTTTGTGGTTCGAGGAATCCTTACCGAACCTTTTGTCCCCTATTCGGTGACCAACGATATTGGGACTTGATAGCAGAGTAATGCATTGCACCGCAGCTGTGACTCGGGGTGCCGTATTATATATATATATATAGACTAGAGAAATGCCCATGGCTGAAGGCACAACGAAAATTTCTTAAGCACTTAATTACAAAACAACAAAAAATTTTAACGTACGTAATTGCAAAAAGGCAAAAATATCCTTTTAACAAAAAAATAGTAATTTGTAACAATTGGCCATAATCTCCTTTGTTTATAAACTATTCACTCTTCTTAACAAACAACAAATAGTCCAACAACATTTAAATAGTCTAAATTCATCAAACAAATTCACATATAATATGAAATATACAATATTCATCAAATGAATTATCATTGTGTCTCAAAAAAACAAAGTGTCAGTTTTAAAAAAATTGGGCAGAATCTCCTTTGTTTATTGTACTACCCACCCTTCTCAAGGGATAACGACAAATCCAACAATACAGAAAAAAACAAATTCCCTAACAAAAGCTTCAATGTTCCACTGTAATTATTGTCCGTTCTTTTCAAATGCGACCTGATACAAAAAGAAAATATAGTTAGTAAATTGAAAGAGTTCATCAAATATTATATAAAAAAAGTGTCAGAGTTTTAAAATAATTGGGCAGAATCTCCTTTGTTTATTGGACTATCCACCCTTCTCAAGGGATAACGACAAATCCAACAATATAGAGAAAAAAAATCGCCTAACAAAAGTTTCAATGTTCCACTATAATTATTGTCCGTTCTTTTTCAGAAGCGACCCGATACAAAAAAGGAAATATAATTAGTAAATTGAAAGAGCTAGTCAAATATTATATAAACAAAGTGGTAAAAAATATGCTCTCTAGTAAAACTAAGTCACATAAATATGTAATATTTCAACTTGTGTTCCAATGCCAATAAATTTCAAATGTATACAAAATGTAAAATTCTGATCTTGCACGGGTATATTCAAAATTTAAGCATATAATTGAATTATAACATTATCATAGTGTTTACGACACGCGCCATGCAAAGAAATTTAAGCACTAACAACACAAAATTTAGCTATTTTATACACCAACATTGCTACTTTTTAACACTGCTACTTCTTCTGAACAGCTGAAACAACTACTAAATGGATCAACTTAATAAATGACAAAAAAAGACTAACAGAGTATCTAATTAGATGCAGTAATCATTGTTGCGTGAGTCTATGCATGTCGGTAACTCAATGTCGAAGATCAATCGAGAGATAAAGAAAGTGTTAAGTCTTTTAAGGAGAAAAAACTTATTTGATCCAACTATGATCATAGGGACACGCTAATATGTTTCCACTGATGGAAAAATCGGAGAATTGAGGGGGGAAACACAAAGATATAACCATACCAGATGTTCATCAGCACCTTTTTTTCATCTTTCATCCACAATTCCTTATTGATCTAACTAATTTCTCTCTTCATTTTATCAAAATTTTCCATAATATCGTGATCAAAAATAGGAAATTCAGATTTATGAGGTGAAGGATAATTACCTCCGAGTATTAACATTCCACTGAAATTGACTCCTGCTTTGTTGAACTTCTCCACCGCCCTCTTGTGACGTAGCATCCTTTCAATGAGATACCTCCTCCACCATGTTGAACCTTAATCCGACAGCAATGGAAGCTTTCAATTCCAAATAAGTAACTGCTCTAAATCTACCTTGATGCTAAAAGAGCGTGAGGGAGAATACACCTATAACACACAAATTAAATTAAAGTTCATTGCATTGTAAAATAAGGTGTTTAAAAATTTGAGCGCGTACTCATCCTCGATTTGGGATGATTGGGGACTATTAAGGTTGATGGGTCAATGTTTGGGGTGGTAGTGTTTAATGAGGCTCCGAGCGCCAACGATGTCTTGAACACTAAAACTTTACATGTCTTGAATAACAACTAATAACTAAATGTAAAAGACACCCCAAAACATGGAAAGCTTATATTTAAAGAAGATGGTAAATCTTATTAGAGTTTTTCGTGACAGTTTGAGAAAAAACTACACTTACCATCTCAATGCTATAACTGATACAAAGAATTATAGTTATAAAGCTGGCTCGACATATTCATTATTTATCAAAAAGAGGGAGAAATGAGTGATTACTTTCAGGATACTCTGCAAGTGTGGGATCCTCCCAAGATTGACCTGCTACTTTGTGAGGAAGGGTTTTCTTTTTGGTCTCTACTTTGTGCTCGATTTCACTGCTTTCATCCCTCTGAAATAGTTGCCGAGTCTTCTCGTAAAACCACACCATCATATTATAGATGCAATTGATAAAGAAGAAAAAGCTAAGAAAGAAAAAAGGCATAATTGACTTTAGTACCAAGCTTTTCTATAGATTTGTCGCTGAACTTGACATAATTGACATAAATAAACACAAAGGAAAAAAAGATAAGAAAGAAAAATGCAAAGTTATGCCCAATTCCATAATTTTAAATACCAACACAATAACAAAAAGGAGAAAAAAACAACCCAAGTTTTAAAAGAAAAATAGAACAAACTATACCTAGGTATAAAAATAAACAGTCATAAATTAAATAATAGTAGAACACATTAAATTTGAAATTTCAGTTAACTTATGACTGTTGATTTTATACCTAGATATCGATGCTTCCAGACGTGTGTTCTGTATACTCGCAAATAACGTAGCATCTTCCGCTCCATTTGTCCAAACTCCTAAAAAATTAAGAGAATACTAACTCACATAGCATATACAAAAATTAGAAAATGACAACAGCTAAACAAATTACGCGTGTTTAACTGTTATCTCAATATTACATCTCAAAAAGGGAAATTAATAATTTTAGTATATATATAAATAAATATTACTGCAAACTTGATATTTAGAGTATTAAGGATTGGGATTGATATCAACTTAAATTTTACCTCACACCACTATATTTTCCCCAAATGATATTGTACTTCAATCCCATCCAAAAGCACGTAGTATCATTTCAAACAATGCAAGTAGAATTATTTTATTGTCTTTAGAAAACTGAAGCGTCCGCTTGAACGATACCTCCATCCCATGGAGTGTCATCAGGACCAAACATAACCGCATGCCATAGCATTATATTGTTGTCTTCGGGTGCACCATCGATGCCTGCCGAAGGGTCCTACTGTAACCTTTTAAAATCATCCTAAAAATAGGAAACAAAATACCTTTGGATCTTCAACAAAAAAGTATGCAAATTAACTAAAAATTACGCAAATTAGAAAAAGAATATAACCAAGCTGAGATGTTTAGTATGCTTCAAGTGAGAGATGTCTAAGCTCTTATATTAAATAAATATCAATATGAACTTTAAAGAAATAATCAGTTATTACAATGTCAAAACTTTTTCACGCATTTAAGCAAACACATGGTGCTATTTTCATAATCACATCTGACACATGAGAACCCAAAGTATACAGTAGATCTTAAAAAACCCAAAACTGAACAGAGAGTATACCATAACACCTATTTGAAGTGTTGGATTTTGAAAAAAACATGATTCCTACAAAAAGAAATATAATCACATAATCCCCAAATTAGATTTTAACAGTAAAACTTTACAGGTCTTGAATAACAACTAATAACTAAAAGTAAAAGACACCCCAAAACATGGAAAGCTTATATTTAAAGAAGATGGTAATTCTTATTACAATTTTTTGTGACAGTTTGAGAAAAAACTACACTTCCATCTCAATTATTTTTTTCCTCATATATTGGAAAATAGGAACTGCTATTAAGGCTCTATACTGCTAATTGTGACCTCGTTAAGGGAAAAAGTGGTTGATGTTAGAGAAGAAGATCCCGTGGTGGAACAATTGACTGCATGTTCTACTAAATTTGCCATAGCTCTCGAGCTTAACAAAAAAAAATATACCACTACGAACACAGACAACGCATGAAATGAAATGCAATACTCATAATATAGTTACCCAATCAACTCCATGTTCGTAATTTTAGACCAAAAGAGTACAATATATAGACTAACAGAAAAATATTTGAACAGGTCACAATATATGTATGTGAAGCCCACAATATATGTATAAAATTGTACAAATCAAAATTGGTGACAGAAAATAAATTCCTTACCAATTGTAAAGTAAGATCAAACCAAAGAGAAATCCAAAAAAATTTGAATCCTACAAAGTTGCACAGGGAAAAAGTTTAAATGATAATTTCCTAAATCTAACATCAATTGCAGGGATCTGAACCAATAAACATCAGCAATAAACATCAGCAAATAAACATCAGCAAATCTGGCTAAACTTCCAACCGATTTGTAATGAAACGGATCTGGGAAAAAAGTGGACATCAACACCAGATCTGGCCGGGGGTGATGTTCGGAGTTTTGGGTCATAGAAGGTTACCTGATGGAGGAGTGCGGTGGCGGAGTAGGGCGATGCGTGACCGGATCTAGGAAAACCCACCAAAACGCGGAGCCACCTGGGGAAGGATGTACCCACCGAAACCCGTAGCCACCTAAGGTGGAGCAGGTGAGGCAGAGAAGCAGGGGTGGTGGGGTCCCAGCAGGGGATAGGGGGCGGCAGTGGAAAGAGGGAGGGAGTACCGAGAAGTGCAACGGGGAGGGGAGAGGGTGGAGGAGGAGGGGATTTGCAGCTCGTGGGAGGGAAATGGGGTTAGGGGAGAAGGAAGGAAAAATGGTTGGGTTTTTTGTTGGACGAAAATGAGAGCAGGCAAGTGAGCGTAGAAAGCTTATTTTTTTTGCCAAATGCCATGTCACAATGAGCACAATCCTACATGGCACAATTCCACACCATTAGATCGCTCCATAAAATTCATTCATAAACGTAGATTTTTTGGAACAGTAAAACACCCCCCTCTCATATAATATATATATATATATATATATATATATATATATATATAATGAATTAAATGAATAAATGGATATATTGTGGTTAAATCATGTACTGTGTGATAATTGTAGATAACGGTGAATTGAGAAAAAGAATTGAAATAAGTTAATGAACATTTATGGAATTGGTGAAGAGGAACGATTAACTAGGAGGTTAATAGGAAATGTTAAGTGTGCACTCTAGTTGAGAGGTGAGAATAGAAAGTGAGAGTGGGATGCTAAAATGTACATAAAAAATTCTTTATTGCACTTGTTAAATACTTGCTATTTTCAAAATCATTTTACATCGAGCTCTGACCCGTTTCCTTGCATATTGTCTTTTCTATTGTACCTTCTATATCAGGTGTCCAGCAACAAGGACACCGACCTTAGCGGATTATGACGAGCTATGGAGCTATGGAGTATTTCTTAGACACCTATCTTCGTTTGATTCACATTATGTAGTGTCCTTTTATTCAGGGCATGTCTCCCAAAGGAACTCAATTATCTCTTTTCTATCTGAGTCAAATACTCTTGTATTCGTGTCATTTTAATACATTTGTTATTGTTCGGATTACTGTATTGGATTATTATGTGGGAATGTTTATTCCAATTGCATTTAAATTCTTTTATGTTATCTGTTTGGTTATTAGTGTTGCAGAATAATATGCGTTTTGTTATTCTTAAACTAAAAATGGATTTTGTTGAATTAAAATTTGGAAAGTTTTTAACACCAGCTTAATTGGGTATTGGGGGAGTTGTAAATGTTTTCGAGAGTGATGCTAAGAATGAGCCAACAATATATTCTGTTTTAATTTGGTAGGGGACTGGGCACCCGGTATTTAATTAGGCGGGGTGTTACAGGTGGTATCAGAGCATCAGGTTCTAGTGTCCTTTAGGGTCTGTACGGCTTATTGTGTTTCCAACTTAGCGATCTTTGATGTAGATCCCTATGTTTAGGATTGTTGATTACGTTGGTGAGATTTCGTTCTCTTGCTATAACGTAGATATTAGTGAATATTATTTGCGTTCGGGCGTGTTCGTCCAAGAAGTATGGTTGATGAGGGCCATTGTACGGATAGCAGAGATCGTACTTAGGAGGTTATGAAGGATGTTCGAGTCTGATGATCGTAGTAGAGGTCACCCCTTTTATGGAAAATCGAGGAGAGTCATCAATATAAGTTCTTGAAATGCGGGAATTGTGTGTGTTACCAAATGAAGGCAATATATTCAAAGGCTTGGACATATAGTGGAGTGTTGTTAACTAGAACTGAAATTTTGGGGTAAAATTTTTCTTGTTTCATCAGAGCAAAGTTATAATAGTGGGAGTTAACAACCACCGCCCACGAATGAGGGTATGTTTTCTATCTAAAGAATTATGAGGCGTATACTTATTTTTCTAGCGATTAATATTGTGTGGGAAAAAGGGTTGCTAAACCTAGCCTATTGAACTTTTATTTACGTAGACTCAGCAAGGGGTGTGGGACACCTATATTCTACATGTTATCACGTGGGTTTGATTTTTATCATGGGATTATTTACTTTGGGCATGTCCGAGCATGATGTGACTATCGGCATGGATTGACTTGTGGTATACGAGAGCATATATACTACAACTAGCCAACATCTTGTCTATAATAAGAAAGTAGATGAGTAGACTTTTTAATTGCGATCGATAAAACCTATGGAGAGGTTATAAACTATTGACTAAGGACCTGATGAGTTTCGCTGACTGACTACTTTAGGTAGTAGTGTATCGGGGGGGGGGGGTCCTTGTTTGGATTTCACTTGCGAGACACCCCACGCATGAAACTAATAACCGTTGGAAGTCAAAATAAGTTAGGTCGTTAGGATATGAGTTTATAACCTTAGCGATAGATCCGAATATTATGCTAAAGTGGTACGATAGGGTGTATGGGCGCCCTGGATGGTTGGATTGTAGTATTTTCCATAATTATGAAACTGTAAGTAGTTGTGACTTCAGGATTTATTTGTCTAATTCGTGAGGATCATTTTTCCCAAAGTTGTCACGAGGATGGTATAGGGAAGATTGGATGAATATTTAATTCGATTCTGTTGGAACTATATGGTGAGACTTAGTGTAACATCGATGGGGATTTTTGTTAATGTACTGTATGGGTGGTACTATTTAGATTCCTTGCGATGTGAGATTGATACTCAGAGTTGACCTTACCAGTATGATTTATCTATCCAAATTTTGGGATGAAATTCTGTTATAAGGGGGGAAGTATGTAATACCCCGTGATTTTAATGACTTTTAAAATGGGTTATATTTTAAATTAATGGATTAATTGGATTTTATTATTAATTATTTCATTTGGGTTTTATCCGAATTGTGGATATTAAAATGGATGATTCTGAATATTAGTTAAAGATATTTAGGTAATATATGAATGTGATGCTATTGATATGGCTGTGTGATATTAATTCACTAATTTGGATAATTTTAGTCGGACGCGGTATGGGACGTGTCGGGACTAATTTGTTAAATTAAAAAGAGAGTTTATTTTCTATCGAGCTTACAGTCATTTTGACTTCGTCGTTGCGTCCCGAAGGCTTGAAATAGTCATAAAAGTCTATTTGGATGTTGGATTTGGGTCTCGGGTCATTTGGAAATGAAAAGACAACCCAAAAGGGCATTTTGGTCATTTTTATAGGGGGTGAATAGTGATTTCGGATTTTGTCCTATTATAAGTATTTGGAGATTAAGTGTAGGTGGGTTATTCATCTCTTTTACACAAAATAGAGAAGTCATCTTCCTAGAGATAGTGAAAGGTTGCTTGGGAAGAGAAAAGCTTTCTGGGAAGGAGGAGAACCAAAGAACCAAAGGTCACCACCACCAACCACCAACCACCACCAGAGGTCGACAGAGAAGGGAGAACCACCTGTGATATACTACACCAAAGGATCAAACCGTCATTAGAGGTAAGTGTTTGATAATGGCAATCTAAGTTTGTATATTGTCCATGTTAGAATAGTTATAAAAAGAGATGATTTTTCATGTTTGGAAGATAAATATGAAGTTGTAATGGATTTCTGGAAATATCAACAATTATAGGAATCAACATCAAGCTGTAGGTAGCTAGTAATCCAAGAAATAATCATAAATCTATTGAAGAAATTCTGCAAACCATTGATGTGTTCTTGAATGTATTATGTTGAAAATTTTCTTGAAAAAGAGGATATAAACATGCTTTTAATTCAATCTCTTGATGATTCTAGGATATTTAGAGCATTAGAAATCATTTATATATATTGATATATCATGTAGTAAGGATTATAAGTCATTTGGGTTGATAACATGAAGGTTTGATTGATAAAAAATGGTTAAACCTGTAGTAGAAGAAATGCAGAAAAACTGGGCTGATACCAGGGCGATCGATCGATCGACCCCCTGCCTTCGATCGATCGACCTCCCCAAAATTCCTAAAGTTGTTTCTTTTTAATGTTGATTCTTATCCCAAAACTTTTGTAGATATTTGGTGATTATTAATTTAATATTATGGGACTTAGAAAAGATCAGTAAGCCCTAGATAAGATTCGAACTAATTTGATTAGGATTTAATTGATTATAATGACGATAATTATATAAAAAGGAATTTCGATTGCTAGATTCTAATTGGTATGGATGAGGATTAAAGATAGGACCAGTAGGGGTAATTAAATATAACACCGGGGTATCCTTAAGTTTACAAGAGGGTTTAATCCTAAGTGAAAGAAGATGTGTTTATAAGAGATTTGAAACTATCGGTTTTAACCTTAATTAAAGGGAGAGTTTAATTCGTAGTAATTCGAGAGATATGACGATATGGAACAGTAGGGTATTAGTGACTTCTTACAAAATATATGTTGAGTAAAAACCTATTTGAACCTTGAGTATTGTGTGAGGCTCGAGGATAATTGAATTAAAGAAGTGAAGTCATAATATTTTAATACGTAGGATTTGAGAGATATAATGCTACGTATGGGAACTATCTTAGGGTAATGTGAGTACCTTGTTGATATTATATTTTAGGTATGATAATTCCTATTAATGATTATGTCTATGACATACCTATCTTAATTGCTATCGATGGGAGGTTTGCGCGTGAGGACAGTCATATCCTGATGAAACCATGGGATCTTTGATTTGTCGCTCGAGAACATAGGTTTATGAAAGACTTATCAATGAGATGATAAGTTCGCTGACTGTGGGAACGTAGGTATGTGCGTGACCCGTGGATACGAGAACTATGTTCGCCTCCAATTTGTATATTGTTGTTTGTGGTTCGAGGAATCCTTACAGAACCTTTTGTCCCCTATTCGGCGACTAGCAGTATTAGGACTTGATAGCAGAGTAATGCATTGCACTGCAACAGTGACTCGGGGTGCCGTATTATGTATATATATATATATATATATATATATATATATATATATATATAATGAATTAAATGAATAAATGGATATATTGTGGTTAAATCATCTACTGTGTGCTAATTGTAGATAATGGTGAATTGAGAAAAAGAATTGAAATAAGTTAATGAACATTTATGGAAAATCTTAATTTATATTAATGAGAAACGAATCATGTTAATGAGAAATGTATAGGAATGATTATATGACGTATGGTAATGGACATACGGGGTTATGACATGGGAATGGAATCATATTTTGGAATTGGTGAAGAGGAACCATTTACTAGGAGGTTAATAGGAAAAGTTAAGTGTGCACTCTAGTTGAGAGGTGAGAATAGAAAGTGAGAGTGGGATGCTAACATGTACATAAGAAAGGCTTTATTGCACTTGTTAAATATTTGCTATTTTCAAAATCATTTTACATCGGGCTCTGACCCGTTTCCTTGCATATTTTGTTTTCTATTGTACCTTCTATATCAGGTGTCCAGCAACAGGGACGCCAACCTTAACGAATTATGACGAGCTATGGAGCTATGGAGTATTTCTTAGACACTTATCTTCGTTTGATTCACATTATGTAGTGTCCTTTTATTCAGGGAATGTCTCCCGAAGGAACTGAATTATCTCTTTTCTATCTGAGTCAAATACTCTTGTATTCGTGTCATTTTAATACATTTGTTATTGTTGGGATTACTATATTGGATTATTATGTGGGAATGTTTATTCCAATTGCATTTAAATTCTTTTGTGTTATCTGTTCGGTTATTAGTGTTGTAGAATAATATGCGTTGTGTTATTCTTAAACTAAAAATGGATTTTGTTGAATTAAAAATTGGAAAGTTTTTAACACTAGCTTAATTGGGTATTGGGTGAGTTGTAAATGTTTTCGACAGTGATGCTAAGAATGAGCCAACTGTACATTTTGTTTTAATTTGGTATGGAACTGGCCACCCGGTATTTAATTAGGCGGGTGTTACAGGTGGTATCAGAGCATCAGGTTCTTGTGTCCTTTAGGGTCTTTAGTGCTTATTGTGTTTCCATCTTAGCGTTCTTTGATGTAGAGCCCTATGTTTAGGATTTTTGATTTCCTTTGTGAGTGATGATGCTAAGAATCAGCACCACCAGGTAAGGTGTTTCCAAGCTCAATATGTGAATAACAATGGCAGCACAGCTATATAAAGAGATAAGAGAAGGAGGTGAGGATATGAGGAATCAACACCGGAATATTAGTGGTTCAGCCAATCTGCCCTACGTCCACTGTGAGTGTGTGAGTAATATCACTGAACAAAGGCACTAGTGGCCATTGATACAATTCACTCAAGCTCTCTCTCTCTCTCTACTGTATATTTAGACAGAGTTTTAGCTAGGGTTTTAATAGCTGGATCCTTTTGCAAGGTAGGGGATGACCCCTATATATAGTGCATAGGGGGCGTAATGTACCCCCCATGCATGCAATGAGCATGTGTGTGGCATCCTCACCAATGTGGGAATGCCATCTGTAACTGTCACATGTAAGCAATGATGATGAAATATTCTCCCACATGTGGAGAATAATCTTGTTACAACTGATTTGTGCCCAGGTGTCCCTATCCAAATGTCAACAGATGCTCGACAGTCATGTTGGTGAATGACCTCGGCCTGGGAGAGACCGGGCTGCAAAGGCTTGATGTCCGTTCAATCTGAGAAGTGTCATAAGGAGTCTTAGCCTGATCACAGCCGAGACATTATGCTAGGTCGGCCCCGGCCGAGGTAGGGATAGTCCCATGGTGGTGAATACTAAGGCCTCTTGTGACCTCGTCCCAAGCCGAGGTTGAACTGGTTCCAAATTGAGGGTCGGCTCCCTGTCACCTCTGTCCACCCTTGGCCGAGGTTGCCATACCCATAGTGTTGTTGGTGCCTGTGATGCGCGCGACGGCCCCCTTGGCTGTGTAGATGGTAGTGTTGGCCAGATCCGAGGTATGTCTGGCCGAGGGATGATATCGTGGGCCCTTGCCCCTCATAGGGTCGATCAATGTCTCGGCCATCATCTTGGCCGAGGTAGGTATCTCTGGGCCGAGGTTATACTTGGGCATATCAGTGAGATTTCGTTCTCTTGCTATAACGTAGATATTAGTGAATATTATTTGCGTTCGGGCGTGTTCGTACAAGAAGTATGGTTGATGAGGGCCATTGGACGGATAGCGGATATCGTACTTAGGAGGTTATGAAGTATGTTCGAGTATGATGATCGTAGTCGAGGTCACCCCTTTTATGGAAAATTGAGGATAGTCATCAGTATAAGTTCGTGAATTGCGGGAATTGTGTGTGTTACCTAACGAAGGCAATATATTCAAAGTCTTGGACATATAGTGGAGTGTGGTTAACTAGAACTAAAAATTTAGGGTAAAATTTTTCTTGTCTCATCAGAGCAAAGTTATAATAGTGGGAGTTATATTGTGTGGACAAAAGGGTTGCTAAACTTAGCCTATTTCACTGTTATTTACGTAGACTCAGCAAGGGGTGTGGAACACCAATATTCTACATGTTATCACGTGGGTTGGATTTTTATCATGGGATTACTTACTTTGGCCATGTCCGAGCACGATGTGACTATCGGCATGGATTGACTTGTGGTATACGAGAGCGTATATACTACTAGTAGCCAGCATCTTGTCTGTAATAAGAAATTACATGAGTAGACTTTTTAATTGCGATCGATTAAACATGTGGAGAGGTTATAAACTATTCACTAAGGACCTGAGGAGTTTCGTTGAATGACTACTTTAGGTAGTACTGTATCTGGGGGGGTCCTTGTTTGGATTTCACTTGCGAGACACCCTATGCATGAAACTAATAACCGTTGGAAGTCAAAATAAGTTAGGTCGTTAGGATATGAGTATATAACCTTTGCGCTAGATCCGAATATTATGCTAAAGTGGTACGATAGGGTGTATGGGAGACCTGGATGGTTGGATTGTAGTATTTTTCATAATTATGATATTGTAAGTAGTTGTGACTTCAGGATTTATTTAATACATGAGGATCATTTTTACCAAAGTTGTCATGAGGATGGTATAGGGAATATTGGATAAAGATTTAATTCGATTATGTTGGAACTATATGGTGAGACTTAGTGTAACATCGATGGGGATTTTTGTTAATGTACTGTATGGGTGGTAGTACTTAGATTTCTTATGATGTGAGATTGATACTCAGAGTTGACCTTACGAGTATGATTTATCTTTATAAATTTCGGGACGAAATTCTGTTATAAGGGGGGAAGTATGTAATACTCCGTGATTTTAATGACTTTTAAAATGGGTTATATTTTAAATTAATAGATTAATTGGATTTTATTTTTAATTAATTCATTTGGGTTTTATTCGAATTGTGGATATTAAAATGGATGATTCTGAATATTACATAAAGATATTTAGGTAATATATGAATATGATGCTATTGATATGGCTGTGTGATATTAATTCAGTAATTTGGATTTTTAGTCGGACGCGGTATGGGACGTGTCAGGACTAATTTGTTAAATTAAAAAGAGAATTTACGTTCTATCGACCTTATAGTCATTTTGACTGCGTCATTGCGTCCGGAAGGTTTGAAATGGTCAGAAAAGTCTATTTGGATGTTGGATTTGGGTCTCGGGTCATTTGTAAATGAAAAGACAACCCAAAAGGGCATTTTGGTCATTTTTATAGAGGGATGAATAGTGATTTTGGATTTTGTCCTATTATAAGTATTTGGAGATTAAGTGTAGGTGGGTTATTCATCTCTTCTACAAAAAATAGAGAAGTCATCTTCCTAGGGAGAGTGAAAGGTTGCTTGGGAAGAGAAAAGCTTTCTTGGAAGGAGGAGAACCAAAGAACCTAAGGTCACCACTACCAACCACCACCGGAGGTTGATCGGAGAAGGGAGAACCACCTGTGATATACTACACCAAAGGATCAGACCTTCATTAGAGGTAAGTGTTTGATAATGGAAATCTAAGTTTGTATATTGTCCATGTTAGAATAGTTATAAAAAGGGATGATTTTTCATGTTTGGAAGATAAAGATGGAGTTGTAATGGATTTTTGGAAATATGAACATATATAGGAATTAATCTCATGCTGTAGGTAGTTAGTAATCCACGAAATAATCATAAATCTATTGAAGAAATTCTGAAAACCATTGATGTGTTCTTGAAGGTATTATGTTGAAAATTTTCTTGAAAAAAAGGATATAAACATGCTTTTAATTCAATCTCTTTAAGATTCTAGGATGTTTAGAGCATTAGAAATCATTTATATATGTCGATATATCATGTAGTAAGGATTATAAGTAATTTGGGTTGATAATATGAAGGTTTGATTGATAAAAAATGGTTAAACCTGTAGTAGAAGAAATGCAAAAAAACCGGGCTAATACCTGGGCGATCGATCGATCGACCCCCTGCCTTCGATCGATCGACCTCCCAAGAATTCCTAAAGTTGATTCTTTTTAATGTTGATTCTTATCCCAAATCTTTTGTATATCTTTATTGATTATTAATTGAATATTATGGGACTTAGAAAAGATCAGTAAGCCCTAGATAAGATTCGAATTAAATTGATTGTTATTTAATTGATTAGAATGACGATAATTATATTGAAAGGAATTTCGGTTGCTAGATTCACTTGTTATATTCTAATTGATTTGTGTGAGGATTAAAGATAGGACCATTAGGGGTGATTAAATATAACACCTGTGTATCCTTATGTTTACAAGAGGGTTTAATCCTAAGTGAAAGAAGATGTGTTTATAAGAGATTTGAAACTATCGGTTTTAACCTTAATTAAAGGGAGTGTTTAATTCGTAGTAATTCGGGAGATATGATGATATGGACCAGTAGGGTATTAGTGACTTCTTACAAAATATATGTTGAGGAAAAAACTATTTGAACCTTTAGTATTGTGTGAGGCTCGGGGATAATTGAATTAAAGAAGTAAAGTTTTAATATTTTAATACGTAGGATTTGAGAGATATAATGCTACGTATGGGAACTATCTTAGGGTAATGTGAGTACCTTGTTGATATTATATTATAGGTATGATAACGCCTATTTGATTGATTAATGATTATGTGTATGACATACCTAGTTTACTTGCTATCGACGGGAGGTTTACGCGTGAGGACAGTTATATCCTGATGAATCCATGGGATCTTTGATTGGTCGCTCGAGAACATAGGCCTATGAAAGATTTATCGGTTAGTTGATAAGTTCGCTGACTGTGGGAACGTAGGTATGCGCGTGACCCTTGGATACGAGAACTATGTTCGCCTCCACTTTGTGTGTTGTTGTTTGTGGCTCGAGGAATCCTAACCGAACCTTTTGTCCCCTATTCGGCGACCAACAATATTGGGACTTGATAGCAGAGTAATGCATTGCACCGCAGCTGTGACTCGTGGTGCTGTATTATATATGTATATATATGTATGTATATATATATAATGAATTAAAATGAATAAATGGATATATTGTGGTTAAATCATCTACTATATGCTAATTGTAGATAACGGTGAATTGACAAAAAGAATTGAAATAAGTTAATGAACATTTATGGAAAAGCTTAATTCATATTAATGAGAAACGAATCACGTTTATGAGAAACGTATAGGAATGATTATATGACGTATGGTATGGGACATACGGGGTTATGATATTGGAATGGAATCATATTATGGAATTGGTGAATAGGAACCATTAACTAGGAGGTTAATAGGAAACGTTAAGTGTGAACTCTAGTTGAGAGGTGAGAATAGAAAGTGAGAGTGCGATGCTAACATGTACATAATAAATGCTTTATTGCACTTATTATGTACTTGCTATTTTCAAAATCATTTTACATCGGGCTCTGACCCGTTTCTTTGCATATTTTCTTTTCTATTGTACCTTCTATATCAGGTGGCAAGCAATAAGAACGCCAACCTTAGCGGATTATGATGAGCTATGGATCTATGGAGTATTTCTTAGACACCTATCTTCGTTTGATTCACATTATGTAGTGTCCTTTTATTCAGGGCATGTCTCCCAAAGGAACTCAATTATCTCTTTTCTATTTGAGTCAAATACTCTTGTATTCGTGTCATTTTAATACACTTGTTATTGTTGGGATTACTATATTGGATTATTATGTGGGAATGTTTATTACAATTGCATTTAAATTCTTTTGTGTTATCTGTTCGGTTATTAGTGTTGTAGAATAATATGCGTTGTGTTATTCTTAAACTAAAAATGGATTTTGTTGAATTGAAATTTGGAAAGTTTTTAACACCAGCTTAATTGGGTATTGGGTGAGTTGTAAATGTTTTCGACAGTGATGCTAAGAATGAGCCAACTATATATTCTGTTTTAATTTGGTATGGGGCTGGCCACCCGGTATTTAATTAGGCGGGGTGTTACAGGTGGTATCAGAGCATCAGGTTCTAGTGTCCTTTAGGATCTGTACGACCTGTTGTGTTTCCATCTTAGCGTTCTTTGATGTAGAGCCCTATGTTTAGGATTGTTGATTTCCTTGGGGAGATTTTGTTCTCTTGCTATAACGTAGATATTAGTGAATATTATTTGCGTTCGGGCGTGGTCGTACAAGAAGTATGGTTGATGAGGGCCATTGGACGGATAGTGGATATCGTACTTAGGAGGTTATGATGTATATTCGAGTATGATGATTGTAGTCGAGGTCACCCCTTTTATGGAAAATTGAGGAGATTCATCAGTATAAGTTCTTGAAATGAGGGAATTGTGTGTGTTACCTAACGAAGGCAATATATTCAAAGGCTTGGACATATAGTGGAGTGTGGTTAACTAGAATTGAAAATTTGGGGTAAAATTTTTCTAGTCACATCGGAGCAAAGTTATAATAGTGGGTGTTAACAACCACCGCCCACGAATGAGGGTATGCTTTCTGTCTAAGGAATTATGAGGCTTATACTGATTTTTGTAGCGCTTAATATTGTGTGGGAAAAGGGGTTGCTAAACTTAGCTTATTGCAGTGTTATTTACGTAAACTCACCGAGGGGTGTGGGACACCTATATTCTACATGTTATCACGTGGGTTTGATTTTTATCATGGGATTAATTACTTTGGGCAAGTCCGAGCATGATGTGACTGTCGGCATGGATTGACTTGTGGTATACGAGAGCGTATATACTACTACTAGCCAGCATCTTGTCTGTAATAAGAAAGTAGATAAGTAGACTTTTTAATTGCGTTCGATAAAACCTGTGGAGAGGTTATAAACTATTGACTAAGGACCTGAGGAGTTTCGTTGATTGACTACTTTAGGTAGTAGTGTATCGTGGGGGTCCTTGTTTGGATTTCACTTGCGAGACACAACACACATGAAACTAATAACCGTTGGAAGTCAAAATAAGTTAGTTCGTTAGGATATGAGTTTATAACCTTTGCGCTAGATCCGAATATTATGTTAAAGTAGTACGATAGGGTGTATGGGCGTCCTGGATGGTTGGATTGTAGTATTTTTCATAATTATGATACTGTAAGTAGTTGTGACTTCAGGATTTATTTGTTTAATACGTGAGGATCATTTTTCCCAAAGTTGTCACGAGGATGGTATAGGGAAGATTGGATAAAGATTTAATTCGATTATGTTGGAACTATATGGTGAGACTTAGTGTAACATCGACGGGGATTTTCATTAATGTACTGTATGGGTGGTACTACTTAGATTTCTTGCAATGTGAGATTGATACTCAGAGTTGACCTTACCAGTATGATTTATCTTTCTAAATTTTGGGATGAAATTCTGTTATAAGGGGGGAAGTATGTAATACCCCGTGATTTCAATGACTTTTAAAATGGGTTATACTTTAAATTAATGGATTAATTCGATTTTATTATTAATTAATTCATTTGGGTTTTATTCGAATTTTGGATATTAAAATGGATTATTCTGAATATTAATTAAAGATATTTAGGTAATATATGAATGTGATGCTATTGATATGGCTGTGTGATATTAATTCAGTAATTTGGATTTTTAGCCGAACGTGGTATGGGACGTGTCGGGACTAATTTGTTAAATTAAAAAGAGAGTTTAATTTCTATCGATCTTATAGTCATTTTGACTGCGTCGTTGCGTCCGAAAGGTTTGAAATAGTCAGAAAAGTCTATTTGAATGTTGGATTTGGGTCTCGGGTAATTTGGAAATGAAAAGACAATCCAAAAGGGAATTGTGGTCATTTTTATAGGGGTGAATAGTGATTTTGGATTTTGTCCGATTATAAGTATTTGGAGATTAAGTGTACGTGGGTTATTCATCTCTTCTACCCAAAATAGAGAAGTCATCTTCCTAGAGAGAGTGAAAGGTTGCTTGGGAAGAGAAAAGCTTTCTTGGAAGGAGGAGAACCAAAGAACCAAAGGTCACCACCACCGGAGGTTGATCGGAGAAGGAAGAACCACCTGTGATATACTACACCAAAGGATCAGACCTTCATTAGAGGTAAGTGTTTGATAATGGCAATCTAAGTTTGTATATTGTCCATGTTAGAATAGTTATAAAAAGAGATGATTTTTCATGTTTGGAAGATAAAGATGGAGTTGTAATGGATTTCTGGAAATATGAACATATATAGGAATCAACCTCATGCTGTAGGTAGTTAGTAATCCATGAAATAATCATAAATCAATTGAAAAAAATCTGAAAACCATTGATGTGTTCTTGATGGTATTATGTTGAAAATTTTCTGGAAAAAGAGGATATAAACGCGCTTTTAATTCAATGTCTTGATGATTCTAGGATGTTTAGAGCATTAGAAATCATTTATATATGTTGATATATCATGTAGTAAGGATTATAAGTCATTTGGGTTGATAATATGAAGGTTTGATTGATAAAAAATGGTTAAACCCATAGTAGATGAAATTCAGAAAAACTGGGCTGATACCTGGGCGATCAATCGACCCCCTACCTTCGATCGATCGAACTCCCCAGAATTCCTAAAGTTGTATCTTTTTAACTTTTATTCTTATCCCAAACCTTTTGTAAATCTTTAGTGATTATTAATTGAATATTATAGGACTTAGAAAAGATCAGTAAGCCCTAGATAAGATTCAAATTAATTTGATTAGGATTTAATTGATTAGAATGACGATAATTATATTGAAACGAATTTCGGTTGCTAGATTCACTTGTTAGATTTTAATTGGTATGTACAAGGATTAAATATAGGACCAGTAGGGGCGATTAAATATAACACCTGGGTATCCTTAAGTTTACAAGAGGGTTTAATCCTAAGTGAAAGAAGATGTGTTTATAAGAGATTTGAAACTATCGGTTTTAACCTTAATTAAAGGGAGTGTTTAATTTGTAGTAATTCGGGAGATATGATGATATGGACCAGTAGGGTATTAGTGAATTCTTACAAAATATATGTTGAGGAAAAACCTATTTGAACCTTGAGTATTGTGTGAGGCTCGGGGATAATTGAATTAAAGAAGTAAAGTCATAATATTTTAATACGTATGATTTGAGAGATATAATGCTGCGTATGGGAACTATCTTTGGTTAATGTGAATAACTTGTTGATATTATATTATAGGTATGATAATGCCTATTTGATTGATTAATGATTATGTGCCTAGCTTACTTACTATCGACGAGAGGTTTGCGCGTGAGGACAGTCATATCCTGATGAATCCATAGGATCTTTGATTTGTCACTCGAGAATATAGGTCTAAGAAAGACTTATCGGTGAGTTGATAAGTTCGCTGACTGTGGGAAGGTAGGTATGTACGTGACCCATGGATACGAGAACTATGTTCGCCTCCAATTTGTATGTTGTTGTTTGTGGTTCGAAGAATCCTTACCGAACCTTTTGTCCCCTATTCGGCGACCAGCGATATTGGGACTTGATAGCAGAGTAATGCATTGCACCGCAGCTATGACTCGGGGTTCCTATATATATATATATATATATATATATATATATATATATATATATAATGAATTAAATGAATAAATGGATATATTGTGGTTAAATCATCGACTGTGTGATAATTGTAGATAATGGTGAATTGAGAAAAAGAATTGAAATAAGTTAATGAACAAATACCGAAAATCTTAATTCATATTAATGAGAAACGAATCATGTTAATGAGAAACGTATAGGAATGATTATATGACGTATGGTATGGGACATACGGGGGTATGATATGGGAATGGAATCATATTATGGAATTGGTGAAGAGGAACCATTAACTAGGAGGTTAATATGAAACGTTAAGTGTGCACTCTAGTTGAGAGGTGAGAATAGAAAGTGAGAGTGGGATGCTAACATGTACATAATAAATGCTTTATTGCACTTGTTAAATACTTGTTGTTTTCAAAATCATTTTACATCGGGCTCTGACCCGTTTCCTTGCATATTTTCTTTTCTATTATACCTTCTATATGAGGTGCCCAGCAACAGGAATGCCAACCTTAGTGGATTATGATGAACAATGGAGCTATGGAGTAGTGCTTAGACACCTATCTTAGTTTGATTCAAATTATGTAGTGTCCTTTTATTCAGGGCATGTCTCCTAAAGGAACTCAATTATCCATTTTCTATCTGAGTCAAATACTCTTGTGTTCGTGTCATTTTAATACATTTGTTATTGTTGGGATTACTATATTGGATTGTTATGTGGGAATATTTATTCCAATTGCATTTAAATTCTTTTGTGCTATCTGTTCGGTTATTAGTGTTGTAGAATAATATGCGTTGTGTTATTCTTAAATTAAAAATGGATTTTGTTAAATTAAAATTTGGATAGTTTTTAACACCAGCTTAATTGGGTATTGGGTGAGTTATAAATGTTTTCAACAGTGATGCTAAGAATGAGCCGACTGTATATTTTGTTTTAATTTTGTATAAGACTGGCTACCCGGTATTTAATTAGGTGGGGTGTTACAGGTTGTATCAGAGCATCAGGTTCTAGTGTCCTTTAGGGTCTGTACGGCTTATTATGTTTCCAGCTTAGCGTTCTTTGATGTAGAGCCCTATGTTTAGGATTGTTGATTTCTTTGGTGAGATTTTACTCCTTTGCTATAACGTAGATATTAGTGAATACTATTTGCATTTGGGCGTGTTCGTACAAGAAGTATGGTTGATGAGGGCCATTGGATGGATAGCGGATATCGTACTTAGGAGGTTATGAAGTATGTTCGAGTATGATGATCGTAGTCAAGGTCACCCCTTTTATGGAAAATTGAGGAGAGTCATCAGTATAAGTTCTTGAAATGCGTGAATTGTGTGTGTTACCGAACGAAGGCAATATTTTCAAAGGCTTGGACATATAGTGGAGTGTGGTTAACTAGAACATAAAATTTGGGGTAAAATTTTTCTTGTCTCATCGGAGCAAAGTTATAATAGTGGGAGTTAACAACCATCGCCCACGAATGAGGGTATGTTTTCTATCTAAGGAATTATGAGGTGTATACTTATTTTTGTAGCGATTAATATTGTGTGGGAAAAAGGGTTTCTAAACTTAGCCTATTGCACTGTTATTTACGTAGACTCACCGAGGGGTGTGGGATACCTATATTCTACATGTTATCACGTGGGTTTGATTTTTATCATGGGATTACTTACTTTGGGCATGTCCGAGTATGCTGTGACTATCGACATGGATTGACTTGTGGTATACGAGAGCGTATATACTACTAGTAGCCATCATCTTGTATGTAATAAGAAAGTAGATGATTAGAATTTTTAATTACGATTGATAAAACCTGTGGAGAGGTTATAAACTATTGACTAAGGACCTGAGGAGTTTCGTTGACTGACTACTTTAGGTAGTAGTGTATCGGGGGGGTCCTTGTTTGGATTTCACTTGCGAGACACCCCACGCATGAAACTAATAACCGTTGGAAGTCAAAATAAGTTAAGTCATTAGGATATGAGTTTATAACCTTTACGCTAGATCAGAATATTATGCTAAAGTGGTACGATAAGGTGTATGGGCGCCCTGGATGGTTGGATTGTAGTATTTCTCATAATTATGATATTGTAAGTAGTTGTGACTTCAGGATTTATTTGTTTAATACGCGAGGATCATTTTTCCCAAAGTTTTCACGAGGATGGTATAGGGAAGATTGGATAAAGATTTAATTCGATTCTGTTGGAACTATATGGTGAGACTTAGTGTAACATCGATGGGGATTTTCGTTAATGTACTGTATGGGTGGTACTACTTAGATTTATTGCGATGTGAGATTGATACTCAGAGTTGACCTTACTAGTATGATTTATCTTTCCAAATTTTGGGGCAAAATTCTGTTATAAGGGGGGAAGTATGTAATACCCCGTGATTTTATTGACTTTTAAAATGGGTTATATTTTAAATTAATGGATTAATTTGATTTTGTTATTTATTAATTCATTTGGGTTTTATCCGAATTGTGGATATTAAAATGGATGATTCTGAATATTACTTAAAGATATTTAGGTAATATATGAATGTGATTATTTTGATATGGCTGTGTGATATTAATTCAGTAATTTGGATTTTTAGTCGGATGCGGTATGGGACGCGTCGGGACTAATTAGTTAAATTAAAAAGAAAGTTTATTTTCTATCAACCTTATAGTCATTTTGACTGCGTCGTTGCGTCCGGAAGGTTTGAAATAATCAGAAAAGTCTATTTGGATGTTGGATTTGGGTCTCGGGTCATTTGAAAATGAAAAGACAACCCAAAAGGGCATTTTGTTCATTTTTATAGGGGGTGAATAGTGATTTCGGATTTTGTCCTATTATAAGTATTTGGAGATTAAGTGGGTTATTCATATCTTCTACACAAAATAGAGAAGTCATCTTCCTTGAGAGAGTGAAAGGTTGCTTGGGAAGAGAAAAGCTTTCTTGGAAGGAGGAGAACCAAAGAACCAAAGGTCACCACCACCAACCACCACCGGAGGTTGATCGGAGAAGGGAGAACCACCTGTGATATACTACACGAAAGGATTAGATCTTCATTAGAGGCAAGTGTTTGATAATGTCAATCTAAGTTTTTATATTGTCCATGTTAGAATAGTTATAAAAAGAGATGATTTTTCATGTTTGGAAGATAAATATGGAGTTGTAATGGATTTCTGGAAATATGAACATATATAGGAATCAACCTCATGCTGTAGGTAGTTAGTAATCCACGAAATAATCATAAATCTGTTGAAGAAATTCTAAAATCCATTGATGTGTTCTTGAAGGTATTATGTTGAAAATGTTCTGGAAAAAGGGGATAAAAACATGCTTTTAATTCAATCTCTTGATGATTCTCGGATGTTTAGAGCATTAGAAATCATTTATATATGTTGATATATCATGTAGTAAGGATTATAAGTCATTTGGGTTGATAATATGAAGGTTTGATTGATAAAAAATGGTTAAACCCATAGTAGATGAAATTCAGAAAAACTGGGTTGATACCTGGGCGATCGATCGATCGACCCCCTGCCTTCGATCGATCGACCTCCCCAGAATTCCTAAAGTTGTTTATTTTTAATGTTGATTCTTACACCAAACCTTTTCTAGATCTTTAATGATTATTAATTGAATATTATGGGACTTAGAAAAGATCAGTATGCCCTAGATAAGATTCAAATTAATTTGATTGGGATTTAATAGATTAGAATGAGGATAATTATATTGAAAGGAATTTCTGTTGCTAAATTCACTTGTTAGATTATAATTGGTATGTATGAGGATTAAAGATACGACCAGTAGGGGTGATTAAATATAACACCTGGGTATCCTTAAGATTACAAGAGGGTTTAATCCTAAGTGCAAGAAGATGTGTTTATAAGAGATTTGAAACTATCGATTTTAACCTTAATTAAAGGGAGAGTTTAATTCGGAGTAATTCGGGAGATATGACGAGATGGACCAGTAGGTTATTAGTAACTTCTTACAAAATATATGTTGAGGAAAAACCTATTTGAACCTTGAGTATTGTGTGAGGCTTGGGGATAATTGAATTAAAGAATTAAAGTCATAATATTTTAATATGTATGATTTGAGAGATATAATGCTACGTATGGGAACTATCTTAGGGTACTGTGAGTACCTTGTTGATATTATATTATAGGTATGATAATCCCTATTTGATTTATTAACAATTATGTTTATGACATACCTAGCTTACTTGCTATCGACGGGAGGTTTGCGCGTTAGGACAGTCATATCCTGATGAATCCATAGTATCTTTGATTTGTCACTCGAGAATATAGGTCTATGAAAGACTTATCGGTGAGTTGATAAGTTCGCTGACTGTGGGAACGTAGATATGTGCGTGACCCATGGATACAAGAACTATGCTTGCCTCCAATTTGTATGTTGTTGTTTGTGGTTCGTGGAATCCTTACCGAACCTTTTGTCCCCTATTCGGCGACCAACGATATTGGGACTTGATAGCAGAGTAACGCATTGCACTGTAGCTGTTAGTCTGGGTGTCGTATTATATATGTATATATATATAATGAATTGAATGAATAAATGAATATATTGTGTTTAAATCATCTACTATGTGATAATTGTAGATAACGGTGAATTAAGAAAAAGAATTGAAATAAGTTAATGAACATTTATGGAAAAGATTAATTCATATTAATGAGAAACGAATCATGTTAATGAGAAACGTATAGGAATGATTATATTACGTATGGTATAGGACATACGGGGTTATGATATGAGAATGGAATCATATTATGGAATTGGTGAAGAGGAACCATTAACTAGGAGGTTAATAGGAAACGTTAAGTGTGCACTCTAGTTGAGATGTGAGAATAGCAAGTGAGAGTGGGATGCTAACATGTACATAATAAATGGTTTATTGCACTTGTTAAATACTTGTTATTTTCAAAATCATTTTACAACGGGCTCTCACTCATTTCCTTGCATATTTTCTTTTCTATTATACCTTCTATATCAGGTGTCCAGCAATGGGGATGCCAACCTTAGAGGATTATGATGAGCCATGGAGATATGGAGTATTTTTTAGACACATATCTTCATTTGATTCACATTATGTAGTGTCCTTTTATTCAGGGCATGTCTCCCAAAGGAGCTCAATTATCTCTTTTCTACCTGAGTCAAATACTCTTGTATTCGTTTCATTTTAATACATTTGTTATTGTTGGGATTACTGTATTGGATTATTATGTGGGAATGTTTATTCTAATTGCATTTAAATTCTTTTGTGTTATCTGTTCGGTTATTAGTGTTGTAGAATAATATGCGTTGTGTTATTCTTAAACTAAAAATGGATTTTGTTGAATTAAAATTTGGAAATGTTTTCGACAGTGATGCTAAGAATGAGCCAACTATATATTTTATTTTAATTTGGTATGGGACTGGACACCCGATATTTAATTAGGTGGGGTGTTACACTAGGTACCAAATGTACCCAAGCTCATGCGCCAGTAGCTGGCGCATCTGCGCATCCGCCCCAGTCAGCCCCGTGTATTGGACAAACATCCCCCAGGGGCATAAAGTCACCTTTAATTCCCAATAAAGATCAATATTTGTAAAAACAAAGATATCAAAAAGGATTTAAAAGAAAACAGGAATAACCTAGTCGCTCGTCAGGGTGTTCAAGGCCTGACACACTGCTGACAGAGAATAATACATCTTTGACCATCATTTGGACTTCCACAAATGGTACATCTGAAAAATTCCTCCACATCCTCGTTATACAAGTCTATCAAATGGACATTGAGACCGATCACATCATAAAACCACGTCTGCAGAAAGGCATAAATCAATAGAAGAAGAAAACTAAAGGAAATATATAGGAAAATACAGAAAGAGAAATCCAAGAATTACCACCAAAAGGTACGTGGCCCCCGTAAAGGTCTACCGACAACACCGGTTGAAAGCGCCTAGAGAAGAATAAAGGGCCGACAAGGTCAGGCTCCACCAATAATAAAGAGGGATATTAAAAATACCCTACAAATGGTAAATAATCATAGATGGACGACGTCACCACTCGACACCACCAAGAAACCCCCCCCAAAAATGATGAATGAATAAGCATGCCACATGTCGTACCTACAACCCGTCTGTCTTATTTACCCTACGACTCAACAAAATCTCCTAAATTGAAGAAATGCGGATAAAATCTCTAGAGACTATCCCCCCACATTTCCTAGAGCAGCCTTAATCTCCTCAGGTGTCACCCTCAAAGATCGATCCACCTCAATCTGAATACCCTTGCAGTCAATCCCTTGGAGCTGTTGGATGTCTATGGGAGTCTCCATCATCTCCCTGAATCTTAAACGAATGGTGTGGGTAGTTCCCCCCCACCTATCCCCCAACATGCAAAGGATAGTCGTAGAGCATGGTGTCTCATCCAAAGTAGATGCCAGGCAGCTGAAACCCGCAAAGGAAACTACCTAGTGCACCATTGCCAGAATATGCTCCCACACATCCTTAAACCCTGTCATCCCCTGGGAATAAAAGCTTGGAGAAGCTATGTTAGTTTGACAAAACAAAGAAACCTTTTGTTAACTCAAGGAAAAAAAACAATAAAAAGGAAAAGAATGCTAAAGGTCATTAATACTTACATAACCACTAGGATTCCTCACCCTAGATGATCGGTGATGTAAGGCCTCCCGCAGTAGAAATCGATCCTCGATAACTGGTTCGAATAACGCGAAGGCATTTTCTCTTCCCAATGCGAGGGGCACCCTAGCTCACCACTCTAAGTTTGCCTAATCCTCAACACCCAACAATGCTATGTGGGTCGCGCTACTAGAATGCCATCTTTAAGACTCGAAGAAGGAAAAATCTTAAAAACGAATCTTAGCAAGAAAAGACAAAAGATCTGAATTCTAGGAGCTACGAAAAATGAGGAGAACTCTCCCCTTTTTATATGAGACCAAGGCATTCCCCTTACACCCACCAATCAGCATCAGCCTCTTCCCCTTACCAAGGAAATACAGAAGACCATGCCATTGTCGAACGACAACCCCTACAACATGCAGGTCGGCAACCCCATAAAATTTTGTACAAAAAATCCCAAAAATGCCAAAACATTCTCCAAAAAATTCATAAAATTGTCAAATAAATATTAGAACATTTCTTCACCAAGAAAACCATTTTTCAACCTCTCAAAATCCCCATCCAAATTAAAAATGCATTATTATCCTCAATTTAAACCCTAAAATGGTGCTCCCGCGTCCCAGAGTCCATTATAATTCCCTAGCAGAATCCTAAAACCTTAAGTCATCAAATATTTCCCGAGTGGAACTTCCAACTCCAACTTCCCCATTGGAGGTATAAGCCGTAGTCGGTTATCTCTCCCCTGTGGAGTCTTAAAGAATCAAATTTCCTAGCGGAACCACAAGTTCATCAAAACTTTGAACGATGAGACTCCCCAGAGAGCAAACCCCCACATTATAACTATATGTCCTCAAAATTATTCTCGACCTTTAGAATTAGTCGCCCCAACTTTTTGTCCTTAGAATTGGCCTTGACCCTCAAAATTGGTCGCCACAACTTTAGGTCCTTAGAATTTGTCGCCACAACTTTAGGTCAACAGAATTGATCGAGACCCACAAAATTGAGTGCCCCTACTTTAGGTCCTCATAATTGACGTCGACCCGTAGAATTAGTCACCATAACTTTAGGTCCTCATAATTGACCTCGACCCACAAAATTAGTCGCCCATAATTTAGGTCCTCAGAATTGACCTTGACCCGTTTAATTGGTCGCCACAACCCTTAGGTCCTCAGAATTAAACTCGACCCGCTGAATTGGTCACCCCTACTTTAGGTCCTCAAAATTGACCCAGAAAAACAGAATTGGTCGCCCCTACTTTAAGACCTCATAATTGACCTCGACCCGTAGAATTGGTGGCAATAACTTTAGGTCCTCATAATTTACCTCAGCATGTAGAATCAATCGTCATCACTTTATAATTAACCTCAACTCACAGAATCGATCATCCTCAGCATCATCTTAGGTCTTTAGAATTGACCTCGACCTTCTAAAATGGCCATCCGCATCCCCTCGACCCATAAAATCAGTCCCCTCAACCTTAAATCCTCAAAATCGAACTTGACCCTCTGAAATAGTTATCCTTGTCTCTTTGGTCCCCATAATTAACCTTTTTCCCAAAACATCCATGTGGTGTCTATTCGAAGGATTTCACTTTTTCTAAAGCTCACTCATCGAGGGACTCTATAGACACCACATTATAGGACCCCATAAGTCTCTCCTTAGGTCCCTAGTACATCCCCATTCACCATAAACCCTAGGTTATACCCCAAGTACTGATATAGGGGCCAACGGGCGCTTTCTATCCCCATTTGACTCTAGTCAACTTTTTCGTCAGAGAAAAAGCTCAATAAATCTTTGAAGGGATCTGAATACCCTTTCCAACAAATAGACCCATTCATAAATCAGCCTTACAGTTCGGACGAATGGTCCATTTTACTATCGAAAATTAATCTAGAGGCCATAAGTCCATTTTACTATCGAAAATCAACGGATAACCCCAGACCCTGATTTGGCCCCAATCAACTTCATCCTTAGAGTGAAATATTAATGAATATCCAAAGGGCTCTAAATCCCATTTCTAATGGTCTGCCCTGTGCATCAATTGGCTTTACCGTTTGGACGAACTATCTATTTTCCCCTAAAAATTGATTCGCAGGATATCGGGTGCTCCCGAACTCCGTTTAACTCCCTCACCTCTTTATCTCGAATGATACTGGATTAATCTTCAAAGGGAACTGAAAACCCTTTTCCAATGGTCCAACCTGTGCTTTACGGATGAACGACCCATTTTACTCCGAAAGGACACCAGAGTTTTTGGTCCCGTTTGACCAAAGTCAACTCTCCAAACTAAGTGAAGATCTTTGAATAATGAAATTTCCTCACATAACATTTCCAACCGTTTGCCCCATGAAAAATTTAGACTTATGATTCGGATGAAAAATTCATTATCATCAGACGATCTTCTGTCCAAAGGATCGATGGGCACTTCCAAGCCCCATTTAACCCAAACTCAACTCAAGGAACTGGGAGCGTACCAAAGGATTCTTAAATTTCTTTGAATAACCTTTCCAATTTTATGTCCCATGCGTGATTTCTCGGCCTAGCGATAGTGTGTCAAGGGTTACCTGCTGATATAAAGGAGAAGGATAATACCGATCTGCATCTCCTTGACCCTATATATATAAGGAGATAATGATCTCACTTTGAAAGGCACCTCATAAACATCAGCTTCACTGATCTCAATGACATTCTTCTAAAGTCGGTGAAGTTTTTTTGTTTCAAACCTCTCTCCACCTTTCATTTCCATCACTTTCACACCCAATTTAAAAAAATCCCCCTATATTCTTCACCCACTTGCAAGGAAGCTCATCAACCATCAAGATCAATCTCCAAGTCTCCAAAGAAGGTCGAAACATTCTTCTTTTTCTTTAAATTTCTTTATTTTTGCATTAGTTATATAAGTTCTTGATTTAACTTTTACTTTAGATCAAACACATATTTATATTCAATCCTTTATTAGTAATATTGTACACAATATATTTTATATAAAAAACAAGAAAAAGAGGATTACACCAATAAATTTCAACAGGATTTTTCACTACATCTTCTCAAACCTAGAAACACCTTTTTCTTACTCATACATATAATAAAATCCCCATTTGAATTTATGGGATAAACCCCACCCTCGTTTCGCATGCAAACTACATGGACTTTGATGCCTTTATAGGCTACGTAGGCGTCTCGAGCCAAAACTCAAGATTCGAGTCCCATTTTCCTCTTTTTCCTATTTTGTCCATATATATATCATACTTGTGATTTATATTTGCATCTTATCTAATGCATATTATTGTTTCATCATAACGATCAATATCTTGATAAGCGCACACATCATATTTTTAATTACTATTTTGGGAACACTCCTATGGATGAGCTCACTCCGTCTTTCCCATTATGCGAGTCAAGTGAATCCGATCTCCACTTATATGTACATGTACACACACACTATGGAAAAATTAAGGAGAATAGTAACATAAGCTCATGAGAGACCAAAAGGACGAGATTGGTTCCTAACACCTTACCATTCCGTAACTTAGCCCCCGAACCTCTGAACTAATTGGTTTCTCAAGCATCAGTTTGTCTTTGATGCCATTCTCTTGAGGCGACAACAGGTTCTTTTGTCTATTTTGTGATCATCCCACATCGACAGTGGATTAAGAATTCCTAGGAAGGGCGTGAGACGTTCTCTCTCTCTCTACCGTGCACGCGAGTGCCCACCACAAGAGGAAAAATGGGTGATGGCCATAGTGTTATCCCATGAAACTTTTCTACTTGTCCTAAGGTCTCATATGATTGAGTGCCTAGATTTTAGCTACATACGTATGGTTATACTTATGACGCTTCATTTATTTCTATACCCTTTTGAAATCTAGTAAGTATGTGATTATCAACTTAAATTCCTCGACTTTCGTATTATACAAATTGTACCATGTTAGTATACCAAACAATGAATTCTACACATGCTTTGTTCTTCTATCTATATATTAATTATTATAAAATTGGTAATATTTTCTTATCATATTTGCTAATTCATTTTTCCTCAACACATCTTAGGAGAAAGGGGATAGTCCCCCTACCTTTTGTGATCCACATGGACCACATGTTTGCTTAATTAACTATATGGGCGGAGAATAATGAAGATGGAAGTAAGGAGTGGTAGTTTTCAATGATTTACTTTATTTTTCAGTTTAAAATGTAATTCATCCATGTGTTTGTAGTACAATAAGTGTGCGACGTTACTTACTGAATACAACTCTTTTTTTTTTGCCCTAACTTTAATTCATTGCTTTGTTACTTTCTTGTACATTCATACCAAAAATAGGGTGTGACAAGTTCGTATCATAGTGTGTCTTGAAAATAAAAATACGTTGGGTTAGAATCATATACATGGACATTTTCAAAGTATATTAGTCATTTTACATTTTAGTAACTTCTTTACCCATAAAAATAATAAATTTATTTTGTATCATAAATACACGGGATTCTTTCCAATTTAGTTTGGACGTCATCCCTAACAACGAATGGGAAACCACAGTCATAGATAAGTCTTTTACTCACCTTAGTACTATGATTAGAATAGTTGATTAAGACTGGATTAACCCTAGCAGTGACGTGAAATGCTTGGTCTTGACAAATCGTGTTTCAGAAAGGCACAAGTTTTAAGAAAAATATGTGATTATCTGGATGATCTGATAATTTTTCATGAAGCAATAAATCTTGTTTTAGCTGATGCACAATCACTTCCTCCACTTCATCCTGAGGCTACATTGAATGGTGAACTCATTGGGATTTCTTCTGTATCCAGTGAGTTTGCAGATGACTACCGTTCCGAACCTGATGACTTTTATATTGTTCCTTCCATCGACCATTTGGAGATAGATTACGTAGCTCCTAATAGAAAATCGAAATAAAAATGTCCATTCTAATGTAACATAATGAATAAAGTAATGTACATAGTGTACTTAACTACTATCTTAGGTGGTTGAATAACTCTAATTTATATGAAATAGACAATGCATATTGTAACATACTACTTAAAAGTCTCTTGTATAATATATAAGCTTGTTTATGTACTTTTTTAAATAATATTATACATTTGAAACTGCTATATTACATTTTATGACGGTTATAACTCGAACTCATTCTACCGAAACTCAAACTGAGCGAACCCACAGTAAAGGAATTATGCGATGCCTTCAAGAGATGACATCTCTATCTCGACATGTGACTCCTCAGATGAATGCTCTCAAGGGATTTTTACGACAACTACGCCTCCCATTTCAAGGAAATCCAAGCGCTAGTTATGTTGAAAAGTGGATGCATCAGATTACGAAAATATTCAATAGGGTAGGAATCCTCACCAAGCTTTGAGTAATCTTATTATCCTACATGTTTAAGGGTGAAGCCGATTTATGGTGGCAAGCTGCATCCCAAAGTTGGGTCGTACAATGTATAAAAATTGACATACTAAATATGTTTTTACATCTTCGATTACTTTTAATTATGATAAATCGGATCAATTTTAACCATTCTCACCTAATACCTAATATCATGAAAATCATTGTCACGATTTAATCAGTTCACCCTACGCCTCTGTGCATATTATTTATTGAAAGAAACATCAGTAGTAAGTATGGAATAGACTGATGTGTTGCCCTATGAAACTTTTCTACTCGGCCTAAATTTTTAGATGATCGAGAACCTGGATTTTGGCTACATACACATGAGTGTCGCTTTATTAGTGTGCCTAGCCGATTACTTTTCCCCAAGGGTTTTGGATTGATTAAATATTGTTATATTTATGACGATTCATTTTTTTCTACACCTATTTGAAATCTTGTTGGTATGCGAATATCAGCTTAAATTCCTCGACTTTCTAATTATTTAAATTTTACCATTTTACTATAGAAAACAGTGATTTCTATACACCTGTCAGAATTTATGAGTGTAATCCTCTTTTTTTTTTTAGTTTTTCTTTATAAAAAATAACTTATGTGCAATATAACCAACCAAGGATGAGATATTAATATGTATGATCTAAAGTAACAACTAGATTAAGAATTTATGTAACTAATGCAAAAGCAAATAAATTCAAAGAGAGAGAAGAGTGGTTGGACCTTCTTTGAAGACTTGAGGATTGATCTTGATTTATTGAGAGCTTCCCTACAAGTGAAAATGTTGAAGGATTTATACTAGAATTGAAAATGGTGGGTATGAAAGGTGGAAAGTATTTCCACATAAGGAAACTTTACTGATTACAAAAGAATGTTGTTGAGATCACTGAGGCTAATGGATTTGAGGTGATCCTTAGAACTGAGCTTATTCCCTCATTATATAGGGTAGGGAGACAGCCACTCGGCATACCCCTAGTGTAGATACCCCATTATAGTAACCCCTAAGTCCTTACCTAGGTCTCTAGCACATCTCCATTCAACACAAACCCCAGGTCATACTCCGAGTACCAATCTAGAGGCCATCGAGCGCTCTCGGGTCCCGTTTGACTAGGTCAACTTCAACATAAGAGCAAAATCATTATGAATATTCAAAGGTCTCTGAATACCCTTTCCAGTGGTCCACCCCGTGCGTGAATCGGCATAATGGTCCAAATGAACGGACCATTTTACTACCAAAAACCAATCTGCAGGCCATCGGGCGCTCCTGGGATCCGATTTGACCCTAATCAACTCCATCGTCAGAGCAAAAACTCAATGAATTATAAAATGGAATTGAAAAACCTTTCCAATGGTCCTCTCCATGCATGAAATGGCATAACTATTTGGACAAACGGTCCATCATATTCCAAAAACTGGTCCAAAGGCCACGGTCACTCCCAAAATCCATTCGACCAAAGTCAACTCTTCATCTCAATCGAGAATGAATGAATCTTTGAAGGGAACTTAATACACTTTATAACGGTCCATTATGTGCATGAATCAAACTTACGGTGTGGACGAATGACCCATTTTACTCTGACAGGTCATCGGGCGCTTCTAGGCCCCAGTTGACCTAAGTTAACTCTTCGAACCAAGGGAAGCTCTTTGGAACGTCGAATTACATCTCATAACCTTTCCAATGGTCTGCTCGTACATGATTCAAACTTATGGTTAAGAGGAATGTTCCATTGTAGTTCGATGATCTCCCATTCAAATGACCGACGAGCGCTTTCGAGCCATATTTGAACTAAAGTCAACTTCCAGACCAGGGAGCAGTCCAAAGGACTCTTGAAGCTCTCTGAATTACCTTTCTAACGATACACCCCGCACACAATTTGAATCAACAAAATTCATTATATGACCATTTTTCAAGGGAAATATGCACGAGACTTCTATTTGGCATGTTCATTTCCCTGCCTATCGAGAATGTGTCTAGGTTTTCCTACCAATAGGCAGGATAAGGACAATGCCGATCAGTAGGCCCCTTACCTTATAAAAGTAGAGCATGAGATCACTTCCAAGACATACCTCAAATCCATCAGCATCAGGGATCTCAACATCATTCTCCATCGATCAGTAAGATTCCTTGTATGGAAACCATTTCCACCTTTTATTCTCATCCTTTTCCAATCTAGTAGAAATTATCTAACATTCCTCACTTGCAAGGAAGCTCTCCATCAATCAAGATCAATCCTCCAAGTCTTCCAGGAAGGTCCAATATTCTTCCCTCTCTATGAGTTTCTTTATTTTTTGCATTAGTTACATGAATTCTTAATTTAGTTCTTACTTTAGATCATACACATTAATATTTCATCCTTTACTAGTATATTGCACATAAGTTATTTTCTATAAAAAAAACTCAAAAAACAAAGAAAAAGAGGGTTATACTCATGAATTCTTACGGGAGTATTCATCACACTTTTTTAATACTAAACACATCTTTTATACTCACACATATCATAAACTACCATTTGAATCTATGGGATAAACCCCACCCTCTAACTCATACGAACTACGTGGACTTTGACGCCTTTTTAGGTTACGTAGACGTCTCGGGGTAAAACCTTAGACTCGAGTCCTATTTGTCATTTCTCATATTTCTTTATTTTCATATTTTCATCTTTATTCTTATATATGATACTTCCCTTTTATATACCGCGTCTTATCTAAACATACCTTATCATTTTATCATAACGATCAATATCCCGATAAGCACATATATCCTATTTTCTAAATATTATTTTGCGAACATTACTTTGAATGACCTCACTCCATCTTTTCCATGACGCGAGTCAATAAATTTTGATCCCCATTTATATATACACGCACACACATTTCACGGAGAAATTTAGGAAAATAGTAACCCAATCCCATGAGAGACCGAAAGGGCGGGATGGGTGCCTAACACCTTCCCATTCCGTAACTTAACCGCCGATCCTCCAAACTATTGGTTTCGTAAGAATTAGTTAGTCTTTTATGGTGTCTCTTGAGGCAACACCATGTTATTTTTCCTGTTTTATGCAATATAGGTCGTCAACTCCATCTCTTTACATCACCCCACATCGACGACGATCGAAGCGCTAATCCTTTGAATAAAAGTGTCGGGGCATATGACCTTTGTTTATTTTCCTCCCCCCTCTCCATCCCTTCTTGTAATCTCCCCAAAGATGAAGTAGGATATTAAATCTCAGGATACCTACACTTATCCCTGCCAATCGATAAGTGAACCTAGACACAATATCGATCGACACGGAAATTGACTTGTTAATTGGCAGTCTCGTACAATTTTTTTCAAAAAAATGGTCATAAAATTCAATCTGTTGATCCAAATCATGCACGGTGCATACCATTAGAAAGTTAATTCAGTGACCTTCAAAAGTCCTTTAGGATGATACCAGGTCTGGGAGTTGACTTTGGGTCAAATGGGGCTTCGAAGCGCTCGTTTGTCCTTTGGATGGGAGATTATCGGATGATAATGGATCATTCCTTTGAACCTTAAGTCCTAATTATACACGAGGCATACCATTGGAAATTTTATGCAAGGTACTTTGACATTCCAAACAGCTTCACTCGGTTTAGAGAGTTGACTTTGGTCAAACGGGGTCTAAAAGCATCATGTGACCTATTAGATAAAGTGAATCATTCGCCTGTATCGTAAGTCTGATTCACGCACAGGATGGAACATTGGAAAGGGCGTTCTATTCCCTTTGAATATTCATCTAGTCTCGATCGAGCTAAAGAATTGACCTTGGTCAAATGGATCTCGGGAGCACCCGGTGGCCACCGAATCAATTTTTGGGGTAAAAATGGATCGTTCGTCTGAATGGTTTGCCATTTCATACATGAGGAAAACTTTTGGAAAAGTTTATTAGTGTCCCTTGAATATTCATTGAGATTAATCTCTGACGATGAATTTGATTGTGGTCAAATTGGGGCCTGGGAGCACCCGGTGGCCTCCAAATTGGTTTTTGGTGGTAAAATTGTATGTTCATCCGAACTGTTATGTCGATTCATGCACTAGGTGGACTTTTGGAAAGGGGATTAAGATCCCTTTGAGGATCCATTGAGATTTTTCTCTGATGTTGAAGTTTACCGGAGTCAAACGTGGCTCGAGAGTGCTGTATGACCTCTAAATCAATACTCAGAGTATGACCTAGGGTTTTTCATGAATGGGGAGATGATCAGGACCTAGTGAAGGTCTTCAGGGGGTTCTAGAATGTGGTGTCTACAGATATCCTCGACGGGTGAGCTTGGAACAAGTGAAATGCGTCGAATAAACACCACATGACATTTAGGAAGGAAGTCAAATCTGAGGACCTAAATGATAAGGATGACCATTTTAGAGGGTCGAGGTCGATTCTGAGGACCTAAGGTTGGAGCGGACAATTTTACGGACCTTAAGTTGGGTGACCAATTATGTGGACCTTAAGTAGAGACGACCAATTCTACGAGTCGAAGATAATTTTGAGTTATATTCCTGAGGAAATGTTTTAGGGATTCCATTAAGGAATTGTAAGGTTCAAGTTGGTGGTAGAATGTGGTATTAATCTAGCTGGGGATATGGGAGCTAAAAAAATGGTTTTTTTGGTGGAGAAATGTTCCTATTTTTATTTCATAATTTTAGGAATTTTCCAAGGAATTTTAAGAATTTTTCTGGCCTTTTCTGGAATTTTTGTACGAATTTTTAGGGGATGCTGACTGGCAGGGTGTATGGGGTGCCAAATGGCAGTGGCATGATATTTTGGACTACCTCAGGATGGTGAAGGGACAGGTCCGATCAGCATTCTCCTGATGCAGCGGTAAAAGTATGCTCGTGTGAGGACACATACATTGTTTGATTCATTACCTTGATGCAAAAAACCTAAACTCTAACTACACTTATTTTTATAAGTATGACGATAAGTTTGGGTATCAAAAATCCACAGCGAATGCTTATTTAGGATTCAATTGTTTTAATACTTAAAAATGGGAAAATAAAAGTTGATAAGGACTTAAAATGAAAAAAGGAAAAATAAGAAGTTAAATGCTAATTAAGACTAAACAAAGAATAAGAAATAGGATTAGGGTCACATCTCTGTCGTGGTGTACACAACACGTCATTAGGATTTTAGTTCGTAAACGTTTAATCGAACATGTTTAATTAATTATAAACACCATGCACGAAGAGACCTAACCCAAAAATGCGAGATTAAACTTTTAATCGAAAATGGTCACACGGGGATTAAATTCGAATTAATGCTTTAAACACTAACGTTGCGTGACAAAGAAAATTAAACGCATAATAAACAAATTTTAACACACGAGGTTTCGATTAAATGCAAATTTCTTCAAAATATAGCTTTTGTAGCACGACACCCATTAATGGCAGAGAGATGACGCATACCTTTTAACTAGCCACAAAACATAAATAAAACTAATAAAAACAACAAATAAACTAACTACAACTAGTTAACTAAGCATAAAAATTAACTACAAAGAATGAGATCAAGTAAATAAAGCATATATTTAATAAAGAAGACAATGAATAGTATAAACTTACATTAATGGGTATACACCCAAAGAGAAATGGAGGAGTGGGGAGCTCCACAAATAAAATACCAAAAGTCTTCTGACGACCAAAAATGAATCCCTCTAAATAAATGAGAACAAAAATCAATATAAACAAAACCCTAGGGGTAAACTAGTAAATAAAAAGTCCAAAATTTATAGGCTCGAATCGATTCGGATCCCAAGACGAATCGATTCGGAAATAGGGAGAAAATCATTTATGGTGCAAACCGAATCGATTCCGGTTTTGGGCGAATCAATTCACCTAAGTAGGTTTGCAATTCTTCATTCTGGAGCAACATACGGAAGATCTCGTAACTTCTTCGTTATAGATCAACATTAGGAGCGGTTGGAGGCTACGAGAAGCTAACTCAGAGGAATACAACTTTTAAGAGACATTAGGCCAAAAAACCAAATGATGAAATGACTAAAATGGCCTTGAATGTGCCCTTGATGACATAACTTTCCCGAAAAGGGACCAAAGTTCACACTAAGCACCGTAATACTTATAAAAGCTAAATTATACCTCATAAAGAATATAAACATATAAATTGGAGGTTGTCTATTTAATGAGCATAACTATAAGAATTAGGGAACCTGAGGGGGTTAAATACATAAATAAAGAGGGTGAAAACATGCAATAATCGTGACTAATCACACCCCCTAACTTACACATTTCTAGTCCCTATTAATGAAATGTAAAGATAAAAGAACTACAAGTAGACCACTAGAAAGAAAATATGGAAAAAAGGATAAAAGCCACTTTCGCAGGAGAACGCTTGGATTTAGTATCTTCAATAATCCATTAAACTCCTAGGTCACCCTAGTGGACGAGTGTGAAACCCACAAACATCAAAGTGTACGTAGAAAGTATGCCCAACGAATAATGCGACAATTCCAATGATAACGGAAAACATTTCAAACACCTTATTAGCATAGTGAATATTAACATTATAGAATGAACATTATAGAATGAACTTTATCGAATTGAAACCTAAAAAGTGGGAGGAAAAGTGAGAACATGCAAGGTATAATTTGGTAAAACTTTTATAAACTAGATAAACATTAAATCATGCATAAATTCAATCCTCTTCGGATATTATGCTCAATAAATGAAATCACTCTGAATGGGAACTAATACACGAAATATGTGGGCATAGAGAGTAAATGTAAATGGAAACTAGGATGCACACATGTCACTATTGAAGAACGCTATATATATAAATAAAAAATTGCAATCTCAATGAAAGATATCGTTCATTACATGAGGAAAAACGCATTTTCACGAATTATCGGAATTATTTAAACTTTTTAATTTCATTCACATTAAGATCACATAAGACTTGTATAGGGTTGTAATATAGGTTTGGGGTTAAGGTTATGAAAGGAAGGGTATATTTACAAATTCAAAAGTGCTCAGGGATTAAAACTCGGGATAATGGAAAATTTTGAAAAATTTCAAAATTAGAAAATGATTTCCATAAAAAGCATTGAATATAACAAGGAAGAGAGTAAACAAAGCTTATTGAACACTATTTACAACATATACAACTTTCTCTTTATATTTCTTTTCTTTTCTTTTTCCTCTTCTTTTTCTTTTGTTTTCTTTTGTTTTTGTTTTAATTTTTGCTTTTTCTTTTCTTTTTCACTACACTTTTTTCTTCACTTTTTCACTTTCACATTATTAATTGCAACCACATAGCACGAACATCATTCAACCCCAAGTATCATTCCAAACAAAGGTATGAAAGGTAATATGTAAGGTTTATAACTCCAATGTGAAGTTGGTTATGAGATTTTGGGTATTAAAACGAAAGGCCATATTAAGGGTTAAAGGGGTTGACTAGGGAAATATATAAGGTGAGGTCAAGGCCAATATGGCGATATAACAAAGATGGTCTATGATCATTTCCTAAAGTTTGTGCAATTCTCGAGTCAAAACAACTTTAAAAATCATGATCAAGTAACACGTTTCATAAATGAACTCAGTTAATGAAAGAATAGTCAGATTACCGACGAATTTAACATTTTCAAGGAGGAAAGAGTAGTGTATAACACTCACAAATGAAGGTATGTTTCCAATCTCATTTTGCAAGTATATAAAATGCAACAACCAAAGCAATAAAACGAGAAAAGTGCATGTGCTCATGGGTTCAAAGTTTAATTTGTGAAGTTATTCGTAATATCAATGATTTGAGGACTAAAGTCTAATAACTTCTAAAATTGAGAACATGCATCATTGAATTGTCTATTGGATCGGGCATTTATTAAAATTTATCATCGGAAGCAAAGGTAAAAAGCCCAATAAAAGAGAAAAAAGAAAGGCAATATTTTTGAAAATTTTCAATTTTTCAACAAAAGCATTCTTAGTAATTAACATGTGATCAAATTAATGGAACTAAATAATAAATGGGAAGACTATCCCACACCCCTTAACTTCAATGTTGCAATGTTCTCAATGAGAATCAAGAACCAAACATAAAGAGAGAAAAATAAGGATATTACACAAAATTGGAGCGATCCCCGGATAACACAAGTCCATTTAATCTAAAAAACATATTAGTACCAAGCATAGAAAAAAATAATAATAAAAAATTTAACTAATTACACTAGACTATAAGTAAAGAGAAAAAACTAACTATTTACAACCTACAATTTTAACTAACTATACACTAGAAGTTGATATTTTTCAGGGTCCACCCAAAATACAATTTAACTTTGAGGTATAATCGGTGTACCCTCCTTTGTAAGCATGCCTCCCGGAAAATATGAATTCCGTTTGAACAACAAAACACGTTTGTAAGGCGTAAAAATGAACCATCAATAATTTAAAATTTGAGAGGGATTATGGGGGATTTGGATGCTAAGGGGGACAAGACTAAATTAATCTCGAGAAAATTAAAATCTCATCCCTAAGGTTTTTCAATTGGAAGTGTAGGTGGGTCCAGTGTAGGTGAATAGCACATGGGATGAAGCATCTCAAAATAACATTCCCGTTCAAGAATCAGGTCAAAGTCCTCAAGACTTTCAATTGATTCTTGTGATAATTTTAATGGTTCTCTAATAGAGGGGAACAAAGTAAAGGAATGACCATCAACCTCAATACAATTGGAAGAATTAATAAGAGGTTGAAATTTGAAAGTGATTGGATCACTCTCAATGATTTCTTCGTCAAAAGGGGTAGAGGCGAAATGCAAGTTTCAACCTTAATCGAGTTTTATGAAGAAGAAATTATCTCATCAAGTTGAGCTTTTATTTGTAAAAACCAAGATTTAAAAGTCTTGAATTGGTCATTCGATTTCTTGAAAGATAACTCATGATCAAACCAAAAAGAAGACATAACATCTTCTTGTGAGGTTTGTTCATAGCTAATGGATTCCCCGAAATTCAAAGTTTCCTCCAAGGGAGATAAATGATTACTTGCAAATTCTTGACTTTCACATTCAAGATGCTAATACTCAAGAATTTGTAGGCATCAACACATAGTCTTAGAAGTTTAACATTGAGAACTATTAGCATAGCAATTAAAACTCTAAAAAGAGTTAGGGTGAGACATTTCAAAATAAGCAATTTAAGAAAAGCGTGACAAGCACCAAAATTTCAATTTTACGAAACAATTTAGCACAAGTAAAAATGAAAGGATAAAATAATTTAGCATAATTCGAGCTGAGACATGAAGTTGGTTTTTCTCAGCCGAATTGATTCGCTTTTTCGGCTAATCGATTCGAAAATCCTGCTGTTTTATGGGGTTTTTCCAACTTGGTTTCTAGCCTTTTTCCTTTAGGTTTAAGACTTATGAACCTTATCTTATGAAGTAATAAAGAGTATTAGGGGTCTATATTAGGGGGATTAATACCCTAGATTAGTATGGGGGTAATTGGGCTAATTTTGGGGGTTATTCAATAGAAGTTAGTGTTGTTGTCATCTAGGACGCGAGCTTAGGACTAAGGGAAGTATGATGGTATTGTCTAGGACTCTTGGAGACTAGTTTTGAGGAAAATTGCCCATGGTAGCCTATAGTATTGTTTTGAACTCTTGGAGACTAGTATGAGGATAATTTTACTTTGTAGCCTATGTTGTTTATAACATATGATTTCGTGAATAAGAAATGTACATTTTTAAATTGGCACATACTGGTTAGGGAGGGATAGTTTTGTGAGTTTAAAAAAGAAAAGTTTTAAATTGTCATAACTTGTGAATTATGGCACGCATATACATATCTCTCTAAATGCTATCATAAGGGAAGTTATGCGCATGAGGTGATGTACCCTGTCTAGTGAATGTATGGAGAATACAGTCCTCGGTCATAGGATTAGTGGTTACATTGTGATGTTGTTTTATTCGAAGTGAGGTAATTCTGGGTATGGTTATGACTCACTGTCGAAGTTATATGGACGCTTCCCACACGATGCGCTTTAGAATTCCCAGGTGGTCTTGGTTATAGGCCCTGGAAGATGATAGCTATTTAGGAGCGCATCTAGTGGGGTGACTCCCGAATGGATGGTCTTAGAATCGTTATATTGTGACTATAACTTTTCTCACGGAAGTGTTATCTTATAAATGTCTAAAGCAATTTATAAATAAACTTTGTGGCATGAGTTTTTCCAAATGGTAAATGGACTTATGAAGTAATATTTTATGAAATTGTAAGTTAAGCATGATTAATGGAATTTTTGCTATTTCTTTTAGTTAAACATGTAGTTTAATTTATAATGATTTAGTGTGATGCTAGGATGTGCACTTAGATGAGAGGTGAGGATGATTCTTATTGAATAGTGAATCCGACCTGTTCATAATGTTTAGTGTTCATAACTGTTATGCATTTTATTCACACGTATCTCATATCTAACTGGGCCCTAACCCGTTTATATTTCTCTTTCTTATGTGGTTCTCTTTCATGCTCAGGTGCTCCATCGCAAGGGCGCCCGATATGATCCTTCCTTCTCAGTGTTAGGGAGCTACAACATTTTTGCGGATGTTGTAGAATTCTTGTTATAGATGCATCTATTTTTTTGTATATATTCTAGTTATGATCAGACAAACATTCGGGCGTGCTGCCCAAGATTTTTACTTGCTTATATAATGTGATATTTAATCATAATTAATTGGTGTATCTGTTGTTTTGGTCTGTTAACCGACAGCTTATTCGATTATTATTTTGCTGTATGATAATTAAACTATTGAATTCCTTCATTTTATATCCACCTTCTTTTATAAATTGGATTGTCTAAATGGTTTTATTTAAACTTACAAAGTAATTTGACATCCATTTTCTAAAATAATTGGTGGTTATCTCGTATTATTATTTTCACGACAGTGATGGTAAGAATGGACCATCTATGACTCCTATATTTATTGGAGTATCGGGTTGGCCACCTCTTATTTTAATAAGTGGGGTGTTACAAATGTGTAGCTGAGTAATAAGTTCAGATGCTCTCAATAAATACTCTTAGTCTTATATTCTCATTTTGGATTATTCAATTCAGCTCTTCAATACTTAAATATTTCTTCAAAAACTAGTTGTTAGACATAACCATTAATGGCATTAAATGCTTCTGATTTTTAGAGATGAAGATAGCTTTCAAAAAATGATCTTTGGATTTCCCTTTTGTCTTTTCAATAAAATGAAGTTGTTGTAGAATGGAAATGGCTTCCCTTAAAATATAGGACTGAAAGAGGCACTTGAAATATCCTATTGTTGATGACAAAATAATGGCCATTAGAAACATAGTGTAGACAAGTTCTTTCTCAGTGAACAAAAATGTATGATGAGAAGTATGGATTGAAAACTCAATCCCATAAAATCTGCAACAAATAATTAGTGCAGAGGCAAAGAAGTATACAATGACTCTTATAAAACATTTTGTGACTCACAAAAAATAAGGATACCAACTCTTTTAGATGTAAATCAATGGGGCCCATGGGTGTAATTTTCCAGACAGACATAATGAGATGAAATCACTTTTTCCTGACAGACACATATATACTAGGGTCTTCCCGTGCCTGAAGGAACGATGCTAATTTTGGAAAATATACATCGTTCATAGGATCATATGCCGTAGTTAGTTCACAAAAAATGAAGCATAAATAATTATAGGAGAAGTACATCAGCGTATCCACCCCCCAAAACGACTAATGCTGCAAATAAATAAATAAATAAATAAATCAAACGAAAAAATAAACATAATAGATCATCAAAATTACAAATTGAGTAATGAATATAACAAAAATAAGTCCACTCAAATATGACACATCTTTAAAAAGATTGTTCAAATTTTGGTCCCCAGTCTATGATATTTTTTTACTAAAGTTTCTAACTAAAATTAAACAACTTCTCTTAACATCCCGTCAGAGCGTTTACATGTAAAATCCCCTCTGAAGAAATATAAAATAACAAAAAAATTACAATGGGCTCGAATCAGGACGAATAAAAACTCAACAACCCCATATTGTGAAATCGATATGGAAGCAAAAACTTACCTTATATCTGTAGCTATAGGAATTTTTAATTCCATAAAAAGAATATGCAAAAGCAGAACTAAATTGTAAAGAATCAATCCAACATATTTTTAAATGAACCCATTTTACATTCCAATATATTGGTACCTAAACCAATTAGAAGAATCAAGAATAAAAATTCAATTTAAATTAGGTCTCACTAAAATAGAGCGAGTCTACAAAAGTATGAATAAAAAGAAAGAAAAACCTAAACAAGACAAAACACTGAATAAATTGTAGGTGTAATCAAAATGTTGATTATCTTCTCCAGAAATTTCTGATGCATGATGTCAGTGAATTGGTCCATTCGATCCTCCATTTCCTCTACCAATAAACTTGTTCCCACTGTAGGCCTTGTAATTGTTGCTCATGCATTACAGAAGGTATCATGACTAACCGAGGCCATCTAATTAAGTCAAAGTATATGATCACACTATCAGGAACATGACATATTAAGAAACACATATAAAAGACGAATTCTACATTTTACATAAATATAGATTGAATGGAACATTTCAAAATAGCTTGTAAATTATAAATTGAATGGAACTCTTCATAATAGCTTGTTATCCACTTTATTAGTTAACACACAAAGTAATAGCATGCTAATGCAGCCGCGTTAACCAAAGTCATACCATAATCTGGACAGAAAACATAGCCAAGGGTAATTGATATATAATAAACCTTTGCATCAGAATAATCATAAAAATTCAGCATTGAAAATAGTTTCTTAAGATAATAATCTTTCTCTGAGGCTTAAAAATATTATGCCTAATGTTTTTTGCCGATAACTCATATCATGTTGCTAGAAAATTCATGAGTTGCACGTAGATGATAATAATTTCAGAATTGAGCATCAATATAACCTATCTTGTTGTGTATTCATTAAAAAAGAGTTTCATATATAGTTCAACTTGATATATAAGGACATAAACTAATGCAAAAGATAGGTCAGTTATAGTTCTGTGACCAAATCTACCTTGTGTTGGCCCTTACCTTATGGAGGGTTCAACATGGAGCTTTAGTAAGATGTCATGGATGTTGGTGAAGTAGGTCTAACCACAAAAGATCTACATGATAGCGATGTGACCAACTTGTTCATTAGTGAAGCAGGTCCAGTAGATCTTGATAAGGTATCTATTTTAAAATGGCCGCTAATAGTGAAGCAGGTCCAACAGACTAACCTAATTGAACCTACAAACATCAAACACAAGATGTTTTAATTAAATTTCAAGGGCTACCTAATATTGACAAATAATCATTACTTAAACACTAAGTTGCCCATAAATGTGATGCTAGGGGGAAGAGAGAACCTGATATAGATCTGCAAAATAATGCATTTTGTGCTGTCAATATAGATCTGCAAAAAAAAAAAAAAACAAATCACGATTAAATCAAAACTATCCAAATTTGGAAAAAATGCATTAAATAAAATTGAAGGAAAGCCCTAATTTTAAACAAATCCAGATAAATCTCGGTGGATTACTGCTCTTTAGAGGGGAGAAGGCTGTACAGAATACGGATCCTCAAAGCCTCATTTAAAACTAAAGTGGCAGTGTAAGAATCAATAATTCAATGACCATTAACATAGTATGTTGCAACCTTCACATTTTAGTGTTATCACTGATGGTTTATCAAGTGGATTATACGATGGACATGGTTGCCAAAGTAGGCAGTGTAGCAGACGTACCTATTTAAATTGGGTGAAGATTCCAAACCATGCATTTGTCACAACGCATAAAAAATTTAGGCATGACATAACAATACACCTAGTTGTATCGTGTCAAACCAAAAAAATAACCAAAATATATTGACCTAAGAAGGAAAAACTAAAAAAAGAAGTCAGAATGACATAATTAGAAATTACTCTGAATTAGTTCCACAATAATAGTAGAACTGGTCATCCAATATAAACTTCATCAATTGATAGGAGGAAACCCCCCAATCCATGTCTTAATTTCTTCATCAAATCTAGAAAAAACCTCCTCACCATCAATGCTATTGTGTAAAATGCGATGCAAACATTAACTTTCCAAATCATTCAAGTCCTAAAGCATGATCATTAGCTGCCAACATACATCTTCCAATATTATATACAAAGCATTATAAATCAAATCGAATTCAATTCCAAATCTATCTGTCAATATTATAGAGTGCACCTGCTAATGTATATAGTGTAGATGCCACGGGCTGTAAGATAAATCAAATCCAATTCTTTCAATTAGTAAACCTTGATGAACTTTGTTACTAACTTTGTAAATCAACTAATAAAGTTCTAAAAATTGACTGTCCAAGAACTCTATAAAATTTTCACTTTAAACTAACTTTGTTATATGAGGAACTCTATTATTTTAGAACTATAAATCATGTCTAATTCATATAGAAATCAACCCCACATAACAAATAAATGTGACCTTAACTATATAAAAATTATAAATACTTATTCTTAACATTAGAAGCAATATAAGAAAAGGAAAAAAATCTCAATACAGGTATTAATAACAAAGAAAATCACTTAACATCGTCCCTAAAGGCCGTCTAGTTTTCTCTTTTTTTGGGATACTCCTGTTCAGGAAGAGCACTGAATCGACATACCTTCATTAGTCCCCCTTCACATGCATAAAAAAGATTCTTCAATTGTTTTATGATTTCAGATTTGTATAAATATTAACATGAAACTAAAAAGGGTAAATTAAATAATATGGTCATGAGTTAAACCTACACAACGGATACTATAAGGACTATCGAAACTACACTAAGTCGAGCAAGTACACTCATTTTGAGACACCGTCTAAAGTTTCTTTGAATTCATTTATGAATGGTAATTCTCTGAGGTAACACTTGTATTCCCAAAAAAGACATTAGATATTTACACACTTTATGCTACAAATGACTCAAAATAGATCACTCTGTATGTAAATATCAGTTGTAACTATGAGGTCGAAAGAATGTTATGTACCTTCAAATGAAGAGAAAATTTTTAGATAAACTCTGTGGAAATTGAATCTATTTCCAAGTAGACGCACCTTGAATGATACTCGTGCACTCCAAGAATCCTTCTCATAAAAAGTTTGTGTAACTAATAATAATTAGTAACGATAATTGATCGTCTATCACATTCTCCGTATATAGACATATACACAACAATTATAATATGCCCATGTACATTCAATTATCGTACAAACAAAATAAAAAGTCTTTGTTACCTCAAAAAACCATTAGCATGTACTTCAAAGCTAGAGTTTCCAAACATTAAAATTTCATAATTCTAGATAATTAGAAAAAAAAAGGACAATGGTTATGTTGTATAAAAGAACAGACATACACTACACCATATTACTTCAAGCTAAAATATGTCTAGACCATATGAACCAAATTGAATAAAGTGACAATGGTTCTACTGTATTAAGAATTTTATAAGCCAAGTTTGTTATGCTTAGTACAATAAAGAGCATTAAATTTGTAAGAACTCCTAACACGTGACAGTATGAATGATAACATCGAAACATAAAAAAAAGACCCAAATAATCGAAGAGCACATATCAAAGCTTTGCACCCAAATATTACATTTCAACAATCATTAGATGCTAAAACAACCCCTCGTATGTATTTTATTGAAAAGTGGGGATGCAATTTGGCTTGATGCAGCTTACGCATTACTCGAATTCTAGCTAAAAAATTCAATATCAATCCACATACAATAACGTACTTTAACATATAGATGGAAATGCCAAAACAACATAATAATATATGTTTCAAGGATGTACAAAAATGACATGGCAATGCGCGATAATTACCTTGTAGGTAGTAATAACTTAATGTCAAATTAAGGAATATAACTTCCACTGAAGGATGACGTCCAGAGAGAATGAAAATTAGCTCGGTATCCCATCCACATAGCCTGTAAAACAAAATTCCAGAAATGATACTTTACTACTCCAACATTAGATAAATAGAATGACAATTAACTAAGCCTCAATAATAGTACAACTATACTAAAAGACATAAATAAATAAATGTTCACAAATATAAACAATTTTAAATAAAGTCACATGTCACGAACACAATTTTAAATATGAATATTTAGTAGAAATGGTTCAATTTGAGAGGACCTACTATTCAACATACAAAATGTTCACGAATATGTGCAACTATTGCCAGTGTGTGAGCGAGCACTATAGAGACTTGGTTTCACCTATCTGTTAAAGGGAGATGAGACAAGTGAGTAGAGAAACCAGTTGGTTCATGGAAAAATACGATGTTACTCTTGAGGTCTTCATTTCCTCTGTTCTCACAATCTACTATCACTAGCCCCCAGCAAGTTACAGAGGCTCTATATGTGTGTAGAAGATAAACTAGTAATTATTTAAACCATCAATATATACAGACTTGCAGGAGTCCATCGATGGTGTGTTTGCAGAAACATTCTGGATTGTGAGATGATGAACATTGGGATTCCTACAATCTCTATAATTGGATCTCTTATTGAGGATGGAATTCCAGTCAGCAGGTTTAGTTTAACATTGAGAAAGTTCTCTCTGAGCAACAAAGGTCATGGATTAATATAATTGCGAGGGTGGTTATTACATCTGACTAACTGACATTTTATCAAATATGTGAAGGTCACACACTATTTGACATTTTTTTTGTCTAGGACAGATAGGGACGAACATAAGGCAAGAGTGTATTTAAGGGAAATTGTTAGAACGGGAGGCCCCGAATTTAAGATAAAATTCTTCTTATACTTCACAAAGTAATAATTTCCCTTTTATATATGCGGAAGCGTTAGATGATGGTTCAATAAAACAAATTCACAACTTTTAATTTCTTTCCAAATTAAAATTAAACAAAGTGAAATATGATGAAAACACACACACTAATTGAATTTCACTTAAACCAAATTAATTAACCCAAGTCCTAGAAATTTTCCTAAGTCATATTGTTCAATTTTATCAAATTAGGCCAAACCAATTTTATCAAATTAAGTTGAATGACTTGACTTAAATTAACTTAAACATTACCCAAATTAATTATGCACCAAATTAAACATGTAGTGATTAAACCATATTTTATCTGTTTAACTAAGCATGCGTTCTAGGTAATATAACAAGATAAAATAAACAATGAATCATTATGCCGCGATGTACGAGGAAGAACCCACAACGAGAAAAAATCTTGGACGACCCTAGCCTCAAATCCACTAAGTACATAATTATAATTACAAGCAAGATGACTTACAACACTCGACTCGACTCCTTCAAGCCCCGATGCGTCTTCTTGGAAATACCTCTGCCTAGCGAATAACCACAGATCTCCATCGCGGTCTCGGAATCTACAGATCGGACTTTATATGGTCGTCGTCACCTGAACTAGTATCCTTTCTCCAAGTGGGTAAATCAACGCAAACATCTTATTCTTTGTGGGATGTAGAAGCAAACCCAAACGAACTCTCCAAATGGTAGAGTAATACCCGGTGCCAAACACTCCAAGAATGATATATATATTGGAACTTGGAATAAACAATATGGGTGTAAACAAAGTGTATAACATATTTTTCTTTGAAAAATGAACACTTAAACTTGAAAGTTTTCTTAGGAAAGATAAACTCTCAAAACACACTCTAGGAGTTAGAATATTATAAAAAAGTTAAACAAAAAAGGTTGGTTCCCGCACTAGTTGAGTTCTGTCAAAAGTTAGTGGGGTACAAAAGTGGGAAACATGAAAAAAACTACTCAAAACTGCCAAAAAACTGTTCCCGCCAAATCTCGTTCGAACGGCATTTTCGTTCGAACGAAGTCTCATTCGAACGAGGCTTCTAACGAAGTTCTAGTATGAAATCGCTAGAAATCTCGTTGAAAATCTTGTTCGAACATCAGGTTCGTTCGAACAAAACTTCGAACGACATTACAGTGGCGTTTTGGGGAACTCATTAGCAAACTCGTTCGAACGACACCTTGAACGAACTTTCAGAAAGTTTGAAAATTTTGATTTTTGCCCAGAAACTTTATATAGTTTATTTTAATTTTTTAATGAAATCTTTCTGAAAATAAACAACAGTTTAAATAAACTAAACCCAATATAAAATGTTCCAAGCTTCTATATATATTTTAACATGCATTCATACCTTAGGAGCAATGGAACTATGTTGATGACGTAGAAACGAAGCACTTTAAACTCGACATTTTGATGAACCTTTAAACTTGGCAGCTACGTCTTTAACTTTAGTATGTCATAGGATTGAAGGATGATCAATAACTCTATCATGTGACTCAAACGTTGTTGTCTGAAATTGAGCCAAAACTACAAAGGACTCAATTGGAAATTTGTGTCCTTACAGAAATAATGAAATAAACTTCTTATCAACAACATTAGTAATATCATTACAACACACAATCAACACAAAAAAAAACTATACTAATGTCTGAAACTATAGCATGATAGGAAAAAAAAATAACCACCTATTTTTAGTGTATGTTTAATCTAAAAAATAAAACCCAAACAAACAATGTTAACCACAATCAGTAATAAATATCCGAGATACCTGAATCCCCATTAGCATCCCCAAAGTACCTAAAAGAAAAAAATTAGATTAAAATGTTAGATCTGAAATATAACGATGGTGTGTGTGCACATGTTAAAGTTGTGAATGAATAAATAAGGCATGTGTATGTTTGAGAGAGAGAGAGAGAGAGAGAGAGAGAGAGAGAGAGAGTACTTATGCGTGCGTGTGCGTATGTTAAAGTTTTATAACTTATTTATATATATATTGAAAGAGTGTCCCATATGCGTGTGTTTCAAATCAAACCAATTTTCACAAAAAAATATCCAACTTTTAATTAGCACCAAACCAAGTTGTGAAAAACACTTTTTACTTTAAACCAATTTTATCTTGATTAATCCTAAACATGAATCTAGTGATTAAAGAAAGTAAATTAAAGTAAAGAATACTCACAATGAATGATATATAAGGAAAAACCCAAGACGGGAAAAAACCTTGGATGCCCAACCTAGACAATCACTATGAATGTGGAATTATAACGAACAGACAAAAGACTCACTAAACGACTCGATCCTCATGGGTCTTGATGCTCTTCTGATCTTCAACCATTCCTCTCACAGTGCCCATAAATAAAGTCCTTCTTCCACGATACCTGTCCACAACGCATGCGTCCATGTATGTCTCGGTGTCCACCGAATGGCTTTGGTACGTCTACGATGTCGAGCAAGAAGTCCTTATTTTTTATTCACCGCAAAACCCATATGTTCAAGTATAGAACAAACCACCTTAGTGAAGCAAGATCACATAAACTATAGTAATGATAACTTGAATCTTTGCAAACTCTAAGGATGTGTTTAAGCTTTGAAACCTTAGAAAAACATGTGCAAAACTCGTACTGGATTGAAAACTGTTTTCCAGTTTTCACCCTTTTAAATTATGATGAAACCACGCTTTAAATAGGAAAAATTAACAGCCTCAAAAACTTTGTTGCTCGAGCGAGATTGACCAGTTGTTCGCATGATATGGCTATCTCGCTTGAACGATCCGAGTTGTCATTTGAACGACGCGCGTGTCAGTTTAATTTTTTCTTTAAAATGTTTCTTCTAAAAGAGATCCAATTAAGTCAAACTCTTTATCGAGCTTATCAGAATAAAACGTATTGTAAATCATTTAAAACAATTTTAAAAACATTTTACTTATAAAAATTACATCCTTATCTTTTATAAAAATTATTCCGAGCACTATTAATTATACGCATTCATACCTGTGTGATCTAGGAATGCAATAAACTTGAAGACGAATAACCTTGCACCAATTAAACTTCGGTGATGAAACCACGCTTTAAATAGGAAAAATTAATCGCCACAAAAATAGTGTCGCTCGAACAAGATTGACTAGTCATTCACACGACATAGTTATCTCACTCGAACAATTCGAGTTGTCATTTGAACGACGCGCCTGTTAGTTTGACTCTTTATTTAAAATGTTTCTTCGAAAATAGATCCAATTAAGTCAAACTCTTTTTCGAGCTTATTAGTATAAAACGTAGTGTAAAATATTTAAAACACTTTTAAAAACATTTTCCTTATAAAAATTACATACGTATCTTTTATAAAAATTATTCTAAGCACCATTAATTATACGCATTCATACCTGTGTGATCTCGGAATGCAATAAACATAAGTAGAATAAACTTGCACCAATTAAACTTCGGCATGATTAATTCTTTGAAGCTTTGCTGCAACGTCTTCAATTTATTCAATCATCATAGATCGAGTGGGATCGTGACAGAATAAAATCTCCCTATGACATATTACAAACACTGTTTTGTTCATGGAATTAAGTCAAACGATACAGGGACTCAATTAGAAATTTATGTCCTTACAAATCTCCCCCTTTGACTATTTTGGGACAAAACTAAACCAGTGAAAAGCCTAAGTTGGGCTGTCAAGACGTATGACGCCTTAATCCCATCTCATAAACTCAAAGTCAAAAATTACAGGACACGGACTAGTATATGTAGCACCGGCAAGCATGAACTGTCAGAATGTGATGTAGACTTAAAATCTAGAATCGTTGAAGTATACCTACACACATGAAACAGAAAAAAAAAATACCCAGTGAAGTATGGTGGAACAAATGAAACCAATTTACAATAGATACCAATATGAATAAACTCTGAAAAATCATTTGCTAAACAATTGAGCAACAAATGATACCAATTTGTACTACCAATTTGTAATACCAATTTATAAAATATGTAATAAAAAACATGCTCAACAAATCTCCCCCTATATCACATACATCTCTCCCCCTTTTTGTCTCGAATAGAAAATCCGATGAAAAGATAAATGAATCAATCAAGTATCTAGCATGAGAATATACCAATTAAAAATCGCTAGATAATCATGAAACAACCACCTAAATATGATCAATAGATGACAAATGTGTAGGTAGTAAACCAGGTTTCACACAAAGAATATAACAAACTAATCAGGTGTGATAAACGGATTATATACAAAATTCCAATATGAGACAATAAAACCTGCATATAAATCAGTTAGTCCAGAAAGCTTCCAGCAGTACAAAAAATATCAAAAAATAAACTAGTGCACTGCAAACAAAAAGAAGCAAAAATTCCTAGACGGTCATTCGAACGAGCCAGGGACGTCGCTCAAACGAGATGAGGACGTCACTCAAATTAGGCTTCTCGCGACATGGTAATGTCGTTTGAATGACTTCTCACGATAGCCAAACTTTCCCAGATTCACAGAAATATCATATATTTTTGCCCAGTGAAAAAATTTCCAGAAAAAATTCCAGGAAGGGGTTAACAGCAGCAAAACAGTGCTAAAATAGTAAGCTTTTTACCCAAAATTCAAAAACGCATAAACACTAATAATGCGAGTTGCATGCAAACATAGTACCAATGTGCTCAAACATGGACATGGAATGTAGGAGCGTGAAACTACAACAAATGAGTCCCAATTCCAACACATCGAAACGATCATAAAGCTCTAATCAATAGAAATAGACCATCAAATGTTTTCATAGCCATAGTTGACAATTAAAGTGTGAGCTTAATGAACTAAACTTACTACATGCACACAAATCCAGAATTTTGACGATTCTACAAAAAATAGCGTCAAATTGCAATGTTTCAACATTAGGATTAGTTATGCAAACCAGTTTAAACTTTCTCCAACCAAACTCCCTCATAAATATATAGTTTTAAATTTCTTTTGAGGTTTCTAGAAGTCTCAACTTAGAGAAAATCTTACTGTCCCTTTTTCTTAGCATATTGCTTTTTTCTTTTGGGCTCTTTTAAACGGTGGCTTTCACGACGAGTCAATTGAACTCTCGTAGACCTTTCCCGTGAATCACTCATCATTTTTTTAATTTTAATATCAATACAAATCCTTACGATAAATGATTCTAACATGAACACTTCTCCTTTAGTCTACTTACGCACAGACAACAAGATTGAGATAAGAATGCCTCACCAAATTCAAATATGCAAGAGAAGTCAAACAGCCATATAAATTCGTGCATGTGTGCAATGTTGGCATATATACAAAGTCGAATAAAAATGCATATCAACTTTGAAACAACCCCATATAAACAATGGTTAAGATCATTCAAAGCATCGGTAATAATGACCAAATATCCTAGCCATATGGATAATGAAATGATGGGGGGGGGGGGGGGGGGGATCAAGCACACCAATATGCCCCACACTACACCAAAATGAAAAAATTGTCACCTTTCAGCCGGCCACCCTTGTCAAGGTCATTGACCGTGACAAAAAACACTCGTTTTGTGTCACGGTCATTGACCTTGACACGACGGTGATAATTCTTTAAATAATTGTCAGGTCAATGACCTTGACACGACTGTGACAAGTTATTCAGCAAAAAACCCTACCCTTCTTTTTCCCTCCCGCTGTTCCCTCCCTCTCTCTCTCTACGCTGCTCTCTCTCTACTTTCAGGTTTATTTCTCTCTCTCTCTCTTCCATTTATATATATGTTTATGTGTATATATATATATATATATATATATGTGTGTGTGTGTGTGTGTGTGTGTGTGTGTGTGTGCGTGTGCATGTGTGTGTGTGTTTACGTGTGTGGGGGTGGGGCAGGGTGGGGGCTACTGTGTGTGTGTGTGTGTATGTATGTGTATGTGGTGGGTGGGGGTGGGAGTGTGTGTGTATATTGTGAGTGGGGGATGTGGAGGGAGGTGTGTGTGTGTGTGTGTGTATATTTGAATTAACCCATGAATTTGTATTTTTGTATTTGAGTTAACCCATGAATTAACCCATGATTTTTTTTTTGAATTAACCCATGAATTTGTCAATTTGTTTGTGGGGGGTGGGGGTGGGGAGGCGGGGTAAGTCAAGGTACCATTGTAATTCTCTTAATATCGTGTTTTGATGATTCTATGAGATAATATATATTGTTTCAAGGTTAACTCATTGTAGATAAAAACATTCACATTGTAGATGATTATATAATTACAATCACTAAAATATAATTAATAAATGAAACGGTTTTAGATGAAAGTAAATTAATAATTAGTGCCCATTTAATATGAAAGTAGGATAGCCCCTCAGTGTAAATTAGTAAATCAATAATTTTATACGTTAATTGTTAGTTTAATTGATGAAATGAATTAATTGAGTAGATGAATTAGAAGGAGTACGGGATACACATTTGTTGTTGACATTGCTGTTGGATTATTTTGTTTCGTAAATGTTTGGTTGGTTAGTTTTAAAAGTGGAATGACCACTAGATTACTGTCCATATGGGGGTGGGATTTTTTAACTTTTTTTGAAAATTACTCTGTATATCGAACAATATATATATATATATATATATATATAGTATGATAATTAAATGAAACATACTTGAAATTAAATATAGTGAGCATAGATACTAGCCTTCTAGTTCTTATGCGTACGCATTCAATAGCCCTTAGACCCATTAGAGAGTCATTACCCCTGTAATGAGATCTCTTGAATTGTCCCGTTTGGACAGTTTGAGACTGTATAATTTATGTATAATATTCTTATTGGCTTAAAGTTGTTACTTTTGGAGGAAGTTCTGCAGTCGTATCTTAATGTTCTCTAGGTATATACTAGATTGACAAGTGTGACTATTATTTCAATTGATCAATTGAAATAACACTCACACCTGCCAATCTACGTCGTGTACTTGGAGAACTACGGGGATATCCTGTCGAATTTTTTTCAGATCGTAACAATGTGCATGTGTTGTTAAGTATATTACAGAAAAATGCAGTCTTGAATGGGATAGGACCACTCATCCTTTAATAGGATAATTAAATGATGGGATAATTGAATAAAACATACTATAAATCTAAGTTTTGTTTACCTTTATTAGGTGTTTAGTTGTGGTAGCTATGATGGGATATCCGAAAAACAAAGAGTGGATGGGTGAGACTAATAGAATGGGGGATGTGTTTCGCAGAGGTGCTAACGAATTTGTGAAATATGCAAAGAGATGTCATAATGATGAAGAGTTTTCGTGTCCGTGTGCTAGGTGTAAGAATGGTAAGGTGTTTGAGTGGAAAACAGTTGAACTACATTTGTTATGATCGGGTATGCAAGATAGTTATCAATTTTGGAGTTTTCACGGTGAATTGAAAGTTCCTTTTGTCCCCGACCAACCTTCACAACAACCTTCAATAAGTAGAATAGATGTAGAAGGGGACGAAGTAGATTATAACATGTTAGAGGATTTAGTTGATGATGCGTACGGAGTTTATGAAGCAGAGGAGAATGAGGTTTTTGATGATGTAGAAGATTCAAGTGCTCATGAAGATAACACGATAAAATTTTACAATGACTACCAAAGTTTAAAATTTAAGGCTACCCAACCGTTATACTTTGGCTGTGAGAAAGATCAAACAACTTTACATGCCATGGTTGGTTTGCACAGTTTGAAGACGCAGTACGGTTTGTCTGGAAATAGCATGACGGGAATTCTGAAATGGGTGAAGGCCTATTACCCAAGGTGAATACACTTCCAAATAACTATCATGTTATGAAGAACAATTTGAAAGGTTTGGAAATGAAGTATAAATCGATTCATGCTTGTGTGTATGACTGCATACTATACCGAAAGGAGTATGAAAATATCAATCATTGTTCGGTATGCGATGAACCTAGATATGTCCAATCTACTAGTAAGGAAGGCATAAGCTCAAAAGTGCCTCAAAAAGTATTGAAATATTTTCCCGTTGGGCCTAGATTAAAGCAATTTTTCACAGTACCATGGATTGCAGAGGTAATGACTTGGCATGCTAGGGCAGAAGTAGGGGGTAATATCATGCGCCATCCTATTGATTCTACTGCCTGGCGGAGGATGAATTTTGAGTATCCCAATTTGGCTCAAGAACAACGCAACATTCGTTTGGCTATATCAAAAGATGGTTTCAATCCATTTGGAAATCTAAGCACCAATCAGAGTGTTTGTCCAGTGATCTTAGCCCCACTCAACCTCCCTCCTTCAAAGTGTATGAGACCTCAATTTTTGATGATGTCTTTGTTGATACCTGGGCCAAAGACACCAAGTGATGACATTGACGTCTACCTGGCTCCTTTGGTAGAAGAATTAAATGAGTAGTGGGAAGAGGGTGTGCAATCATTTGAATCTTTTAGAAAAGAAGAGTTTACGCTGAAAGCTACGTTGATGTGGGCAATTCATGATTTTCCATCTTATGGGACATTATCCAGTTGTGTAGTACATGGTTATTTGGGGTGTCCTATTTGTGGAGAGGAGACTGAATATCTTCGTCTATCCTCTAGCTTATAAAATGTATACCATCACCATAGGAGGTTTTTACCCCCAGCTTATAGTTTCATATCTGAGAAAGGTTCCAATTTTTTATTGGGTGGAGTTGAACATAGGCTACCGCCGAGACAACTTTCGGGTTTAGAAATTGAAAGTAAATCTTCTGAATGTGGCCCTAATATGCCAAGTAAGAATCCCAAATTTAAGAATGTCAAGCATAAGAAGACCCCAACTGGGAATGAAACTGAGATAAGATAGGCATGGTCTCGGAGGTCAATTTTATTTGACTTGCCTTATTGGAAGAATAACCTGGTGCGCCATGTATTGGATGTGATTCATGTAGAGAAGAGCTTCGCTGAACATATTGTGGGTACTTGCATTGGGGGAGTCATTCGAAGGATGGAGAAAATGCACGAAAAGACCTTAAAACGTTAAAACTTAAGCCATAACTATGGTTAAAAGAAGATAGTAGGGGAAGGACAATAATTCCCCCTAGTGCATTTACTTTGACGAGTGGGGAAATGAAGGTGCTTCTAGATACAATATATAATTTGAAGGGCCCATCCAATTTTTCGTCCATCTTGCAAAGGATTGTGAATTATACTACTCATGATTTATATAAGTGTAAGTCCCACGATTGGCATGTGATCATGCAATTGGTTCCTCTATTGTTTAAGCACTGTTTCTCCAAGCACAAGGATTTGGGTAGGGCTATTATGCAAATTAGTATTAACTTATCCCTCTTGTGTGAAAGGGTAGTGAATCTAGAACACATAGTGGCCGCAAAATTGGCTGTGATCGAACGATTTGTGTATTGGAGAAGTACTTTCTTCCAGCATTCTTTGACATAAGTGTTCACTTGTTGGTACACCTATGTGATGAGGCACTTCTTTGTGGTCCAGTTAGATATCGGTGGATGTATCCGTTTGAAAGATTGATGAAAGTTTTTAAAGATTACGTCAAGAATACGCGATACAATGCAGGATCAATTGCAGAGGAATACATCACCGTGGAGTCATCAATATATACTCGGGAATATATGCCTGACTCGACTAGCATTGATGACACTGATGAATTCGTCGATGATGGTGGTCATGTGATGGGAAAACGAGTGAAATTAACGAGTTTGCAACATGAACAAGTAGCTCATTATCTATTTGACACACATGAAGATGTCGAAGAATAGAAAAAGTAAGTTTTGATTATTATAATGTTTAACATTATTTTAGATTATTTTATACATGATTAATTTTGTAATATGCATAAAATATGAAGCCTGCGAGAATAATAAAATACGAAAAACAATGGTATAATCAGACAACGAATTTAGGCTGTGGTTGACACAAGAGGTAATTATAATGAAAACAATCGTTATATAACGTTACATTATACTCAAATTTTACCACTAATATAATTAATTTATCTATATTCTCAGCTCCTAAAGACGGGTGATGCGACATCAAGGCTTGCTCGTCTAGCCACTGGACCCTTGTTCGTGGTACAAGAGTACAAAAAGTATCGATTGAACGGTTACATTTTCGACGCTAAAGTGTACGAGGAAAGTACAAATGTACAGAACTCGGGAATTTCATACAAAGCTCTTAATAGCTTTCGAGCGGGCGCAAAAGATAAAAACCTCGTTGAAGCTGAAATGACTTACTATGGTGTAATCCAAAATATATTTGAAATGGATTATATAAGCTTCAAAAAGGGTTGTATTTTACTGTGACTGGGTAAGAGTTGAGGATAAAAATGCTTGTAAAGTTGATCCTGTCACCAATTTGATCATGGTTGACTTGTCCAAGTTGAAGAGCAACGACCACGTGAGCGATGAGCCATTTGTTTGTGCATTTCAAAAGGTTAAGCAAGTGTTTTATTCGAAGAATATCAACAACGAGTCGTGGTCAATTGTCCAACACGCTCCAAGGCGTCTAAATAGTAGTGTGGATGACTTGGCTACTCCTACCGAATATCAATCCATTTTTTATGATAACCCGAATTTGAAATAATTTTTCAATTTGTAATAAATATTTCAATTTGTACTGAAACATCCATTTTTAATGCTTTTAATTGATTTGCACTTTATCATTTTCACTCTTGTGTGGTGTGCGTGTGTGGAGAGGAGATTAATACATAAATATTCCAACTACATCTAAGTTTTGTTTATACTAATACATGAATATACGCTTCTTACCTTTAATAGGTGATTAGTACATAGTTATTTGGGGTGCCCTATTTGTGGAGAGGAGACTGAATCTCTTCCTCTATCCGAACACTAAGAAATGCCATAATCCTATGGAGTTATACTCTGCAAATTCCTCCCAACCGTTATGTATCCAAACATCACCAGTTGAAGTTGTCAATTACACTTTCCATACCCCACCACTTGGAACCTCTAGCAAAACATGGGAGACCATTGAAAGGTGGAATTGACAACTTCAACTGCTGATTTTTGGTTACACAACCGTTGGAAGGAATTTGTAGCGCATAAATCCATAGGATTATGGCATTTCTTAGTGTTTAGATATGAAGAGAGTTATATTTGACACGATTTCCCGGGGTACATTAGTTGGAAGGAGGTGCCATATGAGCTCAAGTTAGCTGTTTGGGTGACACTACAGGTAATGTATTTATATTTATATGTCAATTTCGATTTCGATTTCGATTTCAATTTATATTTATCTATATTCGCGGGACGGATACTAATTTTACTTTATTTCAATTCAGTGGACAGGGAGTGGCCCTGAGGGTAGGCCACATATTCTCGATACTTATGTGGCTATTCGGACGAGAAGGGAAGGATAAGGAGGTGTCCCCTAGCGTCGCGGTACAAAATCTCTTTTCCAGCTAAATAGTTTGTAGATTTGAGATAATTGATGGTGATGTTGTTTTTTCTTAAATAGTTTCTATTTTGAATATACATTTGCATTATCTTTAGTTTGTTTGGATATATGATGTTTGAACAGGTACAACGTTGCTATAACAGGTACAAATATACTGCTGGGCAGTGGCAGTGGCAGTGGCCATACTGCCCAACAGATTTTTTTTAAATTCTGCCCAGAATTGTCACGGTCATTGACTGTGATAATTTTTTAAAAAAGGGACAAGGATTTGTCACGGTTTTTAACCGTGACTAAACGTGTCATGGTCATGGCCCGTGACACGACTGTGATAATTATAACGAACTTGTTAAAGTCAATGACCGTGACACGTCCGTGACAAAAAAGTTGTCTCGCCCAGTATTGTCACGATCATTGACCTTAACAAGTCCAACTTGTCAAGGTCAATGACCGGGACAATAGTGCAGATTTGGTGTAGTGCCACCAAACATGTAAACTCAAAAAAAAAAAAATCTTTTTGGCTTTTCAAACATATTTTGACTCAAATAAAAGAAAAATCTTTTTGGTTTTTAAAAAGTTTTCTCAAAAACAAAATCTTATTGTATTTTTTCAATAGGACTTAAACAAATGAGAAACTATAATACAAAAATGATACACATGTCATTATACTAACAATGAATATATCATGAAGAAAACTAGCATATGACAAACATGGCAACACTATCATCCTTTAGATTTAGCATGGGAAGAATCAAGTGCACCCAAACGAGAATCATGAAGTGTTATTCCGAAAGCCACTAAATCCGATTTCCTAACCCAAGTAGGTGTGAAACGACGCATGGGGTTTGGGGAACCGAGGCAAATTTATTCCTAAACTTCCTAGGGGCTTGTCTAAGGTCGTAATAAAAATGCCTAAGGTGACCTTTCCTACCACAAAGCGTGCAAGTGTAGCAACGGTGGGAATGATTACCTATATGTGGAACTTTTCTAACCTTCCTATTATTTCTCACACGTGCGAGGGGAATGGGAACAATTCTTTCATCAAAACCTATACCTCCCCTATCTCCCTTAATTTGAACGGTGCCTAAGATCTTTTCTAACTTCTCCGATCTAGCCTCCAAATCGAACTTAACTCTAGATGAGTCTCTCAATCTCTCCTCCAATGCATGGATCCTAGACTCGAGCAAACACCTAGACGCCTAAAACTCTAAAATCTCCATTTTCAAAGACTCCATCAAACCACAAAGATTATCTCTCTCACCCTCGACATACTCTAATTTCTCCCTAAGAGTCTTATCTCATGCCCTAAGATCCACAATCAAACTATCATTATTTTCTATGGTACGCTCATTCAATTTAGATTGCAATTATGCATTTGCCTTTTTCACTTTCACAGTCTCGGCATACAACTTAATAAATGCAACTTGCAATTATTTCGCATCTACCTCCTCTTCGTCACTCTCTTCTCCCTCACTAATATGGGATTCACTCAAAACCTCCTCGGAAGGGTCATTCACATGAGAATCATCGTCGCTCACATGACATGCCATAAATGCAACAAAGTTACGATCAATGGGGGAACACTCTCCCTCTTCCGGATCACTATCACTTAAGGTGGGACTTTATACAATGGGTTGCTTTCCCTCCTTCTTAAGTCTAGTGGCACACTCCTTAACTTTTTAACCATACCCCTCACACCTAAAACACTTATCCAACTCATCTCTTTTAGGCTTCTCAAACTTATCCTTAGAGGTGGGATCAACATTGTTGTTCTTGAAATTTTCAAACTTCTTAGCATCTTTCGATTGCTTTTGAAACTTAATAAATTTTTTAAATTTCTTTACCAACAAAGAAACATCCTCAAAATCGAAAATAGAATAGGAATTCGAAACTTTAATTTCCTCCGTTCGAGTTTTCAATGTAATACCCTTTTCTTTCTTAGGCACTTGCTTGGAGGTAATCATGTCGATTTCATAGGTTTGTAATTCACCTACAATATCTTCTGGTTTCGTCGACTCTAACTTACCCAAGGAATTTAAAACAGTCACTTTCGCATCAAACCTACTAGGCAATGACCTAAGGATTTTCTTAATGATACGGTTGTCAGGAATTTTCGCACCTAGGTTAAACGATGAATTGACAATATTGGACAACCTAGAATAAAACTTATCAAAAGTCTCACTCTCGAATATCCAAATGGTCTCAAACTGTGTAATAAGATTTTGAAGTTTTGACGCCCTAACCGTGCTAGTGCCCCCGTGAGTGAGTGCCAAAATATCCCAAGCCTCTTTTGATGTCTCACACGTCATAATTCTATTATATTCTTCCTGTGTAACATGTGAAGAAACAACGTTCAGACCTTTAGAATTATATTGTGAAAGTCTATATTCAGTTTCGGTCCATGACTTGACAGACTTTAAATTAGTGTCCTCGCCTAAATAAGTGACAGGGGGTGTCCAACCTTTCTCAACTACAAGACACACACGCTCATCAATATATTTTAATGCACTTTTTATTCTCATACTACAATAGGTGTAATTAGTGCCATCAAACACAGGTGTTAAAAAAAGTTCGTTATTTCAAAAATTCATCTTTGAAAACACACGGGATCACAAAACAAATAAATTATGTTTTCTAGCTCTGATATCAATTTGAAAGAGTGGCCCTTATGCGTGCGTTTCAAATAAAACCAATTTTCACCAAAAATTATCCAACTTTTAATTAGCACCAAACCAAGTTGTGAAAAAACACTTTTTACTTTAAACCAATTTTATCTTGATTAATCATAAACATGAATCTAGTGATTAAAGCAAGTAAAGTAAAGTAGAGAATACTCACAATGCAGGATGTACGAGGAAAAAACCCAAGACGGGAAAAAACCTCAGACGGCCCAAGCTAGACAATCACTATGAATGTGGAATTACAATGAACAGACAAAAGTTTCACTCAATGACTCGATCCCCACGGGTCTTGACGCCCTTATGATCTTTAACCACTCCTTTCACAGTTCCCATTCAGAAAGTCCTTCTTCCACGAAACCTATCCACAACACACGCGTTCATGTATGTCTTGGTGTCCCCTGAATGGCTTTGATACGTCTATAATGTCGAACAAGAAGTCCTTCTCTTTTTTTCACTGCAAAACCCAGTTGTTCAAGTATAGAACAAACCTACTTGGTGCAGAAAGATCACATAAATGTATAGTAATGATAACTCGGATATTTGCAAACTCTAAGGATGTGTTTAAGCTTTGAAGCCCTTGAAAAACATGTGCAAAACTCGTACTGATTGAAAACTATTTTCTAGATTGCACCCTTTTAAATTCTGACGAAACCATGCTTTAAATAAGAAAAATTAACCTCCTTAAAAACTGTATCACTGGAATGAGATTGACCAGTCGTTCGCGCGACATGGCTATCTCGCTCGAAGGATCCGAGTTGTCATTTGAACGACACGCGTGTCAGTTTGACTTTATCTTTAAAACGTTTCTTCCAAAAGAGATCCAATTAGGTCAAACTCTTTTTCGAGCTTATCAGAATAAAATGTAGTGTAAAACATTTAAAACTCTTTTAAAACATTTTAAAATATTTTCTTATAAAAATTACATCCTTATCTTTTATAAAAATTATTTTGAGCACTATTAATTATACGGATTCATACCTTTGTGATCTCGGAATGCAATAAACTTGAAGACGAATAAACTTGCAAAAATTAAACTTCTGCATGATTAATTCTTTGAAGATTTCCCGCAGCGTCTTCAATTTCTTCAATACGTCATGGACCGAGTGGGAGCCTGACAAAATAAAATATCCCTATGACATATTACAAACACAGTTTTGTTCACGGAATTAAGTCAAAACAATACAGGGACTCAATTGGAAATTTATGTCCTTATATATATATATATATATATATAATAATGCTCTTGTGCGGATTAGTCCTCATTTTAAGAATGCGGACCAGACATGTGTCACCTAACGGTGCGCCTAGAAATTATCGCCTCAATTATAGGCACACACTCTCTCTTTTCTGGGCTCACCGCCAGGTGACACATGTCCGGCCCATATTCTTAAAATGCGGACTAGTCTGCACAAGAGCAGTACTGTATATATTATGCAACTGTTATAAAAAAATGTGTTAACCTATATACATATGCAACTTTAATATAATGTAAATACACTAATAAATTTATATTTAACTAGGTATATAAAAAATATATTTATAGATATAACTATATAACTATACAACTAACTAAATATATATAGTACAACTAAAGGAATATTATGATAATTAATAATATATAAAACGATAATTACATGAAGAGATGCATAACTATTAATAGTATATAAATAAAATAATATTATATATATAATATAAATTAAGAAGTATTTACATAATCACATAATGAGCTTTTTTTGGAAACATCAAAGTTAATATATTACATTAAACTAAATTGTACATTAATGATAATTAAAGTAATTAAATATTAATTAAAGGGTTAATTACATTTTCGTTTAATAGATACTATTGTTGAAAATTTATGAAGGAATTATGATACTTACGAATCCAAGTTACTGCAAGACACATTCTAGGAATGCTATCTTTTAGGCAATATTTCTTCCCCTCCGGACGAAAACTGCGAGTACATAATTGAGTTTAAGTAGAAATTTGCATTCAGGAGACAATGTAGTGATGTTTCTTGTTTGATTCAAACTATGGATGGTGTGATCAAACTAAGAACACTCTGAAATGTTAAACTAATAATGATAGAAGATGGATGACAAAGAGATGAGAACAGAGAAATTTTCGGTGTCCAAAATAAAGGTGTGGAACTCTTTTTATAGCCAATTTGGTGGTTGAACATGAATAGCCACCTCCTATCAGGTGTGTGATTCAGTAACCGTTGGATCAAGTCTTTTCAGAATTCTTCAATCGCACGGTCTAGAATTGGCATTTCATCGTAAATGAATGGATGCACCCCTATATGAATCACCGCGAGTCAATCTAACGGTTCATATTAACCTGCTTGGGTTATAACATCCTTTTATCAGATTGATTAACCACAACTGTCGATTCGGTTGACTTTGATAAAACTTTTGGCTTCCACGCTCCGAACGACGATGCAAAGAACCAAGATCACCATCAAAGCGCCCAATGCGCCCTAAGTCACCCAATCGCATGAACGTGCGCCACATGTCATGATTGGTGGTGCTTTGCACCACCGCAAAGAACCATAGCATAGCCTCTTTGACTAGAAGACTCATAGTCATCTTTTGTCTTTTAGTTATATACCCTTTAACTTTCTTGTAAAGTTTCTATGTGGGACACTAAAAACATACCCACCTCATTTACACCCATTTTTCTTTAGCTTTCGCTCTCTACTAGAAGACCCAATATAAAAACCCAATAAATAAAAATTCACTTACACAATATTAATACTAAATTATATTCCAAACATAAAACTCAATAATACAATTTATTCAATAAGTCATATTTTGAAATTCCAACAATCCCCCACCATTTCAAAATACTCATAAATAAGAAATTGAAGATACAAGAGTATATAGACAATAACAAAGTTTTTGTCTTTATCACTGAAATCTAGTACAGAAATGAGAAGTGTCTTTCGAACTTGGACTTCCATGGTGTAAATAATTCAAAGCGTCATCAAGGTGTTGTGGTGAACATATCTTGAACCAAGGATCCTTTGAGACAAGTTGAAACTATTACACATACTGATCTTCATTTTGACGAGTGTTCTGTTAGCACGTACATTTACGACCTTGTGCTTATCCTGATTTCATGAGTGTCTTAGGATCGGTCTTAGTTCCATTGAAAGCGGCCACATTTTCATCACTTATATAAGTAAATAAACTTCAGTGATTCTATAAGTCACATTTATGTGATTTATTAAGAAGTAAACTTCATCCTCTATCATGCAGAATACCAATGTTAGGCACAAAGGAAGGCACTTTTACATATAACTTCCTAGTGTTCCATAACTATCATTTAATTTGTTAGTACTACATTGAACTTTGTTTATATTTTCAAGAAATAAGTTGGGTTCCCATTAAATATAGTTGATTTATTTTATAGACCTTAGTCCCATTCCTTTTGAGGTGATATATATCATTTTTCTAACAAGACCTTTAGTCAGAGGATCATCTAAATTCTGGTTCGTTTTAACATAGTCAATTGTAATTACTCATTCTTTGAGTAATTTCCTTAAAATTTGACATCCCAGTCTAGCATGTCTTGATTTTCCATTATAGGTTTTGTTTGAAACCCTGAATATTATAACATGGTTATCACAATTAATCATAATAGCAGGAGATGGCTTTTTCCATAATGGAATATCAAATAATTTTGTTTAAGACATTCCGCTTATTTACTTGCTACTACTAGAGCTATGAATTCTGATTGCATTTTTGAATCAGACATAAATGTTTGTTTCCTGGATCCTCAAGAAATGGTTGCTTCTCCTAGCATAAATATCCAACCATTTGTGGAATTGGGTTTCGATTATAGGTTATTCTAACTGGAATCACTATATCCTTCTAATATAGATGAATATCCTACATATTGTAAGTCGTAATCCATAGTTCTCTTTAGATATCTAAGTAATCTAGAAATTGCATTACTATGTTCTTATCCAGGATTTCTTGTAAATCTACAAACAGTCCTACCGCAATGGCAATGTCTGGTTTAGTGCAATGCACTGCATATATAAGACTTCCAAAGACACTGGCATAATTAGATTGATCCATAGTACTCCTAGTATTTTTTAATAATTTGATACTAGGATCAACATGTGTGGTTACTGGATTAAGTTCAAAATGATTATATTTCTTAAGAACCTTTTCAATATAGTGATATTGAAATAATTCTAATGTATTATCTTTTCTTACTATATTGTTTCCTAAATTCACATAAGCTTACCCTAAATCTTTCATATCAAACTTTGATGATAGAAATCTCTTAGTTTCTTCCACATATTTTAGAGTGGACCCAAATATAAGCATGTAATCCACATATAAGCAAATAATAACTCCAATACCATTATTAAAATTAATATAAATGCATTTGTAGGCATTATTTACTTTAAAATCAAGGGATCTTATTGTCTTATCAAACTTTTCATGCCATTGAATAGGATCTTGTTTAAGGCCATAAAGTAATTTAACTAGTTTACACTCTTTTTTTTCTTGTCCAAGCAAAACAAACCTTTTAGGTTGTTCCATATATTTCTCTTCTCTAAATCACCATTTAGAAAGGATGTTTTTACATCCATTTGATGAATCACTAAATTATGAATAAAAGCAAGAGATATTAATAGTCCAATGGAACTTATGCGTGCAACGAATGCATATATGTCAAAATAATCAATTCTGCATTTTTTTATTTATAGCCTTTAGTAACTAATCTAGCTTTAAATTTTTAATTGAACCATCCGGATTTAATTTCCTTTTAAATATCCATTTGCACCCAATTGGTTTTGCTCCAGGGGGAGATCTGTAATAACCCAAGTTCGATTTGACAAAATTGAGTTCATTTCATCATTGATTGCTTCTTTCCAAAAGATAGCATCCCTAGATGTTACCACTTCATAAAATGTAGTCGGTTCATCTTTGACTTTAAGAATAAATTTTGTTTTATTCTTAGTTTCCTTCACATCTCCATATGTAAGAAAAACTACAAAGTCAGGTCCAAATGTCTTCTCAGTTATTTGTCTCTTACTTCTCCTTGGTTCAACGTCATTTGTTGATTCCAACGTTGATATTGCTTCTGATGAAGCATTAGAAGGTAAGGCGTCAATATTTGAATTATTATTTTCTAATCCTTGATTTAAACTACTTGACTTTGTTACCTGTTCAAAAAATTGCACCTCCACCGACTCAATAATTTCTTGAGATTTAAGATTCAAAAATCTATAAGTCGTACTATTGTTAGAGTATCCAATAAAAACACACTTGTAAGTCCTATTTCCTAACTTGGATCTTTTAGGTTTGGGTTCTCTTACATAAGCAAGACATCCCCAAACTTCCAGACGGTTAAGATTAGGTTTAGGATTAAACTATAATTGATCTGGTGTAATATCCTTATTTTTCAGTGGAACTCTATTAAGAATGTAACTTGCAAATGAAATTTCTTCACCCTACATAGACAAAGGAAATCCAGAACTGATTAACATTGCATGTATCATTTCAACCAAAGTCCTTTTTTCCTTTTCGCTGTTCCATTTTGTTACGGTGTGTCTGGTGTCGTAACTTAATGAATTATTCCATGAGTATTACAAAAATGAATAAATTCATTTGGTTAGTATTCACAACCTCTATCAGATTGTAGGACTTTGATTTTTCGATTTTGCTGAATTTCGACTTCTTCTTTAAAAATAAAAAATTTATCGAATACTTCATCTTTACTTTATAGTAAATATATATATATATATATATATATATATTAAAAATATATTTATTTCCTCCACGAGTGACATTACTCTTCATATCACATATATCACTATGTATAATATCAAGTATTTCAAATGTCCTCTCAACAAATTTAAATAACTTTATAGTTATCTTAGACTGAGCACAAATTTCACATTTATCGTAATGGTTAATTTTACAATAAAAAATTAATCCTAGATTAGTGATATTTTTTATATTTCTATAACTAACATGACCTAATATATTATTCCATAAAGAAATAGAATTAACCATATAAAATGAACTGATATCATTTATTATATTAAATTTGATCATGTCATTATAAGAGTACCCTTTACCAATAAACTGACCATTCTTGGATAAGATAAGGTTATCCTACTCATACACAAGTTTAAAACCTCTCTAATTAATATGGTCTCCAGACACAAGATTTTTAAACATTCTCGATACATAAGGTCCATCAATCAAAGTAAGAACCTTACCAGATGTTAATTTCAATTCCACTGTGCCTTTTACAATTACTTTGGTGCGGAGGTTATTCGTCATTTTTTACTTCCTTTCCATCGATCTCTTGATATGTTTTGAAAAGAGAACGATATTTGTAGATATGAGTGATTGTGCCGATATCTAACCACCACCCACTTTCATTATCCACATAATTTATCTCGCACACCAATGCAATAAATTCTTCAGCAATGTTGGTTTCCTTTGCTACTTGTTTTCCCCAAAATGTCAGTTTATTAAGTCGATATTCTCGAGCAAACATACCCGGTTTGTCACAGAAGTAGCATTTACCTTTTTTTCTTTTTATTTGCACCTTGTTTCTTGAAATTTGAATAATTATTTATTTTGAGTTTGGAATCTTTGGCACTTTTGGATGTTAGATCCTCAACCATATTTGTCTTGGATTGATTATCACTTTGATCTTCCTTCTTTTCCCGAATACGAGAATCTTCTTCAATACGAACATGGGGAAGAAGGGATTCAATTGTGTATGTCTTTTCGTCATGGTTAATTTTCTTCTTAAAGCTATTCCAAGTGGAAGGAAGTTTAGAAACAACCACCCCCACCAGAAATTCATCTTGAAAATGTCTCATCGTAAGCTAACGGACGCACCCATGTACGAATCACTATGAGTCAATCCAACGGTTCAGATTAACCTGCTTAGGTTATAGCATCCTTTGATCAGATCAATTAACCATAATCGTCGATCTGGTTGACTTGGACAAAACACTAGGCTCCCATGTTCCGAGTGATGATGCAAAGTTCCAAGTGCGCCATCAAAGTGCCCAATGCACCCTAAGTTGCGCAATCACCCTTTTGTACGTCTTGCGATCTCACAACGCGCATTGCATGTCACGATTGGTGGTGCTTTTCATCACTTCAAAGCACCATAGCATAGCCTCCTTGACTAAAAGACTAATAATCATCTTTTGTCTTTTAGTTATATTCCCTTTCACTTTCTTGTAAAGTTTCTATGTGGGACACTAAAGACATACCCACCTCATTTACTTCCATTTTTCTTTAGCTTTCTCTCTCTATTAGAAGGCCCAATATAAAAACCCAATAAATAAAAAATCACTTACACAATATTAATACTAAATTATATTTCAAAAATAAAACTCAATATACAATTTAATTAATAAATCATATTTTGAAATTCCAACAACTATCAATTATAAATATAATATAAAAAAATGATTAACACAATGCTTATTAAAATAAGTGAATGTAACAAATTATTTAGGGATAAAAAACTACTTTAAGGCAATTATGGGGCAAGGAAACATAATTCTTAAATCTCTACTATACACATACACACGTAGAGAGAGAGAGAGAGAGAGAGAGAGAGAGAGTTTGGGGTACCTGACTACTTGAATAGAGCTACTAGTTAGTGGATGATATAGATCAATTTCATCAAAACTTTGTCAATTTAGGCTGATGTGGGAGATAAAGAAGAAGCAAACATTAGTTTTAGTTCTAAACCAACCAAACACGAGGTAACATTTCTAAAAGAGGGTATAAACCCTAACCCCAACTCATATACGTAATAAAATTAAAGAAAAAAATAATAATGTAATTAAGGTAAATCTTGATCAAAATATGAAATAATATAAAACAAATAACAAAATTGTTAATAAAGAAATTGAGGATTACCTTACAAAGTGAGAATAAAAATCGGCAATGAGAGGAAATCGATTGTAGATGAAATTACGTGAGGGAGTGGGAGTGGGAGTGGAATCGTGTGCCAAAAGAAAAGGGGGAAAAATGGAAGGAAGATAGGTCATCCCAACAAAAAGGGGAAATCTTATTGAAAAAATAGGGAATTTACTTTTAGTGGGGAAATGAAATTTTTGTACTGATAAAATTAATAGAAAAGGAAAAGAAAATTATAAATAGAGTAATTTTCTATAACATTTTTATTCAAACCCTCATTAAAAAAGAATCTAGAATTTAGTATTTATCACTTTTTAAAAAAAATACATCATAACAATTGTATTCTTCTTAAAACCGTCATTGTAAGATTCTAGTGACTTTCTGTAATAACATTTTTACTTTAACCGTTATAATAAAAAATGTAGAAACATTATAATAAGAATGATTTCTTATAGTGAACCCAGTTGAGTAGGATTTATACTTGTTTGTTTGGCTCAATTGCGTAGGTCATACTTGTTTTCTTAGTTTATGTGCAGTCATACCAGAGTGTTATGTGCATTCATTGGAGAAGTACTAGGAGATTTGATGAGGGCGCATACGATGTTAGTTGCACGTGGTTTTTCCCGATGATGCAATGTGCTTTGTCTAGGCACTTTTTACCCCGATCCCACGTGCTGAAAATGCTTGTCTCACAAGTGGGACTAACACGAGGATCCTTTCCTATGACCTTAGGTGCAGGGATCATATGTTTGGTTTGAAGGTATAATTATTTCCCCGCTGCTGATGCTATGAGGTTATAGGGTTGGGATGCCCTATAACTATGCCTAGTACGCGTGAGTCATCCACGAAGGTGATGGGGATATGGCTTCATTTATGTGTAGGTTCGTGAGTACCCCATTTACTTGTATGTGTCAAGGACCGTACTTATGTGTATATCAGATATAAATATATTTTTTCTCTAGGTTCATGTGATTCTCAATTACGATACTTGGGGGGTTATACCGGTGTATGCCTATATACTACAAATGTATATACTACGTTAGTAGCATGAGATTTCTCTCGACTTATAGACTTAAGACGTAAGTTTAGTACTGTATCAAATGACTGTTAACGATACTTTTAGTAGTTAGCGAGATTCTCTTAAGGTAAAAGTTCACCGTAAAATAAATGATTAATAATACAAGAGGTTAATTTAAGAATAAAGACATAAAGGATATTGGACTAAGATATGAACTCGAATCACATGGGTCAGATATGGGTTTGGGAGTAGTTACACATGTTTAAGTTAGGTTGTTTGAGTTGAGTAACTTAAATGACTTAAAATCCACTTTAAATGGGAGGAAGATGTATTATTATTATTATTATTATTATTATTATTATTATTATTATTATTATTATTATTATTATTATTATTATTATTATTATTATTATTATTATTATTATTATTGTTGTTGTTATTATTATTATTATTATTATTATTATTATTATTATCGTTGTTTCTGTTGTTGTTGTTGCGTCTCAAATGCAATAAATTCCTATTCTTTGTAAACTTGTTGCTTACTTTGTTGTTGAATCTATTTCTACATGTCTTAAGTCATTGTTGCTACTGTAGATTTGGGTTGAGTCATTAGGGAAGTATCTCTAGGGATATTTTATTCATCATTCCTAGAATGTAGAAGTCGAGCGGTGTAACTCATTACCTTCTCGTTTTCAATTTATATTTCAACACACGCACTTATATATTTACAATTTATCCCTAGTCAGAGATTGTATGTGTTGTACTTTTGTTCAGATATGGATAATATATATTTGAGATACATTTTTATATTCTAGAGTCAGTTTTATTTTGTATCAGTAGTTGGATGGTATAAAAGATATTTTTATCTTATTCTGTAATTTATTATCTCTCATTATATTACTTCTTCAATTTTATTTATTTTTTTACACTTGTGATATTACCAAATGTTTATTTCTCTCGTGATTTTCGTATTATTCCTAATCAATCTATTTATGAATTTTACGGGGTGTCACAATTGGTATTAGATCATTCCAGGTTCTAGTGTCCTATAGTATTAAGTGCATTCGTTGTTTTTTCGTGTTGAGTTCTTTGACTACTTTATAGCTTTACCATATAGGACGTGTACTCTCTATTACGACAGTTGCTTAGGGGCTTTTACGCCATTGCTCTTAATGAAGATTGCAAATAGACGAAAGTATATCGGGACGGTTCCTTGTTTGTATTTCCTTTGTGAGACGTACCACACATGAGGTCGACTTTGGTCGAGAGTTAAGGACTTTTAGGAATGAGAACTTTAGTATGTTCTTAGTGTATGGTTAGAGGGGAAATGCTTCCACTCACCATTCGTAACAACATAAAGAGAATGTTTTGAAACCACATTAGGGAAATCGCATGGTAGCTAGTATGAGGTGGAGTTTAACTATCTTTCTATTTCTATACTGGGTGAGATTGATACAAAAGAGAAAACATATATTCTTGCTATCAACAAAACTACAAGAAGACATTATTGCGTTGGTAGAACCCTGACGTGAAATGCTTAGGAGGTGTTATTAGGTAACCCAATAGTCATCGCTTATGCTCAAGTGGTGAAAGTTACCTTCCTACATTTGTAAAAATATCATAACTATCGTGAGAATAGAGTTCCTAAGATCGAGAATATTGGGGCCGGATTAGGCTCGAAAGACTCGAAGTTATGTAACATTTACCCGAGACGGGAGAGACCTCACCGGTAGGAGGAACCACATAGCATAACCCAAGAGGTTTACTGAAGCAGATAATCAGAGTTATTGTAGCCAATTGAGGTAAGGTTAGTATGATCAGAGGGTCATGGTCAATGTGAATAATGTTGACTAGGCCAGTATCGATCGTAGGGGAAGGCCACTAGGGCCGACAAGAGGGAGACCATTTTTACAGTTCCTTTGGACGAAGATGTTTCATTTATGTAGCGGGAGACCACTTAGTTGGTAGTTTCCTTAGAGAAACCTGTATTATTGAGGTAAAACTAGGGGATGGCTATAGTTATATTTATGGCTCAAGCACATAAGTCAATTTGACATCGAGGGGTACACGTTCTTAAAATATTTTTATGTGAACTATGAAGTTGATATATAGATGCATTATCGAGATTTAGTTTTATATAGATACCCCAGTGGGTAGGGGGTTGCTTTACGTCACGATTGTAGAAACATGGCAATTTGTTTTGTCGATTTTATTTTCAGCCACTTCATTAACTTTAGATGTGAGATCATCGCATTATTGTTGGTCTTATTTGGATATCTATTTATTACTCTTATATCGACTATTGTGGGAAGGGTTTTATGTTTTCATTTTTGGGTAGGTGTTTCTTTTTGTAGTTACGTCTATAACTGGTGGAAGTTTTAGTGCATACGTATATTTTATAGATATGATCACGATAGAGGGAATTATGGTTTTGTAGAGATCTTATAGAAAGTTCTAGATTCCTCTAGTTTATTTGGATAGGTGTCGAGTTATCACCTACATAAGTGATTAGTTAAAACCTTAAAGTTAGCACTAGCGTTGGGCCTGTTACGAGGGCATCTTATAGAACACATCATTAGAAGTATAGAGTCTCATGGGATTAGGAACCACAACTTTGAGATAAGAGATTATTTGGGTACTATATTACCTTAGTGGAATCTCCAAAAGATTAACGGTTCACTAAGTCGAAGGGTGGATAACCTGTAGTTTGGCACGATAACGATACGTAATGAGTGTTCATTGTTGCATACTGATGAATTGTTGGAATTGTTAAAGGGAGTGAATTCTTCTTGAAATTGGAATGTTAACGATTTATCACGAGTGGTGGAATTAGGATGAGAACATCCCGAAGGAAGTTTCAGATGCATTATGGATCGTACGCATTGGGTAGTGCATTTTGACCATGCGGGGGATTAGTTCGATATGATAGTCAATAACATCTTATTAAAGCGGGTGTTTTGTAGCAGTGGTATCCGTTAAACCCTAATTTATGTGGGGGTGGTTCAGGAGCACGCGTTGAACTTTCCACAGAAAGATAATATGCAAGCCATAATTAGGAGGAGTTCCATTTTTTCGTTTGATGACATGAGATGTTTGCATCTCCCAAGAGAGAGTGTTTGTGCCATAGGGTACCCAACTATAGGGGTAGTTTTGACCGAGGCGCATGTTTCATGGTTCAATTTACATTCTAAAATAAATTGGATATACAGTTATTTGGGGAGTCCATATTGTTCGTGTGAGAATAGGTTAATGTCATATTTTGTGGGTAAGGTTGCTTATGACAATAAAGTATAGAACTCCGAAGACATTTGAATATTTGAAGTTTTCGTAATCCCAATGTAGAAGTGGGATACTAGATCCTTTAAATATTTCATGGAGTACATTGGTCCTAATGGAAACACGGGTCCATTTGGGGTCATTTGATTTAGATTGACCAAGTTTATTAAAGCTAAGAGTTAACAAGTTCTTCATTTTAGGGAGTGCTCGGGACACTTCAGTGGAAGTCCTATTATACTTGAAATGTTTATGATTTATACTAGATATGTATAACTATACACTTATGACCCAAGAATAATTTAATGAATCTACCAGAGACGTCTATACTATGTTAGTAGCACAACATTACTCTAGACTTATAGACTTGAGACAAGTTTTTAGTACCGTATATAGAGACTGCTAATGATGCTTGTAGTAGATAGCGAGATTCTCTTAAGGTAAGATATCACCAGAAAATTAATGATTATTAATACAAGAGGTTAATTTAATAATAAGGGCGTATAAGATATTGGACTAAAAGATGAACCTTAATCACATGGGTCACATATGGGTTTGGGAGTAGAGCGCATGTTTAATTTTGGTTTTTGGGTTGGGTAATTTAAATGACTTAAAATCCACTTAAAATGGGATGAAGATGTACTATTATTATTATGGCCCAATTACAGTTAAATTTAAATTCTTTATAAACTTGTTCTTTACGTTGTTATTGGATCTTTTTTACATGTCTTATGACAATGTTACTAATGTAGACTTAGGTTGATTCGCTAGAGGATTATCTCTAGTGACATTTTATTCATCATTGGCAGGTTTTAAAAGTCGAGCAACGTAGCTCATTACCTTCTCGTATTCATTTTATATTCCCGTATAATCATTTTTATTTTTATATTTTATCCCGAGTTAGAAATTGTACATGTGGTACTTGTGTTCAAAGATGGATATTATATATTCGCGATAAATTTTATATACTAAAGGTTTTTTTATTTTGTATCGACAGTTGGATAATATTATAGATGGTTTTATCTTATTCAATATTTTATTATATATCGTTATATCACATTTTGTTATGCTAATAATGTTATCAAATATTTTTTATTCCAGTGATTTTTGTATTAGACATGGTCAATCTATTTATGAATTTTACAAGGTGTCACATTGATTCCCTTCGATTTAATAGTGAAGATCATTTGTGTCTCTGTTGGCCGCATCTTTGGTAATGGTATTCCTTTGAAGTATTATATTTATTACCCTAATTTTGGTGATCAAATCCTATATTTTCAAGATCCTATTGATGCTCCTTTTTCATTTAAGGTTAGGGTTTGGCCCCAAACCCTTAATGTCCATTGGTTAAAATGGGCTGATAAGATGTACGATGAGAGAGGTAGAGACATATAGAGAGTAGTTATCTTCCGAGCTATGTATTTATCTAGAAAGAAATATCTTTCATGACCCCTATATTGTACGTCGTCTGTTTTGAAACATTGCATTCAACTACTTTGAGTTCAAGTTTGGCATGATGGCAACTAGAATTCTTGCATTTTTCAATTACACAATTTTTCTATACCGGATGATATGTTCATCGGTTTACACCTAAATGATAACTTGTTCTATCTCTCAAACAAGACAACTCTTAGTTGTATTCTACTACCTTCATGAAAACACACCAAAAATTCTCCATCTTAGGTGCACTATTATATCCTCCTTTTTTCTTATTATCTTAGCATGTGTTATGTGCCATATGCCAACGTGTCGTGCTTAAATTTTCTTTCATTGCCATTAAATACTTCTCTACATCTCAAAATGGTATAAAGCTTTTGGGATTTTAAAATTATTCATAAACTATATTTGGGATGTCACTTTTTATAAAAACTGAGGCTGGATTTTTTTCAAAATAAAAATTTAATTTTTAACCTCGTTCGAACAACTTGGCTTTGTTGTTTGATGCCTTGTTAGATCCAACATTGAACAAACTACTAAAGAACCATACTGTTACAATTCATTATAAGATTGTTATATACTGGTTCAAATGAGATGGCTATTTCGTTCGAACGAACTAGAGTTTTCCTTCTAATGAGATGACATTCTCATTTGAATTATTTTTATTTTCGTTCAAATGAAATTCATCACCTCGAGTTTTGTGCCTGACATATAAATTACTATTTCAAAAAGATTTTAATATAGCCTTTTGAAAAAACCTAACCTACATACCTGTAACAAAAGTCCTCAAACTTTTTAGGTGAAAACACCTCTTTGATTCACAAAACATCCTTCCCAATATACTTGTGAATCAATTGGAAACCCTAATAGTTTCATACCTGATCTAAAATTTTGGAGAGAGATATATACTGCTGGCCTTGTGACTTGATGGATCACTACTAAAAGAGAGGTTGATCGGTGGATACCGAGGGTGGATCGCCACCATTGGATGACTCTAGACTGAACCATTTTCTTTAGAGGTTTTGAAAACACTGGGTGTTGTACTTGGGGTGTATCAAGTAGTTTGTAAGTCGATAGTCTTGTAAAACTTTCTAAAATGCTGATATAAAAGGTTTTGCCATGAAAATGAATTTTCCTTGTTTGTCGTGTTTGTTTGCATGTTTGGATTGATGGTTGCATTATATTTAGAACTCATATTTGCCTCCACACCTAATTTAATCAAAAATTAAAATTTGTTTAAAACTAGATTTGTGTGTTTGGGACATAAACTGATAAAATATATAAATAAATTTTTTATTTGTAATCATCCTTGCCGAGCATGTTACCAAATTAAAGGGGGACATTTGATTTGATGTTGAGTTTGATTTATTGGGGAGATTACTTTATTAGTTTTTGTTTTCTATTTCAAACTCGATGCATCACAAGATATTTTTTTTTATTTCATATGTGCAAGTACTTATGGAAATTTATATTACACCGGATGAAGACAAAGTTAGCCAAGGAAAGAAAAAGCAGACATTGAAGATAAAGTTTCTCTATGTCGTCCCGTTTCTAGGATTTGGTAAGGGTGTAGGATTTTTTCCATCATAGAGGGGTATTTTTTTTTAATTTTATATTTTGGGTAATTTTGTACCGAAATAGCCAAAGGGGGAGATTTGTAAGGGAAAATATTTTAGCTTAGGTTGTGTATTTATTTTATTTACATTTTGTCATATTTGGTGTTAAAAATAGACACACGTTGACACGCCAAACCGAACTCCAACCTCTCTAAGGTTAAAGACTTCCCTACATCTTAAGAAGGTATAAAGCTTGTAAGATTTTTAAAATATTCATAAACTTTATTTAGATTTTTTCCAAATTAAAATTTATTTTTTAACCTCGTTCAAACGAGTTCAGTATCTTATTCTAACGACTCGACTTTTTTGCTTGATGCCCCTTTATATCCAACATCGAACGAAATACTAATGAACCATACTATTACAATTCACTAAAAGCTCGTTATACACTGGTTCAAATGAGATCGATATCTCGTTCGAACGAACTAGAGTTTTTGTTCTAACGAGATTCTAATCTCGTTTGAATGATTTGAATTTTGTTCGAACGAGCTGTTGCCTCAAAATTTATACAACGTCTATAAATACCTATTTTGTCTCCAAATTTCATAAGACTTTTGACAAAATGTTTCCTGCATCTATGTTGCAAAAGTTTTCAAGTTTTATGTTACAAAAACACCTTTGATTCACAACTTTACATTTCCAAATAATTTGTGAATCTTTTTGAAACTCTAGAAAGTTTCGTATCTTGGGTATACATGTGGAGATGATTCTCTATCGTTGACTTTGTGACCCGAGTGATCACGACTGAAGAAGCCTAAAGGCTGATTGGTGGGTACCAAGGGTAGACCACCACCTATGGATGACTATGAACTGAGTCATTTTCTTGAGAGGTTTTGAAGACACTATGCGTTATATTTGTAAGTGTAACAAGTAGTTTGTAAATCGATAGTCTTGTAAAACTTTCTAAAGTACTGATTAAAAGGTTTTGCCCTAAAAATGGATTTTTCTACAGTTTTTATGTTCTTTCATGCATAGTTTAAATCATTATATTCAGAAAACATATTTTCATTCACACTTAAATTTAATCAAATATTAAAATTTGTTTGTATTTGTATTTGTGCGATTGGAACTTAAATTGGGAAAATAAAAAAAAAATAGTATTTTTTATTGTGACCATCCTTGCGAGTGTGTTCATACACGCTTACATAGTGGCATTGGAGCATTACACTTTAACAATTGGTATCAGAGTTTTTTCCACAACACATATAGGAGTAATTATGAACCAGCATGAGGCCTTTTTAATACCAATAAGGGTTTTCCTCTATGGGTTCTATAAATGTGGTTCCATGTTCATTTTCCTTAAATTAGACACCAAATGGAAGGCACACAAATTCATAGTCAGGGAAGAAAGTATTATAGTTAATTGCCTGACAATAAGACATTCGAAGTTAATATGGTCATAGTTAAAAGGGCTTCCTAATCTACAAGCCACTAAACTATTTAAGCCCATGATGAAAATTTTCCATATGCATATACCTAATTGGATTATCCCCATTTAGAGCGGTCTGGCCTTGGTAAGACCATTTGTGATAGTTGTAGAAGCTTTTTGACTGACAGGGATCTGTTTTGTGTGACTAAAACTCCCAACCCAGTAATAGAAAAATCTATAGGGGAATTATATTTGCCAAATCAAATTTTAACGAAGTTTGACTGGTCCAAACTTTCCCTTTCCCTAAAAGGAGTTTGGCTAATCCTCTTCTTTTCACTAAAAAGAGACATTTTGAACTTTTTTGCCTAAGGGACTATACTTATTTTATTGGGACCACTTCTGACGTTCATTACTGGTGGTTTAACAACATGGATATTCACATCAAATTCTCCACAAAGGTTTAAAAATCTTCTCTCAACTTTTGATAGTATCACATGTGAAAATGTGATAATGTATATGATAGTTCAAAAATAATAACATACACAGTCATGACTATCGACGTTGAGCATATCTCCTAAGCCACGTTAAATAAGGATCATAAGTCTTCTCCAATTTAGCAAAGCCATATTTTCTCCAAATATGCTTTCGGAAATATATACTCATTTTTTAATGACCAATAACCATATAAACCTAATAATATAGAAAACATGTAGCTCAATTATTCTAATTTAATTATTCTATGAAAACATGTAGCTCAATTATTCTATGACATTAAATAAATATGAAGAATGAAATAACTAAATAAATGACTACCTTATTATTTTCTTCCCTTTTCCAGTCTTGATAATATCTTGATCTTTTGTCATCGTCTATTATCACAAATTGGTCCTATGTCTACGAAAAATAAGATAATAAGTTCATTTCAAGCATGTACATGTAATTCACGATGTAAATAACTAAATATTAATAAAAACAGGTAAGTAACTTAATGTTTGTTGAACTTGTTTCCTTGATAGACAGTAATACACTATACTAAAACTTTCTAATAAAAGATATTAGTGGTATTGTTTGATCCATCTTGGGGCAATAGCGCTGTTATTTTATTTACATAAATGCATCGAGAAAGTGCAACGTATAACTATCCATGACTGAACATCTATGCTAAACTATGAACTATAAACCAATGTTGTTGGAACTTGAATTTCCTTAAGGGTTAAAGTTTTCCTTTTCCTTTCAATATAAACATTAAACTATATATATATATATATATATATATATATATATATATATATATATATATATATATATATATATATTAAAGTTTTAAGTATAATAAATAAGGTTCATGCTGACAAACAATTAATTGGTATGTACCTTAGAACATAGAGTCTTGCCTTAGCACCGTTATTTTATTTAAAGCAATGCATCGAGAAAGTGCAACGTATAACTATCCATGACTGAACATCTATGCTAAACTATGAACTATAAACCGATGTTGTTGGAACTTGAATTTCCTTGAGGGTTAAAGTTCTCATTATCGTATCAATATAAACATTAAACTATATATTTATATATATTAAAATTTTAAATATAATAAATAAGGTTCACGCTGACAAACAATTAATTGGTACGTACCTTAGAACATAGAGTCCTTCCTTTCTCTTTGTCTTAGTCGGAAGTTGTCTTTGTTTGACGATCAAAATTATCCTTTTCCTGCTGTTGTAAAAATAGAGATTAACTTATGTGATTTAATATTAATAATTATAACTGAACAGATTAATAAATGATTATCGTGAATTGCTAATCGAAGGAAAGAGTAAATCAACTCTCACACACTGATCTCGTAAAAATGAACTTATATATAAAATTAAATTGTAAGAAAATAATATATAATTACTTTGATATTTTATTTTTAAAGTATAACTAACTATTTGGGACAAATTTAGATCCATGTCGTCATGTGAGAGGATACATGAGTTTTATTGTCTTCCCTGTCGAGTTATGTTAGTCTGCTAAAGAAATTTAAGGCAAATGATATAAGAACATACACACTTTTGAACACATAAAGAAAATAACCTTTCAAAAAAATTCAACATTTTGATTAAAAAATATATAAACACGAATGCATAATACAATAATAAAAAAATCGAAAGTAAGCATGATAGATTAAACCAAACGACACATCTCAAATGATAGATTCCAAGAACACCTCATTGGAACCTAAAAACCATTATTGGGACATGAACAAATTGACAAATTCATGTGTTATTTCCAACATACAAATATCATATACACATAACAAACATGATACGTACATACATACATACACAAACATATATTCATGGGTAAATTTCAACAAAAAAGTGAAAAATTGATAAACTCTAGGTTAATTCAAACACACAAATAAATTGACATCGTATACCCATAACAAACACCATACATACAAAATGAGATCCATAAATTTATGTGTTATTACAAAAAAGATTATGTATATGAAATAAAATAAACATAAGTGCTTTTATACAACTTGTTGGCATAGTTGGGTCCTATGATCATAATACAAAATGAGATCCATAAACTTAAATAACAAGACTATTACATGTGCTACTAATTTGAATTTATGAAAAATAATTAACACTAAAGATATAAATGCTAACTTTTTTAAAGGTTTTTCTTGTCTACACCGTCCATATCAAATCGTTAAGATAATATTTTATTCTTGAGAGATTTGATCTTTTAAATAAAAACAAGCCATTCCACTACCAATTGAGGAAATATATGAATGGGTAATGTTTGATTCTTGAGAGTTTGGCTCTTTTAAATCAATTATATTTCTAGTTAAATAAGACGAGAAGTTAAAGTGGAAAACAGCTGACAAAAGCTTGATTTATGAAAAAGATTTTCTCCTTTCAAGAAAATGAGATACTAAGCGCACAATGAGTACAAAAGTGATTCAAACACACCAATACATTCACAAATTTATGGGATATTTCCAACATACAAACATCATACATACATGCACAAACATATATTCATGGGTTAATTTCAACAAAGTGTGAAAAAATAATGAACCATATGTTAATTCAACAAATAAATAAATTGACAAATTTAGGGGTTATTTCCAACATACAAACACCATATACACATAAAAACACCATGTATAACAAACACCATATACACATAACAAAGACCATGTATAGAAAACACCATACATTCATATAAAGGTAATTTAACCCATTAATATACAAATTTCCAACATACAAGCATACATATACAAACAAATATCCTCAAAAGTGTAAATAAAATGAAACATGTGTGTGGAAATGAAAGAAATGCGTAAATATTACTTTATTTAGGTGGTAAAACGATGTTGACTATTGAGTTGTGGAAGAATATGGTTTTGGGGGTTTAGGGGTGTGGTGGGGTTTGGACAAAAGAAGGGGAAAGAGTTTGGTCGGAGGTGGGAGAAGATGGTGTTTGGGAGAGGTTGTGTTGTTTGAGTGGTGGCATGATTTTCAGGTTAGGCTTGGAGAAATTTTAGAGATAAAGAGTGAGAGTTAGGGAGGGAAAAGTCCCTCCAATCCGTTTTGATATAAATAAAAAAAAAAACCTAATTTTGTCACGGTGTTTGATCGTGATAAGACCATGACCACCTATTATCACAGTCTTGTCATGGTCAAAGACCGTGACAATCCATGTTTTTATCACGATTTTGGAACGTGACAAGTCCTTGCGGGTGAATGGTGACAAAAGTCATTTTTGGTGTAGTGTTGGGTAAGTGCTCTTTACCTTACTCCTATTTTAATTGAAGTTATACCTCCTACTATATTTATTGTAACACTCATACTATTATAGTTCTTCTTTCTTATGGGTTTTTAATTCGAATGTCTTTTGATTTTTAAGGTTGTAAATCCACTTTTGTTGAGGATTCTACAATTGTGAGTGATTCTCTACCTCCTTGTCCTCCTATGCCAAATGTAGAGCCTATGGTTTTTTTTTTACGTTGTGTCAGGGATCAAGTACCGCTCCACTTATGCTAATTCAATTATTGAGGAGACAACACCAAGAATTTCTATTAACACCAAAATAGAATTTTTTAATACTTTTATTCCCCCAATTGATTCACGCCGTTAAAGTGAACCTAATACACAAGCTCTTATAGATGACTTTGAACTTATGTCCTATGAGGATTTTGGTAATTAGTGAAAGAATATACACTTTGTTCTCTCACAAAGATCTTCCTATTGATGTGGAATAGAAGCTGAATTCACTAATTGATGCTATTATTTCCTAGAAAATATGACATTTGTATACCTCCCAAGCTTTGGACCTACTTGGAAGCTTTGCTGGATAGTTTAACTTTATCCTTTGGGATATGGGCTACTTGTGAGAACCTTTCTAAAGCTAGTTTTGTATTTGTTGAGGCCAACCAAACTGTGGTGAGGTTTTCTTCCTTTTTGAAGTTTCACCTACCTTTAAATACTCAAGTAAAGGAGGAGGAACTCTCTTGGTAGCATACCAAGATTAAAAAGCATTAATATATTCTCGAAAATGAAGAAAAAGGATTAAAAAGCATTAATTCTTCCAGAAAGGAAAGAATATGAAGAAAAATTGACCAAAGTGAATATTGAATTGGCAGATGCTAAGGAATAGGTCACTAATCTATTCTCGAAGATGAACTTATTGAGCCCAAAAATGGATAGAAAGAGGTTAAAAACAAAGTGGTACTAGAAACATTATGTAAGGTTATGGAAAAGAATACCAAATATGGGGATAATTTATTTTTTAAGTCTTATGGGCATATTGAACCTCAGAAAGGTCAGGTACAAGAACAATCCCATATGCCCTAACATATAGTTATTATGTTGTACTTATCGTCGAGATCACACTGAATTCAGTAAAGGTTCTGACCCAAAACGAGTTGACAATGGAAGGTTATGACCAATCTATGTACATACAAATAAAAAACATGGATGAAAAAAGGGTTAGGGCAATTAATAAGACCTCAATCTAGAAGAAGTAAGTGGCTGAGAGTTATAACAAAAAAGTAAGAAAAAACCATTGAAGGAGAATATTTCATGACCCACCCTATGGAAAATGGTCTCCAACATGGTAAGGATCATTACAAGTATATAAAGTAATCAAACGTGGATCTTATCACTTTAAAGACCTAAATGGTCATATTTCCCCAGGAAAACTAACGTAAAATTCTAAACCCATATTATTAAATGAAATGGGAATAGGAAATAATTAAATCACAGTAAATATAAAAACATTTAATTTATTTATTACTAAAACTTTGGAGTACAAAGGACCTAAAATTTATCCAAAAGGTTTGATATATTTATTTTTGCTTTAGAAACCCAAACTACGTATCAGCAAAATAATGTGATTTGTAGAAGCAGCCTTGTAAATCTACCACCAAAAATTCATCTTTGAGCATAGATTAGTGACCTCTTCGTAAGTATTTTTTTTAATTCATCATTCACTCTAGACAACTATTTTGCCTAAAAAATGGTTTCATTATCTGAAGTGATAGTTTGAGGAATCCCAAACCTATACACAATGTCTTGTAGACAATTAAATACTTTAGTTTGAGTCACTGGCAAGAGGGCCTTGGCACTAACCCATTTAGTAAAAGAGTAAGTAACATATATGATAAAGTCGTGTAACTTTAAATATGGTGGATATATTTTTCTAATCAAATGAATTATTCATGCTTAAAATTGGCCAAGGTTTCACTACATATTAGAGGTCAATAAATGGTATATGTTTAAGGGGATATGTTCCTGACATTTTTAGCATTAATAGGAAAATTATATACAATATTTTAGAATCGTTTGCCAATAATACCCATTTTTCTCAATAAGCACCTCATTTTAGGATAAATTTGATGTTCCACACATAAACCCTCATGAATCTATGTTATTGTTATCAAGACATCTTCTTTGGTTTAGTATTCTAGAATCATTATATCTGCTGCTCTTTTAAAGAATATATTAGCATACTTTTTGTAGCTAATAGACCTTGACTTGATTGCTCTATTACCCCTGATGTTTGGATAGGTTAAATATTCGATTACAGGTTTTCTCCAATCTACATGAGCATTAATATTACTAATTTCCACCAAATGTAATTGATTTTGAAGAAAATGTAAAAGTTTGTTAATTGAACTCAATTTTAGCTTCCTTTGAAACTATCACCATGATTGAAACCAAAAACCTTTTGAGAAAATTCATTAGCTTTTTCATTTAATAATCTTGGGATATAATTCAAGGTAACCTCATCAAATTTTGATAAAAAAATATGTAGTTATTTTATTGTATACAGATAGCTCATCACTCATATATCTATACCCACACATTACTTTTTAATAACTTGTTGAGAGTACCCATATATCTTGAATACAAAGGCTTTAAAACTGCAAAGGATCCCTAAAGCCGTTATGACTACACCATCCTCTACTTGGTTATTTAACCATGAGTTGATTTCCAGTGTATAGAAGTGATTGGATTTGACGTGGTTAGGGAATTCTATGATTATCCATATTATTGACATGATTTATGTTATAAAACCATCAAAACAAAGCATCAATGCGCTTAAAGATACCTATCACATATCGTATTCTCATTTGAAGTCATCCTTACAAAGATTGTTTACTAAATAATCAATTAATGCTTGGTTTTTACTGCTTTTTGAGGCACATGTCAGTATTTTGATACGGCTAAGACCTATTTATTAATTCTATTTCTTAGAACGGGCGTGGTAAGTGTGTATTTGATTAAATCAAATTTTGAGAATATGAAAACTTCTCTAGGAAATAATTAATATCTTAGTTTTTTAGTTGCGAAGAACAAAGTCGAACATAATATTTCCATTAAGGAATATTTACATTCACAGTTGTTTAGAAATCTACTAAGATAATAAATAGCCTCCTCTTTCTTCTTCTCATTGTCTTGAGCTAAAAGCACCTAAAAGATTCAAACGCTTGTCATATTTTGGCGGAGCTAGTACAGGTGGGTTGGACAAATATTATTTAATTATTTGGAATGTTATTTGATGTTCTTCCCTCCATTATAATTCCTCGCGATCTTTTAGCTTTAGAAAAGGAGAAAATATTGTAGTTTTTCTAGCAGCATTGGAAATAAATCTTTAAAGGAAATTATCTTGTCCTAAAACCCTATGTAATAAGTTTTTGGTTTTAGGAGCCTTAATCTCAATTATGGCTTTATCTTTTATGTTATCCCCTTGAATCCCCTTTGTATGCACCAAATAACCTAGGAAATTTCCAAAATAATCCCCAAAGGCTCATTTCAAAGGATTAAGCTTCAATTGTTAAAACCTCATTATTTTAAAATATTTTTATAGGTGTTTTATATGATCTAATGTCATTTTGGATTTTACGAGTATATCATAATTGTAGCTTTCTAAAAAGGTTCCAACTATATAATGGAAGATGATATTCATTCCTTTTTGATAACTTTCTCTTTCATTCATCATGTGACAAGGGTTTTTTACGCATTTAAATGTACTAAGGTTACCTTGAAACATAAAAAAAGTTGTTTGTAAATCTTCCTCAGCTATGATATCATTTTATAGCCAGAAAGGCCATCCATCATTGACATAATGGCAAGGATAGTAAACCTGTCAACTAGGAGATCAACCACGGCATTGGGTACTAATCGTTAGGTGTTGTTACATTCATATTCTTGAAATCAATGCACACTCTAAGTTTTCCATTTTTTTCGCTATGACGGGGACTATATTAGATAACCATTCAATACAACTGGCTATTTGAATGAACCAAACTTTCTATAATATTTTAATTACTTCTTTTATCATTGTCGTGAATTTTTGGGTCCTGCGTAGGGGTAATTATTTGACGTGATTGTACCATTCTTTGATTGACAACCTATGTTCCACCAATTTTTATCTATACCTGGTAGCTTATCATATCCCCAATCAAAAAAATTCTTATATTTGTGCACAAAAGTTCACAACCAACTTGTGTTCTTTGTTGCTAAATTTGGCATTCATATAATTTATCTATTTGTTTTTCTCAATACCTAAGTTGATTTACCTCATGGGTCTAGTTTGTTGATTTTTAGATATTCATAATCAACTGGAAAATTTGAAAATTCCTTTAATTATTAGGCATTTTCTTTTTCTTTGTCCTCTACGATGACATAATCAACCTAATGAACATTTGTTTCCTCATTAATTTTGCATTCTATTTCGAAGTCTCCAAATTGATACAAGGCAAATGCCATAGTCTTATTTATCTCTTCCATTTCTATGAGGGCTTGATCCATTAATTAAACTATTTTCCTCTTCAGATTGTCCTATTAGACTGAAAAACATTTATTCCCAACTCTCACTGGTTGTTTCCTCCCATGATGTTCGAGTCATTAAATCATCTATCTTTATTGGTCCAACAATATCTTGATATAGTTCAACTTCCAAACATTAGAATTTTTTGGAAAGAAGTAGTTTCAACCTCCACTTCCTTTAGATTCCCATCCTCTTGCATAAAAAAAAACTTCTTATGCATAAAATAAGGAATACATTTGTTAGTATGAATCCAATATCAACCTCGTAAAGCATTAACATTGGGTTTTGTTATTCAGTATAAATAAAGATATTTTATATATTTTAGTTCCAACATCTAAATTAACTCAAAAAACTCTTTTTCTTTACTTTTATCTCAATAAAACCAGATATGACTATTTAAATTTGTGATAATTTGGCATTTCTTTATTTATGTTAACCATTATTGAATATGGCATGATATTGATAAATGCCCCATTATTTATTAACATTTTATTAATCAATAGTGCATTCACATAAGCCTTAATGAACAAAGGTTTGATGTGACTAGTCATGTCTCAGGTGGGTTCCTCAAACCCATAATGAAAATATATAGAATATATAAACATATCTAGGAAATCTACCATTGAACCATCATCCTTATTTTTTTCGGGTTCTGGGAGTTATTGGAAATATTATTTCCACATTGACTGACACTTGATTTGGTAAAGTACCAAATTGTATGTATTGTTGATGATTTTCTCTTCCTAAAGGTTCAATATGATTTACGACCATCATTTCCTCGAATACTTCTTCATCTGCAACATAATTCATGTCATCATATGCATCATTTCCATCAACACTAATGAATTTTTCGATTTCCTTGATATCTTCATATTGCATCTCTGATGAGGATTTCCCTTCCTCTCTCGTTGACTTATTAAACCTTTGGTTAGGATTTGAAGAAGAGAATGATTGCCCTTTTGATCTAAGTGCTTGGGATACCCCTTGCCTAAAATTCCTTTGAATACAATTTTGTTGAGTCTTAATTACCTTAATTTTGGGTTCTTTTTCCTTAAATCATGGTGCTTTTACCACATGCCAAATCCCAAGAGAAACTTGATGTGCCTTAAACACTTTTGGCCTTCTAACAATATTTGAGACATCATGCATTTGTTGAGACACATTAGGGTCTTGCTCCACAAAAAATATGGTATCCCTTTATTTAAAGATATAATTTATACGAAATTATCAATCTCCCAGTAGAAAGCTGATCGAGGAGACACATTACAATTAGATCTTGGCCTTATATACTAAAAATTTCTCAGAGGTCAAACAACAATATTAAACTGGTTCACTCTAGGCAATCACCTTTCATATTATATGTCGAGGTATGGGTATATTCCTTACTTCACTCATGGGCTCATGAAGTTCTAATGGCCAAATCTTATCTCATAATATTTTGTTAGCTCTTATTTTTATTGCTCTTAAAATGTTATAGCATGTCCATTTTGAGATCCCTTTAGCTGCTTCTACTATTATTTCTTATTTGAATCCACAAATTTGTAATTTTTAGTGTACTCCTCTACACACCTTATGCACAAATGTTTTAATATATTTAGGTGAGGTCATTAACAGTGTTTCCTAGTTTTAAGATTTTTGCTTTAGCCTTGGTTTGTCCTTGAACTCGACATACCTGCCATGTTTTAGCAGTTCAACCAACTATATGCTAGCCCCAACCTCTATGCTTTTAGGAAAAGGATTTTCATCAACCCCTATTGTGTTACGTTCTTTTCTAAAAAAAATCGAGCTTCCTTTTTTATCGGATCTTGCATCAAGTCTCAAAAAGCCGAGCATGCATTAGTGGAATGATACCAACTATTATGATTTTTGCAATACATTTTTCCTTTTAATTCATTATTAATTGGCATTTGTACATCATTAAAAAACTTAAATAGCTTTTCATTCAATTAGTGTTAAAATAACTCATATAATTATTAAAATCAAAAGAATACTTTTTAATCATTCCCTTATATTTTCATGCATAAGATTCGACTGAGGTTTCCTTTCAAACCAAAGGCTCACAAACTATTGGTTTGGATCCTATAATTTTACAACATCTATTTTTAGGTTTTCGTTATGTTTTTACAAGAGGAGTTATTCCTCTCCTACTCTTCCTCTAAAAGACATTTCATATTTGGCTACCATAATAATCAATTCTATCAGATCCCTAAATTTGATCGCGTCAAATTTCTTTCAAAGCCTAATTTCCAAGCCATTTTGGTCTGGTTTGATAAATTCTAATTCTGGAAGCAATAACTTAATATTTTCATAACCCTTTTAAGCTTATTTATGAAGTGAATGCCTTTTTCTCCTGGTCATTGGCTTAACCTAGCTAGATCATCCATTAAAACTCCTAGTTCGGTTTGGAAGAATTGTGCATGAAACATATCTTCCATTTGTTTCCAATTTTTGCACAGAATGTGGTGGAAAATTTATGAACAGTGTATAAGTTGTGTTCGTTAAGGAACTGGGGAAAAACCTTAGTCCCCAAAAGTTGTTAAATTCGACATCAACACACTGAATTGTGAATATGGAAACATGTTTGGTAGTGGATTAAAAACCTTCGCTAGAAAATAAAGCAAAATTTATAAACTCAAATCCTCCTCGAAGTTCAATCATATCAATCCATCGCGATATGGTTTTCTATACATAGGAAACTGACCCCCATGCTAGAGGTCTCCAAATCTCATGGTTAAGATCAACTATCTCATTTCTCAGAACCAACCCCGAGGCTTCATTATTGGGAATAATGCCACTAGAATTGCAACATGTGCGTGTTTCGTCATAGGTGGTAGGACATGTTGAGGTATGTATGGTTGAGTTTTCAAAGGCACTGGTAATTGTGCACGTGGTGATGGATTATTTATCCTCCTATAGGGGTCGTTATCAATTCTCCTACCATTTCCTAACTCCCTGAGTTGCACTTCAATAAAGGATTTCTAATCATTATTTGGTTGGAAGTATTAGGAAAATTAATATTGGCATCATACATGAACTGATGACTAAACATTTTCACTTTGGGGGTCATTCTTCCTAAATGATCTATGAATACTATTTGTTAGTAACCCCCAACTCCTTTATCCATCTATATAGGATTGGTGAAGGTAAAACCAATAGTCATTACTGTGGACATTATTCTTATATTCGAACCAAAATTGATTTCTCTCGTATCTAACCTATAGTATGGCAGTAAAGAACTAGCTAGTTGATTGGTTAAAGAGACACTAGTTTGTGGTTCCCCAATGTGGCCAGTTGGTGATGTCACAAGATGAGTGGCTTTTTTGTTGGTAACAATAATCGCCATTGAATTGATGTTTTGAACTACATAACTAAGATGATTAAAACTGTATTTAGTTGTTTAATCAACTGGTTTGCATATGGATTCCTATTACAAACACCACCTTGGAGTTTCCTTACCTTAAACTTGGGACTTCATAAATTTCATGCGTTTAGTTCTCTGTTCCCACATCCTAACCAACCTCTGGAACTACCAAATCCATGGGTATGTTATCTTAGTTGGTTGAGATAATTTTACCAGTATTTTTTCTTTGTTCATTGTTATTGTTGTCTTCACCTCTTCTATTTATAGGCATAAGAGTTAAACAACTAAGCACTAGAGTCTCACTGCGCTTGGCAAAAAATGTTTTGGTGGATTGATTTATGGGTCTTTCCAACTAAAATTAATTATATTTATCCAATAAGATGATTTTTCTACATTTGAATGCTTCAATTAAGATGACTTTTTGTGAAGTGCTAAGTTATTTTTTCTTTTTTTTAGAAATAAAATAAAAATACAAATTTAAAAGAGGAAGATAGTAGTAAAAGAACAATAAAATTGGTAAAAGAGAGGATAAAGGTGAATTTGGAAAGTAAAGGGAAGTAATAGTTATTAAGCAGCAGTTAGACACGTTCGTATAACAACAATTATACATGTTCTATTAGCAACAGTTAACATGTTCAGTTTACTATGACGTCTATATATAAGACTTGTATTTATTCAATACAAATACAATAAGAAAACTTTCGCTGTTTCAGAATATGTTCATTCTCTTCTCTGAAACTAATATGGTGTCAGAGCAGTAAAACTCTCACGAGTAATCCCGATCCTGGTATTCCGTTTCTTCAGCGGCGGTAGACACCATTCATTGCTACCGCCTGTCAAGACTTTCATGCTTTTAAAATTATTCCGAATAAATCCATCCGTAAAAAAAACAATAATAATAAAGAAAAATGAGAGTAATTTCTTCTTTTTATGGGTCAATGTTATTTTTTGCTAGAAATTCAAAGAATTTTAGGAGTTAAACTTGTTATTTATCTCCATTCACAATGTGGTACAGATGTGTTCCATGAAAATAAAAGTAGATTAGTGTGTTTCCTTTTAGTAAAGGTTTCTTATTTAACATAACTATGTTCCTTAGATTCCTATGTCGATAAAACTAAAGATCGGTGATCTGTCGTTTCTTCATTCGTGAATCTTCAACAACCCGAATCTGTTCTGATTTAACTGGGATTTATTTCTTTCCTCTCTCCCACTACAAGAAAAATAGTCATTTATGTCAGTCAAAAACTGACATAAATGACCATTAATGTCAGTTTTAGAATTTTTCAAAACTGACATATAAAGCCGTGACATAAATGTTTGTAAAACTGATAAATAAGATCACGTTTATCTCAGTTTTTAAGAACACGCATAAAAACTACGGTGTTCAACATGTTTTTAATCCCATTTTCATGACAAACTAACATAAATAACTACACATTTATCACAGTTTTAGTAATATTATGAGAGTTTGTTCAAAAATGACATAAATGTTGATGTAAAATTAAAAAACAATCATTAGTCCATCATTAGACAACTATTATTTAAGATTAAATCAACCCTCGTAAATAGATAATAATCAAGGTCATAATATTAGTAACTTGATATACATCAAGATATTTATAATAAAAAAATATTGATGTGAGCTACATCATATCCAAAAACAAGTTAGTGTGTGAGCTACGTGATGATATCCAAAAACTAGCTAACATTTAATCATGTACGTGATAATATCCTAAAAATAGCTATGATACATCACAATATCCAAAAAGTAGCATTGTGAACTACATCATAAGACCCACAATCCAAAATAATACGCAAGCTAGGACGTTGTCGAACATAATACTCGATCAAGTTTGTTCTCAACACTGCCCAACCCAGAATGAGTAACCCTGTAATCAAATATAATTGAAAAATCGAAGGAACGCTGTGTGCGATATCGATTTAAATTAATTCGCAAGTTTCCAAGTAAACCCTATTTAATTAGAGTCTATTTTTAAACAAATTAATTCAGCCCCTAACACATGCATCTATAAATCAATTAACCCATGCATGAAAAAAATAAAGACGACCGGTTCAGGAAAAAACCCCTTTCGGGAAAAACCTTTTATAAACACTTTAAAGAATTCACAAGACCTTTGACTTACATACAACCTGATAATCTCCCACAAGTGTGTAATGCATCGTGCCTTCAGCAAACCTTTAAAGATACGAGAGACAGCGAAATACCCTCCAGGTGTCGGTTCGTCGTCTTCGGCTCGTCCACACGCAAAGTGACTATGCTCGGTCTCCACCGATCAAATATGGAGATGCCTTCTCCACAGAGGTCGAACAAAAACAAAGTATTGTTCTTGAACACCAAAACAATTCACTAAAACATATGGGAGTTTTATGAATTGAAAATAAATGGTAATTACCCTAAAAGAAGAAGTCTGTAAGGACACAAGCCTCCAATTGAGTCTTAATATAGTGTTGGCTCAATTTCGAAAAAAAAATAATTAATACTAGGATAGTATTCTTATATATCCATCCAAGCCTATAACGTGTGTGTTAAAGATGTAGCAGCCAAGATTCTAAAGCTTCATCAAATGCCGAGTATATTGTGCCTCGTTTCTACATCAACAACATTTGTTCCATTTACTCCTAAGGTATGAATGTATTACATATTTATATGGGAGCTTGGAACAATTTTAATTGGGTGAATTTTTATTTTAAACTGATGGTATTTTCAAAAGGTTTATTTAAAACATTAAAAATAAAACTTTTGGGCTAAAATCGATTTTTTAAGCTTTCTTGTTTTTCGTTCGAAATTGTCGTTCGAACGAGTTTTTCGTTCAAACGAGGTTTTCCAACGAGTTCCCTGTTTGGCCACTGGAATATCGTTCGAATGCAAATGCTATTCGAACAATAATTCTGACGAGTTTAGTAACGACGTTACATTTTATCCATTGGAACTTCATTAGAAGGGTCCTTCGAACGAGACTTCGTTTGAACGAGATTTGATGGAAACAGGTATTTTGGCAGTTTTTGATAGTTTTTCTACTTTTCCCACTAGTTTTCCCCACTAAATTTTGATAGACTTATCTAGTACAGGAACCAACTTTTTTAATGTAACTTTTTCATATTCTTCCATATCCTAGAGAGAGTTTTGAGAGTTTAACTTTTCTATGAAAGGGTTCATGGTTTAAGTGTTTTGTTTTTCAAGAAAATCACCCTTAAAAAACTTTTGGTTTACACCCATATTGTTTATTCCAAGTTTCCATATAAATATCTTTCTTAGAGTGTTTATCACCGGGTTTACTCTACTGAGTTGAAGAGTTCGTTTGGGTTTTCTTTTACATCCCTCAAAGAAAAAGTTCGTTGTTTTGCTGCGGCATTCTCACATGGTGAAAGTCATCATGTGTGGTTGATGGTGTTCCTAAAGTCTCATTGGTGAATTTCAATATTCCGATGGAGTTCCGGGGTTTTCGACTAGGCGGAGGTGTTTACAAGAAGACGCGTCAAGGCTTGAAAGGAGTCGAGTCGAGGTTTTCCAACGAGTTCCCTATTTGGCCACTGGAATATCGTTCGAATGCAAATGCTATTCGAACAATAATTCTGACGAGTTTAGTAACGACGTTACATTTTATCCATTGGAACTTCATTAGAAGGGTCCTTCGAACGAGACTTCGTTTGAACGAGATTTGATGGAAACAGGTATTTTGGCAGTTTTTGATAGTTTTTCTACTTTTCCCACTAGTTTTCCCCACTAAATTTTGATAGACTTATCTAGTACGGGAACCAACTTTTTTAATGTAACTTTTTCATATTCTTCCATATCCTAGAGAGAGTTTTGAGAGTTTAACTTTTCTATGAAAGGGTTCATGGTTTAAGTGTTTTGTTTTTCAAGAAAATCACCCTTAAAAAACTTTTGGTTTACATCCATATTGTTTATTCCAAGTTTCCATATAAATATCTTTCTTAGAGTGTTTAGCACCGGGTTTACTCTATTGAGTTGAAGAGTTCGTTTGGGTTTTCTTTTACATCCCTCAAAGAAAAAGTTCGTTGTTTTGCTGCGGCATTCTCACATGGTGAAAGTCATCATGTGTGGTTGATGGTGTTCCTAAAGTCTCATTGGTGAATTTCAATATTCCGATGGAGTTCCGGGGTTTTCGACTAGGCGGAGGTGTTTACAAGAAGACGCGTCAAGGCTTGAAAGGAGTCGAGTCGAGGAAGTAAGTCATATGTCTTATAATTGTAAAACCATACTTAGTGGACTTAAGGCTAGGGCTGTTCGAGGTTTTTTTCCGTTGTGGGTTTTTCCTCGTACATCGCGGCGTAGTGATTTATTTGTTCATTTTATCGTTTGCAAAATTCACCTTAGATGCATGCTTAGGTAAAAAGATAAATTTTGGTTTAAATCGCTACTTACTTAAATTGATTCTAATTTAAATTTGGGTATATGTTAATTTAATTCGAGTCATCATTTAAATTGTTAAAATTGGTTTGGCCTAATTTGTAAAATGAATTAATATTGTTAGGAAAATTTCTAGGACTTGAGTTAAATCAATTTGGTTTAAGTGAAAACATATTTGGTGATTAATATAATTTCACTTTGTGTTTATGTTTAATTTTAATTGAAAGAAATTAAAATTTGGTGTGTTTGTGTTTTTATTTGAACCATCTCACTTCCGCATCTCAAAAGGAAATCGAGTTTTTCTTTTTGGTGTTAAGATTTATAATCGGGGTATTCGGTTTCAACTAGTGGTATCAGAGCATGATCGCTAAATTATTACGTTTAAGATCCTTTTAAATATTTTTGACTAAAATGGAATTTCTCCATTTTCAAAATTTCCTATTTTCGATGGTTCTAACTATGCGTATCAGAAAGTACGGATGCAATCGGCACTAAAATCTATCGATGAGAGAGTTTGGTTGTCTATTGTTAACAGGTGGTTCCCACATACACATTTAGTAGATAATGAGCGTGTTCCCAAACGTGCCGATATATGGAGTGAGAATGAATTTAAACTATCTAATTTTAATTCCCGAAGTTTAAATGCCTTGTTTAGCGCGATCACACCAAATGAATTCCGTCGCATTATGACGTGGGAAACCACTAAAGAAGCTTGGGATATTTTACAACTCACTCATGAAAGAGCTAGTGTCGTAAAAGCTTCGAAACTCCAAAACCTCACCACTCAATTTGAAACCATCAAAATGAATGAAAAAGAAAATTTTAATGAATTTTATGCTAGACTTTCCGATATTATTAATTCACCTTTTAATTTGGGAGAGAAAATACCCGACAACTGTGTAGTAAAGAAAATTTTAAGGTCCCTACCCGATAGATTTATTCTAAAAGTGATCGTGTTAAATTCTTTACCATCTTTAGCCTCTACGAAATTAAAAGAGCTTGTAGGTGATTTACAAACCTATGAACTAAACCTGTTTCCCTCTAAAACTGAAAAGAAAATAGATAAGGGCGTTGCTTTGAAAGACCGAAAGGAGGAAAAATAAGTAGTAGAGTGTGAAAGTGAGAGTGACTCGAAAGATATGGCTATGTTTACTAGGAAGTTTCAAAATTTTCTTAAATTTAACAAAGATAAATTTTAAAATGATTTTAAAAAAATTTAAAACTTATAAGCATGACAAAGTTGAAAACATCCCTAAAACTCTTAAAGAAAATTTAAATAGGTACGAGTAAAATAGGTGTTTTGGTTGTGAAGGGTATGGCCATAGGGCTTTTGAGTGCCCAACTAAACTAAGTAGAGAGAGTAAGCAACCAATTTTATTTAATTCAACCTTTAGTGATAGTGATAATGAAGAGGGACCTGATTCCCCCACTGAGCCCAACTTTATGGCTTTTATGGCTAGTCATGTGAGTGATAGTGAGCACTCATCTATTGATGAAATTTTAACACATGACACTTCCAAGGTCAAAGTTTATGATTCCATTATTTTTTATGGTTGTGAGAGTGAAGAAGAGAGAGATAATGAAAATGAAGAAGGGATTAATGTGAGTGAACTTCAAAATGCTTTTCAAGAACTTTATGAAGAATCTATTAAATTAAAAAGAGCTAATTTGAAGTTAGAAGCGAGTTTAAGAGAGCGTGTCAAGGTCGTTGATGATAGTGTTTCGGTCGAAGACCTTAGGACACATGAGAGGACTCTTCGAGAGAAGCTTGAATATATAGAAGGCGAGAGAGATAGCCTTAGAGGTTTAAAGGAATCAATGAAAAATGATCTTCTCAAGTTTGAAGAGAGATATGTTTTGTTAGAGTCTAGAATTTTTAATTAGAAGAACAATTAAAAGACTCTAGTATAGTCAAATTTGATTTGGAGTGTAGGTCCGAAAAATTAGATAAAATCTTAGGCACGGTCCAAATAAAAAAATGACATTTCTAGTTTAGGCTTCGATACTTGTAATGAACCAAATCATAAATCCAAAACCAATCTTTTAGTAGAATTTCCTAGGAAAGCCTTTAGAGATCATTCCTTAGGTAAGTCTTTTCGCCGAGTCTTTAGGTGCTCACATTGTGGTCGAAAAGGTCATTTTAGGAAATTTTGTTTTAATCTTAAACGAGGTCCTAGAAAATCCCAACGTAAGGCAACTGAGGTAGCCAATATTCCTACACCCAGAGATAGTCATTCGTCATTAGTTCGGGTTAGGAGATCCGACTTGGTGGCTTTACAAGATAGAATTTTTTATTCTCATTTACTTTCACATGCTTCCTCCCTTGCAAAATCTAAAGGTTGAATCTGTTAGTTATTTGCATACTTTAGCTTTTGTGCTTCATGCTATATTTTATCAAGATAATTGTATGCTTCTTTATCATTGTTCTAGTCTATCCGCCATGCTTTATCACATGCTACAATTATGATTGTTGTTTATCTTTTGTATTACAGTTCTTTCATTTTAGTTTACATTAAATGTAAAATACAAAAATAATTTTTTTTATCATTTGTGTTTCATTTTTTTAATTTAGGCTTAATGAAAAATACAAATGATTTTCGTGTGTCTTTTGAGTAAATATTTTTATTTTTGGTTAAAAATTGTCAAAAAACTCAAAAAGATTTTTGGTTTGTGTGAATTTTAGTTTGACACACTTTATGTGGTATATACCTGTGTTTGAATCCCTTCTTTTTCGTTTCCATGTGGCTAGAGCTTTTGGTTTAGATTGTCAATCCTTAAAATGTTCTTTAACATACTTACATGGAGTAGTTGGATTTTGTGTTGTTTTAATGGATTCTATTTTTATATGCCTCAATTCACACATGCACAAGCTCACTTGAAACTATAAATTCATACGTATATTTAATCTTTGTGAGGTGTTCTCCTACCAATCTTGTCATCTACATGTTATGTGACCTTGGAGGACTAGTGACTGTTAAATTTCGTTGCACGTGAGATTTGTGTGAGAAATAAAAATGATATATATACAAATGTTCACGGGGAAGGGCTCCGAAAGGAAAAATCATCCTTTGCGAGTAAGCCACCGTTTGCTTGGACCTAAAATAATTACGTGGTCCAAAGGCCTAAAAGAATAATAGCATTAAAAGAAAATATTTTCTAATATCCATTTTGTTTAGTTGATTTAATCATTGAAACGATTGAAATAATATGCTTATATTGAGGGAGTTTGGATGGTATATCAATGGTTTGCACAATTTTATTTTATCCTAGTTGTACTTTCAATATCACGACTCTATTGGTTTGTAGAATCATCCAAATTCTAGGCCTGTATGCATTGTGTATGTTTGTTCATTGAGTTCAATCTATATTGTCACATGAGGTTATATTCAAATGTGATGAAGTTTGAAATCAAATGAGAACTCCGTGAACATATTTTTTAAGTGATTGGGTCTAAATTTAATTGTTGCTAGTTCACACCCCAACACTTCCTTTTCCATATGACATATTTTTTCCATACGAGTGTGAAAAGTTTATTTTATTTTGTGTCATGTGTGACATTTATACCTAGTATATGTGAGTGTGCGTTAATGATATTTATTATGTTCTCATATACGCGGTATTATATTTGTCTTTGCCTTGCTTTCTAGTCCATCAATGCTTCTACTTCATGATTGGTATCTATCTTGTTGGATTCATTGTTTGGAATCACATGCTTAATTCTTTATGTATCATATTGGTATCATTTTCTTGCATCTTAGCTGGTATCCATTATTATTTGTATGGATTAGTTATGCTTTTGTTGCCTATACTCTTTCATATTCTTATCACCTTATACATCATTTTGTTAAATTTCTTTTAACCTTTGTCTATTCCTGAACAAAAAAGGGGGGAATGATAGGGGGAGAAATGGTATCTAATCCTATTGTAATCTTATTTAAGTTCAGAATATTTAACTTAGCGGCAGAGCGCTATCTTCTTAGGTTGATCGTAGTTGATAAAGGAGAGAATTAATTTATGGGGAGTATTTTTATGCATTTAATATTTTGGATATTCCCTATGCGTTTGATAGTTTGCTTAAGTGTGCAGGAATTCTTCTAAATTTGGCAACTTTCTTCATCGGCAAAGATTTTGATCCTTGGGTTTTTGAGTCAAGCTATGTATTTTTTATTTTGGGTGGGATATTTTTTTTAAGTTTAGTAGAGCTTGACGGCCCTATAGGATTTTTTTTTTGGTTTTTGTCCAGGAATAGCTAAAAGGGGAGAATTGTAAGGACACAAGTCTCCTATTGAGTCTTGATGTAGTGTTGGTTCAATTTCGAACAAAAACATTTAAGTCATAGGATAGTGTTATTGTATATCCATCCAAGCCTACGACTTGTGTATTAAAGACGTAGCGGCCAATATTATAAACCTTCATCAAATGTCGAGTTTATTGTGACTCGTTTCTACGTCAACAACATTTGTTTCGTTTACTCCTAAGGTATGAATGCATTACATATTTATATAGGAGCTTTGAACAATTTTAATTGGGTGAATTTTTATTTTAAACTGATGGTTATTTTCAGAAGGTTTATTTAAAACTTTAAAAATAAAGCTTCAGGGCTAAAATCGTTTTTTTAAGCTTTCTGATTTTTCGTTCGAAATTGTCGTTCGAACGAGGTTTGCCAATAAGTTCCCTATTTGGCCACTGGAATATCGTTCGAACCAGAATGTTGTTCAAACGAGAATTCTGACGAGTTTACTAACGACTTTCCATTTTATCCATTGGAACTTTGTTAGAAGGGTCGTTCGAACAAGACTTCGTTCCAATGAAAATCTCGATCGAATGAGATTAGGTGGGAACAGGTATTTTGGCAGTTTTTGACAGTTTTTCCACTTTTCCCACTACTTTTCCCCACTAACTTTTGACAGACTTATCTAGTGCGGGAACCTACTTTTTCAATGTAACTTTTTCATATTCTTCCATCTACTTGAGAGAGTTTTGAGAGTTTAACTTTTCTATGAAAAGGTTCATGGTTTAAGTGTTTTGCTTTTAATGAAAGTCACCCTTAAAACACTTTTGGTTTACACCCATATTATTTATTCTAAGTTTCCATATAAATATCATGCTTGGAGTGTTTAGCACCGGGTTTACTCTACCGAGTTGAAGAGTTCGTTTGGGCTTGCTTCTACATCCGTCAAAGAAGAAGTTCGTTGTTTTGCTCCGGCATTCTCACACGGTGAAAGGCAACATGTGTGGTTGACGGTGTTCCTAAAGTCCCATTGGTGAATTCCAAGGTTTCGGTGGAGTTCTGAGGTTGTCGACTAGGCGGAGGTGTTTACAAGAAGACGCATCAAGGCTTGAAAGGATTCGAGTCGAGGAAGTAAGTCATCTGTCTTGTAATTGTAAAACCATACTTAGTAGACTTAAGGCTGGGTCATTTGAGATTTTTTTTCGTTGTGGGTTTCTCCTCGTACCTCGCGGCATAGTGATTTATTTGTTCATTTTATCTTTTGCAAAATTCACCTTAGATGCATGCTTAGGTAAAAAGATAAAATTTGGTTTAAATCGTTACTTACTTAAATTGGTGCTAATTTAAATTTGGGTACAGGTTAATTTAATTCAAGTCATTGTTTAATTTGTTAAAATTTGTTTGGCCTAATTTGCAAAATGAATTAATATTGTTAGAAAAATTTCTAGGACTTGAGTTAAATCAATTTGGTTTAAGTGAAAACATATTTGCTGATTAATCTAATTTCACTTTGTGTTTATGTTTAATTTTAATTGAAAGAAATTAAAATTTGGTGTGTGTGTGTGTGTGTTTTTATTTGAACCATCTCGCTTACGCATCTCAAAAGGAAATTGAGTTTTACTTTTTGATGTTAAGATTTACAATCGGGTTATTCGGTTTCAACAAAGGCAGAAAAGGATTCTGCAAATCGTAATTTTTATGTGCTGTAAAATGTTGGGACTTCTTAATGAAAATGAAACCATTTAATGAGTATTTATACAAAAATGCATTGCCTCTAAATACGAGCTCGCATGAACGAAGGACAGATGTCGTTTGAACGACATCGTGCGAAATCCATAAGTCGCTCGAGCGAGATAGCTATCTCGCTTGAACTACCTGGGCATCAAAATCGAGGTACGCTTCACGATTTAGAAAAAATACTCATTCTCAATTTTTGACGAAAAGGTCGGCTCCAACACTTACAAAATATTTTGTAAAAATATCCCAAAAGCTCTAAGTGGAAAGTTAAGGTATTTAAAACAAAACCTTACCAAAGTAAACTTTGCAGAGTCTTATGTCGGTACAAACATAAAAACATCATAATTATTAAATACCAAAATGCCAACGCAAATCTACCCTCCCATTGAATAAATTTTCAAGATCTCAAACTGTTCTTCAAAAAGTCTTCATCAAATCTCAAATCTTTTCTCATAAAGGTGTGCAATATAATGATCATCAATCTTTATACCTACATACATGAGATAAAGAGAATACCTTCGTGACGCATCGAGTTTGAAATGATATAATAATAAATCATTAGTAAATCAAATCTCCCCCATAATGCAAAAACTCCCCCATAACATGATAATTCTTTCTCCCCCTTTTCATGATGTTTCCAAATAGACAGACAAGAAGAAAAAAATCACATCATGGAGTGTCACGATAAAAATGCATAGAAAACAAGAATTAAACTACGCGCATGAAAAGGTATGTCCCAAAAAAATTCACAAACTATTTTTGGATTTTTTTTTCAATTTTTTCAAACACAAATAAGATACTAAAAATCACACCATGGATTTAAACTCAAACAAACAAGTCATGGAAATGGAATTTATGGGTGTGAACACATTCGATTGGTAAATAAACGTAATCAATCATATGTGCACGATGAATATGTGTACTCCTAACGAATGAACATCAAAAGTATCCTTAGGTGTAAAAATTGTTAAATTTAAATGACATCGCCTTATGCAAATCAACAAATTAAAGTCAAAGTGATTTCCTCACCAATAACGTCCAAAACTATGTAGCACTTGTTTCAAGACTTTTAAGGACATGCAAACCCATTTTAATTCTCCAGCCAAACTCCCTCAAGAATATTTTCTTTTAGAGGTGTATAAACTAAATTCTCAAACTTTAAAGAATTGGTGCAAAAACCTAAATGGCCCATAAATGGCATGAATTTCTTTTTATTGCCTTTAAATTGTTTCGGGCTCTTTTAAACCTCTTTGGACCCCGGATATTAAAATTCTTCAATTTTGTAGGTTCAATTAAAACGGCGTCTTAATCGCAAAGGATAAATGATAATCTTTCGTAGCTCTTCACCGTTTTCAAATAAAGCACACAAAACTGACAAACGGATCTTACATGCACAACTTTCTTATAAAGTTTTATCACGCTTGGTTCGTTTTAAGGACATGATTGAAGTGAAAACACTCAACCAGCATGTGATAAGACAAGCACAATAATCAAACAAATCCATGCATGTGTGCAATAAAGGAAATCATGAGTCAAACATGTAGGTAGTAATACTTAATTACATCTTAATGGCTCCAAACATTATAAAGCATAAAGATGACATGATATATTGTCTCTAAACACTATCAAATAGTCACATGAAAAATGAAATGATGTTGTGGCTTGGTCATCCTAAGTGTCCATCCACAAACGGTGCAAATAAAATACAAAAATCTTTTTGGATTTTTCAAAAAAAAATTCAAAATAAAATCTTTTTAGATTTTTCAAAAATTTTCAAAAATTTATACAAAAATGATACATACTAGCAATAGGCAATAAATGTCAACATGAAAAACATCCTATTCTAGTAAACAAATGAAACCTCAATCGTTAGGTGCGGAGGGGTTTTCCAAAGGTGATGCCAACTTATGAAAAACCTCCATCAAATTTTGTGAAGTTTTGACTAAAAGCTTAACTTGCTCACCTAGATGTGAAAACTCTCTCATGTAGTCTCTAGGGGCATGTAAAGTATCATGTCATGTAGTAGCAAAACGTGACATATAACCCAACTTAAAACAAAATTCCCTATGGTGTCCTCTCATTTTGTAATAGGAACAAACATATATAGGCCTAGGAACACCTTTCTCAAAAACTCTAGGATGCACTATCCTAATAGGAATGGGATGCCTAGGTGGGTTAGGGTGATACTCATTTGAATCTAACACTAAAGTGGGAACCGACTCGGGTGCTAATTAGGAAGTAGAAGCACCGTCATGACTTATTCCTAACTTCTCACCTTTACCCTTAAGAACCACCTTTGCAACCTTCTAAGGTGCATTCTCAAAATTGACTTTGACCTCCCTGACACGTTCGAGATCAGAGTTGGGATACACGTGTCGTCAGACTAGACAACATGTTGGTCAAATCACACTTCTCCTTTTTTAAAACCTCTTTCTCTCTCTCCAAATCTAACACCCGACGACCTGAAAGTCTATTATACTTCTTTGCTTTCAAGGTCTTGGTGTACAAATCTCTAAAGGCTTTTTGGAGATCACTTTCATCTCCACTCTCAAATTCGCACTCATCTCCACTAGAAACACTTGAGTCATCATCGGTGCTCTCATGACCACTATCAACGTGAGACAAAGTGGGTGTGCTAACATGACTCGAAAAATCTACACACATCCCATGTGCTAAACCTTTATCGGACTCATCTCCCTCATCACCCTCACTATCACTAAGTGTGGCGGGCATAGCAGTCTCTTTTACCTTTCTCCTTATCCTAGTCGGACACTCTTTAGTTATGTGATATTTTCCCTCACACTCAAAGCACCTGATCTCATCCTCCTTGTCACTATCTTTGGCCTCCACTTTCTTTTTATCTGACTCAAAAGATCTTTTTTTATTGGAAGAATTTTCTTTATTCATTTTGAGAAACATTCTAAAAAAATTCACAAGCATGGCCACATCATCAAAATCAAACTCACCCTCTGAATCGGACTCACAAAGTTTTTCTTTCTTTTTCTTAAAATGAGTCTTTAAAGCAACGCCTCTATCCTTAGCCTTAATGGTTTGGGGAAACATGTCTATCTCATAGGTTTGAAGGTCTCCGACAAGTTCTTCCAACTTAAATGAGTTCATATTTACCAAAGAGTTCAAAAAAGTGACTTTAGGAATAAAGCGTTTTGGGAGAGATCTCAAAATGTTTTTAACGACACGCGTGTTATCGATCACCTCACACAAGTTAAAAATGGTGTTAACAATGCAAACATGCATAAAAATCATCAAAGCGTTCCAACTCAGACATGGTGATAGTCTCAAATTGGGTGGCCAAATTTTGTAACTTTGATTCTTTAACTGTGTTCGTACCCTCATGTGTCAATTTCAAAACATCACATGCCTCTTTAGACGTGGTGTACATCATAATTCGGCGGAACTCATTGGGAGTGACGGCTCCAGAAATAGCACTCAAACCACTTGAATTAAATTTAGGCATTTTTAAATCATCTTCAGTCCAGGCTGACACAGATTTTAAAGAGGTGATATTTTCAACGGTGACCATGGGAGGATTCCACCCATTTTCGCAAAGGGACAAAAGCAAAGTATTGTTCTTGAACACCAAAACAATTCACTAAAGTATATGGGAGTATTGTGAATTGAAAACAAAAAGGGATTAAACCATAAAGAAGAAGTCAAAAAGGATTCTGCAAATTGCAGTTTTCTGTTCTGTAAAACACTGGGACTTCTTAATGAAAATGAAACCATTTAATGAGTATTTATAAAAAAATGCGTCACATCGAAATACGAGCTCGTTCGAATGAGATAGCAATCTCGCGTGAACGAAGGACAGATGTCGTTTGACGACATCGCGCGACATCCATAAGTCGCTCGAACGAGATAACTATCTCGCTTAAACGACTTGGGCATCAAAATCGAGGTACGCTTCACGACTTAGAAAAAATACTCATTCTCAATTTTTAACGAAAAGGTCTGCTCCAAACACTTAGAAAATATTTTGTAAAAATATCCCAAAAGCTCTAAGTGGAAAGTTAAGGTATTTAAAACAAAACCTTACCAAAGCAAACTTCGCGGAGTCTTTTTTATGAAAAACTTGATATTCAGATCCGTCTTTGATGCTTGAATGTTCTTGAATGCCCTTCAACGGTGTAGCGGTATATGACATAATAAATTGATAACGGACTTATAAAAATATGTCCTTATAAATCTCCCCCTATGTCTATGATGGTACAAGCATAAAAACATCTAAATTATCAAATATAAAAAATGCCTATACAAATATACCCTCCCATTGTATAAATTTACAAAATCTCAAACTGTTCTCCAAAAAGTCTTCATCAAATCCCAAATCTTTTCTCATCAGGGTGTGCAACATAATGATCATCAATATTTGTACCTACACACATGAGATAAAGAGAATACCTTCGTCACACATAGAGTTTGAAATGATATAAGAATAAATCATTAGTAAATCAAATCTCCCCCATAATGCAAAAACTCCCCTATAACATGATAATTATTTCTCCCCCTTTTCATGATGTTCCCAAATAGACAGACAAGAAGAAAAAAATCACATCATGGAGTGTCACGATAAAAATGCATAGAAAACAAGAATTAAACTACGCGCATGAAAAGGTATGTCCCAAAAAAATTCACAAACTATTTTTGGATTTTTTTACAGAAAAATAAGATACTAAAAGTCACACAATGGGTTTAAACTCAAACAACCAAGTCATGGAAATGGAATGTATGTGTGTGAACACATTCGATAGGTAAATAAACTCAATCAATCATATGTGCACGATGAATACGTGTACTCCTAACGAATGAACATCAAAAATATCCTTAGGTGTAAAAATTATTGAATTTAGATGATATCGTCTTATGCAAATGAACAAATCAAAGTCAAAGTGATTTCCACACCAATAGCATTCAAAACTATGTAGCGCTTTTTTCGAGACTTTTAAGGACGTGCAAACCCGTTTTAATTCTCCAACCAAACTCCCTCAAAAATATTTTCTTTTAGAGGTGTATAAACTAAATTCTCAAACTAAATTCTTAAAAATAAAGGCTTATAACACCTTCCATGATTGCAGGACATATCATCTTGGGGGGGGGGGGGGGGGGGGTCTCTCCCATGCAAAATAAGTGCTAACACTGCTAAAAGTTAAAAATTGTGAAATTTGGGGAATTTTCCATAAAAAAATGTGCGCCATCAAACACATCCATTTTAATGCGTACTATAAGACACACTAATTGAAATTACAGTTCATATTATTTAGAAAAGCTAGTAATTTTTGTCATAATTGGAAAAAAAATCATAAGGTCTTAGTGGGTCTTACTTGAAAGTCGAGATAGTAAGCATGCTGCAATGAAAAATCCAGATTCAGGAGAAAAATTAGTAATAAGTACTTATCATGACTCTAGGCTGGGGCAAAAGGAGAAGAAAAAATAACCAAAGTCCATTTAAGTGTAAGTAGTTAATTATTTACCTCCCAAACACTTATCATGAGCAGCGTCTGCAATAAACATAAAATCATGTCATGAGATTCTTGACTCCATTTAAACATTATAAAGGCACAACTAATTTAAGAGCCTCGAAAGGACACAGGTGCGTTCTACTTGCTCAAATCCCTGAAACTGTACCAAAAGGGGGCCACTGTATAAATATAAAAACAATTATCACAAAAGCGAACACTTGTGATAATAATTTTTTTGAGAGGTCACTCCACAATAAAAATAAATATATGCAGGGAACTTTTCCTCTACCCTCTTTCTTCCAAGAAACCAAAATTTTCATAACCAAACATCTATGTCGTGCTACTAATTGCCATACCAGATAGAAACTTTTCCTTATTGTTCAATCAATGTGATAAAACATGACTATTTGCAATTACAACTCTAAGTATTTGGGAAATTCTATTTCTCCATCTTCCATTATTCTCTTAACAACTAAAAAAAGCATACATAAAAATATACTCCCTCCATCCCATATTAAAATCTCAAATTAATAGTCCACTTTCCTTTTTTGGACATACTAAACAGACCAAATTTTACAGTAGTAAACAAATTTTGATCTTGGTCGTTGATTGATTGTATTCTTAATTTATAAAAAAAGAAGATACAAACTCTTAATTTGGGATGTAGGGAGTAATCACGAAACAACAATATAAATGCATAGGATTTGATGGTGGGAAATAGTATAAGTTACCTCCTTCACAGGGTCTTCTAATGCTTCGAGCTTCTCTATTAAGGGTGACATGTGAGAACTTCCATCACCCGCTGCATTACCTATAATGCTTTGAGATATATATTTCTAGAGTTTATCCATTCCTTGTAAGAGAGCATACTCAGCTTAGTGACACGAGTGTTGCAGGTTTACAAAGTTACCAAGTTGGTGATCTGTTAACGGCTCAATTTGTTGCATTAGAACCTGGATAAACCAAACTCAGATATAACCAGTTTCAGAAACTACAAATTTAAATTATGTAATATAGCCCGAATTTGTTGACTTTATCCCTAATTATATATAAAACAGTGGGGAATAAACTGAGAATATTTTAAAATTTTCTTATGATCAACTAATTGAACATAAAAATGTGAACCGATTTCCAATAATAGAAAATTTTGTAGGCTAAAATCAGTTTTAAGCTACACTTTCGGGCTAAAAGAAAAAGTGTAGAATCATGCCATGAATGTATAGCTTTATAATGATAAAGGTGGGATGGCATGAATGTATAGCTTCAAAAAATTGGCAAGTATATTAATTGTAGAATCATGTTCCACTAATCACTAGTATATTAATTGTGAAATGGTTTTGTTAGTGAAGATAGAGACAAGTAGAATGGGGGAAAAGATATCAAATGCTTGAAATCACATAGGGCAAAAAGTAAATACAAACTCTACTATTTTGGTATAAATTTAATAAGATATACAAGTAGTTGTACCATAATTTTATCCTCGAGGGTAAAAATGGAAGGGGGGAAGTAAAAAAGAATTAGGAGATAATGTAAGAACCTGCAATACGTGAAAAACATATTAATACAGATGCACTTGTATCCAACTTTAGGGTGAAAAGACAAATAATGTTCTCAAAACATAAGAAAAGACATCAAAGCCTTGTAAAACCAGCATAACAAAATAGAGGGAGATGGAAGAACATAACAATACAACAATCAACACAAGAGAATACTAGAAATCCAATATCGTGGGCCAACACAAAAAAAAAACCTTCAGTTCAATATACCTCCACAACACATTGTATAAATTGGGTACTGTTTCTCATCAATCTCATAGTTTATGAAATCATCTTTGAGGAGCGTTTTCAAAATGGATGGACTAGTCGATATGTAAAGTTTTATTGAAAAAGAAGGGAAGGGAAAATAGTTATGCAAACCGTCAAAAATTTGTCTGCCGACTCAGGTGATAAGGTTAATCAAACATCTTATGATGCGAAACAAATTGAGATATCTACAAAAATAGTAGAATTTACCATTAAGAACATAGCATCGGTCCCACAATATTTCATAAAGCTTAAACGGCCACCCACATTCTTGACTTCATCTCAAAGTTTTAATTTTTTCCCTGTAATTTTTAACATGTTTGTTTGTCTTCCGATCAAGAATATTATCCACATCTTGTATCCATCTGATGAAGTCTTACCTTTCACACTTGTTCCAAAAAACTAAAATCCTATATAATCCTTATTATTATTTTAAAAACACTATAATTTCTATGAAAAAAAGATTTTAATATCTATATCGTGCGGAGTATCAACTAAGGCAATGTACGTACCTAAACCCATCTCATGTACCAATTCGTGTCACATTCGAGCACATCTTCATAACACTTTATAATTTATCATACATTATCTCAGCAAATATGGAAGCAGAGATAGACAAATAGTTAGAAAACACTATAATATTGTTAAATATAGTAATTCTATTTTTTTGCAAAGGTGACGAGAACAAATAAATACACGAGTTTATGCATAAAAAGAGTTTAAGTTAGTAATTCTATTTTTTACAAAGTCAGTATTAAAGTAGCCATGAAATACTGGACATAGTTCAACATATAGCTACAACATTTGTTTATCCACGCTTGAACGTTTGATAAAATTACAATAAGTACATCATTCATTCTCTATAAGAGATGTCTTAAACTTTTGTTTCCTTATTGCATTTAATATGAGAGATGTTTGATTGTAAATTCACTTATAAAAACTCGGATATATACCTGATGCAACTTGAGATTTCATCAGTCTCAGTCGAATCAGAGACTCCAATACCACTCTGGATGTAAAATTGGATCCCCAAAAACTGATTAATAACAAATCCTTTCAACAATATCATAAAATCATCCTGCCTCTCTTTATCAAGTCTTTGAAGCTCACTTTTATTATTTTCCTTAATTTGTTCATATTCTTGGCTTGCATAAATTTTTGCATCATTGGTAACTCTAATAGTTTCTTTCAACTCATCTATCTTTCGAATTATGGATCTATCGCCACCAAATATCTTGGATAAAGAAACTTTAAGCTTTTCAATTATGGAATTCAATGATGCCAACTCTGATGCAAGAGTCTATACTGTCAATAAAGCATTTGATATGTTCAAAAATGAATTATTGCCAGCTAACATGAACCCGAGATACTCATGCAATTTATCTAAATGCTCGACAATTTATTCATTTAACTCCCAATATAATCTGCTTGCTTTAACAACAGTAGTACCCACATTTTTCATGTATGTTTCTCTAACTCTCTGAGAGTTATACATAACTTACTATGTCTCAAACTTCGTAAGTTTACAACAGCCAACCCCAACTGCCCCATTGTCTCTCGAATATATTGCTGAGCATTAACAAGCGATCCAGCCTACTAAGACACATTACTAATCTACTGTTCAAACTCCGTCAATTTCTCCTTCTCCAAAAAGTCCTTATCCTCCTCCCTAATGCCCGAACACTCTACACCCTAGTCATTGGTGACTGTCTGCCTCAACTCCTTAAACATCCTTCCTTAACTTGTCCTTCTTCGTGGGACTATAAATGAAAATCCACACAAGTAAATATCTTATCATCAGGCCCTGTTTGATGAGACACATCAATAAGAAAGAGGGACATTCACAGCTATGTTTGGGGATGGTTAAGTTATATGCATAGTTTTGAAAATAAAAGAAGAAAAACATAGGCATAACTAAACACTAAAAATGAACAATTTGTATAATGTATCAACTGAAGACACCACATCATACACTCTATGTCTTGGATCAGAGTAGGCTTTAATAGAAGTGGTTGGAAATGATTGTGTGTGTGCTCTCATGTGCGTTCTCATATGTTTTAAGTGTGTTTTTATCAAATAAAAAGAACTTAAAAATTCCTTAATGAAAAAAGAAAACACAAGCACATCTCGAAAGGAGAATTATTGTCTCTAGTCCATTAGAATTTAGGATGATTAATAATTTATCAGACGAGAGATTAAGGCAAGTTATAAGGTGATTGTTTTTGTCTTGATTCATAAATAGCCAAGGTTGCTTGAGATGAGCTCATTTAATGCTAGTTCATTTTTACAGTATCAACATACACATCATATGCTAGTGAGAGATTATTTGTCCAATTAAAAAATACACAATCAATGTCATTGTCATAAGTGGTCTATACTCCATTTGCAAATATCTTCAATGGAAGTTATTTATCGCTTAATATCTCTTTTTATACAAATCTACTGATCAATGGATTTTTATCAAGCATTTCATTTCTGATAACTTATGGAACCGTGTATAAAGTTTTGATCCTAGCCTTTTCGTATATACATCCCTAATTTTTTTGAACATTTCCATAGATATCGAGCTACCCTAAAATGGAAAAATAATACAATCAAGTATAGATAAGAAACCTCTGTGAAAATAATTCAAATTTTTTTTACATAATGCAAATATTTCCAACAATGCTATTTTTCGTCACTTGAAAATACCAAAGTAAGGGATTATGATATCCTAGTTTGAGTTGGTATGATTTTCTCGAGTCTTATTATGCTATATTCATGTGAAAGACTATAAATCGAAAACATAAGGTCATTCTCGTTACCTAATGTTCAAATTTCATGTTAACTTCCAAATGTAAAAGTATAAGAAAGTAAAAACCTACAACCAACCGAGCATTGGGTTTCTCTCAAATGCGTATTATTCTACGCCAATTAGCTACAAGATGTAACAACCAGCGTAATTTTGGACTATTTTAATTAATTTCTCGAAAATGGAGGAAAATAAAGTTTTTGATAAAATTATTTTTATTGCTCAAATATGTTGGTTATTATTTTTAAAGGCGAGAATTTCAAACGGTTTCGAAATCGGAGTTAAAACGGATTTTAAAATGATTTTAAAATGTTTTTAACTCTTGGAGTTCTTTTGACTTCCAACTCTTCATTTCTTTGCCTTATTTAAAGGAGTCTTTTGGATTCCAACTCTTCATTTCTTTGCATTATAAAAGAAAGTCGTGGGCAAACGTTTTAACCTACTTTTGGCACAAATTTTGGCAACAAATATATTTTATATTCCTCTTCTTTTTATATATACTTTGGCCCTTGAGATTTGTGAGTTCCAACCTTAGATTAGAGGTGTTCTTGGGGCTATTTTGTTGGAGGTTCTTGGAGGAGATTTTGTAGATCTTTTGTGTTGATCTTGAGGATGTGATCACTGGTTTCTCATCATGGTTTGAGGTATGGGGTTTTACACAATATGCTCCTTAAATCTCGCGAGTGTCATTCTCTTTGAATTCTTGTTAATTGAACTCATATTTGAATTGTTAAATTCATTGAAATCTAGAAAATAATTATTGAAATTATTTTGATTCATGTGGTATCATTATATTGTTGATGAGCACGTTGTCATGAGATTTTAATACATCACGGATGTTGGGCACCCGCCAAAATTCCTATTTCCCGGGCTATGGCTTAATAAAGCATATACGGATGTGGTGAGGCCTGGTGACCCGGTTAAAGTGTTGTTGAGAAATTATATTGATAAATGCTTTGAGATTTGCATTTTGATTTGAATATGCGTACTCGTGTTGTTACGCTTTGTTCATTGTTAATATATATTTATTGAGCATCTTTCCTGTCGTATTGTGTACTTTCCCATATTTTCTTTCAGTGGCAGGTTAGCACAACTTTTTGGGCGCTATGGAGATTGATTTTAGCAAGGATTGTTTGGGAAAGATTTGTATTATTTTGATGTATAGAGCATTGTGATTTATTTTATTTCGAGTTAGATGTTTTATTTAATTTGAGAGATTTGTTGTATTTGTTTGAAGAATTTGAGATTAGTGGTTTCCTCTATTGTTGTTGTGGGATATAGATGCTCTATACCTTGTGACTGTGGATTTGGATTTATTTTATCGCATTAGCGCTCCGTTCGCTCTCCCTGGGCAGGCGGGGTGTTACACAAGATTAGCTGGAAAATATATGTCATGGTATGGTTTTAAACCTACTAGGGGGGTATGGTACATCAAAATACCAATCAATGTGAGACAAGGAACTGTTTACAATAAAAACACCCAGTTTCTGAGACAAAAAACCATTTAGTTTTTCTCATCTATAGTTGATGTGAAACTTTTCCTTTTCTATCAAACCCTATAGTATAACAATTTTTTATACCGATGATGGTTAATATGAGAGAGTGAGTGATAAAGAGATATAACATATTTTTGTATCAATCTCTAACGATTCCACGTCAACATTAATATTAACTATACTTTTTACTATTTCTAAAACCAGGCCTAGTCGATGTGTTGTCTCTACGAAAAGCAAATTGGAACAACACCGATAAACCATGAGGATGAATAAAAAATCATATAACAAGTAACTAGTTTGTGAAGATCTATTAGAAATGAGTGAAAAGAAATGGTGTAAATCTTATAACGCGTAAAAAGAAATATGATAATGGAAACATTATTTGAAAAATTATTTATCAGGGGTTATTAATGTTACCCAAACATTCAAATCAGCTCGAACCAATTCTAAGGGTGATAAAGTTGCAATGTGAACTGAACTTCTACTACCTATAATTATTACTGTAAGGCATTCATAGAGGACTAGTAATCAATTACAAAGAACTGTAAGTGAACATGGCAAGAATTTTTTAAGAGTGTTATACTTAGTTGCAAATTTCACTTAGGTTCATATATGTCATACATAGTCACAAACCTCGGTACCCACTGCCCCTCTTTTTCTAGATCTATTGCAGAGAATGGAGGTAGGGCGTAAAGTCATACAACTTGCATTACAGTTGGCGATACTGTTAGTCCAATGAACAAACATCCTAAGGTGGAAATCGATCAAGGCACCATTGAGAGCCGTAGCTCGAAGAATCAAACACGTCGGAGAGATGTTAGTTGTGGCAGTGACAGGAAGGAAGTTTGGATATAAGAGATCCCATGTCGATCTCCAAATATTTATGATGAGTCAATTACATGATTCAAAATTAAAAACAACCCATTCAAGACTGTTGGTTGTGCTATGATATCACAAGCATGTTAGGATCTTAAACACAAGTTATTTTTCATTTTGTTTTGATTATTGATAGGTTTTATGGTTGTAAAGTAAATTAGCCACATTATGCATGATTATCAAAACCACAAACATCAAAGACTCAATAGCCATGTTCAAGTATTGCATGAAAGCGGATAACTTTGTTGGAAAGTTTGGCAAATATGGTCAGGGTTTTGAGAGGACATCCTAGTGGAGGAAGGAAAATGTGGAAATATGATTTAGGGTAAAGAGACTGATGGTAGTGATGAAGAGGGTAATATAGGCCTCATTATTTGATATCAAAATTAGTGTCCCCATGTTCGTCTCTACTATAAATTCGGATGACTTCACTGGTTAGCTTAACGAGTTAACAATAAGGAGAAAGTTTCAATTACAACAACACTTGGGCCAAATGTGTGAATTTAAACTATAGGGGTATGTTATTATTTCGTTGTATGAACTTGTTTGGGAATGAGGGGTGAGAGGAAAATCACCAATTGAAATCTAGGTGGCAAGTTTGTGATGCCTAATCATTTTGGGGAACCTCATGTTTGTGATGCCTAACCATTTTATGTTGATAGAGAAGCTTTTACTTGAGAGAATGAATTTTTTTCTATTCTTCTTCAGCTATGTGTAGTGTTTGCATCAATATCCAGTTAGTGAAATTACAAGAACCATAAAATTAGAACATCAAACATATATGATAGTTGTTCGTCTATTGGTGTGACACTAGTGTAGTACTAGTAATACTATCGATGCTATAAAATGAAATGGCAAGTCATATCAGATATCAAATAGTTTTTAACATTTAAATCAAACTCCAACAGATAGTCAACACTATATGACATATTACATACTCATAGTTACATTGCAACATTATAAGAAAATTTACAAAACTCACCTCCGGTACATTAGGTACTTATCCCATCTACTTTTTTTCATTTTCTTACTTAGAATCGTGCCCAAGATCATGAAAATTATATATGAAAGAAATTCAAACCAAGAAAACGGAGTGCACCTAACAAATAATGAGAAACTTGACCTTTGACATATAGATATACAATAATATTGAAGAGGAAAAATAAGAATATACAAAACTAAAGTTTTAATTATTGAACCTGAAAATAGTTGACAACAAAAGGGAGAGACTTATGAGGGGTACATGTATAATGTATAACAGCCTGCAAAGAGAAGAGGAAAATGAATATACAAAAAAATTATTAATTGCAAAAAATATAGTAAAATCAATTGTTACACCTATAATCTCAACTTGACATTGATTAAAAAGGTGGAAATGATCAAAACTACTCAAGAATTAAATCAAGTTGCAAAAATGATTTTCTTTATTATTGAATGAAAGTGATATAAACTTAAATGATAAGAACGAATACAAACAAACTAAAACTAAAGAATGAAACCACAAATTTCATAATATACAACATTATTGCGAAAAAGATATACATTTTGATAATATAAGGATCCACAGTTGGCTCCAAACATCATAAATCAGTTAATGAATTTGTATGTCCCAATGGTACTATCTTTGTTCCCAACGACACGCACCCAAACCCCATTGCAATCGGCACTATCTTTCTTTTGGTGGAACAAAACTTGTACAATTTCACATTTAGAAAAATGATAGAACTCCATATATAAATCAAACAAAATTAGGTCTACAATTATTTTATTCAAACTAAAAACAAATAACCAAATAGACAAATAATTCTTATAAGTTTCATTTTTTACTACATCATTTAAGCAAAAAAAATTTAATCAAAATTTATATACCTCGTGCAACATTATCTTACCCTTCTCATCAACTCCAATACAAATAAAAATAGTTTCTATTAGTTATAAACACAATTAAACAATTAAATCATCAAAACATACTATGATATATAATCATAGAGGAATTAAACCGAATCGGATCTGCCACAAATTCTTGTTCAACACTAGGTTGAAACACTACATCAGCGTCTTTACATAGCCTGAATATTAACCTAAAATTCAAACCATGTTCAATAAGACATTGCAATTTGGATCAATACGAAATACCAAATCATACAATTTTAGAAACCCCTATGAATGATGATTTTTCTATAAAGAAAGTAAGAGATACTATCCTACAAAAATGGAGAATTAACTAGATTAATAAACCCTAAGAGAATTAAAGAAAACAATAATTTAATTCTAATGTATAATGGAGATTGAACTAGATTAATAAACCTTACGAAGAAAATGAGAAATCTTACTAGTTACAAATTATTTGTTTCTTTAAATAAAAAAATGAATTTATTTCTTCTAATTGGTTAACCCGTCGTACCCTACCCCTCCCCAATAGCCCTAATCAATATGGCATGTTAACTGTGGAGGTGATTGGGTTTGAAGAGGGGATACACTGAGTTCGAACAGAGGCGACGATGGGGACGTTTAAAGAGTGACGACGAGAGAGTTTGAAGAGTGGCGACAATCATTTTTTACGGCGATGGTTGTTTGAGAACTTAGGGACGAAGAGAGATGGACAAAATTTTTCTTTGGGTTGTTAGAGAAAGAATTTCATACCAGGGAAATGAAAACACTTTTGATTGCAGAGTGGGGGGAATGAAAATTCGTACACGCTCTTTTTGGGGGTTTATGTCAGTTTTTGTTAAAATGGGAAAATTTTGGTGTTATATGTATCATAGTTCTATATAATCTAATATAAATTTTATCTTATTTATCTCACATTTATTAGAAATGTTGAAAATGATCATCCTCATATCTAAACTGTGATAAATTATATTATTTATCTCATTTAAACCTTATGTGACATAATGTCAAATTTAAAACTGACATAAATGACTATTTTTCTTGTAGTGTCTATAGTCCACCATATTTCAATTTTATTCTATTCTTTTCTACTTCACTTCTCCCACGTATATCTAATGACAACATCAGTTGCCAGTGATATTTATTCTCTCTCTCCTACTGCCACTCTTACTATGGCACATCACTCCCTCAATCTTAAACTCACTGCTGAAAATTACCTATACTGGCTCACTCAATTGTAACCCCTTCTTGCAGGCCAACGTCTTATGCAATTTGTTGATGGAAGTTCCCCCTATCCCTCTGATGAACCAGTAGCCACTGCGTGCAAACAACAAGACAAACTTATCATCATCCACCTCCATCGCCTTCAATAAGGCGATGACACTGCCTTTGTTTTCCTTTAAGAAGCCAAAGCTATATCTGACGAATTAAATGTTGTCGGTCATTATCTTTCTGTAGAAGTCAATTATTTTAGTCATAATCAAGTATGTGTCCCGCTCATCCACTGAAGTCGAATATAAATATATGGTTGACATCATCGTCGAACTCATATGGTTCTGCTTTCCCTCCCTTTTACATGAACTTAGCTTCTCTCCCACAAAACCTCTAAATCTTTGGTATGATAATCTTAGCGCAACCTACCTCTCCGCAAATCCAAAATTTCATGCGCGCACAAAACATGTTGAAATTGACTTTAACTTTGTTTGGGATCAAGTTTCCACAAAGAAATTTCAAGTTCAATTCGTCTCCACACATGATAAAATTACGGATATCTTCACAAAGGGTCTATATACTAGCCAGTTTACTTTTCTTCGAGAAAAGCTAATGGTTGTTCCTCCACCATCATCTTACAGGGGATTATTAACCACCTCAGATCACAATCATCCACCTTGACACCACGTTTATTATAGCAGCAATTAGCAATAGTTATTAAGCAGTAGTTAGACACGTTCGTATAGCAACAGTTATACACGTTCTATTAGAACCAATTAACATGTTCAGTTACTATGAAGTATACATATAAGACTTGTAGTTGTTCAATACAAATACAATATGAAAAGTTTCAGTGTACAGATATCAGGATATGTTCATTCTCTTCTCTTAAACTAATAAGCTTGACACGTTGTAAACAACTTCACAGTGGACACTATGTTTCGACTAATATCTAGAATGCATTCAATAAGTAGTGGATCATTTGATGAGTTTGGGGTTCCAAATAAGAGACAAAAAATTCTCACCATGACAGAATCCCCCATAATCCCTAAAGTAATGGTCTTTTATGACATCTTGATAATAATATTTATTATAAATTAAATCACTCTTACTATGATTGAGTATTTGGAAATCTTGATTCACTAGCCAATCCTGAGAATCCATATTGGCCTGAAGTATATTATGGAATCATAAGCATTGCACATAGGTTTAAATACTAACACTGAAGGGATAAATTTAATTTACTCAAGTGTCAATAATATTTGGTGATTTGTAGGTATTCAATGAATATCCGCATAGTGTTTGTAGTGATATAATTATGTGTGAGAATGAACATGGCAGGAAAAATGTAAGTACAAGGACTAAATGATGATGTTTCTTCTAATACAAACCTTAGTGTACATCAAGTAAAAAACATAATTTTTTAAAAATTATCTCAAATATTGAAAATAAAAGTACATGTTATGATATAAAGACACCATTTATATAATAAATATGAATAACATGTCGACATAGAGTTACATTAAATATTCATCATTACTACAGTCGCGATATCCAGAAAACAACATATCATTAGCATAAGCATCTGATGTGGACTTAATTTCATCAATATTAAAAGTGCCTCATGGGATTAAAAAAGTATTTTTACCAAATGGCGAATTAGCATGCATAATTATACATGTGATAATATTTACGAGGTAGGTAATGGACCCATCCTCATTAGTAAGTCACCATAGATTTTGGGGATGATGTATTTGGTTATTTTAATTTATTTTAAGATAATTGTATTTCACGACTAATATAGCTGCCTCATTTATAGGTCCCAGTAAAGGGATTTGTCCAAGAAGGTATAATTGAATAATAACCAACTCTATGGGCGATATTTATGTGGAGTGAAAACTATAAACATGTGATCACTTTTGAATGGATATCATAGGTTAAAGAAAAACACTTTTCACCAGTGGCCACTCTTATCGACAAAGATACTGAGACTAGTCACACCTTATATTAGAGTATATTTCAGTAGTTAGTTTGTTACAAAATGTGTACATATAGGTTGTGTAGTTAGTTTGTTTTGTTAGTTAGTTAGTTTGTTTTGTTATTTTAGTCAGTTAGTTGTTGTCATTTTCTATTTAAAAGAACATCATTTCTTATAATCAGAACAGAATAGAGATTTCAGTTCTTCTTCATATATTTTCTCTCTAAACTTCAATATGGTATCAGAGCATTAAATCTATTCTTCCTTCTACCTGTGTTTTCTTCATTACCTTTATTCTTTGAAACTTATCCATGGATGCTAAAGCTTTGCATTTTTAACAAATTAATTCTAGATCCTCAATGAGAAATTTAGCCATTAAAGATGGATCAATCCCCTATTTTCTTCATCATTCAGACAATACAGGTCTGATTCTTATTTCTCAACCTCTAACCGATGACAATTACACACCGTCGTGTCGTGCTATGATTATCGTATTACCTATAAAGAGAAAATTAGGTTTTATCAATGGCTCTATTCTAAAACATCATGAAACTGATCATCTCCTTAATTCTTGGACTCGCAACAATAACATTGTCATTTCTTGGATACTTAATTCTGTATCCAAATAAATATAAACAAGTTTGATATACTCAGAATCTGCTCATGATATTTGGGTTGATCTCAAAGAAAGATACCAATAAAGAAATGGTCCCCGCATATTCCAATTGAGGAGAGACTTGATGAACCACACACAAGACTAATCAAATGTTAGCACCTATTTCACTAAACTCAAAACTATTTGGAAAGAACTTAGTAACTATAGACCTATTTGCTCGTGTGGCAAATGCACCCGTGGGCGAACAAAGGCTCTCATTGATCATTATCATATGTAGTATGTGATGTCCTTTCTTATGGGATTGAATGACTCATTTGCGCAAATAAGAGGTCAATTGTTGCTTATGGATCTTATTCCCCCAATCAATAAATTATTTGCCTTAGTTTCTCAAGAAGAACATCAGAGAAATGTTAGCATAGTTACTGTATCTACAAACACAATGGCATTCTTAGTGAAATCAGATTCACACAAAACCAGCACTAGTCAGTCCAACTACAAAGGCAACAACTACCAAAGAGAAAGACCATTATGCACCCACTGTGGGTACAATGGTCACACCATTGACAAATGCTATAAACTTCATGGTTACCCCCTGTCTATAAACCTAGACAAAAAACCAACTCTAGTATTAATAACCCACTAACTATCCTAAATCAAGTCTCTAACATCATTCCTAATCAAGTGTCCAACACAACCCCAAAACCAAAAACTGATAGCATGGACAATTTCGTTTAGATGTTAAATCCCTCCCAATATTCTCATTTGATGGCCATGTTAAACACTCACATGAAGGCTTCCAGGATTGAAACACCTTCCACTCATGCTTCAGGTACATGCTTCTTAGTCTCCATTAATCCTAATTTTCAATCACCAAAATATTGGATAATAGACTTAGGTGCCACTAACCACATATGTTTCACTCAATCATCATTCCTGTCAACGAAACATATTCAAAACACTTTTGTAACCCTCCCTGATCATACAAGAATTCATCTATTTCTTACTTGGACTGTACAAATCACTTCACATCTCATTCTTCATAATGTCCTCTATGTCCCTCAATTCAAATTCAACTTACTTTATGTTAGTGCTTTAACTAGAAATTCTACCTTTCATGTCAACTTCCTCACTGATTCATGTCTTATTCAGGATCCAATCAGTTTGAAGTCGATTAACAAGGGTAAAAGAATTGATGACTTGTATGTCTGGGATGCCTCCACCAAAATTTCAAGTCAAACCAAATCTCCTTTTGAAATTGTTTATAACTCTTCTCATAATAATGTGAATGATCATACTTGGCATCATAGACTAGGTCACTTGTCATTCAAAATACTTGAGTTTTTGAAGGATCAATTGAATTTACATATTCCTTGTAACAAGAATGATATGAATGCTCCTTGCTCAATTTGTCCTCTTGCTAAACATAGAAGAATTTCCTTTATTCTCAATAATCACAGAACTGCCAATGCTTTTGATTTAATTCATTGCGACACTAAGGGTCCATATCAATTTCCTACCTAGAATGGATTTAGATACTTTCTAACTCTTGTAGATGATTCTACTCGATTCACCAGGATATATCTGATAAAAAATAAATCTGAAGCTACATTTCTCATCCTATGATTTTTCAAACTCGTTAAAACTCATCATAGAGTAATCAAATCATTTAAATCTGACAACACTCCCAAGTTACCATTTACATATCTCTTTCATACTAAAGGAGTAATTCATCAATTCAGTTGTGTAGAAACCTCCCAATAAAATTATGTGGTAGAAAGAAAACACCAGCACCATCTCAATGTTTCTTGAGCATTATTCTTTCAGTCATAAGTACCCATTCATTTCTGGGGAGAATGCATACTCACTGCCACTTTTTTTAATTAATAGGACTTCATCTCCTATTATACACAAAAAAGCACCATATACATTACTCTATGACAGTCCAGTTCACTATGAATCCATTAGAGTAGTTGGCAGTCTTTACTTTGCTTCCATACTTTCTTCTCATTGCACAAAATTTGCACCTAGAGCACGAAAATGTGTTTTTATTGGTTATCCAACGGTATAAAAGGTTACAAAGTATATGACCTTATTTCCAAATAAATTTTCATATCTGGATATGTGTTTTTTCATGAACACATCTTCCCTTAACACAATGCTCCTTCATTACCTCAACATATAGATATATTTCCTAATATTGCCCTATATTGCTCCCTTAATGACTCATCCAAGATCCCTATTCATCCCACAAATCATTCCTCACCATCCACTATTGTTGAAAATGTCCAAGTTGTCATCCCTTCTCTCAAAATTTTTTCACCTAATATAGACATCACTTCTCCCACCATAAATCAACCACCCCCTTCGACAAATACAAGACTAACTAGAAATTTTAAACCATCCTCCTATCTTTAAGATTATCACTATAATCTCCTCATAAATACTCCCATCCTAACTTCTATATCCACATAACCTATCTCCAACCATCTTTCCAATAAATCATTTACTCCCCAACACAATGACTTAATTATTTAGATATCTTCCAATTACGAACCTCAGTTCTATCATCAAGTAGTTAAAATTGATCATTGGAGGGATTCTATGAACACTGGATTGGTTGCTATGGATCTCAATAAAACATGGAATGTTATTCCTTTGCCGAAAGGAAAACATACAATAGGGTGCAAATGGATTTATAAAATTAAATATCAGTCTAATGGGAGCATTAAAAGGTACACAGCAAGACTTGTTGCTAAACGCTAAACTCAACAAGAAGGATTAGACTTCATTGAAAATTTTTCTCCAGTTGCTAAATTGGTAACTATTATAATTCTACTAGTTGTTGCTGCTATGAATCAATTCCCCCCCCCCCCCCCCCCCCCCCGTGTTCAACTAGATGTAAACAATGCCTTTCTCAATGGGGATCTGTTTGAAGAAGTTTATATGGATTTACCTATGGGGCACACTCCAAATCAAGTTGGAACTAAAAGGGAACACTTAGTTTGCAAACTCCACAAATCCATTTATGGTCTTAAATAGGCATCACGATAATGGTTTTCCAGATTCTCTCAAGCCCTCATCAAATATGGCTTTCAAAAAAGCAAATCTAACTATTCTCTCTTTACCAAAGGTTCTGGCACTTCTTATATTGCTATATTAGTCTATGTTGATGACATTATCATCACCGGTGCTGATCTCACGGCCGTTTCTTCACTCAAGTCATTTCTCCATAGTGAATTCAAATTAAAAGATTTTGGTGCACTACAATATTTCTTAGGTTTGGAAATTGCTCGATCTTCCTCTCACAAAGACATTACTCTCTCCAACTACTTAAAGACACTGTCTTCCTTGCCAGTAAACCTACATCATTACCCATGGATCCTAAAGTTAAAATAAGTTCCTTTATAGGAGAACCTCTTCCTGATGCAAGTCTTTATCGCAGATTAGTTGGAAAACATCTTTATCTCACCATTTTAAGACCAAACATCACATTTGCAGTTCATAAATTGAGTTAATTTGTTTCTCAAACAAGAGAACCTCACCTTGATGTTGTGACCCATCTTCTTAGATACATTAAAACCACTTCGGGCTAAGGACTTCTCTTTTCTGCATGACTATTATTTCAGCTCCATGGTTTTTCTGATGCTGATTGGGGATCTTGTTTAGAGTCTCGCAAATCAGTCACTGGATTTTGCATATTTCTCAGTAGTTATCTAATCTCATGGAGAGCTAAAAATAAAATTACAATTTCCAAATCTTCTGCTGAGGCTGAATATCGCTCATTGGCATCCACTGCAAGTGAAATAATTGGCTTCAATAACTACTTCAGGATTTTCAAATACATTCAACTATCCCAGCTGTAAGTTTTATGTGACAACCAAGTTGCACTTCATATTGCCACTAATCCCATTTTCCATGAAATAACCAAACATATCAAAATTGACTACCACTTAATCCGTGATAAAATCACGGAAGGATCCATAAAATTGCTTCCTATTCGCACTCAGCACCAACTGGCTGATGTCTTCACCAAAGCATTGCTTGCTTCTCATCTGTTTCCACTATTGTCCAAGATGGTTGTCCTAGATCTTCACCATCCATCTTGAGGAGGAGTATTAGAGTATATTCTAGTAGTTAGTTAGTCAGTTACAAAATGTGTCCATATAGGGTGTGTAGTTAGTTTATTTTGTTAGTTAGTTAGTTAGTCTTAATATTTTAGTCAGTTAGTTATTGTCATTTTCTATTTAAAAGCATATCATTTCTTGTAATCAGAACAGAATAGAGATTTCAGTTCTTCTTCATATATTTTCTCTCTAAACTTCAATACCTTAACCATTGGTAATAACTTTGGATTATGCACTGTGACCTGGAAGTAAGGTTTTGATTGAGGCTTTCATTCTTTATATCATAGGGGAGTATTGAGACGACTTCTATAATCGACGGTGGTGTAACCATGTTGAAGTTCATGTTAGTTAATGGAATGCAAAGGAACATAATATTAACACCTTTATTTATAGTGGAAGTGTTTATCTTTAGTATATCTCTGAAAGAGTAGTATTACAGGTTAATGATATGTAATAAATACATTATTTTTTTGATTTATCTCTACCAATTAGTTTTTCAAAACATATAAAAATTTCCAAAAAAAACTGTTCGAGTTCTCCAAAATTGAAGTCATCTCTCTCACCCAAAAAACTCTCCGGTTCTCCAAAAAAACTTTCTAGTTCTCCCCTTCTAAACTGTCCGGTTGATTTTTCAATATATAAAAAGTTTCCCAAAAAATAAAAATATACAGTTATCCTCGACTATCCATGCTTATATATATATATATATATAAAAATGAATCCATCTCCCTCTTACTCGAAAAACCAGATGGAATGGGCTCCGGTGCCTTCAACATCACCATTTTTTGTCTTTCTTAACATATGTTTGATTTGGGTTTGTTTACATATATCACTGTGTGTAAGTTCTTGCAATTTCACTGTGTGTAAGTGTGTAAGTTCTTGGAAAATGTGCTGTTATATCACTGTGTGTAAGTTATTGGTTTCATCAACAGGTAGTAATTTGGGATATTAATTTTTCATTTTTATTTTTTCCAGATCTAACATATTTTTTCCAGATCTAACACCTTTTATCTTTTACGGGATTTCTATGAGATTTGCGAGGTTTGCTAGGTTTTCTGTGAGATTTGCTATTCTATACTTGAAAATTGCGAGGCATATCAGATTTGTGAGGTTTGAATCACCACAATGACTAAACCATTTTGATTAAATGCATGTGTGCTTATTTTTTTATTTATATAATAGAGCACCGTCATTGACAATACATGTTCTCCACTAAGTGTGGACAATCCAGGATTTGCTCACTTTGAAATGGTCTATAGTGGGGGTGATTTATGTTCGGAGGTAGATTCCAGCCACGTCGTATATTTGGTTATGGCTTATTCCGATTTGTTCACCTATTACGATTATTATTTGGTTGGAGAGAGGAAAAGGTTGTGAAGGGCTGATTCAAGGTAGGTTGGAACTAGGTTTGGTATTATTTCGTTGGCCATGGACCGGAACAACATCATCGAACCTATGAATGAGGCATATGCTTAAAATAACGATGTTAAACATTATTGGAATATTAACTACTACTAAGATTGTGACTACTTTGGAGTTTGATGTTTGAAGAGTTTTTTTGTAATTTGTATACATTACACATTTAGTTTTGATGGTGATATAAGAATAAGGCACCAAATTATTGTAAGCTTCACCTGCAAGGAAATGACGGGAATGACTAAAAATAATCTGATTTCTTTTTTGATTTTGCATTGTATTTCATGTTTTGGCATTTAGTTTGTATTTTCCATATCTTTTAGATTTTAGAATTTTATTTTAATAAGTGAATATTTTTTGGGCATGCATTTTGGTGGGTGGTATTATCTTTTATTTCATTTTGTATATAGTGCTTCTTTTTTGGGTTTTTATTTCAAGATTAATTTTGAGTTCTTTAGAATTTTCAATCTTCTTATAAGAATAAACATGTCACATTTTGGTTTAATGGGTTTTTAGGTGGGTAAAGTTGCTACATGTTAAGTAGATACGTGGGTAAAGGGAGGGATTTCTTGGGTACAAGTTATAGCTACAATATGTGCTGGGGTGTGAGATGAGGAGATGGGTATGCGAGGGATGATAAAAGGTGGAGATGAGTGGAAGAATTATTGGTTTTACATGATGTAAGGTTATTTGTGCGTGACGGGTGAATGAAGATGTGCGTGGGTTTTTTAAGGTGTAGGCTAGGTACAACCTATTTTTGAATGAAGGGAAGAAACACGTTTAATAGGGCCAAATGGGGTTTCTGCATAATGTTTTTGGGTATAAGTTCCTTCCTTCCGAGCCAAGTAGAAGGCATTTATTCCAATGGCTGCTTTGCTCTCACTTTGGTGTCTTTCTGGTACTAAAAGCCTTATAAGGACAGTCTTCAAGGCTAAGGACAATCGTTTCACCACCTTGACTATCAAATAGACGAATTCTTCTTCTTCAAAATTTATATGCTTAATTTGTTTTATTTATTTAAAAATTTAATTCTACAATTATATATTCAAATTTGTAATTTACTCACCACCAACAAATAATGTTAGTATGCAACATTGTTCATACTTTGTTAATTTTTAAGTAAGAAAGAGAACTTAGAATATATTATATAAAGTAGAATAGTCATATCAAATTGTGTTGCAGTTGTCTTCCCTGAATGTGTACCGAATTTAGTTGGAGTAGTCAATCCAACCCATAATTGCTAAGACAAATATGTTGCAGTTGATTGATAATGAGTTGGTAATGGTTTAAGGTAGGGGTGTGCAAAAAAACCGACCGAATCGAAAATTGAACCGAACCGAACCGAAACCGGCGATTTTTTTTGGCCCAGTTCGGTTTGCGGTTTAAGGATTTAAAAAACCGATAATATCGATTCGGTTGTTGATTTAGACAAAGAAAAACCCGATTAGAACCGAACCGACAACAATATTATGTATTAAAAAACCCTTAAATATCTTTTATTTTTATACCAAAAACCATTAACCAACCTCCAAAACCGACCAAAACTGAAAATCAGTTAAAACCCAACCGAAACCGAATTGAAACCGATGTGAACCGAAATCGGCGGTTTTTTTCATCGTCGATTCGGTTTCGGTCTGATTTTTTCCAAAACCTAACCGATCAGTTCGGTCTGAATTACAGTCCAAAATCGAACCGAACCGACCCGTGCACACCCCTAATTTAAGGAGTTAACAAGACAATTATTATCTGCAATAAAATGTTACAATAAATATTGTTCCACATGAGTTGTCCCATCATATTTAATATCAACATAATGCAAGTAGATCTTGGGTCAATGGAAGCATGACATATCAGCCCTTTATAGTAAAGTCTGTGATTTATAACGTAAGAATCCGGCTCATCCACTTTTTATCGCTAAACCTATCCATTCCCCAAACCATAATTAGGGTTAGCACAACGTCTTCATCCATGAAAGTTCTTCCTTTGAATCCTAAACCTCCTTCTCCTTCAAACATTTGTCTAAATCATTTCCAAGCGTTATTGCAAACAATTCTCAAGAACCCTGCCTCAAACCACACTATAAGTTCAAAGGAGAACCTGTTGTTCATTTTTCTTCTGAAGATATTCAAGTCTTGGCTGAACCGTTTAAGTATTCAATAGTAGGTAATTTATCTCATGTAAAACCTATAATGGAGGATATAAGTAAAACCATGTTTATCCTTAATCTAAAATGAACTAGCATTGTAAGGTTGCTGGATAACAAACACGTGCTTAGAATATTGGGCTGTGAAGAAGACTTCGTTCTATTGTGGACCAGGGATCAATGGCTTTTTGGAAGATACCCTATGAGAACCTTTAAATGGTCTCCTCAATTCATAGTTGGTTAAGAGAGTTCTATTGTGCCATCATGGATAATCTCCAGATACATCTCTTTGCCAAATCTTCTATATTTTCCATAGCACAATTAATTGGAAAATTCCTAAGATTAGATGAATCAACAATTTCTCAATCAAGGCCAAGCTTAGAGAGAGTTTGTGTTGAATTGGATCTCCTTTAAGAAATACTAAGGCGTGTACGGATTGGAATTGGTTATAATGGATTATGGAAGTAAGTGGTATATGAATACCTCCCCAAGTATTGTAAACATTGTATGAAGAAAGGCCATTGTGATGAATCTTGTATTTTCTTGACGAATCTTAAAGGTGATAAAACAAAGCTAAAAAGCCTCCCCCCCCCCCCCCAACACACACACGCGCGCGCACAAAAAACCATTGGTGAAACCTATGTTGGATCCTATTCCTCAAGCAGGCCCCAGAAAGGAAATAAAAAGCACCACAACAATAAACATTAATTCTATCCCAAACTCTCCCCCTAATCCAATCCAGATGGATCCTCAAACCTGCCAAGACGCTATCCAAATCCTTCCTAAGCCTATTTTAAAACCTAACCATTCAACAAGCTCTGTCAAAACTAAATCCATAGCAGATCACCTTTTGAAAATCCAATGCTGTGACATAACCTCTGAAGAAGCTAGTATTGTGGACCATGTTATGCTATCTCCAAGATCCTCAGAATTATCAGAATATGATTTCCATTATGCCAAGATTAAAGGTTACCATTAATACTTTGAACACAACATGATCATTAGCACTCCTATACAGGAAGAACTGGAGATGTTTGCAAACTTTTTTAATAAAAATGGAGCAGAATTGTAGATACTAAAAGAAAAGGAAAACAAAAGATTCAAGAAGAGGAGGTAATTGAAGTTATCAAGAACAACAAAGAAGTATGTCAAGAAAGGCCTAAAAAGACCCCTTCAGACCCTTTGTTTAAAAGCTTAACAAGGGATAATTCTAAAGGTATCAAGAACTCTATTACTTCCAAATCCCAATGATTAAATTTCTATGCTGGAATGCTAGGGGAGCGGCTAACAAGCCTACAAATAGGAGGTTGAAAAGGTTGACTAGGCATTACTGTTTACCAGTTTTTGTTGATTTTAGAACCAAAGGTAGATTGTTCTAAAACTCAAAAATACTTGCTCAAGTGGAATTTTGAGGAGGCCATTTCTAATCATTTTAATAAGATTTAGTTTATGTGAAGAATGGGGATGCAAGTTTCTATTTGAAAACATGAGTATCAAAGCCTTACTATTAAAGTGTGCCACCCTACTCTTGAAGATGAGATTATTGTAACCTTAGTTTGTGCTAAATGAACCACAGAAGAAAGACTAGCTTTGTAGAGTGATTGATATTTCAAATTCATATGATGGTTATCCCCATTTTTATTGCAGATAGCAAGGAAGTTTTAAACTAGGATGAAAAAATAGGAGGTAATATTATAGATTAGTAGGCAGTAGATGATTTTAATGACTGCAATAATAGCTGTGGTATTTTTTACTTGGGCTATCAAGGTTCAACATTTTCTTGGTCTAATTTTAGAAGTGAATATGGTGCCATTTGTGATAGACTGGATAGAGGCTTTTGCAATCTCTAATGGCCCAACATTTCTCCAAATTCTTCTATTTCTCATCTCTCTAAAAATTGGAGTGATCATGATCCCCTAATGTTATCAATTAAAAGCATTCTTAACTCAAGCCCAAGGCCTCTCAAATTTCAAAAAATGTGGACTTCTCATAACTTTTTTGACTCTACTGTTAACCAATCTTGCTTCTCCCTAGTAGTAGCAACCCCTATGATGGTGTTTTATTGAAAATTAAAAAGATTGAAGTGTATCCTTTAACAATGGAACAAGGATGAGGCTTTAATTTGGGAAAACACTTTTGAAAGTGACCCCTCAATTTATAATAGAATGGAGATGCATGATATCAAAGCTAAGTTGAATAAATTTTTGCTTCAAGAAGAGACATTTTGGCAATAAAAATATAATATTGATTGGCTTAAAGAGGGTGACCTTAATACCAATTTTTTCCATTCCGCAGTCAAGGCTAAAAAGATCGCCATTTAAAAAATCAGAGATGACAACTAGTGGAGAGAAGATAAAGAAGAGATTGTAATCATTTTTGTAGAGAATTTAAAAAAAGGTGGAAAACAGATCCAACTCCAGTAAAGTCTGACCTCTTGGATGTGATTCCAGTGCTTGTGACTGGAGAGATGAATGAGGCTCTCACAATCATGCCTTGAGAACAAGATGTTCTATTAACCATTAAGGAGCTTAAAGCAGACAGTAGCCTAGGACCAGACGGTTATAATGGTGCTTTGTATGTGCACTGTTAGGACACTATCAAATCTGATCTTATGGTAACTATTCATTCTTTCGCGGAGGTTACATCCCTCGAAGCTGGACTAGTAATTTGATTGTGCTTATCCTAAAAGTTAAAAGACGCTCTACCTGTTCTCATTTTAGACCTATAAGCCTTTGTACCTTTGCCCCTAAAATTCTTTTCAAAATTCTAAATACCAGATTTGCTCTTATCTTCCCTTCCATAACATGTTCTAAACAAAGTGGTTTCATTAAAGACAAATGATCTAAGATAACATTCTTCCAGATCACGAAATGGCAAATTATTTGGGAAGAAAATGCCATGGATCCAATGTCCTCATTAAATTAGGCATGGAAAAGGCTTATGATCAAGTTTCTTGGCTATTTCTTATCAAAGTATTGAGAAAGTTTGACTTTTGTGAAAGTTTCATAGATTATATCTGGAGATTGTTGTCCAATAATTGGTTCTCTATTTCGGTAAATGGAAGTCCTGCAGGTTTTTTTAAGTCAACTAAGGGTTTTAAACAAGTTGATCCAATCTCCTCATCATTATTTATTATAGTGGCTAAAGTTCTAAGTAGAATACTAGATGGGTTAATATTATCTAAGATTGTTTACTTCTACCGTCACCCCCAATGGTAGTCAATTGATCCCCCATTTGAATTTTACTGATGACAATGTTCTTTTTGTCAATTGGAGTAAGAAGAGCCTCAACAACCTTATGTCTTTTCTAGTTAAATATAAAAACTGTTCTGGTCAGTTGATCAACAAACTTGAAAGCATCATTATAAATGATTTTTACTCTTTGTTAAGAGAGGATATGCTATAGGCTCATACTTGGGGCTACCTTTCAAGTATCTTCCAATTAAATATCTTTGATGCCCTCTATTAAAAGGTAGAAATAAGATCAGTTATTTCTCTCATCTTCTTAACAGAATAAGGAGAAAATGTATTGGGTGGAAAACCAGATTTCCATCAGGAGCAGGTAAATTGATCCTCATAAAATATGTCCTCTCCTCTATTCCCATTTACACTCTTGCCTCTCTTAAACCTCCTAAAGTTATCATCAATAGAATCAAAAATATTTTCAGCAAATTCTTCTAGGTTTGTGACATTAAAAATAGAGACAAGTATGTTTGCGTTAATTAGAAGAAGATTTGTCTTCCCACAAGAAAAGTAGGCTTGGGCATTACAGACTTAAGATATGTTATTTCTTCTTTTAGTTTGAAGATGGCTTGGAGAGTAAACGACTTTAAAGGAATCTGGGCTGCATTTATGAGAAATAAATACAAAAAAACTCCCATATCCGGCACCACTAGCACCAGTGCAATAAAAAGAATTAGAGTTGTTCAAAGGGAAGTTCAAAATAATACTGATCTCACTGGAAATGAAGCTATATGGACTCTATCAACCTCTGGAGAATTCACCTTTAGCTCTACCTTTCAGTAATGTAGGTCAGCTACTATATCAATCTAATCTTGCAAATTCATCTGGTCTTCTCATATTACTCTAGAAATTTTAATCATTGTTTATAAGTTTCTTCATAAAGCAAGTCCTCTTGAAGAACAAGTTCAAAGATTAGGAATAAGGTTATTTTCTTTATGTTAGTGATCCTATAATAACAATCTAGAATCCATCCAACATTTGTCTTTAAACAGTGATATGGCCAAAATTATTTGGAATCATTTTTTTTTCTTTGGTTGAAGTGTGTCCTTGTTTTAATTCCATCCCATAATTGCTTATTTTTTTGGTGGCTATTCAAAGACAATAAGGATTATATAAAGTATCTTCAATAATTTTTACCCATCGAGATTATGTGGGAGATTTGGAAAAAGATGTGTAAAAGGCTTTTTGGAGGTTTTCCTATATGTGATACTGAAATTATAACGCAAGTGACTGCTTTAATTTCTTCTAAAGCATCTACTATTATGTTTCATAACTCAGATGATCAAAAACATGTAGCTATGATGGATGTATTTAGCATCATTCATATGCCCAAAGTGTAACAGATAATCCAGAGACCTCAACCTCGGCCTTATAACAACCGAGGTAATTGAAGTATGAAAATATCCATCAAGAACATCGTCTGACTAAGGTCGGCCACAACCGACGCCCCCCGACTACGAACCTCATCTTGGCCATGGCAGAGATTATCTAGAACATTTGGAGCACAGTTTTTATCACGTCATCCATAGCCATCGTCACACCTACCCCATACATCAACCTCGGTTGGTCGTCAGCCGAGGTCAGCAAGAACTCATGGGTTAACCGCCCTTCATCATCATCGGCCCTAACCGACGTTCCAAGCGCCACATGAGAATCAGCAGCCCTGCAGGCTCAGCGTCAATTATTAGGTCAACCTCGGCCCTGGACGATGTTCCACATATCTAACCTTGGTTGGCATCCCATCCAAGGTCATCATATAATTCCTAGCCAAGGAAGGGGTCGTACCTCACCAGCCTCGTACTCACCCAGGCTGAGGTTGGTACCAAGCAAAGATGGCCGAGCTTCTATGCGTACATGTATGGCTTGAGGCACGTGGACAAATATGTTATAACTGAATCATTCCCACCAAGTGAGGGAATATTGAGCTCATCATTATCTACATAAGATCAGCCAGGTGTCATTCTCATACTGGTTCGATCCTCATGCACATGCCCATTACATGCTTGGGGGTACATTACACCCTACAAGCACTATATATAGAGGTCATCCTCTACCTTGCAAAGGGATCAAAAATTACAACCCTAGCTAAAACTCTGTAATTTTACACAGTAGAGAGAGAAATCTTGAGAGATTGTATCCATGGCCATTCGTGCCTTCATTCAGTGATATTACTCACACACACTCACAGTGGACATGGGCTAGATTGGTTGAACCACTTACATTCAAGTGTTCGTCCTCTTGTCCTCATCTCCTTCTATATATATATATATATATATATATATATATATACTCATTTTCTTCCATTATTATCACTTGCTTGAGCTTGTCAACACCTTACCTGGTGGTGCTATTTCCAGCATCATTATTTTGGCGTTGTCTGTGGGAACGAGAAGCTATCTCTTCCTATTATTCTGCTTAACCTCACCGGAGACTCTGGTGGTGAACCAGGCCTCACCCCTTGCATGGAGTTGTTTCACCATTGAAATAGGTCCTTTAAGGTATTAAGCTCATCTTCTTCACAGGCTCTTTAGTTTTAACATATGTCACAGGAGTTACTACCACCTCCTCCTCCACCACCTGGTGCTAGAGGGCCTAGTTCCATCTAGGCACCACCCCAGTCCGAAATAGGTGAGGTGGTGGAAGCCTTGAAGTCCTTGATAGCGATGCAGCAAGCAATGAAGGAGCAATTTGCACAACTCAGTCAAAATATGATGAGGCCACCTGGGGTATCACTGGAGATGATTACTCCGACGGCTGCTCAGCCCCATCTTAAAGCCAGGGGACCAACCCAAGCACCGCATAAAGACCGACATATACCTCAACGGACGAGGGACATTGCTGACCCTAGGCATTTGCATCTGGGGAGGCAAGGACACCCTTTCCCTGAGGATATGTATGATGACATGGAGGCAGAAGATGCTCCGGAAGATTATTGAGAGTCGTATGAGGTTTCGAATAACACAGTACGTCCTATCCAGCAGAGCAGAGGTTATGGGGGCAGAAGAGATGAAGGTGTCCAACAAAGGGGGTCAGCTTTTGATCACTTGAGCATAGGGTCAGCCTTTAGAAGGTTAGGTGCAGTAAATGACTTAAGACAGAGGTTATCAAGATCAAGAAGTGCAGCAGGGTCACAAAGGGGAAATGGGGAACATCGACCACAGCATGGCCGACCCCAACATGTACGAGACTGTGGCCAGGAGGTGAACAACCGACGTTATGCTACGGCTGGGGAGCCCTCAGTCCACCCCTTGGAGGTGGCTGGGGATAACCTCGTCTAGGCCAACGTTGTTAGGCCATGGAATGACTCCATCCAACGCCTTGAAGAGAAGATAGCAGACCTCATCAAAAGCGGAGACCCACTACAAAGAGGTTTCTCAGAGGGCTCCCCATTTTTGGCTAAGATAGTGAACTTCCCAACCCCTGCCAAGTTCAAACCACTTATGGTGTCTCCCAAGTATGACGGTAGTACTAACCCTGTGCATCATATTGAGATGTACCAGTCTGCGGCGGACATTTATTCATTCCCTGATGAGATGAGGTGTCGGGCCTTCTCCAAAACTCTAACAGGAGCTGCACACATCTGGTTCACCTCTCTTCCAAAGAACTCGATTGAGAACTTTAAGGGCTTGGCTGAACGGTTCATTCACAATTTCTGTTTGGGGGTAAGACCTCAAAATAAGACCACTCATCTATTATATGTAAAGCAAGGTAAGAGCGAAGGCCTAAGAGACTACATTGCAAAATTCAACAAAGAAAAATTAGAGGTTGTAGACTATGAAGAGAGTATAGCCATGACAGCCCTTATAGGGGGACTTCAGAAGGGAAGTTGCTATGAAAACTTGCGAAAGACCCTCCTAAGTCTATGGCAGAGCTATTGGCAACTGCAAGAAAGGTCATGAATTCCAAAGAGGCCATGCCCATGAAGTATGAGGATGAGAATGGAAGTGGTAGCGATAAATTCCAAAGAAGAAAGATGGAAAGAAGAGGTCAACGAACGATAAGTTTGCACGCTATACTCCTCTAACTAAGAGCTATGAACACATCCTCAAAGAGATCAAGAATGAACGGTCTCTGAGATGGCCAGAGAAGCTAAAGGCACCTTCGTATAAGAGGAATAAGAACTTGTGGTGTGAGTTCCACCAAAACTACGACCATGTAACAGACAAGTGCTTCGCCTTAAAGGATGAGATTGAGAATATGTTGAAATTTGAGAAGTTGAGGAAGTATATTGATGGTAAGGCGCCTAAGAGGGGAATAGATGACCCTAAAAAGAAGAAAAATGACAGATGTCAAGATGATACCCCATCAAGAAGAGATGATGACTCTGATGGGGATGATGAAGATGATCCAGACCTCCCACCAAAATACGGTAACGCACCGGTGAAGAGGGTTGGAATGATCTCCTTTGGAGTTAGCACCATATGTGGAGGACTTGTTGGGGGTGGCTCTGAAGTAGCTGACCGAATATCTCTTGTTGCAGAGGCCAAGTCAGTGACCAAAGTAGAAGTTATGCGCGTCTTCAAATGAAAAGAAGAAGAGGAAGAAGGTAGATATGGATACTCTTATAGTTGTATTCTCCCGACTCGACTTCAAAGGTATCCTAGCCCCACATGATAACCCTTTGGTAATAACAACAAGAGTGCACGGATGTGAGGTGCAGAGAATCCTCATAGATAGAGGACGTTCAGCAGACGTGATGTTCTAGCCCTGTTTTAAGAGCCTAGGCCTTAGCAGAGCTAGGCTAGTACCCTATCATAATCCATTGATGGGCTTCAGTGGGGATAAGGTCCATCCGTTGGGCATGTATGAGATGGATGTGCGAATGGGGGATGAGTGGCCTAAGAGGTTGACCCGAAAGATAAACTTCTTCGTTATGAATGAAAATATCATCTCGGCATACAACCTCATCATAGGACGAGTTTCCCTTAAGGATATTGAAGTCGTGCCATCAACTGTCCACCAAATGCTAAAATTCCTGACCCCCTATGGGGTAGGGGAAGTGCAGGGGGACCAGACCTCGGCACGAGAATGCTACTTCAACTCAACGAAAGATAGGTAGGCCCATAAAAGGGAAATAAGCTCATATAGCATTGATACACTTGATCCTAGAGATGAAATAAAATTGAAAAATGGAGAGGCCGCGAAAGAGGTAGAATCCATCGTCCTCAATAAGGACGAACCGGAAAAAATCATCCAAGTCGGCAAGGCCTTAAAATCGGAGATCAAGGAAGAGCTGATAAAATTCTTGAAGAAGAGGCAAAGTGTCTTCGCTTGGAGCCACACAGACATGCCTGGCATCGACCCGGAGGTTATGTGCCACAAACTCAATATGGCAGAAGGTGCTAAGACAATTAAATAAAGATGAAAACTTTACTCCAGGGAAAAGTATGACATCATTAGGGAAGAGGTCAGGAAGCTGGAAGAGGCTGATTTCATCAGGGAGTTCATATACCCAGATTGGTTATCAAACGCCGTTATTGTGCCTAAAGCCAATGGAAAATGGAGGATGTGCGTAAACTTCACTGACCTGAATAAATCTTGCCCAAAAGACAGTTATCCCTTACCTCGGATTGATCAGATGGTAGATGCCATGGAGGGACATGAGCTAATGAGCTTTATGGACACATACTCAGGCTATAATCAGATCTTCATGGATGTTGAAGACTCAGAGAAGATAACCTTCATCACAGACAAAGGGACCTATTGCTATAAGGTTATGCCCTTCGATTAGAAGAATGCAGGGGCCGCGTATCAACATCTTGTAAATAAGATGTTTGAAGATCAAATTGGAAAAACCATAAAGGTATATGTAGATGATATGTTGACTAAGATCTTGAAGGCCTGCACCCATGTAGCAGACCTGGAGATAACTTTTGACACCATGGACTCATACAGGATGAAACTCAATCCCACCAAGTGCATTTTTGAAGTAGGAGATGGAAAGTTTCTTGGATTCATCATCAACCAGAGGGGGACAGAGGCCAACCCCAAAAAGATCAAGGCTTTTCTTGATATGAAGACATCAAAAAGTATAAAAGACGTTCAAAGGCTCACCGAAAGAGTTGCAGCACTCAACAGGTTTGTTTCCAGAGCTACAGACAAGTGTCTTCCATTTTTTAAAGTATTAAGAAATGCCTTCTAATGGGACGAAGAGTGTGACATGGCCTTTACAGAGCTCAAGTCCTATCTCGGATCCCCACTGCTCTTATCTCAGCCCATTCTGGGAGACAAGTTGTATGTCTATCTAGCAGTTTCAGAGTCAGCTATAAGTGCAGCCATAGTGCGGGAAGACATTGGGGGTACAAACACATGTATACTTCAATAGTAAGGCCCTTCAAGGGTGTGAACAGAACTATCCTTAAATGGAGAAGTTGGCCTACGCTTTGATACACGCTTCCAAGAAGATGAAACCTTATTTTCAAGCCCACTATATGGTCATCCTCACTTACTCCCCACTAAGGCAAGTCCTCCACAAGCCTGAGAAGTCAGGCAGATTGATGACCTGGGCCATCGAGTTGGGAGAGCATGACCTTATTTATCAACCCAGGGTGGCCATTAAAGGGCAGACACTTGTAGACTTTATTGTTGAGTTCATGTGGGAAGAGACTAAGGTTAAGAACAATCCAGTGATCGCAGAGGGATCAACTAACAACGTCTTCCGAGACCTGGAAGAGGTTGTGTCCAATAGGTCCAGAGACGGAATAGTTGATAATGAGGAAGACAGGTACCTCTTCAAGCAATGAACCCTATTAGAGGGTATCTTATCTTCGAATGAAGACGTTTGGAACCTCTTTGTTGACGGGTCTTCTTGCGAAAGTGGAAATGGTGCAGGGCTGATACTATCGGCTTCAGATGGTGCAAATGTTGAATATGCACTAAGGTTTAACTTCAAAGCATCAAACAACGAGTCAGAATATGAGGCCATGATAGCAAACTTCTCCTTGGCAAAGACCCTTAGGGTTGGTGGACTCCTACTTCATAGAGACTCGAGGTTAGTTGTCAACCAAGTGTTTGGAGTTTATGAGGCCAAGGGTGAAAGGATGTCCAGATACCTGAAGAGGGTAAGAATGGTGATAAAAGGTTTCGAATAGGTGAAGATGAAGAGGGTACCTCGACAAAATAACAGCCACATAGATGCTCTAGCAAGATTGGCTTCAGCAATAAGGGCATACATCAAAAGGACAGTACCAGCCGAGTTCCTGCTCAAATCGTCCATTTAGGAGGAAGACGTTGCCATCTCTTGCCTCAACTTAAACTTAGGGGACTCATGGATAGACCCCCTCCTCAGATATATTAGAGAGGGAGAGCCACCAGAATCAAAGCTAGAGAGGAGAAAATTGAGGTACAGAGCCACAAAGTTCTCGATAATAGGAGATGCCCTATATAAGAAAGGATTTATCTTACCTCTCCTTAGATGTGTCAACCCCACAAAGGTCCCCCCGGTCCTATAGGAGGTACAGGAGGGTTCTTGCTCCAGTCACATAGGAGGAAGACCTTTGGCAAAGAGAATAATCACGCAGGGATACTGGTGGCCGACCTTGGCCAAGGATGTTGCAGCCTACGTGAAGAAGTGTAATAAATGCCAAAAATTCTCCACTATCCCCCGCCAAGCTCATCCACCTATGACATTAATCAGTTCCCCTTGGCCATTCGCAATGTGGGGGATTGACTTAGTGGGACCCTTGCTAAGGGCTGAGAATAATTATTAATTTCTGATAGTAGCAATCGACTACTTCTCCAAGTGGGTAGAGGTTGAGACGATAATCACGATTACAGAACAGAAGACCTTCCAGTTTATCAGGAAGAACATCATATGAAGATATGGCCTTCCAAACACCCTCATCTCAGACAACGAAACCTAGTTCAAGAATTCTTCCTTGGAGAAGTATTGCGAGAGAGTAGGAATCAAGAAATTTTTCTCTTCTCCGGGCCGACCTCAGGAAAATAGGCATACCGAAGTCACGAAAAGAACAATCCTCGGTGGGATCAAGAATAGGTTGGAATATGCTAAGGGGAGATGGATCGAAGAGGTTTATGCTGTGTTATAGGCCTACAGAACAATGGCTAGGACACCAACGGGGGAAACCCCATTTATGTTAGCACATGGATCAGAAGCCGTAATACCAACAGAGATAGGACTCCCCACTCACATAGTTCAGATATATAACCCCGAGATGAATGTGGAGGTGAGAAGACTTGACTTAGACTTGATTGAGGAAAGGAGGGAAGATGCCGAGATCAGACAGGCAACCTACCAATGGAGAACAGTAAAGTTCTATAATCAAAGGGTGAAATCGAGACCCATAGCTGTAGGAGACCTAGTTTTGAAGAAGATGTTATAGAAGGCTAACAAGCTTCACCCAAATTGGTACGGCCCTTACAAAGTGATCGAGGAGGTGGTACCCAGAACCTAACGGCTATAAAATCTCGAAGGGGAACCCATCTCCAATCTATGGAATGCTGATCACCTGAAAAAGTATTACATATGATGTTGCATTGCTTTGTATGTAAATATGTCAGCTTATGAAGAGATTATTAATGAGAAGATCAGTTCCTATATTAATTACTTGTTCATTATGCTTTAGAGGTGAAATTTCTGGGGTTATATCTTAGCTTGATGACCTCAGACCATAAACATCATAATTTGGTGACAAGGTCTGAGGTAAAACGTCATATTTGGATGACCTCAGACCTTAAACGCCATTAATTTGGTGAACATTATGAGGGTAACATCTTATCTTGATGACCTCAGATCTTAAACATCATAATTTGGTGACAAGGTCTCAGGTGAAACATCATATTTGGATGACCTCAGATTTTCAACATCATTAATTTGGTAAAATTAATAAGGGTAACATCTTAGTTTGATGACCTCAGACCTTAAACATCATAATTTGGTGACAAGATCTGAGGTGAAACATCACATTTGGATGACCTCAGACCTTAAACATCATTAATTTGGTGAACATTATTACGGTAACATCTTAGTTTGATGACCTCAGACCTTAAACATCATAATTTGGTGATAATATCTGAGGTGAAATATCATATTTAGATGACCTCAGACCTTAAACATCATTAATTTCGTGAACATTATGAGGGTAACATCTTAGTTTGATGACCTCAGACCTTAAACATCATAATTTGGTGACAAGATTTGAGGTAAAACATCACATTTGGATGACCTCGGACCTTAAACATCATTAATTTGGTGAACATTATGAGGGTAACATCTTAGTTTGATGACCTCAGACCTTAAACATCATAATTTGGTGATAAGATCTGAGGTGAAACATCATATTTGGATGACCTCAGACCTTAAACATCATTAATTTGGTGAACATTATGAGGGTAACATATTAGCTAGATGACCTCAGACCTTAAACATCATAATTTGGTGACAAGGTCTGAGGTGAAACATCATATTTGGATGACCTCAGACCTTCAACATCATTAATTTGGTGAAATTAATAAGGGTAACATCTTAGCTTGATGACCTCAGACCTTAAACATCATAATTTGGTGATAAGGTCTGAGGTGAAACATCAGATTTGGATGACCTCAGACCTTAAACATCATTAATTTGGTGAACATTATGAGGGAACATCTTAGTTTGATGATCTCGGACCTTAAACATCATAATTTGGTGACAATATCTGAGGTGAAACATCATATTTGGATGACCTCAGACCTTAAACATCATTAATTTGGTGAACATTATGAGAGTAACATCTTAGTTTGATGACCTCAGACCTTAAACATCATAATTTGGTGATAAGATCTGAGGTGAAACATCACATTTGGATGACCTCAGACCTTAAACATCATTAATTTGGTGAACATTATGAGGGTAACATTTTAAGTTGATGACCTCAGACCTTAAACATCATAATTTGGTGATAAGATCTTAGGTGAAACATCATATTTGGATGACCTCAAACCTTAAACATCATTAATTTGGTGAACATTATCAGGGTAACATCTTAGCTTGATGACCTCAGACCTTAAACATCATAATTTGGTGACAAGGTCTGAGGTGAAACATCATATTTGGATAACCTCAGACTTTCAACATCATAATTTGATGACAAGGACTGAGGTGAAACATCATATTTGGATGATCTCAGATCTTATAACCATTAATTTGGTGATAAGTTACAAGGGTAACATCATAGTTTAATGATTAAGAAACCATTATATCGAGGCTTCAGACCTTAATGCAAACACCATTGCATGAAATATAAAACCATTCAAGGAAATTTCATCAAAAGAATCAAATCCCTCTTCAGAGGATGATATGTAATGAAGTTAGGAATTATAAGTCAAATTATCATGCTGAGAATGTTATCAGAAGTTATGAAGTTACAGATTAACAAAAATTACAAAGCTTCATAAGTCATGATTTAGGTGTCTGCAACCACAGGGTTGGTAACCCCAGCCCCATCAGCTTGGCCGATGTTGGTAATCTCGGCCCCATCATCTTGAGGATTGACATCCTCCATCTCAGTAACCTCCGTCTGTGTAGTCTCTGCAGGCGCGGCACCCTCTCCTTGCTCCTCGACCTCTTGTAAGGCCTGAGAAAAATGAGGGTTACCATAGCCGAGACCAATTAAGTCTAAGGCTACCAGGCTCCCTGACTCCTTCTCTTTCATGGTCTCCTATTTACTAGTGGCTTTAACACCTCTTTCGAGGTATTCAATGCAAAAACCCGAATTTTTTTTAAATGAGAATTTTTCAAATTAATTTTGGAAATCGAAGAAAAAAAAAATTTGGATTTTATAAATTTTATAATTTAAAGTGTTGGTTTTTATATTTGAAAAATGAATTTTCAAACGGTCTCGAAATCGGAATTAAAATGGAGATTTAATTGAATTTTTATTACTTAGAAGAGTCCTCAATATAAAACTCTCTAAGAGTCCTCAAAACATAAAACTTTCTTGTAAAAATAATATTTTTAGAAATCCGACCGTCCGATCAAGCTGAATTTTTGTCAGCAGTCCTGTCTCGTCGTTCGCTACAACATACTAAAATTTCAAGCGATTCTAACGGTCCAATCGTCCGTAATGATTTTTTTTAGTATTTGTATCTGATTAGGACTCTAATTCTTTTTGGTATATAAACATAAAGTGACGAGTTTAGATCTTTTAAAACACATTTTAGCCTTCTCAAAAATCAGAATCCTCTCATCTTCTTCATCTTCTTCAACTTCAAAACCCTAGCCCCATTTTACATAACTTTCAACTCAAGTTTTGTCAAGATTAACCGGATTTTCTCAAGACGCGTCAAGAACGAATCTTTGTCAAATTTTTTAAGAGGAATACACATTCAAGATCAGATTTCTAAACCAACTTTTATTCAGGCATGAATACTCTATTCTTTTCCTTTAGTATTATGCGTTTTAAGTGTCGCCTAAACACTTAATTACATGTTTTCTTAAAAATAATTAGTAACTTAATTAGAAAAATTGAATACTAATTATGGGGCTATTTTTATAAAATATTTTAATCTGAATAATATTCATAACCCTTTGGGTACGTAGGATTGATGAGTGATTTTGGGTTTTATTGGTGTAGGTTGCATGTAGAAAAAACCCTAGTTCTAAAAATAAATGATTTTTGGGTGCGTACAACTCATGTAATACACATACAAAATAAAACTTGGTTTTTGTTGTTTATATGATGAAAACTTGGTATATTTAATTTAAAATAATTAAATGAGATTATTTGGGTATTGTTGACATTGTGATAATTAAATTAAAGATTTAATTGAATTGGACTATGATGCGTAGTTTTATACGTTGATTAATCATGCGTGGTTGTGTGACTTTTTGGTATTATTATATTTCCTTGTGACGATGGGTTGTTGGGTATTTTCGCTCCCCCTATATTTTTAGAATGCCTTCTAGGAATGGGACTAGTGAGGGAAGATTATCGCGTTTTTATCATCTTGAGGGTGGGCTGATTTTTATTACTTTATCGTCGTTACGATAGCCTAAGTACGAGAATAAGTTAAGATTTATGTTAGAAAATCCTCCTATACATAGGATATGACGTATAGATAACTTGGGGACCCTTAGGTATGGGACTAAGGTATTTTGAGGATCTCACATGGATTAAAAGGGTGGGGTGATTATAAATTGAGAAATTGAGAATTAATGCCTAAGATAAAAACGGGTATTAAAATTTGTGGCGACATAATGTGTCAGGGCCGACAGTTTAAACGGGCCAGAGGACGATTTATGTCGTGTCGTGTGTGGAACCTTGTCATGTGTCGGGGCCGACAGTAAACGGGTCAGAGGACGATTGACAAGGGGAACCTTGTCATGTGTCGGGGCCGACAGTAAACGAGTCAGAGGACGATTGACAAAGGGAAAGTGTGACACTTTAATAAAAAGTGAGAACTATAATAAAAGTTAGTTAATTTAATTAAATTAACATCGTGGGACTTGGGAATTTAAAATCATATTGGTGTGCCTTTATAAATGGGGATTTTTGCGGGTAGTTAGTAGATTATAATTATCGCCTTTAATTATCCCGTTTAATTTAAAATATTCTATTGTGATATTTATTGCGTATAATGCTACTGTTTGGATTCAAGGATCCTATTTGAGGGGAGTAGCGTGTATTCTTGCTCGGGGCTTTGGCTCTGACCCATGCGTTGACTAATCTTTTTCAGGATTTGATTTGGAGAAGCTGCATAAGTTTATCGGAGTTATCATTTGGAGGTGCAGCTGGAGTTACTCATTTTATGGCATAGTTTGGTTAGACTTTCTTATCCAGTCGTATTATGAGACTTCATTGGAGTTTTATTGGGCCATTCGGTTCCAAAGTTGTTTAGAGGATTTCTGTTGGGATTATTCAGATTTTATTTAATCATTATTGGTGTATGGATTTCTTTTGAAGTTATCATGTGATGGATCTTTTATCGCTTAGTTGTTTATGATCTTTTGAGATTAATTCGATTATGTATCTTATGGACTGATTTATTTATGTCTCATATCTGTCTCATGCTAAGAATGGTATTTATTTAGTTCACGCTCGGCTTAGTTTTGGTGGCGGCCGACGCCAGAATTAGGCGGGGTGTGACAGATGGTATCAGAGCATGGTCTTAGGTCTCGTAGGTTATGAGTCCGTTTAGCTTCCGCGTTGCCGATCTTGATTCCCTTTGATGATTCATACTTCTTAAGGTTGAGGGTCTGGCATACATGTTTGATGTGTTTCTTGGAGATGTGAAGTTTTGAGTTAAGGACGTTGTAGACATTGAGTTTAGAATTAGTATTCTTGATGTGGGGATCCTTAGAATGGATTTTGGAGACGATAATTATTTTGGAGATTTTAGTATAGATATTAGGTACCCTATGTATCGATTTTTGATGTTGAGATTTAATTTGAGGAAGTTATAATTTTAATGACTTTCGGATATAGGATCGAGTCGGAGTTTTGAGAGCATGTGGTACGCCATTATTTTCATAGTTATGTGTATGTATATAGGCAATATATATTATTTTGTTACTCGTGGGGTAGGTGCGCGTAGAATTGGGTGTATGGGCACCCAATTATGGCATTCTACGAGTAGGCATATGTGAGCCTTATTTTCTTTTTGCGAGATTTAAGTTTTTATGTGTATGCTTCGTATAATTTCGAGGACGAAATTATTTGCTAGTGGGGAAGCATGTAATAACCCAGATTTTTTTTAAATGAGAATTTTTTAAATTAATTTTGGAAATCGAAGAAAAATAAAATTTTGGATTTTATAAATTTTATAATTTAAAGTGTTGGTTTTTATATTTGAAAAATGAAATTTCAAACGGTCTCGAAATCGGAATTAAAATGGAGATTTAATTGAATTTTTATTACTTAGAAGAGTCCTCAATATAAAACTCTCTAAGAGTCCTCAAAACATAAAACTTTCTTGTAAAAATAATATTTTTAGAAATCCGACCGTCTGATCAAGCTGAATTTTTATCAGCAGTCATGTCTCGCTGTTCGCTACAACATACTAAAATTTCAAGTGATTTTAACGGTCCAATCGTCCGTAATGATTTTTTCAAGTATTTGTATTTGATTAGGACTCTAATTCTTTTTGGTATATAAACATAAAGTGACGAGTTTAGATCTTTTAAAACACATTTTAGCCTTCTCAAAAATCAAAATCCTCTCATCTTCTTCATCTTCTTCAACTTCAAAACCCTAGCCCCATTCTACATAACTTTCAACTCAAGTTTTGTCAAGATTAACCGGATTTTCTCAAGACGCGTCAAGAACGAATCTTTGTCAAATTTTTTAGAGGAATACACATTCAAGATCAGATTTCTAAACCAACGTTTATTCAGGCATGAATACTCTATTCTTTTCCTTTAGTATTATGCATTTTAAGTGTCGCCTAAACACTTAATTACATGTTTTCTTAAAAATAATTAGTAACTTAATTAGAAAAATTGAATACTAATTATGGAGTTATTTTTATAAAATCTTTTAATCTGAATAATATTCATAACCCTTTGGGTACGTAGGATTGATGAGTGATTTTGGGTTTTATTGGTGTAGGTTGCATGTAGAAAAAACCCTAGTTCTAAAAATAAATGATTTTTGGGTGCGTACAACTCATGTAATACACATAGAAAATAAAACTTGGTTTTTGATGTTTATATGATGAAAACTTGGTATATTTAATTTAAAATAATTAAATGAGATTATTTGGGTATTGTTGACATTGTGATAATTAAATTAAAGATTTAATTGAATTGGACTATGATGCGTAGTTTTATACGTTGATTAATCATGCGTGGTTGTGTGACTTTTTGGTATTATTATATTTCCTTGTGACGATGGGTTGTTGGGTATTTTCGCTCCCCCTATATTTTTAGAATGCCTTCTAGGAATGGGACTAGTGAGGGAAGATTATCGCGTTTTTATCATCTTGAGGGTGGGTTGATTTTTATTACTTTATCGTCGTTACGATAGCCTAAGTACGAGAATAAGTTAAGATTTATGTTAGAAAATCCTCCTATACATAGGATATGACGTATAGATAACTTGGGGACCCTTAGGTATGGGACTAAGGGGTATTTTGAGGATCTCACATGGATTAAAAGGGTGGGGTGATTATAAATTGAGAAATTGAGAATTAATGTCTAAGATAAAAACGGGTATTAAAATTTGTGGCGACATAATGTGTCAGGGCCGACAGTTTAAACGGGCCAGAGGACGATTTATGTCGTGTCGTGTGTGGAACCTTGTCATGTGTCGGGGCCGACAGTAAACGGGTCAGAGGACGATTGACAAGGGGAACCTTGTCATGTGTCGGGGCCGACAGTAAACGGGTCAGAGGACGATTGACAAAGGGGAAGTGTGACACTTTAATAAAAAGTGAGAACTATAATAAAAGTTGGTTAATTTAATTAAGTTAACATCGTGGGACTTGGGAATTTAAAATCATATTGGTGTGCCTTTATAAATGGGGATTTTTGCGGGTAGTTAGTAGATTATAATTATCGCGTTTAATTATTCCGTTTAATTTAAAATATTCTATTGTGATATTTATTGCGTATAATGCTACTGTTTGGATTCAAGGATCCTATTTGAGGGGAGTAGTGTGTATTCTTTCTCGGGGCTTTTGGCTCTGACCCATGCATTGACTCATCTTTTTCAGGATTTGATTTGGAGAAGATGCATAAGTTTATCGGAGTTATCATTTGGAGGTGCAGCTGGAGTTACTCATTTTATGGCATAGTTTAGTTAGACTTTCTTATCCAGTCGTATTATGAGACTTCATTGGAGTTTTATTGGGCCATTCGGTTCCAAAGTTGTTTAGAGGATTTCTGTAGGGATTATTAAGATTTTATTTAATCATTATTGGTGTATGGATTTCTTTTGGAGTTAGCATGTGATGGATCTTTTATCGCTTAGTTGTTTATGATCTTTTGAGATTAATTCAATTATGTATCTTATGGACTGATTTATTTATGTCTCATATCTCTCTCATGCTAAGAATGGTATTTATTTAGTTCACGCCCGGCTTAGTTTTGGTGGCGGCCGATGCCAGAATTAGGCGGGGTGTGACATTCAAAACCAAAGATGATGAATTCATCAGAGACCTTGTAGTCAGCCAAAATCTTCTCTGAAGCGTCTTCAACTGCAGCCTTTACTGCAGCATCAACCTTTCATTGCAGAGCATCATCCTTGGCCTTCATAGCAGAGATGTGGTACTTCTTGAGTTGGGCAATCTCCTTCTCCATTTGCTTAACCTTGGTCTCAGACCCTTCAAAATCCATCTTCATACGTTCCACTTCAGCATTTAGAGCGGCCTCCACCTTCTGTGCCTCTCTTCCCTTTTCGATCAAGGGCAGCTTCCTCAGGGTCTAGCCAACAAATTAATGCATGGACAGGATACCCTGCAATACATAGTCAGATGTACGAGATTAAAATAATCTGAATTAAGGACGAGGTTACACATGAGCCAAAAAATTTAAAATTTATACCTGGATTGACCTATGAAGGCAAAACTCGACCAGCAGAGGGGTATCAATGGAGTGTAGAAAATACTTATATGTTTCGGTCATCGCAGAGCCAATATCATCCATTGCCTTCAAACCATGACCAATTAGGCTGTCACTAATCTTTAACTGCTCCAGACGAGCATTTAGTGCATCATCGGATGAGATGGGGATGGCGCGATCGCTCTTTTGAGATTTGCTCTGCCTCTGACCCTTTGGGGAAGTGGTGGAGGATTTCCTCTTTTTGCTAGCATCGACCTTAGAAGTGACGACGTTCTGCTTAGGCGGGGGAGGAGGAGCATCGAGCCAACTTTCTTCACCAACTTGATCAGGCATGACGCAGACATCTCCCAAAGGTCGTCTGATATACCTTCTGGGTGTTCTGCAAAAAATATGTCTGAGTTAGTAAATCAGAGACATTAAATATCAGAGGTGCAATTTAGTAAAATAAATATTTACGAAGCTTGGCTAAAGGACTTCCCCCCAAGCCTGTCTCAGAGAGGTAGTAGGGGGTCATCAGATGCTCGTACTTGACCAATAACCATGCTCCCCCTGATCTTGAAGGTCTTTGACATTTTTTAGGTTATCCTGGCTTAACCCAGGGTCGGCTTTGGCAACCAGTGACAGTTTTCCCCACCTCATAGGGGTCCTCGGCTCTATTGATGAAGAGGGGGTACATGTACCAAACTCCTATGCCCCTGAGACGAAGAAGTATCGTGGTTTCCAGTTATGATTTGAGGTCCGAGTAACCAGTAACATCTTCTTATCAGACTTCCTAGCTAGGAAGTGGTAGTATCTAGGGTGGTTCTTGGCAGAGGATGGCAAGTAGCACCCAGTAAAGACCCTGACGGGAAGGTCTGAATGATGGATTGCCCTTCATAAGATGATGGATCCAATCATCATTATCCAATCATTTGGGGATAATTGGGAAGGGGCCAGGTTGACATGGGATAATATGGCTCTAATTGTTGAATGGAGGGGGAGATAAAATCCTAACTTAAACATTTTCTCATATACGCAGATTTCCCCATCTCGGCCACCAAAGGCCCTCTCGTCCCTTAGATGCCTCCTAAGCGTAATAGATGGACTTATAGCATAAAGGTGCCTAAAGGTTAACAAATCAAACTTAGTGACAGTACTCTCTATCTCGGCTGCCTCCGAGGTATCAATATCACTTTCATGACCATCATCCTCGTCCCTGTTAACATCGGCCTGGGCAGGTGTAGGAATACCTCCAGGGAACCTCTGAGCGAACTCAGCCCCTGTGGAGACCGACAGGGGAATAGCATCAATGATTGGGGGAACAACCACACTCGGCCCCACAACTTCAACATCAGAAGAAGTCCCTAAAGTTCTAGATCCGTTATGGGACGAGGCGCGACTTTCAACCTCGGTCTGACCAGGGACCTGATCTTTCCTAATGGAGAAGTACATCGCCTCCTGGAATGAGTCAAAATATGTAGGGTCTGATGTGGATGACTCAGACTCGGACATTGGAGTGGGTCCTAATGGAGTCTCCGCTGGCTCAGGGTATATTACCCTCAGAGGGGGTGGAAATATAGGTCTAAAAGGGAATGCCTCAGCCCTACGAGCTTCCTCTAGGGCTCATTCTATTTGCCTAATCTTGTCTATAGTCTTCTCCCTGAGAGAAGGGAATTCCTCTAAGAGCTAATAAAGAGGTCTGAGCATATGAGTCAAACCTTACACTTGGGACTCAATAAAAAATAAACAAATTGGCAACTTAACTAAGGATCGAACTGAGATTTTAGGGTAAGAACAAGCATGAACATGCAAGAACAGTCACAAAAAAAAACTCAAGAATCTCACCAAAAAACTCAAACAGTCATCGAAAAATTCAAAAATCTCGTCGGAGATGTGAAGAAACAAAGAGATCCTCGAAAACGCAGCAACCAAGCCCTGGTAAGAGAGAGTGAATTATAGAGATAGCCAAGGAGGGAAAGAAAGAAATGAAGAAGAAAGATAAGGAAATGAGGTTTAAACCTTTAAGTGGGTGAGCACAACTCCCAAGGCCCATCATTTCCTTGGGAGCCCAAAAGATAATCAGAATGATGGGACTTATTAGGCACGCTATCCAATCCAATAGGTGACACTTGTCAAAGAGATGGTGGTACACAAGGAAAATACATCCTCAGACTTTTATACCCCTCAGTCACCTACTCACATATGTAACTAAGGGATAGGGGTGATTGATATGTCTATAGTGTACCAGACAATCCAGAGACCTCAACCTCGGCCTTATAACAGCCGAGCTAATTGAAGTTCGAAAATATCCATTAATAACATCGTTCGAATGAGGTCGACCACAGCCAACGCCCCCTGACTACGAACCTCATCTCGACCATGACCGAGATTATCTACAACCTTGGAGCACAGTTCTTATCGGGTCATCCATATCCATCGTCGCACCTACCCTATACATCAACCTCGGTTGGTCGTCAGCCAAGGTTAGCAAGAACTCATGGGTTAACCGCCCTTCATCATCATCGGCCCTAGCCGACGTTGCAAGCACCACATGAGAATCAGTAGCCCTGTAGGCTTAGCGTCAATTATCAGGTTAACCTCGGCCCTGGCCAACATTCCACATATCTAACCTTGGTTGGCATCCCAGCCAAGGTCATTATATAATTCCCAGCCAAGGCAGGGGTCGTACCTCACCAGCCTCATAATCACCCAGGACGAGGTTGGTACTAAGCAAAGACGGTCGAGCTTCTATGTGTACATGTATAACTTGAGGCACATGGACAAATCTATTATAACTGAATCATTCCCACCACGTGAGGGAATATTGAGGTCATCATTATCTACAAAAGATCATCCAGGTGTCATTCTCATACTAGTTCGATCCTCATGCACATGCTCATTACATGCTTGGGGGGGAGTACATGACTCCCCCTAAGCACTATATATAGAGGTCATCCTCTACCTCGCAAAGGGATCAAAAAATATAACCCTAGCTAAAACTCTGTCATTTTACACAGTAGAGAGAGAAATCTTGAGAGATTGTATCCATGGCCATTAGTGCCTTCATTCAGTGATATTACTCACACACACTCACAGTGGACATAGGCCAGATTGGCTGAACAACTTACATTTAAGTGTTCGTCCTCTTATCCTCATCTCCTTCTACACACACACACACACACACATATATATATATATATACTCCTGTGCTGCCATTGTTATCACTTACTTGAGCTTGTCAACACCTTACCTGGTGGTGCTCTTTCCAGCATCATCAATTATAGTGAAACTTAAAAAAAACTCAGTTCCCCATTACTATATGGTTAAGCCCTCCTCTAGGAACTATAAAACTCAAGGTGGATGGTTCTTGTAAAGGCAATCTAGGAGATAGTGGTATAGGTGGGATTAATATAGGTGAAAGGGAATTCTTAATAATGGCCTTTTTAGCATATATAGGGTTTAATTCTAGTTTAATGGTAGAAGTTTTGGCTCTCAAGAAAGGCATTGAAATGTGTAATTCTCTTTGTTTTGATATTCTCTATGTGGAATCAAACTCTTTAGCTACTGTCACCATGGATGTTGGCATTTTGAAGTCTCCTTGTAGAATTAGAAAATACTTTATGGATATTTATTCTTTGATTGTTAACAAAATAGTGATCATCTCTCATATATGGAGAAAGAAGAATAGTTGAGAAGATGGGCCTGCTAACTTGGCATCTTTTTCTGGGTAAACACTATTTTTTAATTTCTTTTTAGATCTTCGTCATCTCATTAAAGGTCTTTTCAATTTAGATAGACCAGGTGTCCCTAGTTTAAGAATGGTTTAAGTTCAATTCTTGTGTTTGATGTAATGGGGATAAGATAATATGCCATGTTTAAGTTTATTTATTCTAGATGAGTCTTTTTCTCCTATCTTAATAAATTATGGGTTTCCCTATCCCTCTTCCTAAAAAAATTATTTATAACTTACATCAATAGGTCTATAAATTGGAACAACTCCATTATACACCATAATCGTATACCTAACTTGTAAGATGAGTAACTCAACCTTTATCAATGGCATGGTCAACTTCCTTTCGACCAAAATTTGGAAGATAATTGGGCTAGATTATCTTATTTCTAGGTCAAGATATTTCATAGCTCGCACCCAACCAATTCTGATGGTTAAATTCAATTTAAAATCCTTAGTAGTTTAATAACCAATGCAACCATGGGCATACTTAATCGAGTTGATGTCATATGGAATGGTGGAGAATAATTTTCTATAGTCTACATTTGGCACCTGTTTAACAATTTTATTCTTCTACTAGTTTTTTAGTTTGGGGGTGGGATGCCACACATGGACGTTAAAAGAACAATTTATTTAGTACATTTAGGGATGAAGTTTTTGGTGAAGATTGTCATTTTGTGGCAAGGGGTATTAACTATATAAATGGAATAAATAACTATCTCCCATACAAGGTTATCATTATTAATAAACTAAATCCCTAATCAAGGGAAACCCACCTCGAATGCTTCAGAATTGAGGATGAAAGAGATGATATTACAAGGGTTATGTAAGAACATTTTTTTCTTTTAGCATAATTCTAGTTGCTAAAACATAGGTTATGTGTGTCACGAGTTGAAAATCTTCCACACAAAAAGATTCTATGTCAATGACAAAGAGGCATCAAACTTCCATCACATCAATATACAAGCCACACAACAGAATAGTACAAGTGGGATTACTGATTTGTGAAACATAAAATTATTATAGCTTTGCTAAAATTTTAAAATATTTTTTTGGAAATTTTTTAAGATTTTTATAAGGATTTTTCTAAGTGATTAGTTACGATATTTTCAATGACACATCCATACTAACACTTAAAAACATCCCTAAAGGATCTTCAACCTATTGGATTTTTTTTCTAAAAGTCCACAAGAGAAAGGGAAACATAACTAGAGTCCTCCACTAGTTTACCAAAGCCCATATGCGAGCTCAAAGACCTGCGATCATGGACCACCCATAAAAAATCGTGCGAGCCGGGGTCACGACCCTTCTGCTTGCGGTCGTGTGTTTGACACGTGGATGAATCAGGTTGGTTTGCCATCTGGTTTGTTTTATTTGTTCAATCCTCCAAGATTTTTCCAACACTTTTAAGCTATTTAAAACTCATTTTGAGTGTTTTCTTGTACAAAACTTTCTTTTTTTATAAATAAATGATTGTATTAAATACCAAACGCTAAGGCAGCGATTCCATATACATGATGTATACAAAGAAAAAGCAATACAATAAAATTCAGGAAAAAACAACAACATACACCTGCCTTACAGACTCCCCAATGACAACAAAGAGCGGATGTCCTCTCTAAAATCAACAAAATCCTGAGTCGTGACAAAGATCTTCCCTTTAGACCATCTAAGAAGGGTGCTTAAGAATAGATTACGAACTCTCGAAGGCGCCATCTCAATACCTTCGAAACAACGAGCATTCCTCTCCTTCTATATCGTCCACAAAATGCAGTGACGAACCATACGCCAAACCCGTTTGTCTCGCACACACTCCCGAGGAGGGTTCCACTCCTCTAAAAGAGGCCTCACTGATGCAGGCATGACCCATATGGTCTTAAATATGGCCAGAAAAATATCCCACAATCCTCTTATCATCTTGTAGTGCAGAAGAAGATGGTTGGTCTTATCCTCTTACTCCTTGCATAACCAACACCGGCTAGCCAGACGATATCTTCTCTTCTGCAGACCTTTCATCTTCAAAATGGATTGTCTAGTCGCTATCCAAACGAAGAATCTAACCTTAGGAGGCGCCTTAACCTTACAAATCTTCTTTCAAGGGAAACGGGCCCTGGGAATTCCCTATCACTCAAAATAGCATAGTACCTCCTAACCGTGAAAGCCCTAGTTCCACCCCCTTCCACCTCAAAGAATCATCCCTTACCATCGGACGGGGATCCGAGTTCAGCCATTCAAAGAAAAAATCTGCCTCTTGGAGTTCCCAATCCCATATCCTTCTCCTAAACTGAGGTCTCTACGTGACAACATCACCGTTGGCATTCACATGATCTACCATCGTACCATCTTGATTCACCCCTAGATTATAGATACCGGGGAAAAGATCCTTAATAGACCCATTCTAACCCCCATTTGTCCGTACATAATCTAATCTTATCCCATTTTCCTAAAATAAACTCAATATTTCTATAATAATCCTCTCACTCCCTTGCAATATGCTTCCACAAACCCACTTCGTGGGCTAAATACCCCACAACCGGCCTCCACCCCATCTGCGAAGAACCACACCTCGCTCCAACTACCCTTCTCCACAATCTATTTTCCTCCCGAGGAAAATTCCATAACCACTTCCCAAGAAGAGCTCTATTAAAAAAACTCAAGTTCCTCACTCCCTCCCCACCCTCCTTAATGGTCTTGCAAACATCCTCCCATCCGACTAAGCTATGTTTAAATCCATCTTTAGTGCCTCTCCACAAGAAATCTCTCATGAGCTTCTCCATGTTTTTATGCACGATCGCAGGTAAAGGAAATATAGACGTGTAATAAGTTGGCAAACTAGACAAGACGCTCTTGATAAGAGTTAGACTTCCCCCTTTAGATAAAAATCCATTCTTCCATCCTGCCAGCCTCTTTCTCACTCTTTCCAAAACCGGGTCCAAGAGGCAACCCAAGATAAGTATTTGGAAAGGACCCTCTCCTGCCACCCAGAATACCAACAAGATCATCCACATCACTCGCTCCCCCATTCGGGATTAGCTCACACTTCCTCGCATTGATCTTAAGCTCCGAAATCGCCTCAAAACAAATCAGAAGTTTCCTTAGAGAACAAATTTGACTACGATCAACATCACAAAAAATAATCTCATCATTAGCAAACAAGAGATGAGAAACCGTAATCATACCAGTATTTAATGACCCAAATTTGAACCCCCTGTTCCACCCGGTCGGACCACCCATCCCATCATCCTACTAAACGCCTCCATGACCAGGATGAATAAAAAGGGTTATAATGGATCACATTGACGAAGACCACGCGAACTAGGGAAAAAAAACATTGGTGCCCCGTTAATAATCACCGAGAATCTAGTTGTAGAAACACACCTCTTAATCCAACGGCACCACCGTTTGCCAAAACGCATCCTTCTTAACAGGTAAAGAAGAAACTTCCAATTCACATGATCATATGCCTTCTCAATGTCAAGCTTACAAGCAATGCCAGGAATCCCCCTTTTATTCCTGGCCTCCACACACTCATTTTCCACCAATACAGCGTCGAGCATCTGTCTCCCCCCAACGAAGGCATTTTGAGACTCCGAAATCAAAGGGTCAATAATCTTCCTGAGCCGAACCAACAAGACTTTGGCTAGAAGCTTGTATATACTCCCAATCAAACTAATCGGTTTGTAGTCTCTAATATCAATGGATCCCACTTCTTAGAAATTAGGATGACAAATGACGCATTTAACCTAGGCAAAAAGTACCCCGATCATAAAACTCATCAAAGAAAGCCATCACATCATTCCTGACAACCGTCCACAATTGCTGAAAAAAAGCCATCGTGAAAGCGTCTGGCCCCATCTCCTTATCCCCGCTCATTGACTTAAGAACCTGAACAACTTCCTCTTCAGTGAAGGGAGCCTCAATACCTTCAACCTCGAAAGCCAGAATACTCTGCAAATTATCCCGATCAAGAGAAGGCCGCCACTCTTCTTCTTCCCTGAACAAATCCTCATAATACTAAGCAATAATCCCCCTCACCCCTAGGCATAAATCTAGGGGGTTTCTTTGTATAATAAGTATATTATTATACTCTCGAAAACTTATCCCTTTTTTCTATAAAATATAATTTCATGATAATTTTTTCAAGATCTCAAGTTTTGCTTTAAAGAAAACGTTTTTGAGCCATGAAACCCCAAATTTTTTTAAAGTCCACTCATTTGTATTTTTGTTTTCTTTTGATGTTTCGAAAACACTTTTCCCATTATTTAAATAATAAATCTTTGGATTTTTGGCTTTGGTTGCAATAAAACATTGTTAAGGTTAAATATTAGTGAGTCGATTGACTTAGGCTATGATCCAAGACATATTTAGTTCAAAATACAAGTGGTCTAGTGAGTCGGAGTTGCAGTTCAAATTCATTTGCAACCGCATTCGCTTCATAGATCGATGGATACCAAAGACGAATGGTTGTGTATGTCAAGTCAAAGTTGTGGGGGAGATTAAATAAGCTAATTTTGGAAAGGGTGAAGGATCAAAAAGTTATAATTTTCTATGTTCATTTGTAAGTCATGTAATTTTAATTTCGCACTAGTGGACTTGTGTTTGGGGTGAGTGCATTTGGGTTTTTAGAGAGTTTTCACATTAAATGACCATGTCCCTAATGTTGATGACTTTTGTATTTCTGCCATCGTTAATTGTTATCACCACACATGGAATTTGGACTAATTAATTATTTTGATAAATTGTAAAATTGGACTTAATTAATTTAAATGGGCACAAATTAAATCGATAATTTAATTTTCACCGTTTATATTTCTTTATGATTAATTCATAGAGAACTAATAAATTGATCCGATATAAATTATTAATTGGAAATAAATTTGATAATAAATTAATTTTGAGATTAATTGAATTTATCAACCCATACGAAAACCATATTTTTCCAAACTGGTATCAAAGCGGTTATCTAAAATTTACCTAGGCATGATCTGGGGGGTTTCTTTGGAGGGTCAGTCCATTTCTATATAACCTTTATTTGGTGAGTATAATTATTCATATTGGAAGGAGAGAATTTTTTTCTAAAGTCCATTAACAAGCTGATTTGGGTAGCAGTAGAAAAAGGGTGCATACATCCCACGACTAAGGTAATAGACATACTTGTCTCTAAACCTGTAGAGAGTTAGAGTGAATATGACAATCGATTATGAAACTATAATTTTTAGGGGACTAATGATTTATTTTTATGGTCACATTGGACGAGTGTTGTCGAATTATGATGTATGAAATGTATAAGGTCGTGTGAGAGATACTCTAAGTTATCCATGAGGGTACAGATACAATATGAGTCTTAAAGATCTAAAATTTTACCACTCAAGTTGAAATGATATTGATGGACAAGAATGTGACTTTTGATGAGTCTTATGCTAAATGTTTCGACAATGTGAAACCGTGATTTAATTTAAAAGAGAAAAGTTTGGATAATATGATAATGTGTAAAATTTTTAGGTTTGTACTTCCTAGGTTTTTTCTACATGTTACGGCCTTAATATTTTTAGGTAACTTGATAAAGTGAGGGTTGAGGAACTCGTCGATTCTCTCCAAACATTTGAGTTAGAAAATTGTAGTCCGCCACAAAAGGATAAGGGCATTTCTTTAAAACCCCATAAGACAGATACAACCGATTCCAAGGACAAATTCGAAAGGGAAAAATAGGAATTTGCCCCTTTGGTTAAAAATTTAGAAAATTTCTCAAAGAAAAATCAATTATTTTATAATTATAAAACCAATCAGGTAAAAAAAATCCATAAGACCTTGGGATAAAAAGAATGTGGATTCAAGTAGGTGTTTTGAGTGTGAGGGTGTAGGCCATATGTCGTTTGAGTGTCCCATGAAAATAAATGTGATGGTAATAAAAATGAATTAACTATCACCTATAGTGATATCAAGTTGGATTCTGACTCTAATGAGTCACCCCGTGATCATAACTACAACGCTTTTATTGCCACTTTGGATTAGACGAAGCTAGTCCCGAATATTATTGCATAAAAATGAATCTACTAGAGCAAATCATGTCATCAAAGCTATACAAAATAATAAAAAGTATATAATAGAGATAAAGAGAGATAAACATGATATTTATAGGGGTTCGGCCATCAAAATAAGCCTACGGCTGCTTTGGATCCTACTCCTCATTATATATATACATTCGGTACATATTGCATGTTTTAAAGGCATACAAGAAGAAAGGATTAGGCTAAATACAATGATATACGTATTATTATGAATTTGAGGCCATGGTCTTATAGAGCAAACTATTATGAGGCTGCGACTATGTCTGACGGGTTGTAGGAGAAGGTAACCAGAGTGGGAACACCAATGTAAAGAGAAGCTAGAGGGAGTTGGGTAGAGCTTTGCTAATAAGATGTTGCTTGCCAAATGAGGGGGTATGCACCTTTATTTATAGTAGTTGGTTTAGGGCATCCCCTTTCCTATTCACGTGACTTGAAGATAAGGATTTTGTAATGGAATCTTTCTAGAAGGTGGAAAGTTGGTTCCCAATTGCTAATGTGTAAGGGTCTGAGGCCTTTCCTTCTAGAGTCAAGTTGAGGTTGAGGAGCCGCGACTTATGAGGCATTTGCCTGTGACCTTTTGAGGTAATATGTTCTAAGGTTCCGTGACCTTTGAGATATTATGTTATTATCTTATATGTTTAAAGGTCTCAAGGAATTATAGTCCGTAACCTAGTTATGTACTAGTTCATGGTCTTCTTTGAAGGTCAATGCCTTTTTTTAGTCCTTGAGCATATCTTAATGTGTTTCTACGGGCTATCATGCCACGTGTTTCTTGTCTATTGGTTGACATATTTTGGGTATTAAAAAAGGCTCCAAGACTTACTATTAAGAGGTAAGTTATTTAACGTTGGGGCCTTATTGTTGTCCTTGGATGATTATCTAGAAGTCAAGTCTAGTGTTAACAGGATGAAGCCCTTTTTTATTCCGCAACGTATTGTTGAAAGGCTAAGGCTTTGTTGATGGCTAAGTCCTTGTGGATAATACCAAGACCTATTATAAAAATTATGATGTTTCAACTACTTCGACCTCTTATATAAATTGTTTGAGGTTGTGGCTTAATTTACCTTTGTAAAACTTGAGAGCAAAAATTCTTGATGATTTCCGACAGCATTTAGACGATTTTTTATAGGCACTCATAATGATTTTCAACGACATTTTTGGAGACATATTTCTTTAATTTTAGGTCATTGTTCTCCTTTTATCTTGAATTTATTCTTAGTTTTATCCGTGCTTGCATTTCCTTTCATCACTACCTTGATTTGCTTTTATCCCTCACAAAATCGAATTGAAATTCAAAGGGGTGGAAAACTAGGGTTCGTGTTTTTTGTAGTTACCGTTTTAAATCATGACTGTTTGAATCCTTACGGTGGTTTTAAGGAGTTTTAAGTTAATTTGGTGTTTGACAAAGGTTTGTAGGACTCAATTGTGTGTTTGTAATGTATTTTTAGGTTAGGACTAGATTTTGCTTTTGACAAGGGTTTGTAGGACAAAATTGGAATTATGTCAAGAAAATGAGCGACGATTCATCGCTTGTTATTAGTAGGAAAACCTAAGGTTTGAGTTTTGAATTCATTTTCCTTGTCTTCCAAATGTGTTTTGGTGTTTTTCCATTAGTTCGCTTTCTTATACAATTGTTTATGGCCTTAGAGAAAAAAATTCATATTTTGACAATTCATGTCGAAGATTTTTTTCATTACCTCTCACGTGCACTCTTAGGACTACTTTTGGTATTGAATATAGCCACAGTCTTGCAATCTAAGCCATGGTCTTTGCAGGTTATTCCTCTGTTGACCATATATGTCACAGACCTATATAATTAACAAATTGGTGTTTGTGGTTGAGTCATGTCGCGGACTAGGACATAGGATTGGATGGACTTTTGTCAAATTTTACACCCTTAGCTTTGGGACCCATATTTTGTTTATTGTCGTGACCTTTGTGTATGAGGCCATAGTCTTTGTAACTTCTGAATAATTACCTTGTATTTTGTTCATAATGTCTGCAACCCTTTAAATGTGGAACGCTCTTATGCTTTTATAAATACCTTTTGCGATCTTATGAATTTAAATGCCTCCTCCCGAGGTGTTGAACATTAAACCATTAAAATTTTATGGATCTTGCCAACTGAAAAAGTGTCCAGTCTTCATACGTGTTGATTCTGACTCCACGATTCCAACTGTAGGGAACCTATGGAGGATCCTGGTATAAGCCATAGAGCTGAGGAGTACATTAGTTCAACAAATAATCAAAAATTAATGGATAGAAATACCAGGGATTAGGACGTAGCTCCTAGTGAACACGCTTAAACCACTGTAAGGATGAGGAACACTAAAGACGAACCTTCTAGTCACAACACTAAGACAGAGAAGACCCCCCTGACCTAAACCATCCATGCATCATGATAGAAAATTAAATGGCACGTCTTGCCAAATTCTGTTAATTTCTTAAGAGGACCATATACATTGTTTCCTCTATGGACATAAGAGCATGTTTTACGATCCCTGATGATGAATTTTTCTTTCCTCTTCATGCTTTCCTCTTAGGAATGAGCCTTCGAGTCCCGGTCTCAATCATGAAATTTTTTAAAGTGATGAACCTAGCCCTAACCCAAGTATATCCAAATGGGTGAAGGGATATTTTGTAATCCTTGATCATTTGAAAGAAAAAATTCCAAAGGGATATAAAAATCGTGGAGTTCTTTAATTTTTAGAGGCCAAAATATAGTAGGTTAAATAATCCTTAGTAATACTACATGGACAAGAGAAATTCTAGTAGATACCTCATGATTACTGTAAGAGGGTACTTTAGATTAGATGGAGTCGTAACTCCTTTTGAGTATGGTAATGATAAATTAAGTAAAAAAACTATTGATTAACCATCGAACATACAGACACGACTCAAGGAAGATAGACTCAGTTTAAACTCACAAATATATCGTGTATAACTCCAAAGGTAGTAATGAACTTAAAGAAACTTTGCTTAGAGGGAGAGAGAAAATGAGCACCCTAGATACACCTTGGTAGGCAGCAAAACACCCCTACCACCCTCAATGATCTCTGTAAAATATTAAAGCTTCGTAATAAATGACAATTGTGGGTGACTAGACTCTCTAGTTCATAATAAATCTCTCTAGTCATAACTTTTGAACTCTCAATAACAATATGATATCTCCTCAGGGGTGGTTGGGGTCCTTAAATAGCCCCCCACACTACCCCCGAGGAAACTCAGCCATTAATGCTTATGAAAGACATCCCTCATACTTTATGTCACAAGCATTAAATACCCGATGCACTAGTTATCTCCATGTTATAAGTATTAAATGCCAAGACATGCCTTTTGCTTAGCCACTGTATGCCAGGGGACTGCCGTCACAGAGGTAGCTCACTAACTGTCTGACAGCCCCAATTACCACGGTGGTTTACTCAAGTGCAGGTCTGATATTGCCTAGTTGGTTAGTGACATTAGATAAATGGGATGTGACATTAAGTAGAGGATTATTTGGCTCATAACTCAACGCCCGATGGAACTCAAGGTTTCTCCCCCCCCCCCCCCCCCCAAGGTTCCACGGTTAGGGTCTTTCGATGTTTTACCATGTGTATCTAAGATGGTCAGGACAAGCTCCAACAGTGCCTCATTTCTCAATCCTCAAAACCAAGTCCCTCTGAAGTTCCCATGGAGAGGTCATTCGATAGAGCATGAAATCTCTCCCAGTCCCTGCCAAGCCTGGTCTCTCGCGAGTATCGTTCGACCTCACATAGAAGATCGAGTTATTTTTAAGAACAAGGCTTCCTATTTTAGGTCACGTAGGGGAACAAGTTGATTTAACGCATGTGGCTTTCTATTCAAGGTCACGTATAGGGACCTAATTCATTTGGAGCACAGGGATCCCTATTTTAGGTCGCATAGAGGACCGAATGTATTTGAAGCAGTTAGGTCATGAAGGGGACCAAATTGTCTTGGAGTACAAGGATCCCGATTTTAGGTCGCTTAGGGGACATAATTAGTTTAAAGTGCAGGGATCCCTATTTTAGGTCGCATAGGGGACCGAATGGGTTTGTATTACAAGGCTCCATATTTAAGGTCACGTATGGGATGAAATGGTTTGAAGTGCGGGGTTTCCTATTTTAGGTCATGTAGGGGACCGACTGGGTTTAAAGCACAGGTCTTCCTAATTGAGGTCACGTAGGGGACCAAATTGGTTTGAAGAGTTGTTATCCCTATTTTAGTTATGAGGCTGAATTGGTTTGAAGCACATATCTTCCTAGTTTAGGTGGCATAGGGGGTCGAGTTATTTCAAGAACAAGGCTTCCTATTTAAGATCAAGTAGGGGACCGAATGGGTTTAGAGCGTAGGTAGGTTACGTAGGAAAAAACTTCTTTGAAGTGTAGGGCTCCCTATATTTAGGTCGTGTAGGGGACCAAATGGGTTTGAAGCATAGTGCTTGTTATTTTAGGTTGCGTGGGGAAGGGAATTATCTTGGAGCACAAGGCTCCCAATTTTAGGTCGCATAGGGGACCTAATTGGTTTGAAGTGAAGGACTCCCTATTTTAGGTCACATGGGCGTGGGGCATAATGGTTTTGGAGTGAAGGGCTTCATATTGTAGGTCATGTTTGGGGGCCGAATGGGTTTAGAGCGCAATGATCCCTTTTCCAGGTCACATAAGGGACAAAATGGATTGAAACGCAAGGCTTCCTATTTTTGGCCTCATAGGGGACCAAGTTAGAGGATATTACTATTTTCATTTTTCTTTAATGATAATTTAGTCTAATGTGCTTGGGTGGGGCTTGAAATTATTATGGTCTCTTAGGTGGTTTTAAGGTTTTGTTCGGATTTTCTTAGAGGAGTCTACGGTTCTAGTGAGAGGCTTTCTAGAGTCCTTTTATGAGATTAATCGGCGAAGTCCAATGATATGGTGTCATTTACTCAAAGGATTCTAAGGCTTTGGTAAAATATTTTGATGAGGCGTTGTCTAAAGATTTAAGTGAGGTGCTCACGATGGTGAGACTTTTTTAGGTTAATTCGAGTGGTGTTTAAGGCTTTTAAGGGGTTTTCTTAGGCAGTCTAAGTCTTTAAGTGATGTTCTCAGGGTAGTGAGGATTTTATTTTCTTGGGTGGAGTACGAGGATTTAAAGAGGTTTTCTCAGGTGTTCTGAGTCTTTTTGAGGGTTTGTTCGGGTGGAGCTTGGGGCTTTGACTAGGTTTGCTCAAAGGGGTCCGATGCTTTGGATATGTTTGCTCAAATGAGTCTTAGGCTTCGTAGTGGTTTGATCAGGAAGTGTCTAAGGCTTTTTATAGGTATGATCAGAGGAGTCCAAGGATGTACTTTGATTAGGTTGTGTTAAGGCTTAAGTGAGGTACTCATGGTACTGAGACTCTTTTTTAATCGGGTGAGGTTTGAGACTTTGGTGAGGTTCTCAATGTGAGGATTCATTATGTTTGGAGGTAATGTCATCATGTTATAGGGATGTAGGTAATAACTTATTAATGCCTTTATGATATATCTGTGTGGAGGTACGATATTTTAATACAAAGGGAATGTAAAAGTTTATTGTTGTTCAGGAGGTAAATGGGATTTTGAGCGGTCCATGAGATGATTTCTCTCTGAGCGTTTTCATTTTTTTATATTTTTACATTGGAAGTGATCGATCACTTCTTCTTTTAACAAAAAGGAGTACTCGTGTGTTGTAGAATCAAATACAAAGTTTTCATTTTGGGGTTGAAATTATAAGTGAAAAGAATGAATGGTTACCTGAAAATGGAGGGTAAGTTTAATGACCTTTCTAGACTCTTACATTAAATTTAGATTATTGAATGGTTTTCTTATGCTCGTTATATGACGTGAACTTATTCTTGTATATTTTAAGATTCCCAAGATGGTGGATTGTATCACAGTGTTTGACTTTAGTTCAAAGGATTTTGAATAAATGAGGGATATATTTTATGGTCTGACTAATTCTCTGGGTGGACTGCCTACATATACTTTAAGGGGAATCAGGTCAAATGTAATTCCAAGGATGTGGTGTCTTGTAATTCACCTTGACTGCATGTTGGTTGTAGTGTATGATGTTTTAGGTCTTGTCATTAGGACAAGGCTTTTTATAGTAAAAAATTAAAGCGAGGGGAACGTGTTTCCCCACTAGGCCTCGTATGTATCCTAGTATACCATCTTTTGTGGTATGTTTTAAATAATGAGAATCATGAAGATTTCTAATCACTTTAGAGTGACTTTTATTACCATTCATCGTTCATTAGACCATATAAAGTCTTTCTAAATTAAGACACAATGACTATGTTTTTTTGGAAACCGTGTTGGCATTTATGTTTAGTATTTGACTGGGCTCGAAGTTACATCCCACATTCACTATGTATCTCTGATTCAAAGACAATGACGTGTATATATACGAATGTAGGTGATAAAAATATAGCAGAGAATCAGGTCAACACAGTTCTATTAAAATGAAAAGTTGGGGGCTCAAAGATTTTAGCTGACTTCAGGAAAAAGTTTGGTGGCTCAACTGGGCTTTTTGATGTAGGGATAGGAATGTGTATGGTTGCAATATTTCTCTTTCCAGATCATCAGTGTTTTAGTCATTTTTCATAATTAGTGGTCTTCAAGTAATTTGAAGCTTTAGACAAGTATTTTTTTTTTTGCCTCGTTTTTCTTTTGTGTCTCTTTTGTCCCTTTTTCTTCCTTTTTTTCTTTTTTTTTCTCACTGACTTCTACTCCTGTTTAGGACATAGTTAGGAACATTGATTTTTTTGAACGGTTGAGGTTAAAGGTTTAAGAGAATGCAACCCCATCGAGGCAAGCCAAGGTGGTTTTCTTATCGGTGTTTATTTTAGTTGAGAAGGTAATTACCCTCTTATTAGGTATGAACTTGCCTCTGAAAGTGTGAGAGAGATTAAAGTTATCCTTAAGGATTAGTGTGTCCTTTTGTATGGATAATCAATTTTACATCAAAGGTTATGGTGAAGAGACATTGGTTCAGGAAGGATCCTATACATATTTATCTTAGGTATTCAATTTTTCACAAGTTACTATTCATTATATCTATCTCGATAATAGTGATATATTTGTTTTGACTTTTGTTAATTTTTTTGAGGTACTTTAAGCATATTTGACCCACAAAGTCTTATTATTAGGCGTGTCATTTGATTCGCTAAATGTTCAACTTAACACATTAATACACAATGTTAAGTTCTTAGAACCACTCCTTATCATGTCATTAGGGGGGGGGGGGGGGGGGCGGGGGGGAGGCAGCGTTAGAGTTCTCATAGAAGTCCGATTTGTAGGGGATATGGGAAGATTTGGGTTTTTAGTCAGATAGACTTAAGAATTTAGCGGTTATTTAAACATGGCAATCTCGGTAGCGAGGAATTGTGATATTTGTAAGTTGTGTTATCGACAGGATTCATTGAGGAGGAGGTAAGGATGATTGGGTTCTTTTTTTTCCTTTTTTCAAAACTATTGTCATCTTGAATGAGCATAAGTTTTAAAACAAATTGATTGTAATGTATGAATACTTTCTTTTTTGGTCTGGGCAGAAGGGTCTTTACTCAAAAAGTGGAGGATTTACTGTTTTGACACACGAGGTATAACTAAGAATTCACAGTGAGGTGAGAAGTATATGAATAAGGTGGGCTTAGACCCATAGAGCCTCTTGAGTAGATATTTTGAAATAAGAAAAACAATTGAGGGAGTTTGAATTGATGATTCAAACTTGAAAGATATATGACCTTACCAGTGGGCTTGTGACAAAACTGTAATACCCCGTATTTTTGTGATATTTATTTATGGGATTAATTGAATTAAATGTGTATTAATTGAGAATTAATCCGGATAAAATACTAACGAGATGTGATTTGGTATTTGATTATAATGCGTATATATGGCAATATATGAATGTTGATAATATTAAAAATTGTCGCGAGATAGAAATGCGGCAATTTGAAAATTTTGTTAGGACGCGTATGATAGTCGCGTCAGGAATATAATTATTTTAATTAAAAAGTAAATTTTATTTTTATCAACCGTATGGTCATTTTGAGTGCGCCAACGCGTCCAGAATGGCCAAAATAGTCAGAAAACACTAGCCGGGGGTTTAATTTGGGTCCCGGGGCATTTTTAGCCAATACTGGCAACCCAAAAGGGTAGTTTGGTAATTTCGGAATTTTGGGAATTAAAACCCACGAAAATTAGAACTTAAAATCTGATTTAGTCTTTACCCACTAACCCATTACCAACACTTAACTGATTAGAGGACTACGGTTGTTTCATGAGAAGTTAAGAGAAGTTCCCAAAAGAGAAAACCTTAACCTTCATCTTCAACCTTCAACCTTGGGAGAAAAGGAGAGAGAACAACCTTCATCAATTCAACACCAAATTCAGAGAATAATCCAAGGCAAGTGGTTTAATTTAGTTAATTTCAAGTGAATGCTTCTTCCATGATTAGAAAATTGTTATATTTGCATTGTGTTGGGAGATTTATAAAAACTCATGAAATTGGAGTTATAACTTCAGATTTGGATATAGGTTTTCATGTAGAATTGTTATTGGGTGATTAGACTAAAAGAATTACCATTTTTATGTTACAAAAATGGATTTATTTATGGAAATTGATGACTTTAAATTTCTAGGGTTCATGTTCATAAGGTTTGGGAAAAATTGGGGAGTTATGATAATTAGATGATGTATAGGAAGATTTGGCCCTATATAAATGTTGTGTTATGACCTATGAATGTTTAGTGATGATTAGAAACCTTAAAATATTGTTGGGGTGACTTTTAGATAAGAATACAGGTGAAGAAAATTGAGAAAAACGAGATAGGAAAATTATGGGCTCGAAAATGTCACCTCGTTAGAAGACCTACCCAGGTCGTTCGAACGAGCTCGTTCGAACGAGCTTCTAACGAGATAACAGTTTGCCTTCTAACGAGTTGGATGTTCGTTCGATGCCTTTCGTTCGAACGAGATCTCGTTAGATGCCCCTTTCGTTCGAACGAACTCTCGTGTGAATAACCTCGTTCGAACGAGACTTCTAACGAGTTGACAGATTGGCCTTTTTGGCCTGATTTGATTTCTAATGTCCCGTAACCTGGTTTAATTGTAAAGATAACATTCCCTTGATGATAAATTGATATAGTTGGGATATTTGGGATATATTTAGGAGTAAAACATAGAAGTGTGATTTGAACCAAATGAAAATTGTGGATTAGGACGTGAGTGACTAATTACGATGTGAGAATAATTGACAATTTAAATGTTAATGTTAACCGGGGATATGTGAATTATGTAACATTATAAGTTGGTATCAGAATGAGAAGTATACCACTAATAAATTATGGTAATTACTAAGATGTGTGCATGCTTAGTATATGTATATGATTTTATGTGTATGACATACCTACCATACTTGCTATCACGGGAGGTTTACGTTCGCTTAGGGCTATCTAATCTTTGTGTGCCCGGATTTAGATTGGTACCTCGAGAACATAGGTCAGAGAAGGACTTATTGGGAAGTTAATAAGACTGTTAATCGTGGGAGCGTAGGTATGTGCGTGACCCATGTGATGTGACTGTGTTCGCCTCCATTGTTTGTGATTGTTGTTATCTGAGAACGATTCCTGAGAGATTCAGAATGCGTGATCCTTATGTACGTGATGTACCGGGATGGATAGTAGAGTATGTGTGCACCGCAGCTTAGTCTCAGGTGCTTGTATTGTATATTTATGACGTGAATAATATACGCTTAAATAATGAGAACTTTCATGTTGGTATTGTGAGTATAATTATGGTAACACTTTGAGAAAATAAAAAGGGATAACCTGCAGTGAATTGTATTGCTAATTATTGAGAATCCGAGTTTAAGTAAAGTTATCTATTTAATTGATAACGTTAGAATGTATAATGGGAATCGAGTAGAAAGGGGTAGAACTTATGACGGTTTAGTTAGATATAAATGTCACTTAGATGGGTACGGTAGGTTAGGAGTGCATAATTAGTCGAGAGGTGAGTATATCATGTGAGTGCACGTCCTAACATGTATTTTGCATTCATTATTTTAATGTCATTGAAACACTTGCTATTTTTAAAATACTCTCCACTTTAGGGCTTTGACCCGTTTGCTTTCAAATCTATTTTTGTAAAAACCTTTTAGGTGCCGAGCCACAAGGACACCATGCATAGGATTTCCATTCCGGTGACGAGCTGTAGCTGTTGTGGAAGTTACAGGGCCTTTCTAGTAGACGCTTATTTTGTCTTGACTCCATATTCAATTTCATCATTTGTAGGGCATGTCGCCCATTTCTATTAGAGACATTTCTCATTTCAGTTATTCAGATCTTTGGCATGTAATTAATTCAGGATTCACTGTTTTATTTATTTCAGTTGTGGGATTGTTGTGAGGAGTTTTCCTCCGGACTTACTATTATTTGTTGGTTACCTTATTGAGACTCTATGGTGTTTTATGTTACTCTTTCATTTTTCTTTCAATGCATGTTAATCAGACTTATTTTAAAATTTGACATCTTACTTTTTAAATACTAGGTGGTTAGTAATTATTAAAAAAAATGTTTTCGACAGTGATGCTATTAACTGAACCAACTTGGCATTTTGTATTAATTTAATAATGGAGTAGCTACCCGGTATTTAATTAGTCGGGGTGTCACAGGTGGTATCAGAGCATCAGGTTCTAGTGTCCTTGAGGATCTGTACGGCTTATTATGTTTCCGCTGAGCTTTCTTTGATGTAGAGCCCTATATTTTAGGACTGTTGTATTCTTTTATGTATGCTTCGCCCTTCAACTATTTTGGGTTTATAACTGCGAACTTATAGAACTTACTCTTATTTCAGATGCCTTCACGACGTGCACCACGGGTTACTAGGGATGCACAGCCAGAGCCCCAGCCAGCACCAGTATAGGGCACCATGAATGCCGCTGAGGTTGCAGCCATTGTAGCCCAAGCGGTAAATGCCGCTCTAGCAGTTGTACAGCAGGCACCACCCTAGGTGCCAGTAGCCGCGCCAGTTCAGGCACATGCATTCCCATCTGCTTGGGAACGTGTACGTGATGCTTTTCAGAAAGAGCACCCGCCGGAGTTTTGCAGGTAGCTCCGATGTTGTGGTTTCAAGTCAGTGGAGGAAAGACATTTAGAGGCACTTGAGGATGTATGAGTTCACCAATGTTCAAAATCAGGTACTAACTACTTTTAAGCTAGTGGGATATGCATTGCAGTGGTGGGAGTCTATTACCACCGTGGAGGAGAGAGATACTCTCACGATACAGGAGTTTTGGGTTCGGTTCAACTGCAAGTATTTTCCATCAGCCGTTCACACGGAAATGAGGAGGAAGTTAATGAATCTCAGACAGGAGGGTAAGGCTGTGGCCAAGTATGAGGCCGAATTCACTAATCTACTGAATATTGTTCCGGATGAAATACCGACAGAGGAGAAGAAGATCCAGAAGTTTACAGATGGATTGACATGGAGGATCCATCAGCCTTTATTGGGGAACCTCTCGTTGGCCACTTATTCTGACGTGGTTAACGCTGCACTGTTACACTGCCAGGATCACCGCTTTCACATGGCTGAGAGCAAGAGATCAGGAGAGTCCAGCCATCAGGGCAGGACTAGAGGAAATGGTGCCAGTGGGGAACAATCTACTCAAAGGGCAGAGGCAGGGTGACCAGGGTTCTCAGCAGAGGGATCATAAGAGGTTCAGATCGGGGAATTTCAGGCACGAACATGGAGGTTTTAGGCAGGGCCATCAGGGTCCGAACGACCATCAGGGACAGCAGGGGCAGAATGATCAGCAGCAGTTTCAGCAGGGCCAGCAAGGCCAGGGCAGAAATGGTAACGGTCACCAGGGTCATGGTCAGCAGGGGCAGCGAGGGGGAAACTTCCAGGGGAAGTGTTTCATTTGTGGTAAGATTGGCCATAAACGTCAGGATTGTCCTGATAGGGGCAGGGCCCCACAGCAGCAGCAGCAGGGTGCTCGACAGGAGCCGCAGAGGCCTATGTTTCCCGCCGCCCTCCTGGCACCACCACAGATGGCAGCATTACCACCCATTCCAGCGGTCCCAGTTCAGCAGGGGCAGCTTCAGTATGGGAGAGTATATCAGCTTCATCAGGCCGCAACCCCACAGGATCCACCAGCCATTGAGGGTATGTTCTCTATTCAGGGGACTCTGGGGCGTATTTTATTTGACACGGGGGCTACACATTGCTTCATAGCTATGAGATTTGCACTCACCATTGGGTTGTTAGACACCGCCGAGAGTACGGTTACTTGTGTAGATTCGTCATTGAGTAGGGATTCCGTGATTTCCCTCGTATGTAGAGGCGTGGGTATAGAGATTGGGAGGTTTACTTTACTCACGGATATGTTAGTGTTAGAGATGACCGAGTATGATGCCATTATTGGTATGGATTGGTTGGTTGCGTACCGAGCCATGATTGACTGTTTTAATAGGAGTATTATCTTTGCCATTCTCGGGCAGGAGATGTTTTTAGTGGCGATGCCTCGTCTTGAGGGAGGATCGTCCACCCAATTGTACTATATAGAGGAGGAGACCTCTAAGGAAGTGGTGATACCACTTCATTCGATTCCGGTTGTTCGAGAGTTTGCCGATGTATTTCAGGATATACCTGGATTACCTCCGAGTAGAGAGATAGATTTTGTGATCGATTTGACGTCGGGCACTCGGCCTATTTCCCGCGCACCTTACCGTATGGCTCCAACTGAGATGAGAGAATTACGGGATCAGATTGAGCAGTTGTTGGGTCAGGGGTTTATACGGAGGAGTACTTCGCTGTGGGGTGCCCCTGTGTTGTTCGTGAAGAAGAGGGATGGATCATTGATGTTATGTGTAGATTATCGGGAGTTGAATAAGGTCACGATACGGAATAAGTATCCATTTCCCCGAATCGATGACTTATTCGACCAGCTGAGAGGAGCTTCTTTCTTCTCAAAGATTGATTTGCGATCGGGATACCATCAGTTGCGTATCAGGGAAGAGGACATCTCAAAGACTGCTTTCTTAATGAGATATGGTTCCTACGAGTTTCGGGTTATGCCTTTTGGTTTGACCAATGCTCCAGCCGTGTTTATGGATTTGATGAATAGGGTGTTCAAAGAGTTCCTAGATCAGTTCGTTATTGTCTTCATTGATGATATTCTGGTTTACTCCCAGACAGAGGAGGAGCATGCCGAGCATTTGAGGCAGGTTTTGCAGATGCTACGCCAGAACGAGTTGTATGCAAAGTATGAGAAGTGCGGGTTTTGTCTGAAGGAGGTTCAGTTTTTGGGGCATATTATTTCCGACTGGGGGATATCTGTTGATCCGAGAAAGGTATCCGCGGTAAGGGAGTGGGGACAGCCCACAACACCGACTGAGATTCGTAGTTTCTTGGGCCTAGCAGGATACTATAGGAGGTTCATTCGGGGTTTCTCAAAGATAGCGGGCCCTTTGACACATCTGACTCGTAAGGCTGTGCCATTCATTTAGAGTGATGCCTGTCAGTTGGCATTTGATGAGTTGAAGGACAAGTTGACCTCAGAACCTGTGTTAGCATTATCGAGACAGTGAGTTGAGTATCTAGTTTACACCGATGTGTCCTTACAAGGACTTGGAGGTGTATTACAGCAGGAGAGTCAGAAAATAGCTTATGCTTCCCGTAAGCTTAAGCCTCACTAGAAGAATTACCCCACTTATGATTTGGAGTTAGCGGCAGTTGTATTTGCCCTTCGGATTTGGAGATATTATCTTTTGGGGGAGAAGTTTCGATTTTTCACGGACCACAAGTCCCTACGGTACCTATTTACGCAGAAGGAGTTGAATATGCGGCAACCGAGGTGGCTTGAGTTTGTGAAGGACTATCAGCTTGATATCTAATATCACCCGGGGAAGGCTAACGTGGTAGCAGACGCGTTGAATCGTAGGCCGATAGATGAAGTGGCAGGGGTGTGGAAGGAAAAGTGGAAGGAGTTGGGACACCAGGATGCAGTGGCCCGATTATTCATGTCGGTGATGACTGTTACACCGCAGATTGTCACGAGAGTGGTAAAGGCACAAGCAGATGACTCGTTCTGTCAGGAGAATATAGTTCTATTACTAGCAGAGGGAACCGAGTCCTATACTGTTAGTTCAGATGGGGGATTACGCTTCAATGGGAGACTGGTAGTTCCTGAAGGGGAGGAATTACGACACGAGGTGATGGCAGAGTCGCACGGCTCACGGTACATCCCGGTGGGGACAAAATGTACCAAGACATGAGACGACAGTATTGGTGGAGAGGGATGAAGAATGATATCGACGTGTTTGTTTCTAAATGCGCCACTTTTCAGCTGGTAAAAGTGGATCATCAGAGACCGACAGGACTTCTACAGCCATTAGAGGTCCCGATGTGGATGTGGGAGAGCATATCCATGGACTTTATCAAGAGGTTACCTACGTCACAGAGGGGTCACGACTCCATTTGGGTAATTGTGGACAGGTTGACCAAAGTTGCTCATTTTCTACCCGTAAGAACAGACTACACTACGGGACAGTATGCCCAGCTCTTTATTGCATAAATAGTGAGACTTCACGGTGTGCCCCTAAATATCATGTCTGGCCGAGATAAGATATTTGTTTCACGGTTTTGGGGGAGTTTTCAGGAGGCCATGAGCACGGAATTGCGGTTGAGTGCGTCTTATCATCCGCAGACCGATGGGCAAACCGAGCGTACAAATCAGATGTTGGAGGACATGTTGCGTATGTGCATCATTGATTTCAGGGGTGGATGGGAGCAGTATCTTCCACTGGTGGAGTTTGCTTACAACAACTCTTACCAATTCACCATTGGCATGGCTCCATTTGAGGCATTGTACGATAGACCTTCTCGTTCCCCAGCATGTTGGTTGGAGGTGGGGGACAACAAACTACTTGGGCCGGAAGTGATTCAGAATACTTCGGCGAGGATAGAATTGATACGGAGTCGCATTAGGGTATCTCAGGATCGGCAGAAGAACTACGCTGATGCGAAGAGATTCTTCAGGGAGTTCCAAGTGGGGGACCAAGTTTTACTCAGAGTATCTCCTATGAAGGGGATTATGCGATTTGGGAAGAAGGGGAAGTTGGCACCGAGATATGTGGGGCCATTTCCTATCATCGAGCGGATTGGGTCTGTTGCATATAGACTTGGGTTACCGGAGCATTTTCACAGGATACATGATGTTTTTCATATTTTCTCGCTAAGGAAATATCTTAGGGACGATTTGGCTCATTCTCACATTGCTTTGGAGGACATTGATCTCCAGCCTGATAGCTCCTACGAGGAAGGTACGATTGCTATTTTGGACCGAAGTGAGCGGAAACTACGGTCAAAGATAGTCCCGTTAGTACGTGTTTAGTGGCGGCATCATAATGCCTGGGAGTCTACATGGGAGAGCGAGGATGAGATGCGCGAACGTTATCCAGAGTTATTTTTAGCAGGTACTTTCTAGTTCCGAATTTCGGGACGAAATTCTGTTTTTAGGGGGGAAGTATGTAATACCCCGTATTTTTGTGATATTTATTTATGGGATTAATTGAATTAAATGTGTATTAATTAAGAATTAATCCGGATAAAATACTAACGAGATGTGAGTTGGTATTTGATTATAATGCGTATATATGGCAATATATGAATGTTGAGAATATTAAAAATTATCGCGAGATAGAAATACGGTAATTTGGAAATTTTGTTAGGACGCGTATGATAGTCGCGTCAGGAATATAATTATTTTAATTAAAAATTGGATTTTATTTTTATCAACCTAATGGTCATTTTGAGTTCGCCAACGCGTCCGGAAGGGCCGAAATAGTCAGAAAACACTAGTCGGGGGTTTAATTTGGGTCCCGGAGCATTTTTAGGCCATACCGGCAACCCAAAAGGGTAGTTTGGTAATTTCAGAATATTGGGAATTAAAACCCACGAAAATTAGAAGTTAAAATCTGATTTAGTCCTTACCCACTAACCCATTACCAACACTTAACTGATTATAGGGCTACGGGGGTTTCATGAGAAGTTAAGAGAAGTTCCCAAAAGAGAAAACCTTAACCTTCATCTTCAACTTTCAACCTTGGGAGAAAAGGAGAGAGAACAACCTTCATCAATTCAACACAAAATTCAGAGAATAATCCAAGGCAAGTGGTTTAATTTCGTTAATTTCAAGCGAACGCTTCTTCCATGATTAGAAAATTGTTATATTTGCATTGTGTTGGGAGATTTATAAAAACCCATGAAATTGGAGTTATAACTTCAGATTTGGATATAGGTTTTCATGTAGAATTGTTATTGGGTGATTAGACTAAAAGAATTACTATTTTTATGTTACAAAAATGGATTTATTTATGGAAATCCTATGCACCAGCATATGAAGGACCCCAAGATAAGGGGCTTATGTTTTTTTCACCAAAATGGAAAAACGTGCAGGAAGGCAAAAAGTTGATGATCTTTATTTTCCAAATGATGAGATGACAGTTCCCACACTGACGCGTGGGTTCTCAAAAATTAAATACCTCGGATAAAGGGCCACAGAATTTAATGATCCTAGGATCCCTCAGAAAATATATATATATATAAATATATATATAATTGTTGAAACCAGATTTATAGCGTACAAAGTTTTTTTAGTCTACCCAACCAAAAATCTTTGCACGAGGGGCTAATGTAGAAGGGTGTTATAAACAGAAAAAAAAAAGCAAAATAAAATAAATATGCTTTTTTTTATTAAATAGCATCCGAGAGGTACCCGCGAGGCCACCCAGAAGTCCAAAAGCCACCGCAAGTGTCAGCGTCGCGGCGAGTCCCTACGCCACCGCAAGGGTCAGCGCTACCTCAGGCGTCCGTGCCACTTCGGGCGTCAGCGCCACTTCAAGCGTCGGCGCCCCGACAAGGGTTGGCGCCGCCTCACATATCAGCGCCGGTTCAAGCATCAGCGCTACCTGAGCCATTTCGAGCGTCGGCGCCACTTCGAGCGTCGGCGCCGCAACAAGGGTCGGCGCCGCCTCACCTGTCAGCGCCGGTTCAAGCATCAGCGCTACCTCAAGCGTCAGCGCCATTTCGAGCATCGGCGCCATTTCGAGCATCGGCGCCGGGACAAGGGTCGGCGCCGCCTCACATGTCAGCGCCAATTCAAGCCTCAGCGCTACCTCAGGCGTCAGCGCCACTTCGAGCATCGGCGCCGTTTCGAGCATCGGCGTCGGGACAAGGGTCGGCGCAGCCTCACCTGTCAGTGCCAATTCAAGCCTCAGCGCTACCTCAGGCGTCAGCGCCACTTCGAGCGTCGGCGCCACTCCGAGCGTCGGCACCGCAACAAGGGTCGGCGCCATTTCGAGCATCGGCGCCGGGACAAGGGTCGGCGCAGCCTCACACGTCAGCGCCACTTCAAGCGTCGGTGCCATTTCGAGCGTCGGGGCCGCAACAAGGGTCGGCGCAGCCTCACCTGTCAGCGCCGGTTCAAGCATCAGCGCTACCTCAAGCGTCAGCGCCACTTCGAGCATCGGCGCCATTTCGAGCATCGGCGCCGGGACAAGGGTCGGCGCCGCCTCACATGTCAGCGCTGATTCAAGCCTCAGCGCTACCTCAGGCGTCAGCGCCACTTCGAGCGTCGGCGCCGCAACAAGGGTCGGCGCCATTTCGAGCATCGGCGCCGGGACAAGGGTCGGCGCCGCCTCACGCGTCAATGCCACTTCGAGCGTCGGCGCTACTTCGAGCGTCACCGCCATTTCGAGTGCCGGTGCCGGGACAAGGGTCGGTACCGCCTCACGCGTCAGCGCCACTTCGAGCATCGGCGCCACTTCGAGCATCGGTGGCGGGACAAGGGTCGGCGCCGCCTCACATGTCAGCGTCGATTCAAGCATCAGCGCTACCTCGGGCGTCAGCGCCACTTCAAGCGCTAACGCCACTCCGAGCAACGGCGCCAGGACAAGGGTCGGCGCCACTTCAAGCGTCAGCGCCACTGCAATCGTACTACAGAAACGTTATTCGAGAAGTGCTGCTACAGGAGTTTCCATCATGAAACAGCAGGCTCTAAATGGACAACAACACTAACACTTTACTTTCTTGCACAGGTTGCCTAGTCGAGCAAGCAGGGCTCGAACAGGCGCGTCGGGACCTCCTGGGAGTTTTGGCTTGGCGGCTGAGGGACAAGGTATGTTGAGCAAGCTCAACCACTTAGCACTATAGGATTGAGAGAATACTAGTAGGAAGACCCAGAAGCCACTCGAGGCTACGCACAAGAAATAAACTCTTTACAAGAAAAATGACTTTTCCAGAAGAGGGGGTCCTCGGGGTCTCTCTCAAGAAAAATAACACTTTTTAGAGGGAGTGAGACCTTAAGGTCCTCTCTCTCAAAGATTTGCAAAATTGCACCACAAGTTACCGTTTCAAAAGATAACTACCAAATCTGCTATTTTGTCTCCATTAGGGGACATATGTGCTTTTTGAGTTTTGGTCGGTGCCAGGTGGCGCCTGCAGAGGGGACAGGTAGGCTGCCTGCAGGTAGGGACAAATGGTACACTTCAGACATTGTTCCCCACCAACTCTCTCAATTTTGACGCCCAAAATCGCCAGCTCACCCCTTACGCCCATGTATAAATAGACCTCTGGGCAAGGTCAAAGGATGGATATATAAAAAATTGCACTGTTACTCTACTAAAATATCATCAGACCTATCTAGTATTCTCTCCCTGCTCATCCTCTTAGTGTTGAGTGCCTTGTTCCTTCACTCCCACTGACAGCCATCACTCTCAGGTGTTTCCACTTGAGAAAATTGCTATTTTTGCTGTGAAAGTTCATCTTCTTGCAGGGAGTGAGTTGAAGCTTGAGTTCCATTGTTACTAGAAGGAGAAGTTTTTTTCAGAAATTGCACCAGGAGACCTTGAAGACTTGCAGACAGTGTCCATTAGAGTGGGTCACGCCTCACCCTTTCCAGTTATTCATAGACCCCAGTCTCACTACCCTCTTACAACTTTAAATTTCTAGGGTTCATGTTCATAAGGTTTGGGAAAAATTGGGGACTTATGATAATTAGATGATGTATAGGAAGATTTGGCCCTATATAAATGTTGTGTTATGACCTATGAATGTTTAGTGATGATTAGAAACCTTAAAATACTATTGGGGCGACTTTTAGATGAGAATAGAGGCGAAGAAAATTGAGAAAAATGAGATAGGAAAATTCTGGGCTCGAAACTGTCACCTCGTTAGAAGACCTACCCAGGTCGTTCGAACGAGCTCGTTCGAATGAGCTTCTAACAATCTGACAGTTTTCCTTCTAACGAGTTGGATTTTCATTCGATGCCTTTCATTCGAACGAGATCTCGTTAGATGCCCCTTTCATTCGAACGAACTCTCATTCGAACGACCTCGTTCGAACGAGACTTCTAACGAGTTGACAGATTGGCCTTTTTGGCCTGATTTGATTTCTAATGTCCTGTAACTTGGTTTAATTGTAAAGATAACATTGCCTTGATGACAAATTGATATTGTTGGGATATTTGGGATATATTGAGGAGTAAAACATAGAAGTGTGATTTGAACCAAATGAAAATTGTGGATTAGGACGTGAGTGACTAATAACGATGTGAGAATAATTGACGATTTAAATGTTAATGTTAACCGGGGATATGTGAATTACGTAACAGTATAAGTTGGTATCAGAATGAGAAGTATACCCCTAATAAATTAATATAATTACTAAGATGTTTGCATGCTTAGTATATGTATATGATTTTATGTGTATGACATACCTACCATACTTGTTATCACGGGACGTTTACGTTCTCTTAGGGCCATCTAATCTTTGTGTGCCCGGATTTAGATTGGTACCTCGAGAACATAGGTCAGAGAAGGAATTATTGGAAAGTTAATAAGACTGCTGATCGTGGGAGCGTAGGTATGTGCGTGACCCATGTGATGTGACTGCGTTCGCCTCCATTGTTTGTGATTGTTGTTATCTGAGAACGATTCCTGAGAGATTCGGAATGCGTGATCCTTATGTACGTGATGTACCGGGATGGATAGTAGAGTATGTGTGCACCGCAGCTTAGTCTCAGGTGCTTGTATTGTATATTTATGACGTGAATAATATACGCTTAAATAATGAGAACTTTCATGTTGGTATTGTGAGTATAATTATGGTAACACTTTGAGAAAATAAAAAGGGATAACCTGCAGTGAATTGTATTGCTAATTATTGAGAATCCGAGTTTAAGTAAATTCATCTATTTAATTGATAACGTTAGAATGTATAATGGGAATCGAGTAGAAAGGGGTAGAACTTATGACGGTTTAGTTAGATATAAATGTCACTTAGATGGGTACGGTACGTTAGAAGTGCACAATTAGTCGAGAGGTGAGTATATCATGTGAGTGCACGTCCTAACATGTATTTTGCATTCATTGTTTTAATATCATTAAAACACTTGCTATTTTTAAAATACTCTCCACTTTCGGGCTCTGACCCGTTTGCTTTCAAATCTATTTTTGTAAAAACCTTTTAGGTACCCATCCACAAGGACACCATGCATAGGATTTCCATTCAGGTGACGAGCTGTAGCTTTTGTGGAAGTTACAGGGCCTTGCTAGTAGACGCTTATTTTGTCTTGACTCCATATTTAGTTTCATCATTTGTAGGGCATGTCGCCCATTTCTATTAGAGACATTTCTCATTTCAGTTATTCAGATCTTTGGCATGTAATTAATTCAGGATTCACTGTTTTATTTATTTCAGTTGTGGGATTGTTGTGAGGAGTTTTCCTCCGGACTTACTATTATTTGTTGGTTACCTTATTGAGACTCTATGGTGTTTTATGTTACTCTTTCATTGTTCTTTAAATGCATATTAATCAGACTTATTTTAAAATTTGACATCTTACTTTTTAAATACTAGGTGGTTAGTAATTATTAAAAAAAAATGTTTTCGACAGTGATGCTATTAACTGAACCAACTTGACATTTTGTATTAATTTAATAAAGTAATAGCTACCTGGTATTTAATTAGTCGGGGTGTCACAAAAACCACTTAGTTAGGAAAAATGAAAAGGGTCGATTGATACCATGAACATCTCAGATTGAGTCCACACCTAGAGTTTATAAACGATGATGAGTGAATCATGTCTAACTCTGAGATGTTGTAAGTGATTGTTTACCCAATTTTTCTTTTGTTTCATTATTTTCTCTCTTTTTTTGCAAAAATGGTTTATCACTCTCTGAGAATACATGTTGACTTAGGGTAATAACTAACATAGGTGATGTTTTTGATAAATCCCATACATATGCAAGAGCTTAGAGAAAGTCTCAAGGATGTTGAAGGGGGTTTAGATAAGGCCCCTAAAAATGGGCGTGGCTCGAGAAGTCGCCTGACAAGTACACCAAATGAAGAGGATTTAAAGTCATCAACTATAATTATGGTAGGATTAGAAGTCCCTTTCTTGTATGGGGAATAATAGGTAATGCACGAATGTGGGTGTCTGGTAAGTATTTGGAAAGGGTATGTGAGCCTTAGAGAGGAAGTCTCTCATGGATGATGATGTCGGAGAAGATATATAAAATCTTAGTCCAGGTAAAGTTTATTTTTACTTGAAGGATGCATGTAAGACAAATGTCCAATTCCATACTTATGTGGGGTGGGAAATCATTCGAAATTCAAGCGTGAGATCTACTGGTCATGTTAGCGTGATTCGTAAGTGTCTCATATGGAAGAGACATCAGATTTCCGTAGCCTAGTGGGAGACTTAGGGACATATTATAAGCTGGAGTAGGATCTACAAAATTATCTAATCGGTGGCCTTAGAAGGTAGTGTGGGGAAACTTGGGGTATTGATGGTAGGGTTAAAAGTATTCATGCACGACAAAAGGTACTAGGAAGTGCGGGTACCGAAATTAGCAGGGGGATCATAGCTGGGATTAGTGTAGACAGATCCTAGGGAATAATTATCACTAATTCAAAAGCCACCATAGGCAGTTTAACAGTGCTGGAGATGGGGATAGGGATTACATTATCTCCGATTCTGGTCATAACAGTGGTCTCTTATATGCGAACTTGTTCTTGTCATAGTGCCCTAATTTTTTACTTCATGGTGTTTTGAGAGGAGGTGATGTTTTAGAGTTGTCTCAAAACCTGGTCCATTATGTATGGATATCGATCTTCCTTGGTAGACATGGAATGTACGACGGTGAAGACCAGATTATTATATGTGAGGAGATCGTTGGGGAAAATTAGACGATCACACGGAGTGAGAATCGAGTTTCGAGGGTAAGAACTCAGTGGGAATTATCTGTTGATAATGATAACCTTAGAAAATTACAGGACAATTTCATTAAGGTTTTGTAGACAAAAGGACTAACAGAAGAATAATACAAAGGGGAGGACCCACATATGTGTGGCATTTTCGATGCAAATCTTTTATCTATTTTTAACCGCATGTGGACGGTAATTTTTTTATTGTATTTTGTTTTTAGTAGTATCTTAAAAGGGGAAGAACTGAACAGAGTCCAATTCAATTCGGGTGAATACAGGTGAGATTTCATTTAATTAGAATGAGAAGCGAGGAAATAATAGACTCGGGTTTATTTCTTTCCCAAATAAAAATTCATTAAAGGGAATCCAACATAAGGGACCTCTGTTTTGGCAATGACTTTCAGATCATATTGTTTTGTTTCTTCTAGCATGGAAAGATGTTCATCTTGGAATTTGAGGGGGTTTGGACCAGCCTCCTACTGTAATATTTAGTAAATTTCGTTAGAGCAATTGAACCATAAGTATCTTGTTCTTTTTGTGCAATAGGTTGTGTTCCTAGATTTTTTCTATAAGCAAAGGGGGGATATGACTCGGTTATTGAAGGATTTATTTTTATTGCCATAGGTCAGGATATATTGGGCTACTTATATAGATCAACCTTTAAGGTGTGTGTGAAACCCCTTTACCCTAGTATTGAATAGCTGTGAAATCATGTTTGATATACGCCAGTACTAAACAAACTTCAAACGATTCCTGTCATCTAAACTTTAAGATCAAGTGATAAGTTTTTTATATACCAGATGGGTGGACAAAAACAGTGAGGACACTTGATCAAGTGGAAAAACCGAGCGTCCGTGTAATACGCTAGTCGTTGTTATCGGCTTCCAACCTCAATACAAAAAAAACCTAAACTTTTAACTACACTTTTATGGAGTATAGTAGTAAGCCTGGGTATCGAATCCACAAGGAATGTTTTATAGAATTTAATTGATTTATTACTTCTAAAATAAAAGTGAAAAAGATGATGATGGTTGACAAGGGGAAATAAGTTGGAACAAATTTATAAAACTAATTAAAATGAATGAGGAAATAGGTTGCAATACAATCCCCTAATCCCCAGTAATTACCCATTAGAATACTAGAATTGTAAATTATAAATTTGAATGAATCCAATATTTATAGATCCTAAGCATTACATATATGAGGCTCAAGCCCGCATCATATGAAATCAAAGATAAATATAAAGCGGCGCTAAATAATTACACGCACATCATATTCTTAAATATCCCAAGTACCTAGGGCAATAGAGATTAAAAGATCTAGGATGATTGTGAACTTCTCTTACACGATTCTTTCAAATTTAAATTTAAATTCTATTTCCTACGTAGATAAATTACATCGGGATGGGTTCATGCATCCCAACCCTTAAAAATTAGCTAAACATGATGAAAACAAAAGAAAACTCTAACAAACATTGTTAACAATTTGCAAAACAATTGAGAATTGAATGGAAAAATAAAATAGAGAATAGAAATTGATACTTGTATTTAGCAAGAGGAGAAAGAGATGAATTTGAATCCAGCAAAACTTCTTCTTCAAACTTACAACTAGGGTTTATGAAAACTTCTACCAAATAAAACTACAATCTAACTTTCTCTCTCTAATCCTACTCCTGCCCTCTAGAATTTGACTCCCTCTCTCTAGAATTCAACTCCTTTTGAAAATGAGGTAGGGCTTGGTCTTTTATAGCACCAAGTTGCATGAATTTGGCATCAAATTTCGCTTGTGGCACAAGTTTTCCAAGAGTTGCACTGCATTAAATGCATAATTAATGATAGAAATTCACACATCCAGACTCTTCATTATCGCGCAACTTCAAAACATCGTAACTTCTTCACCGTAGCTCGGATTGAGGTGCCATTTTTTCCAGTATTCTTGTAATTTAGAGATATTCAACTTTCTAGTTGTCCCCACCTCCGGAATAAGGCTGAAAAATTACGAAAATGCCCTTCAACTCTCCAATTCTTGGTTTCTTTCACTGTTTTGATTTCTCCTTCGCACTAACTTGCATGAAATACCTGTAAAACACATGAGAAATACACAAAACAAGAAATACTTGCCAAAAAAGGTTAGTAGCATAAATAAGAGACAAATCCAAGCTAGATACACTGCACGGGATCATAAAAATACCGCAATTAAGGGGATAAATGTGAAGAATATATGCCTAATCACACCCCCTAACTTAGAACTTTGCGCGTCCCGAGCAATGTAAATGAATCTAACTAAAAATCTACTCTTGAAAATTCTTTTATTGGGATAGAATACCTTTTTTGCGGGCAAGCGATTGCATTTAGCGTATGCAACAAGCCTTTAAACACCTAGGTTACCCTAGTAGGACGAGTTTTGTCTCGGGAGGGTTTGCAGTGAATTTACCCACAAAATTCTTTATTGACTCAAATAAAGATCAAAATACTTAAAAATTGTACAATTTAAAATTTTCGAAAAATAATCACCATCAACTCATATTCAACTGTCTCAAACCATAGTGTGTGTGTGCAAAACCAAAAATTAAACCTCAAATTTCCACCGATTGAGCATTACGTTACTTTCTGAAAATTTGTTTTGATTCAAATTCTTACGGATTGCACTCACAAACGAATCACTCGGATTGCGGCTATTTTCTCTCGGTATGCATGATATAAAAAGTAAATATAATGGACACAAATTCACGCATACAAAATTGAAAAGAAGGAAATTTATGGTGAAAAGATCTCATCATCGGAATACAGTTATTTGGAAATGGGAACATCACCTCTAATTCACACCATTTAATTTCTCATATTATCTTTTCATGTCTTAGCTCTCCACGCGGTAACCAATTTCGCCATTCGGACTCGATTAGGACTTTTTTGGGGTTAAAAGGTGTAAAGGATAAAAATGGGAATGGATGGAATGTTCGGAATTGGAAAATGTCTTTATGATGTCCATTAGTGCTTTTTCGGGTATTTGCTCATTTTCTATTTCTTTTTTTTCTATTTTCATTTTTTTCCTTTTTTTTACTTTTTTTCTTTTTTTTTTTTGCTATTTTTTTCCCTGTTTTTCTCTTGCCCCTTTTTATGCACGCTGTGGACTTACTTGATGAATTTTCTCTATTTTCCCAATTCCGGGCTATTTGGGTTTTTTGGGTTATCAAACGAAAGGGAATATTTTATTAGGCTCAAATTGGGTTGCAAAGGGATAATTTTGTTTTTCACAACTTTTTATGGCTAATATTTTTGGGTAACAAACGAGGGCCTACTTCATTGTCCAAATTGCTAATCACATTACCATATGCATCCCAAAAACTTGACGCGACTTAATATATGTCTTAAAAGTGCGTATTTAACTAGGCTCAAGTGCAAGCCTTGTCGCTCAAGTAATAACCCGGTAAGTCGGGATCGTCTCCACAGGGATCGAGATTGCCAAACAGTAACAAGAACAATTACTAAACCTTGAAATGATTTCTTAAAAGAAATAAAAAGATGATTAATTTGTGGGAAAATTTCTAAAAATTTACTTACGAAAAACAATTTGAAATTAACAACAAAACTTGGATTTAACAATTTAGAGAAAATTAGGGTAGGGTACAATCCCTCAATCCTTAACAAATTATCCTTTAGAATACTAGAATTATAAATCAAAATTCTTGATTAAATCCAGTCCATATAAACTCTAAGCATTACATATATGAGGTTCAAGCCCGCATCATATGAAATCAAAGATAAATATAAAGCGGTGAACGAAAAATTATACATACAAAGCATTCTTAAATATCTCAAGTACCTAGGGCAAGAGAGATTAAAAGATTTGACAATGTATATATGATTTTCATTCACGATTCAATCAATATTTTCATTTATTTTCTATTTTCCATACAAATAATTTGTATTAGGATTGAGTTCATGGACCCCAACCCTTGGGAATTTAGCTACTCATGATTTGGTTCAAAAACAAATTCACATATGAAATTATGAAACTGCAGAACATTGTAAGAAATTTGCAAAAATTAAAGCATAAGAGAATCGAATGATATTACTTGAATTCAGCACAAAAACGGAATTGGGATTCAGAATACAAACTAGGGTTCATGCAACTCTCGAAGAAAATGGAAATTTGACCTAGAACTCTGACCTAAAAATCTCTCTAGAACTCTCAACCCTAGCCTCTTTTTCAAATGATGTAGAGCTTGGCTTTTTATAGCACAAATCATCGAAAGTCGGCATCCAACCCTGCTTGTGGAACAAGTTTCACGGCTACGCACTCATCAAATCTGCACAATAAATGGCAAATTAATGCCAGGATTTCACATGATCGGAACCGATCCGAGCACAATTGGACCGATCCGGAAGAAAATAAAAGAACCGATCCGATGGATATCGGACCGATCCGATTAAGACCCGGACCGATCCGGTCATGCGAAATCCTGGCATTAATTTGCCATTTATTGTGCAGATTTGACGAGTGCGTAGCTGTGAAACTTGTTCCACAAGCAGGGTTGGATGCCGACTTTTGATGATTTGTGCTATAAAAAGCCAAGCTCTACATCATTTGAAAAAAAGGCTAGGGTTGAGAGTTCTAGAGAGAGTTTTAGGTCAGAGTTCTAGGTCAAATTTCCATTTTCTTCGACAGTTGCATGAACCCTAGTTTGTATTCTGAATCCCAATTCCGTTTTTGTGCTGAATTCAAGTAATATCATTCGATTCACTTGTGCTTTAATTTTTGCAAATTTCTTACAATGTTCTGCAGTTTTATAATTTCATATGTGAATTTGTTTTTGAACCAAATCATGAGTAGCTAAATTCCCAAGGGTTGGGGTACATGAACTCAATCCTAATACAAATTATTTGTATGGAAAATAGAAAATAAATGAAAATATTGATTGAATCGTGAATGAAAATCATATATACATTGTCAAATCTTTTAATCTCTCTTGCCCTAGGTACTTGGGATATTTAAGAATGCTTTGTATGTATAATTTGTCGTTCACTGCTTTATATTTATCTTTGATTTCATATGATGCGGGCTTGAACCTCATATATGTAATGCTTAGAGTTTATAAGGACTGGATTTAATCAAGAATTTTGATTTAAAATTCTAGTATTCTAAAGGATAATTTGTTAAGGATTGAGGGATTGTACCCTACCCTAATTTTCTCTAAATTGTTAAATCTAAGTTTTGTTGTTAATTTCTAATTGTTTTTCATAAGTAAATTTTTAGAAATTTTCCCACAAATTAATCATCTTTTTATTTCTTTTAAGAAATCATTTCAAGGTTTAGTAATTGTTCTTGTTACTGTTTGGCAATCTCGATCCCTGTGGAGACGATCCCGACTTACCGGGTTATTACTTGAGCGACAAGGCTTGCACTTGAGCCTAGATAAATACGCACTTTTAAGACAAATATTAAGCCGCGTCAAGTTTTTGGCTCCGTTGTCGGGGAATGTTTTGTTATAGGTTATAATTGATTTACTATTTCGAAAGTTTTTTTTTCTTTGGATTTTTTTTTACCTTTTTTGTAGCCTTGCACAATTGAGCACCAAGAAACGTTGAATCCTCAATCACACACCTCTGTACTCGAATTTCCATTTACATACTATTCGGTGATCATGTCTTTTCATGGTGAGTTCGGTAATTATAATGGTTCATATGGTAATCGTTTTCAAACTTTTTATTCTCAAGAGTCCGCGGCTCGACATATTACCATTGGTGAGGCCATTCTAACTCTGGAGTATGAAAGGCTTGAAAATGAATATAGGAGAGAAATTTATATTCAATATTCTCAAGAATTTGTGCCTCGACCTATTACCATGGGTGAGGCCTTTCTAAATCTTGCGTATGAAAAGCTTGAAAACGATATCGAAAAAAAAATCATTTTGGGGAATCCAATGAAGATTTTTCTTCCGATATTTGTGAAACTATAGAAGGTTTCCCACCAAATGAGGAATCCGAGGTTTTAGATCCAAGGGATCCTACTTTGGAAGAAACCACGCTTTTTCTAACCAAAAGAGTACTGGATTTTCTTTCCACCCAAAGCACAAATAATATCGATTATGGTCTTGTGAAGGAAATGGTCACACTTTGCGATGATGTGCGTTCTATTTTGGAAAATAAAGAGGAGGTTGAGACTTGTGTGTCACCTCAAATTTTTGAAGAACATCTCATTGAAAGTGAGTCTTGCTCCCTTGAAATTCAATCTCCAATTGATGATGAATCACTTGAGATTGAGTTTATTTCATCACCATTTTCGTTCACGGTTATTGAACCATTAGAAGAACCGCTAGATTCCTATGAGTCGGTTAAAAATTTTGAAATGTTTATACCTTTTACCGACAAAGACACTTTGCTAGAATTGTTTTCTAATATGGACTGTTCCTTTTTGTGTGCCCCTCTCCCCATACTACTTGAAAAATCTTTGGGAGGTGATTATATTTTTCTTGGATCTCAATTGTACTTGTCCCACCTAGCACCCAAACCCCCCATCATCCCGTTAAATTTTTTAATTGGTGATGGTTCATTTTCTCCATCTCACGCATGCCTTCCATTTTTCAAACGGAATTCTTATTTTTCGGGAGGCATGCATCCTATTGAGGGCACACCATTATTCCCTCAAAGTCAAATTGTATTTTGGGTGGGCCCTCAAATTTTTCGACTTCTAGTGTATAACTTATTAGAATTTCAAATTGTAAGGTGTACATAATTTTCTTTTTCTTTCCTTTTTTAATAGTGTAGTGTCATTAGTTAAAGTTTTTGTTATTATTTTTGTTATGCTTGGTTCTAACATGTTTTGTAGATTCAATGGACTCGCACTCATCAGGGATCACTCCATTTGGGTAATATCTTTATTTTCCTCTCTTTATGTTGGGTTCTTGATTCGCATTGAGGACAATGCAACATTTAAGTTGGGGGTGTGGGATATTCTTCCCATTTATTGTTTAGATTCATTGATTCGATCACATGTGTGTGTGTTTTTTTAGAAAAAAAAAATTGAAAAATTTAGAAAAAGCCAAAAATATTTTTTCAAAATAAATAAAATTTGGAATTTAAAATTTTCAAAAATATCACATTTATTCTATTTAAAGTCTCAAATTGTTAAATCTCAATTGCACTAAGCCAAAATTGACCGAAGATGGAAATTGAAAGAAAATTGATGACTTTACGAATAAGTGTGGAGATTAGTCCAACCCGGTGAGATTTCGAGCCTTTCAATTTTTTTATGAGTTTTTATATCAATCCGAGTTTATTATTAACCCAATGTTCTTTTCAGCGTTTTAATAAGTCGTTGATGATCTCAACCCTTTGTTTTGATCGGTTATGGGAAATGTGTGAAATGTTGTCTCGAAATTCATGCTAAATATATCTCTAAACTTAATTAATCTCGAGATGCATATGGTAATGTGATTAGCAATTTGGACAATGAAGTAGGCCCTCGTTTGTTACCCAAAAATATTAGCCATAAAAAGTTGTGAAAAACAAAATTATCCCTTTGCAACCCAATTTGAGCCTAATAAAATATTCCCTTTCGTTTGATAACCTGAAAAACCTAAATAGCCCGGAATTGGGAAAATAGAGAAAATTCATCAAGTAAGTCCAAAATGTGCATAAAAAGGGGCAAGAGAAAAATAGAAAAAAAATGCTCAACAAAAAAATGAAAAAAAAAAATTAGCAAAAAAAAAAAAAAAAAATTAAAGCACAAGAGAATCGAATGATATTACTTGAATTCAGCACAAAACGGAATTGGGATTCAGAATACAAACTAGGGTTCATGCAACTCTCGAAGAAAATGGAAATTTGACCTAGAACTCTGACCTAAAACTCTCTCTAGAACTCTCAACCCTAGCCTTTTTTTCAAATGATGTAGAGCTTGGCTTTTTATAGCACAAATCATTGAAAGTCGGCATCCAACCCTTCTTGTGGAACAAGTTTCACAGCTACGCACTAATCAAATCTTCACAATAAATGGCAAATTAATGCCAGGATTTCGCATGACCGGATCGGTCCGGGTCTTAATCGGATCGGTCTGATATCCATCGGATCGGTTCTTTTATTTTCTTCCGGATCTGTCCGATTGTGCTCGGATCGGTTCGATTATTGCTTCCATCGGTTTATCATCCATCCAGGGTGCACTGGACTTGGCCAGATCGGATCGGTCCGACTCCTAACCGGATCGGTCTGAATCTCTTCTTCTTTAACTTTTTCCTTGCAGTTTTGACTCGCCATATCTTCTTATCTAGACCTCCGATTTGGATGTCGTTTCTTCCTATGCTCTTGTGAACTTATGCTCTTCAACTTCCCTTTTGGTGTCACTCTCGAGTTTTGAATGGAATTACACTTTTGCCCTTAGACATTTCTTGCTTGCATCTTTTCTTTTCTTTTGGATTCTTTCTTGCATTCCATTCCTGAAAACTTCATCCAAACTATACAAAACCTAGGGAATATTGTTAGGAATAGACAATGGAGTGATATGGCATAAAAATGGCTCAATTACATCGTTCGAGATATTAAAATCACTAAATTAAGGGGCTAAATTCTGAAGAATTTATGCTTGGTCAAATCCTCCTAACTTAGGACTTTGCACATCCCGGGAAATGTATCTGAATCTAACCAACATTCATCTCTTGAAAACTTCTTTATTGAAATAGTATTCCACTTTCGCAGGCACGCGATTGCATTTAGCGTATGCAACAAGCCTTTAAACCTCTAGGTTACCCTAGTAGGACGAGTTTTGTCTCGTGAGGGTTTGCAGTGAATTTACCCACAAAATTCTTTATTGACTCAAATAAATATCAAAATACTTAAAAATTGTAGAATTTAAAATTTTCGAAAAATAATCACCATCAATTCATATTCAATTGTCTCAAACCATAGTGTGTGTGTGCAAAGCCAAAAATTAAACCTCAAATTTCCACCGATTGAGCATTACGTTACTTTCCGAAAATTCATTTTGATTCAAATTCTTACGGATTGCACTCACAAACGAATCACTCGGATTGTGGCTATTTTCTCTCGGTATGCATGATATAAAGAGTAAATATAATGGACACAAATTCATGCATACAAAATTGAAAAGAAGGAAATATATGGTGAAAATATCTCATCATCGGAATACAATTATTAGGAAATGGGAACATCACCTCTAATTCACACCATTTAATCTCTCATATTATCTTTTCATGTCTTAGCTCTCCATGCAGTAATTAATTTCTCCATTTGGACTCGGTTAGGACTTTTCTTGGGTTTAAGGTATAAGGGAAAAAATGGGAATGGATGGAATGTTCGGAATTGGAAAATGTCCTTATGACGTCCATTAGTGCTTTTTCGGGCATTTGCTCATTTTTCTCTTTCTTTTTTTTTCTCTTTTTCTTTTCTTGCTATTTTTGTTGAGCATATATTTTTTTTCTTGCCCCTTTTTGTTGCACAATTTGGACTTACTTGATGAATATTCAATTTTCACAATTTCGGGCTATTTGGGTTTTTCGGGTTGTCAAACGAAAGGGAAATATTTTATTAGGCTCAAAGTGGGGTGCAAAGGGATAATTTTGTTTTTCACAACTTTTTATGGCTAATATTTCTGGGTAACAAACGAAGGCCTACTTCATTGTCCAAATTGCTAATCACATTACCATATGCATCTCGAGATTAATTAAGTTTAGACAACATTTCACACATTTCCATAACCGATCAAAATAAAGGATTGAGATCATCAACGACTTATTAAAACGCTGAAAAGAACTTTGAGTTAATCATAAACTCGGATTGATTTAAAAACTCATGAAAAATTGAAAGGCTCAAAATCTCACTGGGTTTGATTAATCTCCACACTTATTCGTAAAGTCGTCAATTTTCTTTCAATTTCCATCTTTGGTCAATTTTGGCTTAGTGCATTATTAAATTTTACAATTTGAGACTTTAAATAGAATAAAGGTGACATTTTTGAAAAATTTAAATTCTAATTTTTATTTATTTTGAAAAAAATATTTTGACTTTTTCTAAATTTTTCATTTTTTTTCTACAATACACACATATATATGAATATAAGCGAAGTTTTATGAATACGCACCTGTCATCCCCCCTAACTCAACGATTTGCATTGTCCTCAATCAAATAGATAAGAGAGAGAAAGAAGACAACATAAAGAGTGCGATAAATAAAACAAGCCAATATCATATTAAAACTGTAGAATACCAACAAACTGTGGAAATAACTGTGTAAGCAAAACTACAAACATAGGGATAAAAATCCTAACAAGGGAAGGGTAGCCTAAGGGGCGGGTGGTGGGTGGGAAGTACTGGGAGCAGTAGGATCATATGGATTATAATAATAAGGAGGAAGAGGGGCCTCGGGTCCCGCCTGGAGACGATACAAGTCGGCCTGCATACGCAGGACCAAACTCATGTCCCTCTCGTAGGAGGACACATGTGCGTCAAAACGCGTTTCAAGATAAAGAACGCGCTCAGTCAAGCCCGTACCCACCGGAACATAATCCGAATCAGCAGTCTCAGCATATTCCTCCTCTTCACCCTCCGCCATTTCCACGTCCTCATCAGCGATGTCTTCCTCTTCATCGTCGTCCTCCTCACTCGAATCATCGTCGTGCCGCGCACGGACTAGCTGAATTTGCCGCTCACTTCGAGTGCGGGACTCTTGTCCTAAAGGTTTGGGAAGGTTGACAAGATCCTGAGGTGGTGCGATCCCGGCATCCCGAAGCATTGAGGTGATGAGTCGACCATACGAAAGAGGAGCGCGGCCCTTTTTATCATAAGCCACAAAAAGGATATCGGCGTAAAATGTTCGGGCCAAATTGATCACTGTCGCAGGGTCGAACAAATGATACATCATGGTGGCTTGGCGCGGCCTCATCGCTGAATCATTAGAAGTTTGCAAGATATTGGCACAAACGATATGAAAGGTGAAGCGTGCCTTGTCAGACAAGCGACCGATGGGAAAAGTCTCGGTGTTCCAAACCGCACCGGGCTGGATTCGCGAGATACAAACTTCTTTCGTGAGAACGGGATCGGGACTCGGATAGTCAAACTGAGCTGGAGTGATCACACCATATGATTCGAGTTTTCGTGCCACGAGATCAAGTGAAAATGGTATAGGGATGGAATCCACAAAGGCTTGGGATTCAAATTCAGCGGTACGGACGAGAGATCCGTAGAACTGACGGACTTCAGTGTCCCACACAGCCTCATATGGTTCATTGAAGAAACGGCACCAGCCTCTTGACAGGAAAAGGGCTGTGACCGAGTTGGGCATTTGGTCCCACGACACTTGACGTTCGATATGAATTTTGCGTGTAGGGATGAAAAACTTACGGCATCAATTTGCTTCTTGGTGGGAACGATACTCTCCATTTCCGTTGGGAAGAACTTCAATGGAGGTATATTTCTGGGGAGCAACCATTAGTATGGAGGAAGGAGATAGCTATGGAGATATAAGAGAGAAGATAGGTGTAGGTGTGAAGAAAATGGGTAGGGGGAGGTATGTATTTATAGGTATGAGTGGGGGAAATGGAGGGAATGAAGGGGTGGGAAATGGTGGGACGAATTTTTGAAGGAAGGGATGGATTGGGTGAAGTGAAAAGGTGTGGATTGAGGAGGTGGATTGAAGAGGTGTGTCCCTTGGGAAATGAAACCTGCAGAAAATCGGACCGATCCGCCTTACCAGATCGGTTCTTTTATTACACCGGACCGATCCGGATGACCGGATCGGTTCTTTTATTACACCAGACCGATCCGGTTGCTGATTTCCAGAATTCTTCTTCTCTCTTCTTCTCATCCTAGAAATGCCCGAACTCCACTCCAAAGATGATTTTTCAACCTTGCATACTTCCAACTATCCTCACAACTCATTGATAACGAAACACCCCGTACCCTTAGGATTCTCAACCCTCAAAACGGACTCTAACCTATGACTTCTACATCCTACGACGCGTATGTACAACAATCACCCCATACATGTTGGGGATACGACGACCTCACTCTCTTTGTTCAATCAATCCCCATAAATGGGGTCCGGCAGCCAGATTGTGTCGGCTTCTTTAACCATTGCTTCCAAATAGGGCTTGAGACGATGCCCATTGACTTTAAAAGTGTTTCCCCCTTTCTCATCTATTAATTCAACGGCTCCATGAGGAAATACCTCTTTCACAATGTACGGACCAGACCATCGTGACCACAATTTTTCGGGAAACAAGTGCAACCTGGAGTTGTAGAGAAGTACTTTTTGTCCCGAATGAAACTCTTTCTTACGAATGATTCCGTCATGAGCTCGTTTCATTCGGTCCTTGGAGATTTTATCACTTTCATGTGCATCATTGCGCATTTCCTCCAACGCATTCAACTGAAGTTTTCGTGTTTCACCGGCTTTATCCATTTTGAAGTTCACCCTTTTGATAGTCCAATACGCTTTGTGTTCGATTTCAACCGAAAGATGACAAGGTTTTCCATACACAAATCGAAATGGGTACATCCCAAGGGGATTCTTATATGCTGTTCTATAAGCCCAGAGAGCATCAGTCAATCTAAGAGACCAGTCTTTCCTATTAGGATCAACTGTCTTTTCCAAGATATTCTTGATTTCCCGATTAGCAAGCTCGGCTTGGCCATTTGATTGGGGGTGATAGGTGGTGCCAACCTTATGGACAATTCCATACTTCCGCATTAGTTTCTCCATCAGCCTATTGCAAAAATGAGTTCCATTATCACTAATTATGGCCTTAGGCATACCAAAGCGAGAAAGTATATTTTCTTGAATGAATTTTATTACCACCTTGCTGTCATTCGTCCTTGTAGCTATAGCCTCTACCCATTTGGAGACATAATCTACAGCGACGAGGATGTATAGAAAACCAAAAGAAGGGGGAAAGGGCCCCATGAAGTCAATACCCCAACAATCAAACAACTCCAATACTAGAATTGGGGTTAATGGCATCATGTCACGGCGAGTAATAGCACCCATTCTTTGGCATCTATCGCATGACTTACAAAAAACATTCACATCCCGGAAGATTGTGGGCCAATAAAGACCACTTTGAAGGATTTTCGCAGCATTTTTATTTTTAGAAAAAATGACCGCCACATGCTTCCGAATGACAAAATCGAATTACACCTTGGATTTCTTCATCGGGTACACATCTCCGGATAATTTGGTCAGCACAATACTTAAACAAATATGGATCATCATAAAAGAACATGTGTGACCAAGTAATGAACCTCCTTCTCTCTTGTGGATTCCAACTAGATGGAACAACTCCAGTGACAAGGTAATTGACTATATCCGCAAACCAAGGGAGAGAAGAGGTAGCAAATAGGTTGTCATCCAGAAAATACTCGTCTATGGGAATGGGATCAATAGGCACGTCGGACGAGAGTCGTGACAAATGGTCAGCAACGACGTTTTCTACTCCTTTCTTATCTTGAATCGAGAGATTAAACTCTTGTAGGAGTAGGATCCACCTGATTAGACGGGGTTTGGCATCTTTCTTGCTCAAGAGATATTTAAGTGTCGAATGATCAGTGAAGCAAAGGATAGGTGACCCAATAATGTAAGAGAGAAATTTGTCGAGAGCAAAAACGACTGCTAGTAACTCTTTCTCTGTAGTAGAGTAATTAAGCTGAGGGCCAGATAATGTTCTTCTAGCATAGTAAATAACATGAGCTTTCTTGTCTTTCCTCTGTCCAAGAACATCTCCAATCGCGTAATCACTTGCATCACACATAAGCTCAAAGGGAAGTGACCAATCTGGAGCTTGCATGATAGGTGCGAAAATAAGCATGCTTTTAAGTTTATCAAACGCTTCTTGACATGCTTTATTCCACTCAAATGGAGTGTCCTTCATGAGAATATTACTCAAAGGTCTAGCGATAGCGCTAAAGTCTTTGATAAACCTCCTATAAAATCCAGCATGGCCTAGAAAGGACCTCACATCTTTAAGTGATTTTGGCGGGGGTAACTCAGCTATTACTTCAATTTTTGCTCTATCAACTTCAATTCCCCTAGATGAGACTATGTGGCCCAAGACTACACCCTCGGTAACCATGAAATGGCATTTTTCCCAATTGAGGACTAAGTCTTTTTCCACACATCGGAATAGAACTCTCTCAAGATTAGCTAAACAATGGTCAAAAGATGAACCGAAAACGCTGAAATCGTCCATGAACACCTCAAGACCTTTTTCAATCATATCGCTAAAGAGACTCAACATGCACCATTGAAAAGTAGCTGGCGCATTACATAACCCAAATGGCATACGTTTATAGGCAAACGTACCAAACGGACATGTAAAAGTCGTCTTTTCTTGATCAAGTACATCCACTTCAATCTGATTATAACCGGAATACCCATCTAGGAAACAATAGTAAGGATGACCCGCCACTCGTTCAATAACTTGATCGATAAATGGTAAGGGAAAATGATTTTTTCGAGTTTCGGCATTGAGCTTTCGGTAGTCAATGCAAACACGCCGCCCGGTGGTGGTGCGTTGAGGTATTAATTCTCCCTTAGCATTTTCAACCACAGCCATCCCTGATTTCTTTAGAACGACCTGAATTGGGCTCACCCATTTACTATCCGAAATGGGATATATAATTCCAGCATCTAGCAATTTGATGATTTCCGCTCTTACTACATCTTTCATAGTTGGGTTTAATCGCCTTTGCATCTCACGCGAGGGCTTCACTTCTTCTTCAAGATGGATTTTATGGGTACAAATCAAAGTACTTATACCTTTCAAATTTGATATGGTCCAACCAAAAGCACTTCTATGCTTTCGCAACACATCCAACAACATACCCTCTTGCCCTTTTTCTAGGTGGGAAGACACAACAACAAGAAATGTATCATTCTCACCTAAAAAGGCATATTTGACATGGGAGGGTGGTTTCTTCAACTCAAGACTAGGAAATCTATGTTTAGAGGGGATCATGGGTGTCTCCCTCGGAGGAAATTCTTCATACCTAGAAATCCAGTCAACCGCTCTCAAACTCTCAAAACTCTCTTCCTCTTGTAACCAAATTTTCAACTCTTCCACCTCTCTCTCAAACTCAGTATAAGCACTCATTTGTGCACCACTTTTCACTAAGCACACTTTCAGAGCATCTCCTCCTATGATTGTCTCAATATTTTCATCCACAACTTCCTCAATAAGATCCACTTCAAGAATCTCGTCCTCATCACCCATTTGGTTAGCGACATTGAAAATATTAGTCTCGAGAGTCATGTTTCCAAAAGTGAGTTGCATTTGGCCATTCCGTGTATTGATCAAAGCATTAGCGGTAGGTAAGAACGGTCGACCCAATATAATTGGAACATGATTTCTCGTATGGGGAACATGCATGGTGTCCCAAATGACAAAATCAACGGGAAAGTAGAACGTGTCCACTTGAACTATCACGTCTTCTACAATTCCACGAGGCACTTTCACTGTTCTATCCACTAACTGTAGAGTGATTCGGGTAGGTTTTAAATCACATAAATCAAGCTGCTTATAGATGGAGTATGGGAGGATGTTTACACTCGCACCTAAATCGAGCAATGCTTTTTCCACTTTTTTTTCTCCTATGATACACGAAATGGTAGGTGCACCTGGATCTTTGAATTTTGGTGGAAGATCATTGAGAGGAACTGAGCTCACATTTTGTGCCAAGAAAACATTTTTCTTCAACTTAAGACGTCTCTTGACAGTCAAAAGATCTTTAATAACCTTAGCATATGCTGGAATTTGTTGAATAGCATCAAGGAACGGCAAGTTCAATTTTACTTGCTTCAACACATCCAACACCTCTGTACGCGACGCCCCTTTTGTGGGTGGCTCTAAACGTTGAGGAAATGGAGCAACAGTAGGCAACTTGACTTCAATTTCAGGTTCATCTTCTTGATCTTTCAATTCCTTTTCTAAGGAAGGTTTTTCAGACTTGGAAGTTTCAAATTCCTTAGAAATTTCGGGTTCAACTCCATCATCGTTCACCTTTGGAAGCTTTGGTGATAGATCAATTACGCGGCCACTACGAAGGGTAGTAACAGCTTGACATTGTTCTTGTATATCTGATGATGTGGAGCCAACCGTTGATTGACCTTGAAGAGGAGGTCTTCGGCCTTGGGCTGGAAGTTTACCCTTCTCTTGAGTATTCACTGCAGACTGCAACCTAGAGATATTAGTTTGCATTTCAGCGAACATTCGCTCATATTTAGCATCTCTCTCTTTTTGGGATTGGATGAATTGATTGAGATTATCTTCAAGAGATCTCCTAGGTGGAGCTACATACGGACCAGGAGGTGGTACTTGCATAGGATTTGACACTGGAGGAGCCACTTGCTGAAATTGAGGGGGTTGTGGTAGAGTCATGTGTGGGTTAGGAACCATCCCCCCTTGGGGTTGTCCATAATTGAACCCAGGATTCCTCCACGATTGATTATATGCATTTCCTTGCTGTGCATTATAATTTCCTCGAAAACCCCCTATTGCATCAACCTGTTCAGTGTACATTGTCGTGTATGCAGGAATGGTAGGACATCCTTCGGTAGAATGGCCTGCATTACAAATGGCACATACCTTCTCCTTTTCGGCTTGTACGGGTCCAGACACATCTCTCAATCGCATATTTAGCATATCTCTGAAATTCTTCTCCAATTGGTCAAAATTTTTATCCAACAAAGTGTCCTTGTCCAAGTTATAAATACCGGACGCAGCAGGCAAGTTGGACACTTGTCGATTTCTATTTTGACTATTGGGATCAGAAGTACCCCATGCTTGGGTAGTTTCTGCCACATATTTCAAATGAGCCTCATCATCGCTCGAACTTAACTCCCAAAAAGGTCTCTCACACATGGTTTGAACAAGTTGTTTAGACGCTACAGTAAGGCCTTGATGGAAAAGTGAAATCAGATGATGCTTTTCAAATCCATGATGTGGGCACGCACTAACCAATTCCTGAAATCTCTCCCAACACTTGTCAAAAGCCTCATTCTCATTTTGACGAAAAGCTTGAATTTGGGCTTTAACAGAATTAGTTTTGTGTTGTGGAAAAAATCTTGATATAAACTTGTTTTGCATATCTCTCCAGGATAACACAGAATTTGGCGGCAGGGACCATAACCAAGTTTTAGCTTTATCCTTTAAGGAAAAAGGAAAGAGCTTCAACCGGATTACATCTTGTGGACAAGCTTGGTCTCCAAATGTCTCACACGTATCTTCGAATTCTCGAATATGGAGATATGGTTTTTCCGAATCCATCCCATGAAATGTAGGAAGAACTTGGATCATTCCATTCCAAAAGTGGAACTGACCGGCATTATACGGGAGTAAAATGCAACCAGGGGTAACAGTTTTCTCCGGAAATATAAGATCTTTCATGGGAAGATAGGGTATCGCATCCTCTCCAGCACCAACACCGACACTACCATGATCCGACATATCGCTACTGAAAGGTTCAGAATTCTCACTCCCGGTTTGACTCAATGAACGACTTGTGATGGAATTCTTAGGCGAAGGAGGTGGAACCCAAAAATGAGGAGACTCAGAATTTTCAGAACCGTCTTCGGCAATAGGATTTTCGTGAATTTGGGTGGGAGATGAATTCTGCATATAAGTACACAAGAGAATAAATGAATTTTTTTTTTATAAAATCACTTGTAGATAAAAATAACTTTCTTGAAAATTTAACAATTTCAATCCCCGGCAACGGCGCCATTTTGATCCAGTGGAAAAACCGAGCGTCCATGTAATACGCTAGTCGTTGTTATCGGCTTCCAACCTCAATACAAAAAAAACCTCAATACAAAAAAAAACCTAAACTTTTAATTACACTTTTATGGAGTATAGTAGTAAGTCTGGGTATCGAATCCACAGGGAATGTTTTATAGAATTTAATTGATTTATTACTTCTAAAATAAAAGTGAAAAAGATGATGATGGTTGACAAGGGGAAATAAGTTGGAACAAATTTATAAAACTAATTAAAATGAATGAGGAAATAGGTTGGAATACAATCCCCCAATCCCCAGTAATTACCCATTAGAATACTAGAATTGTAAATTATAAATTTGAATGAATCCAGTCTTTATAGATCCTAAGCATTACATATATGAGGTTCAAGCCCGCATCATATGAAATCAAAGATAAATATAAAGCGGTGCTAAATAATTACACGCACATCATATTCTTAAATATCCCAAGTACCTAGGGCAAGAGAGATTAAAAGATCTAGGATGATTGTGAACTTCTCTTACACGATTCTTTCAAATTTAAATTTAAATTCTATTTCCTACGTAGATAAATTACATCGGGATGGGTTCATGCATCCCAACCCTTAAAAATTATCTAAATATGATGAAAACAAAAGAAAACTCTAACAAACATTGTTAACAATTTGCAAAACAATTGAGAATTGAATGGAAAAATAAAATAGAGAATAGAAATTGATACTTGTGTTTAGCAAGAGGAGAAAGAGATGAATTTGAATCCAGCAAAACTTCTTCTTCAAACTTACAACTAGGGTTTATGAAAACTTCTACCAAATAAAACTACAATCTAACTTTCTCTCTCTAATCCTACTCCTACCCTCTAGAATTTGACTCCCTCTCTCTAGAATTCAACTCCTTTTGAAAATGAGGTAGGTCTTGGTCTTTTATAGAACCAAGTTTCATGAATTTGACATCAAATTTCGCTTGTGGCACAAGTTTTCCAAGAGTTGCACTGCATTAAATGCATAATTAATGACAGAAATTCGCACATCCAGACTCTTCATTATCGCGCAACTTCAAAACATCGTAACTTCTTCACCGTAGCTCGGATTGAGGTTCCGTTTTTTCCAGTATTCTTGTAATTTAGAGATCTTCAACTTTCTAGTTGGCCCCACCTCCGGAATAAGGCTGAAATATTACGAAAATGTCCTTCAACTCTCCAATTCTTGGTTTCTTTCACTGTTTTGATTTCTCCTTCGCACTAACTTGCGTGAAATACCTGTAAAACACATGAGAAATACACAAAACACGAAATACTTTCCAAAAAAGGTTAGTAGCATAAATAAGAGACAAATCCAAGCTAGATACACTGCACGGGATCATAAAAATACTGCAATTAAGGGGATGAATGTGAAGAATATATGCCTAATCAACACTCATTGGCGGCTAGCCTTTCGAGGAAGTGTCTTTTATCAAAATACAAGATTTATTCGAGGAAGTGGCTACTCGAAAGTGTGAACCTCTATTTTGTGGAACTGTGAATTTTCTAAAGTATGAACATTCCTTTAGATAAAGTTACTTTCCTAAAGTATGAACTTCTTTCGACTAGTTGCTTTTAAGAGACTTAAGGGTATAAGGTATAAACATTATGAAAATCGCGACTAAGCAAGGTGTGATGTAAATAAGTAATCTTTAATTTTTACATACTTGGATATTTAATTCTATCGCAAGGTCCTTAGCGTGTACTTATATGTTTGGTAAAATGTATAATCATGTACATAGGGACCTAAGCACTTATCTACATTATAAGGGACTTTAAAACTAAGGCCAATAAATATTTCCAAAATTAACATAAAGTAGTCATGCGGGAAAGCAATATTAAGAAACTGGAAAGGAAGCATATAGATAGTTTGGTTGGTTACCTTGGTTTTATCATTGGTTGAGTCACCACTGTGATGTAGTTAGGCGCAGCTATGATACACAATGTTGCATTACAATAGAAGAAAATATTCTCCCTGGAAAAGTCGCCACTGTGGTGTTACGGCCCTAGATCGAGCTTTCTAAATCTTGTTGCACCCTTGAGAAACCTCATCATGGGGATGTGAGGAGCGATTGTCTCCTAATTTCTCCACATTCACCTGAGGTCAGGTCATCAATTTGACATTTTAGGGGTTTTCGGTGACTTTCCCCTGGATATAATATGACACTATGTCTAGTTTTCAGCGCACGACACTTAGTAAGTGTAACTTTCGTGTGAAAAAAGAGGTTTGTCAGTTGTTCCAATTCACGATTTTTTTATATAAAAACAAACCTTGCCATTTTGATCTAATCCTAAGGCGGGTTTTAAAGTCTGTTGTTGTTCCAAAGATTACTATTGAGCGGGTTCGAGAACCTGGTTACAATGGGGAAGGTGTTAGGAACCTCACCTATTCTGTACGCTTTCTTAATTCTATGCTTATTATTGTTCTTTACATTAATTGAGTAGTTTTTCGTTATTTTAGAGTTTGTATAAATACCTTAGCGCAAGGGTTTCTCAAAATATAGATAAATGCTCAGGTTGAAAAATGGTGTCGGTGAGAGGTATAGGAATGTCACTTCAACTAGCAGTGTCCTTCTTCGTCTTATCTAAGTTGGTCAATCTTTTGTTCAAGGAAGTTAGATCCTTCCACAATTTGCTCGTGAAATTGGTACTTGTTGTCTCTCCTACGCTCAACTCTCAAACCATTATTTTCCTCCTCGAGGAGAGTAGTGACCTCTCTCATTCCTTAGAGGTCGGCTTGCAGGATAAAACTCTTCCTCGCATGAAGTGACTCAACTTTTTCCAACATCTTGTAACACCCTGCGCATTTCGGCACTGACCCCCACCAAACTACGTTGGGCATCACTAAATAAAATACCATTCTCAGCATGTGATAGAAATATGAGGTAATAAAAAACTTTATTTCACAAGATAATATTCACCAATATAAACATTAATGCAATTTAAAATCCATCACCATGTTATCTCCAAAATAAATCCATCTCCAAATTATTTAAAACTCAAAAGACATAATCCAGTTATCATAATCTGACTGAAGCCATAAACAATTGTCGAACCGATTATCCCAACAAATCCATATTGATAGTCTCATAATAAAATGACAGAATGAAAAGTAAATATAATTACTAAAGAAGATAAAATAAATCTCCAGGTGCACTCCTAAGATCTCCAATCCATCCTTTCCAGCTACTCTAGCATTATACCTGAAATGTTAGTCAACATAATGAGTCAGATTCCATCGCATGAATACTAGATACTCCTCCCAATTAGGGTCCTTAAACCCATAAAATAGTATTATACAAGATAAATATCATAATAGAGTATTTTAAATTAAACGTGATACATATATTATCATGCGAGTAAAAATAAACTGCCACTATCTTCCCACCTAACTCAGTCGTGACATTATTTGATCCCATTTATTCCATTACGACTTTAATTTAAACATTAACTCTTATTCTTGGTTAATTTAATTATCCAATTATTCTTATTCATACGACACCACTACAGTCAATCAACCTAATTATCCGTCCTGCACATACTCTTGGAGACCTTAAGGTTCTACACATCACAACCACTCCCCTCACTATATCTAATCAGCCTAATTTTGTTAGCTCTCCACATACTTGTGAAGTTCCACACATGACACCTCACTATAGCCAGTCAGCCCAATTATCATTAACCCCGCACATACTTGTGGCGCCAACACACCCATGTCGTTATAGCCAGTTAACCAGATTATCGTTAGTTCTATACATACTCGCGACACAAATCCATTTCAATATTCATTTATTATCTTAGGCATTATTTATCAATTTATCATCAAGTTCTCATTATTTTCTATTACCTCCACCCTTAATTAATAAAACAATGATTATTAGTGTTTAGGCAACATTTAAAATGCATATTACTAAAGGGGAACAATAAAAGTATCCAAGCCTATAATAAAGTCGTCTTGAAAATCTGATTACACGGTTGCGTTCCTCTTGTGAATATAGCAAAGACATGTTCTTGAGTTATCTTGAGAAAACTCGGTTTGAACATTCAAAACTTGGGTTAAATCTTGCTTTTAAATGGGGTTAGGATTTTGTAGAAGTAATGAGATGTAAACAAGGGAGGCTACTGCTCTTAGGGTTGATATGAATGTTTTTAAAAAAGTCTAACCCCGAATTATATTTATATTAGGAGGTGGAGGTGTTTTAATATAACACAAGCTCTAAAAACTAAGAAAATCTACCATCACTTCCTGACACAAATCGATTTTCCCCTAGGGCCGAATTGATTCGCCCCTGAGCAGGTGCCAAGGCGGCCGAAAAATTTATATAAGTGCATAAAAAATCCGATTTCTCCCCTTATTTCAATTTTGATTATAAATCAATTTTTTCAATAGTAAAACCAACATTTAAATGCCAAAAATAATCCAAATTAAAATAAAATATTTTTTAACTTTTTATTACGATGGTTTAAATAATCAGCCCAAAACTCCAGGGTGTTACACATATGATCAAATCCATTTTCCTTGGCCATCTCGACCAAATAATTTTCAAACATATCCCCTTAGGCGGACTTATCCTTCATTATGACTGGCCTGGGTGGTACAAATCATGTCAAGATATATTGCATTGCTCGCCATGGCCTAATGGAAAAGTCGACGCAGATACACGTATGCATTTTTTTCTCGCAAGGAGACACTAGATCCCACTATCTCGTTAACATCATTAACATCATCATAAATGGAAGTAATGATTCTCCTATGCCTTTATTTAAAGTCGTGTTGAGCATTGACAAGGACTTCAAGTGTTCCATTAAACTAAAAAAGGACATGTGGTCAATTACTTGAGCTTGGCTAAAGAAGAGATGCACAGAGTATCACAAAGACAAATGAATGGATTAGGGGCAATTTAACTATTGGCAAAACCCTACATCATGAAGAAACGGGAAAAATACAACTTTTTTTTAACTCTAACGAGCATTCTCTTTCTCAAAAACTTGAATGGAAATACTGTCTTCAACATGGATGGGCATGTCCTTAGCATTCTTGCCATCGTAGTGAGCACCGACTAGTTTAAGAACCTTGGTGGCCATGTGGTTATCTTTCGCTTTCTCGGCATCTTGATCAATGCCAGCATTAGACAACTCAACTCTAGTACTAGCACTCTCAAGACCAACGAAGTGCTCCCCGATCAATTCCTCATCCTCATCATCGCCATATAACTCGTTAATTTAAGGAGGGGAACCTACTTTATGCTCCTTAAATAGCTCATAATCTTCAACAATACTTTCCTTGGCAAGGGCCTCACCCCAACCACTCTTAAAGAATACCTTCCTTAAGTACTCAATTTGCTATTGGTCTTTGGCTAGGTCCTTGTTCTAACCGTAAGTATATGCATTAGATTAAATTTGTGCAACTCCAGCAATGGCCTTCTCAACCTTGGCCTTATTAGACTTAGTCTCAACCACAGCCTTCTATAAGTCCTCCTTGGCCTTCTGAGCAGTAGATATTAGGTTGGAAAAATCATTAATCTTTTTCTCATGGTTGGCCTTCTCAACCTCTAAGCTCTTGATCTTCTGGAAAGATTCTCTTTCTCAGTCACTACAGTTGAACCAATTGACCGAGCAGTTATTAGGGCCTTGTTAATATCATTTAAGGACACGTATATATCCTTGGAGGACTTCTTCAATACATCATCTTTCTTAAATAACTAGCCGTAGCTAACCATAAACTGTAAGGCAAAAGAGAGAAAGATGTCACTAAATTTCAAACAAGAAGGGGCACACGCATAAATACATACAAAAGGGCAACCTAAAAGAGAGAAGTCATGGTTGGTGCGTTTCACCAATCAATCATGGGATAAGGAAGCAACAACGAATTTATAAGTAGTAAAATCACCGACCGTATTAAGCCTCGAGCAAGGTCAGGGAGAGCAACAACAGAATGGGCAACGATCCTGCCATTGTAATAATGTGTTTCCCCACAACAAAAAGTGGGGAAGGAGAGGCGTGGTCATTCTTTAGCTAGGGGTTAGTCGAAGCCATAACTTTTCTTTTTCTGCTAGTAGTTCAAGAAGTCTCTTCAGACTTACTCATCGGGAGAGCAATGGGAAAATTAGGACTGATGTTGGTAGATTTCTTCACAACCTTTTTCTTAGGGGCCATGGTGGGAGGATAAATTTCAATAGTTGGGACGAATAATATGTCTAGATATTAAAAGGTGGAAGATTTCCACTCCTTGCTTGATTCCCCCTCATTTGAGCTTAGATAGGTGGAATATTTCGAGGCGTCCACGTCGATAGGGGTAATTGAAGTCTATCTGATTGCCCTCACAACTAAAGAGGTAGTTTAACTCTTTTATTCGAGAAGAAAAGTGGCCGACCTAGGGTGGTTGCTAGATCCAATTTTTAACTACAGTGACCAAAATTTTTGAAGACCAGTGAAATTTACATCTTGGTCGTTATCAAAAGCAAAGAAAAAGCATTCACAATCTGTTAAATGAAAATAAAAATGCAAAAACAAAGGCCCAAATGCAACCTAACATATTCCTTTTCCTTTCTGAGGTCACCTAGGACCTTCATATTCTCCTCTGTTAGGAAGGGGGATGTGTTTTTTATTCTTCACATTGGCATCGTGATCCCAGTAATTATTGTTGAAATTAGGCAAGTTCATGACCAGAGCCCAATTAGTCGCCCTCGTCTTCACATTATTAATATTTTTATGGGTCAGTGCCCATTATTGACAGCAACGAATGTAATCGACACCAAGATTGGTCACATACAGTCGTTAATGTGGTGAACCCGAGTAACAATCCTTTAGTATTTGGAGCGACATAGGCTAGGACCGTGTCTAAGTATTGACAAAACTCAAGAAATAACTGATTTGAGGGAAAGGTTAGCGCACACTTAGCTATAAAGATCGAAGGCAACCAATGTAGCGCCCCAATCCGGATTCAGATTACCGTTGGAATAACCCAAATCTGAATGAGGTGTTAAAGGGGAGGGAGAAAAGTTTACTTTATTATTTAAGAAAAAAAAAAATATATATATATATATATATATATATATATAATTGATTTAAGGACATAATATTCATTGTCAAATTTCAATTTAAGAAGAATAAACGTTTAACATGCATACTAAAACCAACTTATGAATTTGTTCATGAAAATGCAGCTAATACCACAATTAATCTATCGAAATGAAGTTCAATGAGTAAGACAACACAATAGTCCAAATCCCATAATAGAGTTCCGACATATTAATTAAAGCAATAAAAATATAAATCTTAAACATATTATGGAATGTCCAACAGAGCATCTAATGCCGAGTCGTACCCTCAGCATCCTTGTTGAGATCCTTTCAGTGTTACCAAGTGAAGTAGATGGGTGGGAAAATTAAGGGAGTGAGTGAATGCCCAGTAGGGTGGAAAATACTAAGCAATAATTTGATAAATAAAATACTATACATATACAATGTCTTTTTGTATTTTTTAAAATAAGTTCCATTTCATTAAATGTTAACGCAACTACATGCAATGCACCATGGTTATGTGCCCAACTAACACTTTAGCATTTTTGTGTCTTGTGCCAGAGACTTAACTTATTAATTTAACTATGTTGTCATCATAATATTAATAAGCTCCATTTGTTCAAATTCATTACTCCATTCATTTTTCCACTCTTTCATAAATATTACATTTATTACTTTAGGATTTATCAACATTCTTGATTTCACGACCTTTCATCATCGGTATCAAGCACACACATGCTACAGTGGTCATGTTGTTTAGGGTCTTTCATCACTAAGGATGTCATGCATTCCTTATTTATTATTTTCGGTAACATCCAAATATCATTAAATTTTCGTATATTCACATTCTTCCAAATATTTAAATTATTACAATTATTCTCATTATTCCAAGTACTCACATTAAAATTTCAGCCTTACTTCTTTACTTCATTAGTTGCCTTACTTTCAAAATAATCGAGGAGGCCAACTAATAATAACACCGTACTTTGAACACTTATATCCAATCATCATTTAGTTTTTTTATTCATTAATGCATTTTTTTTATGGAACTCATGCCTAAGAGGGTCTTAAGCAGAGAATATTATTAAAAATAAAGAAAGTTTAGATGAGGAGGCAAACCCTCTACAAATCCCAAGATGAGAAGATTACTCCAAATCATAAAAGAAATCATAAGATTAATTTCTGAATCTAAAGTTAGGAAGATGCAAGGCATCTCTTTGAACAAAGTCAGAAATTTCTAGAGGGGAGGACCACCACCATTTAAGGCTATGATTTTGAATGCCCATCTTAGATAGTTTGTCAGCAACCATGTTTCCTTCTCTAAAAATGTGAAAAATTCTACAAGTTCTATTGGATACCCAGAAGAGACAATTTTTTCATCTGATCCATAGATTCCAAGGAGGGATAAAAGAAGATGAACTAAGAGCAGCAACCACAATAGTGGAATCACACTCTATCCAAATGTTGTTCCAACTGAATTTCATTGACATTTCTATCCCCGTAATAAGAGCCATAATTTTTGCATAACCTGTTGATTGAATGCTAATATTAGAGCAAAAAGCACCTCTAAAAATTTTCTAAATGTCCTGAATACTCCCCCTATGGCTGCCGATCAGTGTTGATTTTGATCCATCCTTGACGAGGTTTCTCCCAATGCACAGGCACTATATATGGAGCTTTCCTAAGCTTTCCAAGACTTCCCAGGTTGTGCAGAATAGAGATGTCATAAGTTGAGTTGTTCATTGCACCAGGAATGAGAGAATGAAGGGATTGAATCCAACCTTCAATGAAAGCAATGCAATGGTGAGAAGAAGGAGATTTGGCCTGAAATATAACTTGATTTTTACTTTTCCAGATGGAGTCTAGACATCCAAGAAATCCAGCAATCCATAAATTTTTTAGCTGAGAATTGAAGTGAACTTTGATAATTGCCTTCTAAGTCTGCAGGGGAGAATCTTTGAGATATGAAACTGAATTAAATGCATTGAAGAACCAATTATATATCTTTTTAGCAAATGGACAGAGAATAAATAAATGATTTGCATCTTTCATGGCATTTTTACATAGAGAACACCTTCAAGGAAATCTCATTCCCTTTCTTTGAAGCTGGTCATGTGTTGGTAACCTGTTGTGGAAACGTCTTTAATAAATAATGGAAATTCTAGGGGGAATGCATGAATTCCACAACTCTTTGAAATGGGGAAAAGTTCTAGTATTGGTTTTAAGAGCATGATAAGCATTTTTTGAAGTCAAAATTCCATTACTATAAAGTGTCCATTTAAGAGTGTCTTGAGAAGTATGTTTTGGTAAAGGAATAGAAGAAATTCTATAAAGATGGGAATAAATTTGAAAATGTTGTTGGGATAGTCCATTTTCCCTCATGAATGAAAGAGCTAACCAGAGTGTTCAGACTATGAGGGTCAAAGTTATTAGTATTTAGTACCTCAATGATAGGTTTCCCAAGCCAATTATGTTGCCATAGATTAATAGATTTTCCATCTCCCATAATCCATTGAGCATGGAGTTTAAGAAATGAAACAGCTTCTTTCAACCCAGCCCACACAGAGCTAATTTTGTATGAAGTCTTCCATTTGAGAGGATGAAATCTATCTTGGATGAAGTTTGTGCAAGAAGAGGACTTGGATATAAGATTCCAAGCTTGTTTCAGAAGAATCGCCTTGTTAAGAATATAATTTTTTTTAAGACTAGGGCAAGTTGATCCCTAAGAGACTGTAACTGTCTTGCTATTTGATATGTTTCCAGACCATAATAAATTCCTGGACCATTGATTAATTCTTTTTAATAAATAAGAGGGTTATTTATAGATTTGAAAAGAATAAAGCAGCATAGGAGAAGTGACTGATCAAATAATCTCTACTCTTCCAGCTAAGGATAAAAGTTTGCCTTGCCAACCTTCCAATTAGATCAGATTCTATCAGCTACTGCTTGGAGATGGATATATTTAGGCTTGCCTCTGAATATGGGGACTCCAAGATAATTAAAATAAGTTCCTCTTTCTTTTATACCAAGAATATAAGAGATGTGTCTTTTTCTAGAAGAAAATACCTTGCCAATGAAGACTAAACACTTGTATTTATTTATTACCTATCCAGAAGAGAAAGCATATTATGCAAATGCATTATGAATAGAGGTGAGAAAAGAGAAGTCACCTCTACAGAATACCATATTATCATCAACATAAATAAGATGTGAAGGACAAGTGAATCCTCGTGGTGAAGAAATGGGCTTGATGATTCCTTAAGATAGCTTAGATTTAATATTTATGCTTAGAACATCAGCAACTATGCAATATAGCAAGGGAGATAGTGGTTCTCCTTGCCTATCCTCTTGAACAAGTGAAGTATCCACACTGAGAACCATTAAACAAGATAGATAAGTGCGCAAAGTAAAGAATAACTTATATTCATTTGACAAAAGTGGAACTGAATTTGAAAGCAGATAAGGTTTTCAGAATGAAATTCCAACTGATTGAGTCAAAATCTTTTGAAACATCAAATTTAATTACTATATTGCCCCCCAAACATTTATAATCCAGCAAGTTGAAGCATTGAGAAGTAAGAATAATACTGTGAGAAATATTTCTATCTTTCATGAAGCCATATTGGTTAGGGGTAAGGATTTGAGAGGTGATTTTACCGAGCCTATTATCAAGGATTTTGGTTATGACTTTGAAGCTGAAGTTGGCAAGAGCAATAGGTCTAAATTTGGAAATGCAATCAGCATTAGCAGATTTGGGGAGTAGCACTATATGGTTGGCATTAAATCCAGGAAGAATCCAGCTTTTGTTAAAGAAACCCAGTACATCTTTTGATAGGTCTTCATGAACTATATCCCAGCAGTGTTGGAAGAAAAGCCCACTGAATCCATCTGGACTAGGAGTAGAAAAGTTATCTATTGAGAAACCAGTAAGTTTTATTTCTTGTAAAGATGGAATTTCAATTAAACTGATATTTTCCTCTATATTCACCAAAGAGGGAACCACTGAATCAATGAGACCATTATCTCCAAAGATAGATAGATCAGAATAAAGAGATTGGAAGTAATCCACAACATGAGATCCCAACTGATTAGTGAGTGTTGAGAGGAGCTAATTTGGAGAGAAGTAATATTACTTTTAGAAGTTCTACTCTGAGCCATTTTATGAAAAAAAATATGGGTATTTCGATCGCCCTCAGCTAACCAGTTGATTATAGATTTCTCCTTCCAGAATATTTCCTCCATATGTAAAGTTGTAAGAAATTCTTTTTGGGCAAGGGCTACTTTTTAGTTTTTAGCAGGAGAGTGACCACTGGCATCTATCTCTATTTCAATATCATGAAGATTTGAGACATCTTGCTTCAGCTTTTCTTAAATATTACCAAAGACATTGATGTTCCAAATCCTAAGAGATTTTCTCAGGGATTTAAGTTTTTAGGCCCAAACATACATGGGATAACCAGAGATGGAAGTGGCAGACCACTCTTTTTTGACAAAAATATGATAAAGTAGGATGAGCTGTCCAAGATAAAAAGAATTTGAAAGGTTTGGGACCTGAGATATTTGAGATAGAGTAAGAAAAGAGAAGAGGATGATGATCTGATTTTCTTCTATGGAGTGTAGAGCAAGAGGTAGAATTCCAGGCAGAAATCCATCTATGATTAGTTAAACTTCTATCTAGCCTCCTTTTAACTCTTGAATTGTCACTTTTCACCCAAGTGAACTCAACACCAATAGTGTCAATGTGAATTAAATCATAGAAATTAGTCATATTTTGGAATTCCTCACAAGATATTCGAAGCGGAAGAGATGGACCAGAAGATTCATGAGCTCCAAGAATGGCATTGAAGTCTCCCGCAAGAGCCCAAGAGAGAGAATATTGATTTTTGATTTGAGACAGCGCAGACCATAGAGATCTTCTGCTGACATAATTTGTGGAGGCATAAATAAAAGATAAGATGAATGATATTCCATCCAGAGAGGATGATATGGAGATATGTTGGGAATCATTGGCAATAATTGAGGGAATGGGGTTGTTTGAAGAATAAAAAAGCCAGATATTAGGAAAAAGATTCCCTCTCTTATTTGAGGACAAGAATTTCATACCTAAAGAGTTCCAATAATGAATAGGAATGGAGGAGAATGATTTTTGGTTCAGCAATGCATAAAAGATCTGGTCTATGAGTCAGACATAAAGTTTGAAGATTTTTTGAGCGGGGAATTTGACATCCCACGAGCATTCCAGAAAATTACGTTCATTTAGAGGTGGTTTTGGGTCTGAGGCTATAATGCTGTTAGGAAAGGTTCCCACTTTAGTTAGCATGATGTTTTTTAAGTTTCTTCTTATGGGATTTTGAAAGAACTAGTTGAAAGTCTTCAGGATTAGGTGCAGATAATTATTGAATGTACTGCAATTCCTTTGAGAGTTGAGGATCAAAGAGAGGGGTTGTTCCATCTCCTGTGAAGTCTGCATCATTATCATGTTCTTAGAGTTCATCTTCTTCCAAGATATTTGCCCAAGATGTGGAAAGGAATTTAGATGGAGATGATTTGCTATCAATATTATATTGAACTGTCACTACATTTTGGTCCACTAGTTGTAGTTCATGATTTGTACGAGTGTTTGAATGCCTCATTTCAGAGGTATTTAAATCAGAAGGAATATTTTCATTTATAGTAGTATGGTGGAGATTAGATGTTAAATCTAATTGGCTAGTTTGATTTGATCCTCATTAATTTTCACTCCAAAAGAGTCTTTGGCTCCTGATTGACCCTCATTCTCTAAGGAGTTTTCTGTAATATTCTGTAAGTTGGGTTATTCCTTTGTAGTGACCTGGCTCTTGACATCCCTCTTTGATGATTTCCTGGTTTATTGATTTCTTTTGGAGCTTCCACTTGATTTTTGCGAACAATTCTGCATCCAGTGACCCAATGTCCAAGAATGAGACAATGGTTACACCTAGCTAGAAGATTTTCATAGGTAATTTCTTGCTCAAAGTTGAGACCTTGTCTTTTAATCAAGATTGTTATTGTTGGAAGAGGTTGTTTATATATTTAGGGGAGGGAGCAAAATATATGAAAAAAGAGTGGAGAACTATTTGGTGAAAGGAACTATTTTATTAGAACTCACTAAATTTTGCTTGATACAAAATGTGGAGACAACACCCCTATTTATACTATCCTCCAACTCAAATGAATGGTGGAGATTAAATTTACATCAAGGGTCAAGATTGATCTCTAGAACCTTCCACATCTATCTACCATTTCTTACACTCTCCACAATACACAAGATGGATCTAGAATGTTCTTGGCAAAATATCACTCTTAATGGGTCTAACTTTATAGAGGCCCAATACTAGCTAATAACCCAAACATTTAACCCAAAAAAATACAAACTAATAAAGCCCAATTATTTTAATTTCAAAAAACAAGTTTAATTTTCAACACCCCCTCTTAAACTTGGTTTTGCAACTCCAAGTAGTCTTCGTAGCTTGTGGAACACTTCATGCTTGAGTGGTTTGGTAAAGATGTCGGCAACTTGATCATGAGACTTTACATACTTCAGTTGTACCTCCTTCTTTTCCACACATTCACGAAGGTAGTGATACCTTGTGTCGATGTGCTTGTTTCTGTCATGGAAAACTAGATTCTTTGCTAATGCAATCGCCGATTTGTTGTCGACGCATATCTCAACCGTATCTTCAGGTATGTTAAGCTCTTTCAATAAATTCTTCAACCAAATTGCATGACATACACAATTTGTTGTGGCGACGTATTCAGCTTCACAAGTGGAAAGGGTGACAATAGGTTGCTTCTTTGAACTCCATGTGAATGCAACGTCTCCCATGTAGAACACGAACCCACTTGTGCTTTTTCGGTCATCTAAGTCTCCTCCCCAATCACTATCACTGTAGCCAACAAGCTTGAAACTGTTAGAGACTGAATAAAATAATCCATAGTCAATCGTTCCTTTAACATAGCGAAGGATCCTTCTTGCAGCCTTCAAGTGTGTTATTGTTGGAGTTTCCATATAACGACTGATAAGTCCAACTCCAAGGAGGATATCGAGCCTTGTGCATGTTAAGTATCGCAAGCTTCCAACGAGGCTCTTAAAATATGTTGGATCCACTATTTCTCCTTCTTCATGCTTTGACAGCTTGGTTCCACATTCCACGGGAGTGCTTACGGGATGACATTCATTCATCTTGAATTTCTTGAGAACTTCCTTTGCATAGCTTTCTTGAGAAATAAATATTCCTTCTTTCTCTTGCTTTACTTCTATGCCAAGATAGTAGGACATGAGCCCAATATCGGTCATCTCGAATTCTCTTGTCATCACCTTCTTAAACTCCTCGATCATCTTTGCATCATTTCCTGTGAAGATTAAATCATCCACATACAAGCAAACAATTAACATATCTTTATTTCCATTCACCTTTGTGTATAGGGCATGCTCATAAGGGCATTTTTTGAAACCATTTTTATGAAGATATTGATCAATTCTACTATTCCATGCCCTTGGTGCTTGTTTTAGGCCGTATAATGCCTTGTTCAATTTTAACACCTTATCTTCGTTGCCTTTCACAACATACCCCATGGGTTGCTCTACATATACTTCTTCTTCAAGATGGCCATTTAAGAAAGCAGACTTTACATCCATTTGATGGATTTTCCATCTATTTTGAGCTGCTAAAGAGATAATTAATCTTATAGTTTCAAGACGAGCAACTGGAGCAAATACCTCTTCATAGTCAATTCCATACCGTTGCTTAAATCCTTTGGCGACTAATCTTGCTTTGTACCACTCCACTTCTCCTTTAGCATTCTTCTTGGCTTTATACACCCATTTGACTCCAATAGCTTTGTGCCCTTTGGGAAGACTTGTCAACTCCCATGTGTCATTCTTCTCAATTGCTTTTATCTCATCATCCATTGCATCCTTCCAGCTCTTGCTTTGTATGGCCTCTTCAAAACCTATAGGTTCACAATCGGCAAAAAGACAAAAGAGAGTTATATCATTTTGATTTTCAGTTACCTCATATATTTCATCCAAGCTTCTGAAACGTGGGGCTCTTTCATGTGAACTTTGACTTGATGATGATGATGATGATGATGGATCTCCATGAGTGGATGATGGTGGTGATGGAGGTGGAGTAACAGGCTCTTCTAACTCTCCATTGTTGCTATCTTCATCTTCTTCTTCAAACAAAGGAAAAAAGTCATAGTTTTCCTCCTGGGCATCCCACTTCCATGAGCCTTCTTCATCAAACTTGACGTCTCTACTCGTGATGACTTTTCCACTGATTGGATTGTACAACTTGTAACCTTTGGAGCGTGAATCGTAGCCAACAAATACGTATTTTTCACTCTTGTCATCAAGCTTTGTCCGCTTTTGATCTGGCACATGAGCATATGCAATGCTCCCAAATACTCTCAAATGAGAAATTCCGGGTTTTCTCCCGCTCCATGCTTCTTGTGGAGTTTTATTCCACACACTTCTAGTGGGGCTTCTATTTGACAGATAAACGGCACAATCCACAGCTTCGGCCCAAAATTCTTTTGGCATTCTTTTACTTTTCAACATGCTTCGAATCATATTTAAAATGGATCTATTTTTTCTTTCAGCAACTCCATTTTGTTGAGGTGAGTATGCAACCGTTAAAGGACGGCGTATCCCATTTTCTTCACAAAACTTTTCAAACTCTTTAGAAGTGAATTCGCCTCCTCTATCGGATCGCATAGATTTTATTTCATAACCACTTTCTTTTTCCACAAGTGCTTTAAATTTCTTAAAAGAACAAAATACTTCTAATTTTTCTTTTAAGAAATAGACCCATGTCTTTCTACTAAAATCATCAATGAAAAGTAGAAAGTATCAATTTTTGCCAAAAGAACAAGGAGTAATAGGGCCACACACATCGGTATGAATGAGTTCTAGGGGCTTCTTTGCTCTTGTAATTGACTCTTTTGGAAAACTCATTCTAGGATGTTTTCCAAGTAAGCATCCTTCACATAATTGATCCGGATGATTAATGGGAGGCAACCCATTAACCATTCCTTTGTTATGCAATAATTTTAAGCCACCAAAATTTAGATGCCCAAACCTTAAGTGCCAAAGCCAAGACATGTCTTTAAAGCAAGCATTTAAACACATTGCACCTTCACTTTGAATGTTTAGCAAAAACATTCTATTTCTTGCCATAGGTACTTTAGCAATTAAATTCATTCTTTGGTCTCTTAAAGAAAGACTATGATCTTTCATGTGGATATCATAACCTTTCTCTAAGAGTTGCCCCAGACTCAAGATATTTGTTTTCATGTTTGGCACATAGTAGACATTTGAAATAAATTGGTGCTTCCCATTTTTCATACGAATCAAAATTTTACCTTTTCCTTTCACCGACACTTTTGATTCATCTCCAAAAGTAACATTGCCCTTTACCGATTCATCAAGTTCCACGAACATGTCCTTTTTTCCACACATATGGTTGCTTGCTCCCGTGTCAAGATACCACACCTTGCTTTCTCCATTATGTTCTCCTTTGTATGCTAATAACAATGTCGAATCCTTGTGCTTTTCCTTTTCAACATAGTTAGCCTTCTCCTCCACAATATTCGAATTACTTCTGCATTTCGAAGCATAATGGCCAAATTTTTGACAATTATAACACTTAATTTGGGATTTTTCGTACCTTGGTCTCGTGTTGCCTTCTCTTCCACGTCCTCTTGCTGGATATGAGTTTTGCCTTTCATTGTTGAAATACTTCACACCGCCTTTTCCTCGAAATTGACATCTGCCTCTTCCTCTTTGGCTCCGTTCGTTGTTGTATTCTCTTCCTTCTTTTAGAGTAAGCTTTGTTTGAAGAGCTTGGTCTAAAGTCTCCTGACTTTTCCTGTTAAGTCTCTCTTCATGGTCTTTTAAGGAACCCATGAGTTCATCAATTCCCATAGAATCTGTATCTTTAGATTCTTCAATTGCTACAACAACATAGTCAAACTTGGAACTTAAAGAGCGGAGGATTTTTTCTACCACCCGTGTGTCACTCATATTTTCACCATTAGTTTTTAATTGATTGACAATAGTCAAAACTCTAGCAAAATAATCTGAAAGTAACTCGGAATCTTTCATATGCAAAGACTCGAACTCACCTCTAAGTGTTTGGAGACGAACCTTCTTTACCTTCTCAATCCCCTTATGAGAATTTTGTAGAGTCTCCCATGCTTCTTTGGCGGTTGTGGCAAACGCAATTTTTTCAAACGTACCTTCATCCAATGCTTGGTGAATGAGAGTGAGGGCCTTTTGATCTGTCCTCCTTGCTTCTTTTAATCTATCCTTTTGAGCTTGAGATAGAGTGGCTTCATCTTGAGGCTCATTGTAGCCTTTTTCAACGATCTCCCAAACATCTTTAGAAGCGAGTAACACCTTCATCTTGATACTCCAATGGTTGTAGTTGTCTTTGGTGAGTTGGGGAATTTGGAAAGGAACCATACCATTAGCCATTTTAGAACCTTGGCTCTGATACCAATTTGTTGGAAGAGGTTGTTTATATATTTAGGGGAGGGAGCAAAATATATGAAAAAAGAGTGGAGAACTATTTGGTGAAAGGAACTATTTTATTAGAACTCACTAAATTTTGCTTGATACAAAATGTGGAGACAACACCCCTATTTATACTATCCTCCAACTCAAATGAATGGTGGAGATTAAATTTACATCAAGGGTCAAGATTGATCTCTAGAACCTTCCACATCTATCTACCATTTCTTACACTCTCCACAATACACAAGATGGATCTAGAATGTTCTTGGCAAAATATCACTCTTAATGGGTCTAACTTTATAGAGGCCCAATACTAGCTAATAACCCAAACATTTAACCCAAAAAAATACAAACTAATAAAGCCCAATTATTTTAATTTCAAAAAACAAGTTTAATTTTCAACAGTTATTGGGGGTTCATTTTCTACTAGTTCCATTTCTATGAGGACCCTGGCAAAATGTCCAAATCTTTTTTCAATGGTGGACTAATAAATTTTAATGGGGTTTCAAAGACATTTAGCAATCTCAAATAAAGTTTTTGGTCTCCAATATATTGTATTTAGGTTTGGAAATTGCACCCAAACATGAGTAGTTGTTGTTTTGAGGTCCGAAAGGTTTGAAATCAGGGCTCCATTTGATGAGTTTGATAATGCCAGGCTCTAAAGAAAATGAACCTCTTGACCATATTTTCTTAATTATATCAATTGTAGGAAAATTCATTTCAAAACATCCCTTACCAATTGGAGTAAGCCTCCACGGTTGATTGAGTTGTCACAATAAATAAAGCTTATCTTTGAGATCTTGAGTCTTGCACAGGCGATCTTTTTTGGATAGGATAACTCTTCCAATAAGAGATGCCTCATTTTCTTTCAAAGATTCTTAAAATTCATCTTCAGAGATTTGTATGGTCATGAGACTACCACTCAGAACGGAGTAGGCATAGAGGATGGAGCCGGATCTTCAATTAAAAGAGACTTCTTTGACATCAGTGGCATAGGTATCTACTTTTGTTGTTGGGTTGGACAAGGAACCAAGGTGATTTGGGGGTTCTGTAATGGGTGTAACTGCTGTAGGTTTCTGTTTCTCTACAGCGGCAACATCAGGATCAAGGAAAATCCATGATGTGTTCATGTTTATGTGTGCATGATTATAAGAAGTCATTGGATGAATGATAAGGAATGAAAAGATTGAGATTATCGGTTAAGATCGTGAATGGATGAAGTGTCGCATGAAATCGCCATGAGAGGCATCTCTAGGGTTTTTCCTCAGTAAATAGATATGTGATTTTTTCTTAATAGGTTAAAACAAAGATCATATGCATTAACACACTTTAGTATCTTACAAATGGTTTTACTAGCATTTTAACGTAAAGAAACATTATCTTCCACTAGTTTTTCACATAGTGACCAAACTGTCATTATGCCATTTTTACACCAAAATGCAACCGGTTTCAAGAAAAAAAAAAGCATATATTTATAATACCTTACTATTTTTCTATAATATTTTATCCATTCTTAACATTTATTTAGCCATTAAAATCACAATTTTAATATAGACTTTAGTATGTAAAGTTCAAATGGGTTTTTTCTACATCATTTGTACACTAATTTTCATCGTTTTAACGGGTTTTCAAGTGGGAACAATTACATTATATTTACTCATTATTTTTCTACATTATTTACTCATTTAATCATAAACTTTTTCACTAAAATTACCATCTTTTTGTACAGTTCAAATATAAGGTTTTAAGTATGCTTTTTATACCAACTTAAGTCATTATCTTTACTTTTTAACAACATCATGGTAGGGGCTGAAAATTATCATTCTTTTAAAACATGATGAAATCTATCTATTTCATTTAAAAACAAATTATTTATCACGTCTAAAAATTATTCAAGTATATTCACATGAAATGAGGATTTCTACTTAAGAAATCCATGTATATGCATCCTACACATTCATATCCAGGTGGTATATGATTATAACACCTTTTTTTTAAACAATATTCATGTTCTAATCATTCATTTATACAAGAATGATATTATGAAATTTAATCAACAAAGGTAGTTCATTTTAACATATAAAAAAATGTGGGTTTGCATTATAGAAAATACAAGAACTAACAATTTTTAACAAGAAATCATCTTTCTTCAATATGGGTGTTTTAAGCTTTTGAAAACATGAATTTAGGAAAGGGAAACCCCTACTTGATTAATGAAGATGAGATAACTTTGGAGAATAAAACTTTAAGTCCTCCTAGATTGCTCCTAAACTCCACTCATATGCTCCCGAAATCTAGCTTTCAAGTCACTCCAAGTTGCCCCACCCCTTGTATGATGTTTTAATGGATTTTTGAGTTTATTTAATGGAGTTTGAGGAGAGAGAATATTGCTATAAGGGAGAGCTACGAATTTTAGAAGCATTTTTGCTCTTGAGGACATAAGAGAGAGGAATAGGATGGCGGAGTTTATGTTTATTTGGTTTACTAGGTTCATGAATCCCCACACCCTTATTTACACCAATTTTTTATCTTCTGTTTTTAATAGTTTGACTCATTTAAGTCTCATGGGATTGAAAATATAAGTAAAACATGTTTTACCCAAGTTTGAAAAATACAAAATCCAACCACCCATTAAATGAGCCAACCACACCACCTAAAATAACTTTTACTATAGTTCAGACATAAAATCTGCCTAAAACCGAGTCTAAACAATTTTTTTGAAGTCGTCAAAGAAGTAAAAGTTTTTCAAATTAAATTTCATATCTTTCTGTAAAGTTTCAGATTTTTCAGAGCACTTTCATTTGTTGATGAAAAATGACTTTTTTTACCCCATGGTAATTCTATATATTTTTATGAGTATAAATATATGGTCAAATTATTTTTTGACTTACCATTTATCTTTAACAATTCGTACAAAGTTATGTTTTCGCAATGTCATATATTGTCAAAAAGTGTTATATTCTACTACTTGTGTCCGTGCATCGTTTGTTTCTTGTCCGAATTGCATAAAACTTTACCAGAGTGCTTAAATAAATCACATAAACATGAATAAATTTCCATGAGAGATATGAAACATGGAATTTTCGTTAATGGCACGTTGACATATAAATAGACCAAAATACAAGAACGTAATAAAAGGTGCGGGTATTACATTCTTCTCTCCTTAGGAAATTTCATTCCCAAAATATATCCTAAGTCACCCAAACAACTGTGGGTATTTCTCCTGCATCTCCGCTTTTCTAAGTAGCACCTTCAACACCCTGTGATTCCTAAAGGACTTTCACCAAAAGGATAACCTTGTAGCACAATACCCTATCCTCACGGTCCAAAATAGATAAAGGTCACGTCAGAAACATAATGTCCTCCTACAACTAGATATTTTGTCACTTGATCACATGAATCGGATCATGCAGATACTACTTCAACATAAAAACATGAAACACATTGTGAACGTGAGTCAACTGAGGTGGCAATGCCAAATGATAAGTGACTTCCCTAATCCACTCTAAGATATCAAAGGGACCAATATATCGAGGGGTGAGCTTGCTCTTCTGGCCAAACCTCTTGCTACCGATCCAGGCCCTAACTTTCGGTAACACATAGTCACCTAATCGAAACTCTAGAGGTATACGGTGATTATCAGCATATTTCTTCTACCTAATTTGGGTCATGACAAGTCTCTATATAATCAAATCAACCTTCTCACTCATCTCTTTGATCATATTGGAACTTGTGAGATGCTTCTCGCCAACCTCTGCCCAACATATCAGGGAACGATATGGTTTCCCATGTAGTGCCTCAAAGGGAGCCATCTTGTTGCTCGACCGATAACTATTATTATAAGAGAATTCTGTAAGAGGAAAGTTCTCATCGTAACTCCCCTGAAAGTCTAAAGCACACGCTCGGAGTATATCCTCCAAAATCTGAATAGTACACTCAAACTACCCATTAGTCTCAGGGTGATAAGTCGTACTCAAATTCAGATTAGTACCCAATTCCTCCTGAACCCTCCTCCAAAATCGAGAGATAAACTGAGAATCCATATTTTAAACAATAGTGAGTGGAACACTACGTAGTCGGATAATCTCCCGAATATAAAATCTAGCCAATTTTCCTAGGCTATTCGTGACTCTAATTAGTAAAAAGTGTGTTGAATTTATGAGAAGGTCTACTACAACCCAAACTGCATTGTATTGTCACTCATACCTAGACAAAGCTATAATTAAATCCATTGTGATATGCTCCAACTTCCACTCGACAATTAGAAGTGATTGTAACAATCCAACTGGCTTATTGTGTTCGCCCTTCACCTCCTAGTTAACACCTTGCCACAAACAAAGCCATATCTCGCTTCATCCCTGACCACCAAAAATCTCTACAAAGGTCCCTATAAATCTTAGTAGCTCCCAGATGTATGCTGAATCGATAATGATGAAATTCTGCTAGAATCTCCATTTGAAGCTCCTCAATGGTTGGGACAATCAACCTACCCTTATGTCGGCCACCATTATCCTGATCTCATCATCACATAACTGGGCATCTAAAACCTTCTGATGAATGATTGGTCGTACCATCATACCCTATAAATAGGCCCTATCATCACTCCGGTGAATATGCAACTAATATTGCTGAAGCTCGGCATACATCTTTCCACGATAGGATTTTATCGCTACTAAAGGAGGACCTGACTTCCTGCTAAGGGCATCAGCCAAAACATTGGCCTTTTCCGAATGGTACTCTAAAGTAAAGTCATAGTCTTCCGAAAGATCGATCCACCTCCGCTGCTAAAGGTTAAGATCTCGTTGAGTGAAGATGAATTGGTGACTCTTATGAACCGTGAATACCTCAAAGCGATTGCCATATAAATAATACCGCTAACTCTTCAAATAAAACACCAAAGCGACTAACTCAAGATCGTGAGTGGGGTAGTTCCTCTCATGCGTCTTAATTTTTCGAGATACATAAGAGACCACCTGATCCACCTGCATAAGAACTACAGCAAGGCTGGATCTGAAGTCATCATAGTACATCGCTCGGGAAGAACAAGAATAGGTGCTAAGGTAAGCCTAAACTTCAAATCCTAGAAGGCAGCTTCACACTCATCTGAACACATAAAATGGATATTTTTCTGTGTCAACCGAGTAAAGGGTGATGCAACTCGAGAGAAATCCTGAATGAATATCTTGTAGTATCTGGCCAAGCTAAGAAAACTCTGAATCTTTGTGAGTGTCTTTGGTCCCTCCCATTCGATCACGACTTCAACCTTGGAAGAATGAATATAAATGCCCGTGACGCGACTAATAATGTATTTCTAAAGTGCGTTATCTCTAGGCTCAAGTGCAATCCTGTCGCGTTAGTAATAAACTCGGTAAGTCGGGATCGTCTCTAGAGGGAAATAGGACGAGAAAATCATGACGACGGAAGGATAATCGGTCAACCTAAATTCAACTCTAAGAAAAACGAAAAGATGATTTGTTTGCAATTAATCCTACTAATAAGAGGAAACTAGATTAAGATTATTGAACTAACGAATTAAGCAAGGATTAATAACTAAAAATGAAGTAATAAGTATGAAGGGAAAAACAAGCTGGGAATACATTCCCTCAACCCTAGTGTATTGTTAGTATAAAATTAATCGTAAATTTAAGTGATTAATCAGACCCAGACTTTAGTACTCTCAAGCATTACATATATGAGGTTCAAACCCGCACCATACATAATCAGAGGACAGTAAAGAGATAACGCGATAATTACACTCGCATTGCATTCTAAAGCATCCCGGTTACTCCAAAGCAAACAAGATCCAAAGATCTACAATGGTTGTGTTCGCTACGCAATACGGTCTAATAGTCCCTTAAATTTAGAGGATTAATTTCATACACATGCAACTCTCACATTGGGTTGAGTTCATGCAGTCTAACCCTAAAAAAATCTAGCCAGACATATCGAACCTAAAAGAAAATATATTTTAAATGAAAGAAAGCATTTTTACTACCTATGGAAAATGAAGAATAAGGAAATTACTACTAGAGAATTAACTACTGCAATAATTAAAGAAAGAATTGGGATGAATTTACTAGAATTGCAATCTGGAATCAAAACTAGGGTTTTTGGTATTTCTTCTCTAAGCTAATTACAAAGCTTCTCTAAAAACGAATTAGAAGTCTCCTCTTTTCTAGGAGGAGTTAGAAATTTATATACAAGAGTTGGATTGATGCAAAACTGTAAGAAGAAGAAGATATAATCAAATGTCGAGCACTGGATCGATCCGTTGAAGGCATTCCGGACTGGTCCGGTCCGCAACCGGACTGATCCGTTTTACAAACGAATCGAATTTGTCCGCTAAACAAGATGTTATGAAGTGATTTTAAGGGCCGGATTAATCCATTTTTTTGGAATACCAGAATGGTCCGCTAAACGTCCATCTTTACAGTGATTTGGGACCCCGAAATGATCCGGTTTTCTATCAAATCGGATTGGTCCGGGTTGTCTTCTCAGCTTCTTTTCAATTTCTCTTCAATATCTCGTGATTTTCTCACATCTTCGGGTCTTCATAATTTCTAATCTAGAACTCAGATTGGGACGCCGTTTCTTCCTACGTGTTCACAAATGCGAGATCTTCGACTTTTATTTTGGGTCCTCGCCCGAATTCCTGGTAGAAATTACGCTTTTGCCCTTTTGATTCGTCTTCTTTCTTTTCTCTTGCTTCTTTCGGTTTCTTTCTTTCTTTCATGTAATAAATACCTGTGAAATTAATAAGAAATACACGAAACTCGGGGTACTTGTTAGACGAAACCGTTAGCAAAGATATGAGATAACTTAATTCATTTTACATTGTCCGAGGTAATAAAAGCCTCTAAATTAAGGGGTAAATTCAGAAGAATTTAAAAAGTATTTATTTAATTGATTTAAGGACATAACATTCATTGCCAAATTTTGATTTAAGAAGAATAAACATTTAACATGCATAATAAAACCAACTAATGATTTGTTAATGAAAAACCGTTTAATACCACAATTAATCTATCGAAATGAAGTTCAATGAGTAAGACAACACAATAGTCCAAATCCTATAATTGAGTTCCTACATATTAATTAAAGTACTATAAATATAAATCTTAAACATATTATGGAATGACCAACAGACCATCTAACATCGATTCGCACTCTCAACATCCTTACCGAGATCCTTTCTAGTGTCACCAAGTGAAGTACTTGGGTGGGAAAAAGTAAGGGGTGAGCGAATGCCCAGCAGGGTGGGAAATAGTAAGCAATAATTTGATAAACAAAATACTATACATATATAATGTATTTCGGTATTTTGTAAAATAATTTTCATTTCATTAAATGTTAAAGCAACTACATGCAATGTACCGGGGCTATGTGCCCAACTCACATTTAAGCATTTTCATGTCTCATGCTAGAGACTTAACTTTTTAATCAAACTATGTTGTCATCATAATATCAATAAGTTCTATTTATTCAAATTCATAAATCCATTCATTTTCACACTTTTTCATGAATATTACTTTTATTACATTGAAATTTGCCAACATCAACGATTTCACAGCCTTTCACCATCGGTATCGAGCACACATATGCTACACTGTCCAAGTTGTGTGGGGCCTTTCACAACTAGGGACATCATTCATTCCTTAATTATTCTTTCCGAAAACATCCGAATATCATTATATTTTCATATATTCACATTCTTCCAAATATTCACATTCTTACAATTATTCTCATTATTCCAAGTACTCACACTAAACTTCCGGTGTTACTTCTTTACTTCATTATTTGCCTTAATTTTAAAATAGCCGAGGAGGCCAACTAATGATAACACCGTACTTTGAACACTTATATCTAATCATCATTTACTTTATTTATTCACTGATGCATTAACACATTTTTAGTACCTTAAAAATAATTTTCTAGTATTTTAAAGTAAAGAAATATTATCTTCCACTAGTTTTCTTCATAAATACCAAAACTGTCATTATGCCATTTTTAAACCAAAATGCATCCTAAATGGGTTTTCAAGGGAAAAAAAAACATATCCTTATAATACCTTATTGTGTTTTTATAATATTTTATCCATTTTTAACATTTAGTAAGTCATTAAAATCATCATTTTAATATAGACTTTGTTATACAAAGTTCAAGTGGGTTTTTTACATCATTTATGCACCAATTTTAATCGTTTTAGCAGGTTTTCAAGTGGGAATAATGACATTATATTTAATAATTATTTTTCTACATTATTTTACTCTTTTAATCATTACCTTTGTCACTAAAATTACTAATTTTATTGTAGAGTTCAAATATAAAATTTTAAGTGGATTTTCTACACCATTTTAAGTCATTATCTGTACTTTTTAACAACATCAAAATGGGGCTGAAATTTATCATTCTTTCAAAATATGCTGAAATCTATCTATTTCATTTCAAAACATGTTATTTATTACGTCTAAAAATTATTCAAGTATATTCACATGAAATGAGGATTTCTACCTAAGAAAATCATGTATATGCATCCTACACATTGATATTCAGGTAGTATATGACTATAATATTTTCTTTTAATAATTTTCATGTTCTAATTATTTACTTATACAAGCATGATATTATGTATTTCAATCAACAAAGCTAGTTCATTTTAACACATAAAAAATGTAGGTTTGCATAATAAAAAATACAAGAACTAGCAATTTTTAGCAAGAAATCATCTTTAATCAACATGGATGTTTTAAGATTTTGAAAACATGAATTTAGGAATAGGAAAACCTTACTTGATTTATAAAGAGGAGATAACTTTGGAGAAGAAAACTTCAAGTCCTCGTAAATTGCTTCTAAACTCCACTTCTTTGCTCCCAAAATCAAGCTTTCAAGCCACACCAAGTTGCCACACCCCTTGTGTAATTTTTTAATGGAGTTTTAAAATTCTTTAATGGAGTTTAAGGAGAGAGAATATGGGTATAAGGATGTGCTACGAATTTTAGAAGTGTTTTTTCTCTTGAGGACATAAGAGAGAGGAAGTGGATGGAGGATTTTATATTTATTTAGTTTACTAAGTTCATGAATCCCCCCACCCTTATTTATACCATTTTTAAGCTTCTCTCTTCAATGTTTTGTCTCGTTTATGTCTCCTAGGCATGAAAATATAAGTGAAACACGTTTCACCCAAGTTTGAAAAATACAAAACCCAACCACCCATTAAATGAGTCAACCAAACCACCTAAAATAATTTTTACTATAGTTTAGACATAAAATCTATCTAAAACTGGGTCTAAATTTTTTTTTGTTAAGACGTCGAAGAAGGAAAAGTTGTTCAACATTAAATTTTACATTTTTTTGGTAAAGTTTCAGATTTTTCTGAGCACTTTTATTTTTTCACGAAAAATGATTTTTTTTATTATTTTTTTATTGACCCAATGGTAATTTTATGTATATTTTTATGAGTTTAAATATATGGTCAAATTAAATTTTTTGACTTAACAATTATGTTAAACAATTCTTACGAAGTTATGTTTTCACGGTGTCACATACAGTCGAAAAGTGTTGTAGTCTACTACTCATGTTCGTGAATCATTCATTTCTTGTCTGAATAGAATAAAACATTACAAAGTTCTTAAGTAAATCAGATAAATATAAATAAATTCCCATGCGAGACATGCAATGTAGAATTTGTGTTAATGACACGTTGACATATAAATAGGTTGAAATACAATTACGTAATAAAGGTGCGGGTATTACAACCAATGTACCTCAGGAAGCTTACAGCACTAACAAGGGACCTCAACCAATTCTACTGTAACTCATTAAGGGATGTAATCATGTTTGAACTTTTCTATGGTGTTTTCATTTATGACATACACCGTTTTTTAAGAATTGTAGCAATTCTAAGAAAGAACTGGGGGAATAAATTGAGAAATGAAGGAAAAATAAAAGAAGTGGAGTTAGAATGCTTAAAGGGAATTGAAGTAATGAAATCCCTTCTCCGAATGAGTATATGTTTGAAATGAAAGGAAAAGAGAAGGAACGATTTATTTATTGTGGAACGATTATTTTATTGCGAAAACGACTTTATGGTTCCCTAAAAGTAATTATTATATGCGTGTGACGACTGTCGAAACAACCACTTCATTCCTCCAAGGTTAAGTAAAGGCATTATATTTATAAGTGTGCCCCTAGGTCACTCAACGGATAAAAATATTTTCAGTTTCTAGGGCATTTATGAAATTGACCTCTCATTAGCACACATAGATTTGAGATAGTTGTCAACCTCTGACTAGAGAAGGAATCCAAGGAATCTTATTATTCCTACAGAGCGTGAAGACTTATCAAGCATCAATGAATTGCCTTAGGCACAAATCCCAGTGACATCAAGGAGACCGTAGACTTTTAGGGATAATTTTGGTATCAAGAATGGTAGTGGCATATGCTCGGTCACGTGCGATCAAGCCATATGCACCTATAATTAGTGAAGAATCCCGGTCAGAAGAATCCTTTAATTTAATCACTTGTAACGACTGATCGTGATGAAGGATAAGTCTAAACTCTTATGGATAACTATTAATGGGGCTTATAACTCTACTAAGTTTCCTTATAAATATTAACCTGCCCCACATGAGAGGGGAATGCATTATTGTAACGTCGAGCAGTACTGTAACTCTATTGACCTGAGTTTTTGAGTAATAGAAAACAACCCCTAACGCCCTGTGAGCATAGGCATGTTGGTGAACCATGCACATCTTGTGTTGTGTGAGTGATTTCATCGTTCTTATGATTATCATCTATGTTTGGATTCTTTCATTGAATATCATTTTTGTAGAAAATTACCACCTACAGTTATTATTTAATTTATCAGATTGTGTCTAGTTTTGGGTTAGTTACTTTACAATATTTCATGACTCCATTTATGTTTAATGTAAGGACCAAATTTCTAATTGAGTCTTAATGTAGTTTTGACTTATTCTCTGAACAAAACACGTTTGAGTCACAGGTAGATTTGTATTGTCCGATCACTACGACTATGACTTGTAGAAGATTTAATTGAAGACGTTGCAACAAAGCTACAAAGAATTAATCTTACCTAATTTTAATTGGTGAAATTTCTCATCTTCAAGGTTTTATTTCATTCCGAGATCACACATGTATGAATGCATAATGTTAATGAAACTAGGAATTCATTTTTATAGTAAAAGGATGTTATTTTCAAAAGGAAAAATGTTTTTTTTTAAAAAAGGCTTTTTAAAGAGGTTTAATTGTTTACACTTCGTTTATGTCAGATAAGGACGGATGAAAATTGGATAAGAGTTGGTTTTAATCAAAACTCTATTTAATTAAGAACTCTATCTGACGACGTCGTTCAAATGACTTTAAATGTAGTTCGAACGAGCTCTGATGTCGTTTGAACGACATAGAGTTTCGTTCGAATGAGACTCTGACACCGCCTTAAAATTATTATAAATAGGCGTGTTCTATTTCCTCAAAGTTTATGCATTCTGAAAAAATAGTTTACGATCCAGAAACTTATTTGCACATGTTTTTTAAGGTTATAAAGGCTTGAACACATCCTTAGAGTTTACAAAGATCCGAGTTATCATTATCATATGTTTATGTGATATTTGTTTCACCAAGTTGGGTTTGTTCAACACTTGAACATTATTGGGTTTTGCGTTGGTGAAGCGAAGAAGGTTACTTTCATGTTCAACATCGTAGACTACACAATGCCATATCAGTGGATACCGAGAAACTCGTGGAGGCGAGTGTTGTGGACGAGCATCGTAGAAGAAGGTTACTTTCTGCGTGGGCACTGTGAAGAATGGTAGAAGATCAGAGGAGCGTCAAGTCTCGTGGGGATTGATTCTTTGTATAAGACTATCGTCTGACTTTGTAATTCCTTTGTCATAGTGATTGTCTGTCTTGGACCGTTCGAGTTTTTTACCCGATTGGGTTTTTCCTCGTACATCGATGTTGTGAGTATTTCTTTACTTTATTTTACTTGCTTTAATCACTAGTTGCATGCTTAAGGTTAAACAAGATAAAATCTGGTTAAGTTAACTTGTGTCACAACTTGGTTTGATAAAATTGAAAAAGAGTTTTTCAAAACGAGAAAATTGGTTTGCATTCATCCTTAACTTAATTTTGCTCAAGCAAAAGTTTTTATTGAAAGTTATATTTTGGGGACCTACAAATTGGTATCAGATCAAGAAATATATATTTATTGTGCTTAATCCCTTTTTGCTTGTAAGGATGAATTTTGGTAATTTTGACAGTTTTCGCACTCCTATGTTTGATGGAACTAATTATGATTATTGGAAAATGCGAATGAGAATTGATTTAAAATCCATTGATGAGCGTGTATGGTTAGTTGTTGAAAAATGTTGGTCACCACCTGTCACACGAGAAGGTGAGGTCACTAGTTTGAAACCCGTTGAGTCATAGACTGAGACTGAACATAGGCTTACATAGTATAACTCTAAAGGTCTGCACGTTATTTCCTCACATGTCGCACCTGAAGTGTATAATCATATCATGACTTATGAGACTTCGAAAGAAGCCTGGGATACACTTGCACTCACTCACGAGGGCACGAGCATGGTTAGGGCGTCTAAGTTGAAAAATATCACTACACAGTTTGAGACGATTAAGATGTCAGAGAGTGAGACGTTTGATGAGTTTTACACTAGGTTGTCCACTATTGGTAATGTTGCGTTTAACCTATGTGAGAAGATTCCCGATAACCGAGTAATTAAGAAAATTTTAAGATCATTGCCGAGTAGGTTTGATGCTAAAGTGACCGTTATGAATTCCCTTGGTATGCTGAAGTCGTCGAAACTAGAAGAGGTCGTAGGTGACTTATAAACCTATTAACTCAATATGTTTACCTCCAAGCAAATGCCAAAGGAAGAAAAGGGCATTGCTTTGAAGCCCAAAAGGAGGAAACAAAATTTTCGAATGACGACTCTCTTTTCAACTTTGAGGATGTCGTCTTATTGGCAAGAAAGTTCAAGAAGTTTCTTCAAATTCATAAGCAATCGAAAGATGCCAAAAAGTTTGAGAAATTCAAAAACAAGGGAGACTCCACACCTGGGGATAAAAGTGAGAAACATAAGAGAGATGATTCAGATAGGTGTTTCGGGTGTGAGGGGTATGGTCACAAAGTAGCAGAGTGTCCCACTAGACTTAAGAAAGAGGGCAAGAAATTGATAGAATATAATGCCACCTTAAGTGATAGTGAATCGGAAGAGTGAGAGGATTCCCCCATTGAGCGTAACTTTGTTACGTTTATGGCATGTCATGTGAGCAACGACGATATATCTTTCCACGAGGATACTCATGTGAATGACACTTTCGAGGCTATTGAGAGTTCTTCCCGAGAGGGTGAGGGTAATGATAGCGATGATGAGGAGATCGATGTATGAGAGTTGGAAGTTGCATTTTGAGAATTGTTTGAGGAGACAGTGAAGGTTAAAAAGGCTAACTCGAAATTGCAAGCTAAGTTGAAAGAGCGTGTCATGGATAATAATGATGTGTTAATTGAGGATCTTAGGGCACGAGAGAAGAATCTTAAGGAGAAGATAGAGTACATCGAGAAAGAGAGAGACACCCTTAAAGGTTTGATGGAGGCCTTGAAAAAGGAGTTCCAAGAGTTTGAGGAGTCTAGGCGTCTATTCGAGTCTAAGATTAAGGAGTTAGAGGAGATTTTGAAAGACTCGTCTAGAGTTAAGTTTGGCTTAGAGGCTAGGCGTGAGAAGTTGGATAGTATGCTAGGCACCATCCAAATTAAGAGAGATAGGGGAGGTATTGGCTTTGATGATCGTATTGTTCCCATCCCACCCCCCACCCCCACCCCCCCCCCACCCCCCCCCCCCCCCCCCTCGCGTGTGAGAGATACACGTAGGAATGTTAGAAAAGGACCACATGTTGATCACTTTCCATACCATCACTACATTTGCACGTTTTGTGGTAGGAAAAGTCACCTTCAAAATTTTTGTTATGACCTTAGGAATTCTCCTCAAAAGTTTAGGAAATTTAGGAATAAAGTTGCCCCGATTCCCCCCACCCCCATGCGTTGTTACACACCTACTTGGATTAGGAAGTCGTATTTGGTAGCTTTAGTAATAAAACTTCATGGTTCTCATTTGGTTGCACTTGATTCTTCTCATGATAAATCTAAAGGTTGAGTTTGTTACCATGTTTTCCATTTTGTATTATATTTTTCATTTATTGCATCTTATTTGAAAAATGCAAAAATATTTTATTTTTGATAAAATGTTTTTGAAAAAATACAAAAAAAAAAAATTGGGTTTGAAAATTTTTGAGAAAGACACAAAAAGATTTTTCTTTTAACTGAGTCAATCTACTTTGAAAAACCCAAAAATATTTTCGGTTTTGTTTTTATGTCATGAGTTAACATATTTGATGTGGCATATTGGTGTGCTTGGACCCCCTTCCTTCCATTATCCATGTGGCAAGGACATTTGGTCATTATTATCGATGCTTAGAATGATCTTAACCATTGTATTATGAGGTTGTTTCGAAGTTTATATGCGCTTTGATTCGACTTTGTATATATGCCATCTTTGCACACATGCACGAGTTTATATGAAAGTTTGGCTACTCTTGCATATTTGAGTTTGGTGAGACGTTCTTATCTCAATTTTATCATCTATGCGTAAGTAAACTTAAAGAGAAGGTGTGCATGTAGTAATCATTTACCGTGAGGATTAAATTGAAGTTATGACGAGTGTTCATGGGAAAGGGTTGCGAGAGTGTTCAATTGACTCGTCGTGAAAGCCACCGTTTAAAAGAGCCCGAAAAAATGATAAGGCAATAAAAAGAATCATATGCCAAAAATGGTCCAAATTAGTTTAGTTCATTCCAAAGAAAAATATGATATATTTGAGGGAGTTTGGATGGATTAGTTTTTAAATGGGTTTGCACAAAGAATCCTACCTGCTGAAAATTCGTGTCATGACACTATTGTTTGTAGAATCGTCAATATTCCGGATTTGTGTGCATGATGTTTTTTTAGTTCATCAAATTCATACTTTAATTGTCACATATGGCTATAACAAAGTTTGATGATAGATTGCTATTAATTAGAGCTTCTTGATCGTTTCGATGTGTTAGAATTATGATTCATTTATTTTAGTTCACGTCCATACATTTCATGTTCATGTTTAGGCACATCGATACTATGTTGGCATGTTAATCATATTAGTTAGTTTTTTTTCTACTTTAGTTTTTGTTTTTCTACTGTTTCATAGTTTTGAGCTCCTTCCAGTTTGATTTTGTTTGAAAAATTTTCACTGAGCAACACTGTTTAATATTCTGGGGATTCTGTGAAATTTTGAGTATGTCTGTGGCCATCCCCGATCCTCGCGGCGGGAGAGGATCCCTTTTTTGGACCCGCGTGTCCCTCTCGGGAGTGCTTCGATCGGCATCGTTGATGAGGAGAAAAATGTAGAGAGATAGAGTCGTAAGTATATTTTACTCAAAATAGACAAAAGAAAAGGGATCCATCTTGAAGGACAGCATCCAAAGATATACTGATACATACGAAACCAAAATGATTCGAAAAGGGTCCGGAGTCTAACTTACGAAATGGGAAGGTGTTAGGCACCCATTCTGCCCTTACGGTCTCTCAGGGGTTGTTATTTTCCTTTATTTCCCCGTGATATGTGTGCATGTGTATACGTAGTGGAGGTAGGAATCATCGACTTGTATCATGGAAGAGATTAAGCCAGTCATCCATAGGAATGTTCCTAAAAGTAATATTAGAAAATAGGATTTATGTGATTATCCTAGCGTCGATCATTGTATAAGGGAATGATAACGCATGTGGAATAATACACCACTAAGAACAAATATATGTATATGTAATTATATAAAATCTAAGAGAGTTAAGTTTAAAGAATATAGAAAAATAGGGAAAAAGTAGGAAAATGACTCGAGTCTCGGGTTTTACCCCGAGACGCCTACGTAGCCTATAGAGGCATCAAAGTTCACGTAGTTCATATGCAAAACGAGGGGTGGGATTTATCCCATAAATTCAATCAGGGACTTCTCCTATATGTGTGTATGTGTAAAAAGTGTTTTAGTTGTGAGAAAAGTGTGAAAAAAGTGTGAGAATTCCCGTTTGGAATTTATAAGCAAATCCTCTTTTTATTATTTTTTGGGTTTTTATTTATATGAAAATAAGAGATGTGCAATAATACTAAATAAAAATTATATTAGGATATATGTGATGAGAAAATGAAAGTACTAAGTAACAAAACAAACCAATGCGAATTTAGGAGAATTTAAAGAGGAAATTGAGAAAGTTGGACCTTCTTGAAGATCTTGAGCTTGATATTGGATGTTAGAGAGCAACCCTTACACTTGGGTGATGATGTAGGATACTTAATTCACCAACTTTGATGATGAAGGTGATGAAAGGTGAAGGTTGGAAATGAATTTGGATGTGGAAATCACGCTCACTTCGAGAGGGGTTCTCTGAGCTTGCTGAGAGTGATGGATCTCTGATCTTCCTCCTCCTTGGAATGAGGTTAGGCCCACCTTTTTATAGGCCCAGGGAATTTTTAATCGGCATATACCTGGTCCTACCAATCGGCATGTGTGTTTAGGCACACTGCAAATAGGTAGCGTTTGGAACCTACCGTTTGGCCGTGTCTTTCAGGTTCCTTCAAAAAATCACTCGTAGAGCGCAAATCGTTGATTCGAATTGTATACAGGATGAACCGTTGGAAAGGTATTCCAGAGACCTTCGAAAGTCCTTTGGACTTCTCCCAGGTTTGGGAATTGACTTTGGGTCAAATGTGGCTCGGAAGCTCTTGTAGGTCCTTTGGATGAGGAAACTTCGGATGCAAACGGATCGTTCGTCCGCATGGTAAGTCAAAATCGTGTACGGGGCGAACTATTGGAAAGATTAGGAGATGTACTTCGACATTCCAAAGAGTTTGACCTGGTATGGGGAGTTGACTTTGGTCAACCGGGGCCTGAAAGCGCTCAGTGACCTTTCGAAGTAAAATGGATCGTTTGTCCATATCGTAAGTTAGAATTGCGCAGGACCGCTGGAAAGGGTTTTAGTTCCCTTCAAAGATTCATTCAGTCTCGATCGAGATGAAGAGTTGACTTTGGTCAGACAGAGCCTGGGAGCGTCCGATGACCTCCTAGCCATATTTCGGGGGAAAACGGGTAGTTCGTCCACACCATAAGTTAGAAACACGCAGGAGACAGACCGTTAGAAAGGGGTTTCAGTGCCCTTCAAAGATTCATTCAGTCTCGTTCGAGCTGAAGAGTTTAACTTTTGGTCAAACGGAGCCTGGGAGTGCCCGATGGCCTTTAGGTCAGTACCCGGGGTATGACTTGGGTTTGCAATGATGAAGGGAGGTTATAGGGACCTAAGGAGAGGTTGGGGGGGGATATTAGAATGGGTTTTCTAAAATGTCATTCAAACGACATACTATTTCGTTCGAGCGATGTCTTAGTTCGTTCTAACGACATCCCTGGCTCGTCCGAACGCCTACTTTGTCGAGTTTGTCTTTTGGCTGGTTGTCTTTCTGTTTAAGTACCCTTCTCCATATTGTTTCATATTTTGGTACCGGATTCCTATTTATGCAATTCCTTTTTTATTGATGACATATTTTACTGAAATAATTCGTTTATCACACCTACTTAGCTTGATATATTTTTATATGATTCATTGTTTGCTAGCTAGTGATTTGACATTTCTTACTCATTTTTTAGCTGGTTGTTGCATGTTTATATAGCCTATTATGAGTTAATCCAAATTGGTATCTCTATGTAAATTTTACAAATTGGTATCATATTGGTATATTGCATGCTAGATATGTTTATCTTTTCACCAGATTGTCTATTCGAGACAAAAAGGGGAGAGAGATGTATGTGATGTAGGGGGAGTTTTGTTAGTTTTATATTTGATGGTTTATATATCTTGTTAACATATTGGTATCATATTTTACTCACATAACAAATGATTCAGATTTGATATTTCGTATTGATTTATATAATTTGTTCCTCCATACTTCACTAGATATTTGTATGTTTTATGTGTGTAGGTATGCTTAACGAGATTCGAGATTTCAAGTCTACATCACATTCAGACATTTGAGACAGTTTCATGCTTGCCAGTCCATTGTTGAAAGAATCTTATCTTGTACTGATGATGTATTTTTCATTTTGGGTTTTGGGTTTTATGGGATGGGTTTTAGGCGTCATACGACTTGACAACCCGACTTAGGCATTTCACTATTGGTTTTCTCCCAGAATAGTCTAAGGGGGTGATTTGTAAAGACCAAATTTCCAATTGAGTCTCAATGTAGTTTTGACTTATTCTCGGAACAAAACATGTTTGAGTCATAGGTAGGTTTTTATTTTTTGATCACTACGAGACTATGACTTGTCGAAGATTTAATTGAAGACGTTGCGACAAATCTACAAAGAATTAATCATGCCGAAGTTTAATTGGTGCAATTTCTCGTCTTCAAGGTTTTATTGCATTCTGAGATCACATAGGTATGCATGCATAATGTTAATAAAACTCGAAATTCATTTCATAATAAGGATGTTACTTTTAAAAGGAAAAATGTTTTTAAAAAAAGGTTTTTTTAACAGGTTTAATTGTTTACACTTCGTTTATGTCAAATAAGGACATATGAGAATTGGATAAGAATTGGTTTTAATCAAAACTCTGTTTAATTAAGAACTCTATCTGACGACGTCGTTCAAACGACTTTAGTTGTCGTTTGAACGAGCTATGATGTCGTTTGAACGACAAAAAGTTTCGTTCGAACGAGACTCTGACACCACCTTAAAATTATTATAAATAGACATGTTCTATTTCCTCGAAGCGTGTGCATTCTGGAAAAATAGTTTACGATCCAGAAACCTGTTTGCACATGTTTTCTAAGGTTTTAAAGGCTTAAACACATCCTTAGAGTTTACAAAGATCCGAGTTATCATTATCATATGTTTATGTGATCTTTGTTGCACCAAGTTGGGTTTGTTCAACAATTGAACATTGTTGGGTTTTGCGGTGGTGAAGCGAAGAAGGTTACTTTCGTGTTCAACATCGTAGACGACACAAGGCCGTATCGGTGGATACCGAGACACTGGTGGAGGCGCGTGTTGTGGACGAGCATCGTAGAAGAAGGTTACTTTCTGCGTGGGCACTGTGAAGATTGGTAGAAAATCAGAGGAGCGTCAAGTCTCGTGGGGATCGAGTCGTTGTATAAGACTATCGTCTGACTTTGTAATTCCTTTGTCATAGGGATTGTCTGGCCTGGGTCGTTTGAATTTTTTTTCGATTGGGGTTTTCCTCATACATCGACATTGTGAGTAGTGCTTTACTTTATTTTACTTGCTTTAATCACTAGTTGCATGCTTAGGGTTAAACAAGATAAAATCTGGTTAAGTTAACTTGTGTCACAACTTGGTTTGATAAAACTGAAAAAGAGTTTTTCAAAAAGAGAAAATTGGTTTACATTCATCCTTAACTTAATTCCATTCAAGCAAAAGTTTTTGTTGAAAGTTATATTTTGGGAACCTACATTTAATAACTTAATAAATCATTAAAGGGAAATTCATGATCGTTGCATTGTATGTGATTTTTCTTCCTGGTTGTTTCATATTTTATGTTAAATATAATATTCAAACTAGTTTTACCCAATTTCATCAAAATGCTCAAACAAATAAACTAACCAATCCCAAATTCCAATATTTTCAATACAAAATTCACCTATATTTAATTAATTATAACAACACAAATTAAGCAAAATGGAGTAATCAAATAGTCTCTACAATCAACAACATTTGTGTATATACAAACAATCAACAACATATAACCTAGTAAAAAATAACATAAATACACACAAAAAATACATATATAATCCCACAAAAATTATAACATTTAAAGATGAACAAATGATGTGGTGGTAAGGTTGCCGAAGTTTGTTATCTTGGATGCCAAAGATAAAGGTGGTCGGATATGGTGGTGTGGTGGACAATTGAATCACAAGAAGAAGGTTGACAATTTTTTCTATAATTTTTTTTGTAAGTGAACCATAAAAAGACGAGTGATTTATTTACTTCCCTTGAATACGCACTTCCCAGATGCATATTCAATTTAATTTTTTTTTATTAAATACAAACTTGTGAGATGCGAAATTAATATCTAATCTGATTTTGCACATGTCAACTGAAATCGCATATGAAAATGCAAATTCATTTTACTTAATGAATTTGTTAATTTAAATGATATCATTAAATTTGTGTGGGTTCTTACTTCCCAATTACGAATTCCTCATTAAATTTGTGAATATAAAGTGCGAATTCAAAAAAGATTATGCTACAGGGGGCCCTATATTTCTCCTCGGCATCACTCAGTGTTTAAACGTGATTGTGCATTGTATTTTAAAATATAATGATACAGTGTCAGAGAGAGAAAATAAAAGTATCTTTAGGACAACCCATTCAAAAAGTGAAATATTTTTGTACATATAGTTTTTACTGTTGTGTTACTTTATAACTATATATTTAGTCCTATATTTAAAAATACATTTATAATCAATCACAAGTTTTTTTTTTGTTTTTGGTCCTGTTTTAATAAACATGAAATACGTGACATTCTCTACAAAAATAAAAATGAAAAGTCAAAGATTATTATAGGATGATTTTAAGTGACTATGAGTTGATTTCTTACAATTATGGGTATTTTTGGTTTGCAACAATAATTCTGTTTTCTGTGTTTAAACACAATTCTAATAAAAATTTGCGTTTGGCAACCTGTTTTTAAACACTGAATTATAAAAATTGTGTGTTATAATTAGGGGTGCAACCGGTACGGGTTTTTACCGTACCGTACCGTTTTGGTCCGAAAAAAAATGGTTTTGGTTTCATATTATGAAATACCAAAAACCGATTTTACCGAAACCAAAAATACCGTAAAAAATTTGGTTGGTTTTGGTTTTTAGATACAAAAAACCGATTTACCGTACCGATATCGTACCAAAATTACCGTACCAAACTTTTTGTGCAGTGTCAAATTATTTTGGGTATCATACTAATTCTATTTATTTTATTTCTCATGAGTGAGTTTTTATATTCTCTTTGAATTTAATTTATTTATTTGAGTATTTGGTTTAAGTGTTAAATAATCACATTAATTAAACATATATTTTGTTTAATTAATCAAACATTTAACACAAAATGAATTAGACAGCATTTTGTTAAAATAAAAAGAGCCGTTTGTTTTATTGGCTATATTTCCGTTTTGCCCTTATTTCATTTGGGCTTTATATTGTGGTTTATGTAGAGATCTTTTTTTAGGGTTTCCATTTCATTTTTTTTAACTCTTTCTCTCTCAAAAAGTGTGGCCGTCATTTTTGTTTGAGCTCTCTCTCATTTTTTTTTCTTCTTCAACCTTGGGTTGATTTTGAGAAATATTTTTTTGGGGAATTTTATTTGAGAACACCATTTTTTATTTTGAGATTTGTCTTTCGATTTGGTGTGGTTACTTCGTTTTGAGATCGGGTTTTCGGTTACAATTTTTTCGGCGCCATCTGTATTCAGATCTGAGTTCCCTCTGTGTTTTCCGGTGATTTTTTTCCGACGAGTTGGCTTTTCCAGTTAAGGTTTATTTTTTCTGTGTTGGAGGTGTGGATGATTTTGACTTTTCGGCAAACATTTTTTGAGGTAATAGCTCCCTCATTTTTTTAGGCTCATCATCTTGGCTCACTCTCCTCAAACACCAGTTCCCTCATCTCATCACACTCTACTCCGGCTTCAGTAGAGGCAAACCGATCAGTTTGTTCTCGCCTCACTCTCATCGGTCTTTGACAGAGGTAAACCGGTCATTTTTGTCTCGTCTCACTATCCTCCGGCTCCGACAAAAGCAAACAGGTTAGTTTGGTCTCTTATCTATTTAAATCTATTGTTCCAAATGCTATAAATGCTAGAAATTGTACCTGTTTGTGTATGTTTCTAATTGTTCCAAACAACTAGAAATGCTAGAAATTGTAACAGATAGAAATAAGTATATCGAAATATATACCAGATTTACCGAACGCATAAACCGATTTAAAATTCTGGTATTTATCGGGAAAAAACCGAATTGAAACCGAAATTACCGAAACCAAAAAAACCCGAAAATACCGAAAAAACTGAAAAATCGATTGGTTTGGTTTTGATTTTTGTTTTGATGTACCGATCGGTAAATTGGTACGGTACAGTTTTACCATATAGAATGTAGTTTTGGTATTGGTAAGGGGTCGTTACCGACCATACCGTACCGGTTGCACCCCTAGTTATAATCCAGTTTTTCGACAACAACAAAAGGGTGTTTTATAACTTCTGTTTTTTATTTTTCAACTCAGAATTATTCATTCTTAATATTTTAATACATTTATACCTTAATATATAATTTACATACATAATACATTAATATGTATGTAATTCTTATAAAAAAAATATACATGTACATGTACACAAAATTATGTATATTTAAATTATTTAAATTATATAATATACTGAGATTCATATGTTAAATAATATTATAAATAGATACATGATAATTATATATATGAATAAATATAAGGAGTTCCACTTTTGGACCCAATTTTGAAACTCACTCCATTAAAAGATATAATTTATTGTTGTGGGTCTCGTCAGGGAATCAAAATGTGCATTAAAAATTTGTACATATTTTTGTCTTATGTTTAGGTTTCAAAATTGGGTTCCAAAAGTGGTAATCCCTATCACCACTCTAATTATATATAGTTTTATGCATGTATTATTAATGTATGGAATGATAAAAAATATACATATAGTACATATGTATCAAAAACTATTATCAATTCATGTACATATATATATATATATATATATATATATATATATATATATATATATATATATATATATATATATATATACACTAGGGTATGCCCGTGCCTGAAGGCACGCTGATAATTTTGGAAAGCATAAAGTCGTGTATAATATAAATAATAAATGTATTTATATGTTAGAAGTGTAAATTTTCAAAGTATTGAATCGGGTAAATTTAAACCGTACAATTTTTTTATGACACAAATGTCTAAAATCTATGAATAAATTTGGGAAAAGTTATTGCATTGTCGACACTGTATAAAAAAATTCCAACAACAATAGTAATAGACCACTTTGAACCTCATATAAACATCATAATCAATTTAACTAACTTATCGAAATACAACCAACGCATCAATCATTAAATAAAATTAAGCCAGAGTTTCTTTTGTTTATAGTGTTACCCACCCTGTTTTAAGAAATAAAAAATACTCCTACATTACCAATACATCAGTAATCAATTAAATCAATTCGTGAAAAATACACAAATACATCAATAAATAATAAAATTAGCCTGTAATGCACATACTTATCCCGAGTATTGAATCGTGAATAATTTAAGTCAAAAAGTTTTTTTCAACACAAATAAGTATAAACAATCTAGAAAATTTGGATAAAATTTCCTTCGTTTATAAGACTATCCACCATGTTTAAAAAATTAAAACAGACTTAACAACAATACTAATAGTCCGTCACGGACCTTGTATAAGCAACATAATCGGTTACACGTGTGTGGTCTAATGTTTCAATGAATGAAATTAGGACCCAAAATAGATTACATATATGTATTTAAGGATGAACAATCAACGAATTGTCTATTTCAACAATGATGGCCTTAAGTGGAGGTTAGCTATCATCGACGGCGCGAAAGAACAACTTGTGGTGGCTGTACAACTTATGATTGTTCCATATCACCAATTAAGGTGGTCTCGTAATAATCCCAGAATACTCCAATTTCATCCAACGTGTAGAATCCTATCAATCATCTAAAACTTCGCAAGCACGTGAAAGGGTGGTTCGAGTGTATTAATTCTAAAAAAACATTATATCTTTCCACTCCACAATCATCTCTACTCTATGAGAATAACCTACAAAAAAGGGGGAAACATCAATGGAATAAAATGCCATTAAAGAAACATAAAATACATAAATGGGTAATAGTTAAATATTTTAATTGTTTGTATAACAAAGCAAACCTCAAAAGTGTTATTCCAAACTATAGTATAGGTTATACAAAGATCTCAAACATATCATATCATGATAACAGATCATTCACATATTACAATTACTAATATGAGCTATGGAAAAACTTCTATCACTAAAACTTATAGTTCCAAGCCAAAGAAAATAGGACTTTTACCCATGCCAAGAAGAACATCTACAATTATATTTCTTTTTTTTTAAGAAACAACCCTGAACTTCAAAATGAACTAAAGTCAATTCTGTACTTTCAAACTATATCATCAGTTTCATTCATCTCAGGTTTTCTATATTTCAAAACACCTTAAATTAACTATACAGTCACCTTAATACGCCGCACTACCGAATAGGAGGTATACAATTTCTTTTCTATTTTTTGGATTTCAAGTTTTGTGAAACAAAAATGGGACACATAAAGAATAGAAGAGGGTAGACTCTGTACAAAATTTTCTTTTCGGAAAGTAACTTTATCGAAAAGAATAGAAGAGGGTAGACCCTCTGAAATACCTGTTATTCCTTCACTTAGAGGTTCAGTTGCATGAGAGGTCTTTGGAGGCACCTAAAGAGAGCTCATCTTCACAATTTTTCTTAGGTTCCAATATGCATCCTCAATTCGAGCAGAATCAATGTCAACTCCAAGGATGCTCTGGCAACAAAACTTCTTTGCAATGGTAATAGTGATTAACCTACTATTGCAACCAATGTCAAGACATTTCTCGGCTTCAAACCATTCATTCTTCATGTCCTCCATGTCCTGATCAATGCAATAGACATAGTAATTTCTATAGTTCCCAAAGATGGCAACCTCTTTCTATTTTCTCTTCTTGGTTGATTGTTGGCCCGACGTATGAAGCTTTACATTCTTCTTAATTTTACCCTCGGTGTCCATTATTTGGGGCTTCAGCGCTTTTGTTGCTATGAATCCATTTACCCTAAGAAATATTAAACTAAAACACATTATAAATGACGAAAAACACTCGTGAGTTAGATCATATCTCATATAAAAAGCGTGTGCAAGGAAGCTAGTTCGAGAATTATCTCCACAGGATGAAGTTTTGATACTCTGACTACACAAAGTATCATCTGCAACATAATAACGCTCATCTTTAAGACTTGAAACATGCGTCCAAGGGCACTTGCTATCTTACTCATATTCCCAAACACAGGTTCTCACACACACACATATCTAGAGCTAGTTTTCTTCATGTTTTCATTATCACAACTGAAGTTGGTATTTTAAGCAACTGTTTTAAATTATCAACTCCAAATTTCTTGGTATTTCAAGCAGCCATTTTAAGGTATCTTTAATAACTTATACATTCTGAAATAATTGGGTAAAAAAAATGCCAACTTATCTTAAAATTTGGTTTCAAATTTGAGTCAGCCTCCAAGATCTTATTTCAGCTTCAAAGCCTATTCAACTATTTTGGTGGTTGTATATGATTCCTTGCCTTCAAACTTTATATACCGGGCATGAAATATCTACAGCACACCGACTCAAATTGGGAAGTACAATACCCAAATTAGTAAGCTGAAGTCACACATGTCGTACAATTTTTGAGAGACGAGTCATGCTATTTGGTACCGGTCACGCGGAGTGACTGGAGAATATAATAAATAATCCTACTCTTCTCTGATCTGTACCGAAGATATGTCAACTAAATAATGTGGGAACTGCTGCATACCTGTTGTATCAGAGGAGTAGAGATTGTTACTTTAGGTAATCAAGAAGCGCGAAATAGGAGTAGAGACTGTCACTTCGATCGCCCTTTTTCCACTATATTTCTGTCCAAACATAAAAAATAAGATAAAATTTAGGTAATGTGCTTTTCAAAACGCTGGTATATATGCGTGTACCTCCAAAATAGAAGAAATATGAAATCATCATCAACACATTTTTTTAATCTCGTGGGCGCCACAAACACGACAAAGAATGAGAATAACTCATTTATGAAACATAATGTTACAACAGAGGAAATGAGAATGTTTGAAGGTTAGGGAAAAAGCTTTAAGGGATCAAACTGAAATGAGAACTGATTCCAATTCCTACAAAGCTTTATACATGAACTGAAGAATGTTTATATGTATTTAAGGAAAAAAGCTAAAGAATGTTTCAAGACTTTATTAATTTATTGATACCATTATCTCCTCAAAAATAGATGCGTTTAGTGATACCACTAAATATATTTGAATGTAAAATTATCTTTTGATTCATGATGTTACACCAGGGAAGTACAATGGTCTACATACATAAGTTCATTGTGTACAGAACAATCGCTTCACCGAATGGCTCTTAATAAAGTTCCATATGCCATGAATGCTTCTCTTGCTCCCCTGCCCACCTTCTTTCTCGCTTGATTCTGCAGATTTAATGTATTTATTTCGATTCAGTTTGGATGTTACCTCTTTTGCTAATGCTTCTAATGCAGATGCATTAGCCCAACAAAAGAGTTATACTAATCCACAATCAGTAGTTCCAATCAATTTTCCGCAATTGAACAAAATAGCTAATGCATCTGCAATCTTGGCATTGTATTTTTCTATTATTTTGGATGATGGAAGGAGTCCTCCCTAATAACCGACCAATGCAAGTCAGGCTTCATATCTGCATTATAAAGGTGCTTATGTAGTTAGAAGCATCACAAATGCATTTGTATATGCTGTGATTGCAGCGTACTCATTATTGAAGTCAAATTAACTGTGATTGCAGAATTAATTGTGGTGCATGGAGGACAAAAACAAAGAGCCCTTGGAGGTTTCTTTTACCACATAAATAAATATAAACAAATACTGATTTCCTTACATAATTCTACATTCTTGAGCAATTTAAGGTAGAAATCAAATATATAATTCCTTTGAAAAAAATATATATAATCAATTGTCCACTTACCATTACAATTTATGTGATCATATATCATTTCAAATAACAACTTCATCCTGATGAGGCTCTTATATGGTTTCTCCATCCTGTGTGTCATCAAATGAAGAAATAGATTTCACATTGGCTTCGTTGGCATTAACCACAGTTCGCTGCTTCTCTATCATCCCCAAGAATGGTCCATATAGCACCAAAGATTAGGGCCTTTAACGAAAGAAGACAAAGTATAAGCAGGAGAATACCAACACATGAGTATAGTATGAGTATCTTGCACCGGTATGGATAGATGTAAATAAAACCTGCAAAAAAAAGGCCCAAATAAAACACAATAGCCTTGTAATTTTATATAAAATAGCCCATACACACATTAAAGAACATAATAGATCCTAACCAAATTTACGAATCCATAGAAACTATTTCATGTGCCTTTACAAAGAAAAGGGAATAAAATATTTAATACGAAAAAGTTTATACATTGAAATCTATAAACAGGACATACCACAAATACGAAATATGAGATATTTCTTTTATTTAACATAAATACGAAATAAATAAAATGACTTTCTCAAAGAGTTTACTCCTATTTAACTGTGTTCTGAAATCATTTACTTCAAAAACATCCACATGTGAAGCGTAGAACAATGAGAATCAAAGCATGCCATACATCATGGACATGACTATAACTATAATCTAAAATTTAACTTTCCTAATATGAGAAAATCAAATTATGGGTGTTGTTAGAATTCCTAAATGTTTTCTCCCCAACACAGATAGTAGTATTATTCTTTAACATTGTCTAGTCCATATGTTGAGATTGGAAAAACAAATAAAACCTTATAAGATCATAAAATTATAATATGTAGTTAAAATTCATTTTGAGCCTCTAATTTTAATTTATAAAGTGAATCATTCAAAATAAAAACAAAAGAAATGGATCGAGATTTATATCTTGCCAAAAGAATTAATTTTTCCATTAATCTAGGAAACTATGGTTTGAGATTTTTAATTCCCATATTGAAATTGGAACTCCATACATTCTAATCAATGATACTTGCAATTAGAAAAGCATCCTGCAAAATTTGGGCACCATTAACTCCTCAAATCTCTGCACTAAGCTAATTACCACATGAGTGTAGTGCCAAATAAACATCATCTAGTAAACTCTGGTATCTTTGCAATGGTTTCATATCCATTGCAATAAACTGTCGCTTCAAATCTCTATACTGCTAAGATAACTACAGCATGAGCACAATGCCAAATGAGATCATATTACTTTTATACAAAAAAACACTTTAAAGTTGTATGTACAACTTTCATATGAAACCATTGCAAAGATATCACTTCATATGTAAGGATAAGTACCGTATATGTTGTATATACAATTCGCATAATGTCGGTTACAATACACCTCATTGCTTATAAAAAAAACATCTTGTATTTTAGATTGATACATAATCACCTGAATACAAAGCCCAAAGTTAATACAAAAAATGCTCACATTTATAACAACCGCTAACATTAAACCCATATGAGAAAGTGTATGCATTCCCATGTGTCTTCCAGTACATACTGTAACAACTAAAATATAAATAGCTAGTGAAAAACATATGACAAAATACGAAATTTATTCAGATTATAAAAATAAAAAAAAAAGTTGCATCCAAAAATCTCAATGCAAAAAAAACTGTACTTATATAAAAAAAAAAAAGTAGAGAGTCTTTACCCTTTGTGTCCTCTTAGGAGTATGAACTCTTCAAAACCTGCATAAAAATGCCACTAAACATGTTAGTTTTTAGTACCTTTAGTCAACAACTAAATAGAGAAAAAAATTAAGCACTAAACATGTAATAGCCTTATTATTAAAGCAACCCAAATAATAAAAGAATAAATGAACAAATAATAGAAGAATAATTGAACAAAAAAAACTGCTATTAAAACAACCCAAATACTACGTTTTTACTGCCCATCTATGAAGACATCTAAGATGATACCTTGAATGGTGGTGGAAGAGAGAGAATCGATAAGGAAATATAAATCAATGAGATGACGATCTGAGGTGGAGATGAATGAGAGCCGTGAAAGAACATCAAAATCAAAGCACCCCAAAATAAGAAACCTAAATAAATGAGACTCAAAATTGAAATACAGAGGAAGAGGGCGATTACCTGAGAGAGAGAGAGAAGGAGCTCTGAGTTGTGATCGCGAGCATATAGGGTCTACCATTTTGAAAGAGGGAGGAGTGGGTGGCGTGTGTTGGTAATAGTGTATTCAAATTAAAGTGAGGAACCACCCAGAGAGAGAGAGGGGAGGATGAGTGAGAGGGGGGTGGGGGGTTTGTGTGTTGTGCCGAGATGGGATGGATGGTTTGGGTGTGTGAAAAGTATGAGAGAGAGTTTGTTTAGATAAGTTTACAATCATACCCTTAATTTTGAATTTTAAAGTAGAGGGGGAATAAATTGAAGTGTGTTAAAAAGAGGGGGAAATCAAGACTTGAGGGGTAAAATAGGAAATTCAAAAATAATTAATCTTGATGACATCATACTTGAAGCTTATGACATACATAAGTTTCTTACTTTATCATATAGATATATAGTTAAACTCCTCAGCATACCTCATTAAATATACAATAAAAATACATGATATTAAATGTACATGTATATAATTTATGGTATATGTATGTATGTATGTATGTATACATTATATATACGTACATCATAAATTATGTATGTATGTATGTATGTATGTATGTATACATTATATATACGTACATCATAAATTATACAATATACAATAAATGTACATGTATATATGTATGTATGTATGTATGTATGTATGCATTCATGTATCATGTATGTATCAAAGTTTTATGTATGTGCTTATATATATAATTTAAATATACATGTTTTTCAATTTTATCAAACTTTTAAAAAATTATATTTAAAAACAAATTACCAAATGCGCATCAATAATTAAATACACAAAAAAATTAATTTTAAAATTATATTTAAAAATAACGTTTAAATTAAATTTTCTGAATAATCAGGTGGGCTCTATAAGACTTCAAATGTTTTTAAAAATATATAAGATGAAAATCACTAAATTTTTTGAAATGAGAGTAAATCATAAAATATTCTTGTACAACATAGAGCGACAATATTGGTCCATTCTAAATGGCTACACTCATATGAAACCGGACCGCGCACACCGCTTATGTCCATTGGCAATCGTGAGAATTTTTATTTTTTGTGGAATGCCACCGTAGTTTCCGACACCATAGAAGTCAAAGTAAAAGAAGCCAAAAGCGATAGGCGGCGGACTATTATTCTACATGCAATTTCTATGGGTTGCAATGCGCAATGTTACTCAAAACTATATGCCCAAACTTGAAAGTGTCAAAGAAGACCGACAAAATCAGTTGTTACTCATTGAATGGTTTAAGGCTTTAACTGGCCATGTGTTATGTTGGGACTTTGCATCAGGTTGAATATTTCAATAGGAACTCCATGTTCAAACGCTAAAAATTTCCCATTATTCCTAAGAATAAAGAGAGTTCCGATAGAGAAACAATTTGAAACAATTAAACACCCCATAATTGATATTTAAATTATGATCTGTTTGTCATCATTTATTTTAAAGTAATAGAATTTGGGTTGATTTTATTTTTTATTTAAATATTTACTGAAATAACTCTATGATGCTTAATCTCTAGCTGTATCACGTGGTAAAGCAATATAAGGATGACATATTTCCATATAAATGATATCATTTAACCGGCACGTCCTAAGATGGCTAATATAATAAGGTGACAATTTCCGACATAACACATTAACATAATGTGAAAATGCAGGGCCGACAGCAAGGTTTTAGGGGGCTCAAAGCGGACTCCTAAAATGAGACCCCTAGTACATATTTAAAAATAAGGGTCATTTGACGAAAATCCCTCGATTTTTTTTTTATCAATATTTACTTGAAGTTTTTTTTTCAAGAAATCCCTCACTACATAATTTTTTTTTCTTTTTTATTCTAAAACTTGAGATAAAATTATCAAAAAAAATAAATAAGGAATTTTTTGAAACATTAAAAAAAGTGAACTAAGTACGAAATGTACTTAACTCATTGGGACTAAAGATTAATTGATCCTAAAAATAATTATCTTAAATTTAATAAATAATTTTTTGGGAGCACGAACATTTAGTTCCATACAAATATAATTGTTTATATCAAATCCCATATAATTTTGTCAATTGTTGTTGTAACTGTTTGGGACGATTATCTAAAGATTAAAATGTTATCCATTATAAAAAGTCACATAAAAATAACTATCCAACTCCAACAGTTATGAAACATATGACGAAATAAAAAAAAAAAGGAATTCATAAAAAAAATCACAAATGATACTAAAAACTAATAATTTTTTTCACAAACTACTAAGAAGATATGATTTTTTGTATTATGCACTATTTATGACATATTGATAAATAAAAAAACAAGCACAATTCTTCTAAACAACCTAACTAGACCAAAACACCCAATATATTATGTTTACTCTCTAAAGGAAAAACATAATGCGCTCCCTCTGCGTAACCCTAAAAAATCACTAAAAATCGGGTTAAAGCAATTATATAAATTTTCATCTAATAAATAAAAACAACAGATGTCATTATTTAAGCAACCAAATATATGAAAACATCCAAAAGGAATGAAAGTAATTAACCATATCAAAGCAAAATACGACATATGTTTGAATAAAGAAACAGTTTAAATAATATATTGGCATCGGCCTATTGTATACATAGGTTTGGATGGCATGTATGTATGTATATATATATATATATATATATATACATATATGTATATATATATATATACATATATGTATATATATATATATACATATATATATATATACATATATGTATATATATATATATACATATATGTATATATATATATATACATATATGTATATATATATATATACATATATATATATATATATATATGTATATATATATATATACATATATATATATATATATATATGTATATATATATATATATGTTTTAATAAAATATATAGGTATGAGATATCTTTTATGTATGTATATCAACAATGAAGAGTTTATGGACTTTAAAACTACTAAGTTACCGGAGAGAGAGCGCGAAACAAAAAGGCAAAAAGAAAAAAGAAAAAGAAAAAGAAAAAGAAAAAAAGGACCTGGATTCGAACCCAAAACCAAGATAGTTTTTACATGCTTATGACACCAGCTTTACTAGGAGGTAATCTCTATAGAGAGTTGGAATATATAGTAATTATAGTATGAACCAAATTTGGTGGCCCTAAAACTACTCAATTTTTGGGGACCCAAGACGAATGCCTCACCTCCTTGCCCCTTGAGGCCATCCATGTGTGACATCGAGCCTATTCTAATAATGGATAGCAGATCATCAATCAAAATAAAATAGAAATCTCAGTCTGGTTCATTCTTAGCATCATTGTCGAAAATCAAATTAATTACTTATACCCTATTAAGTCCGGTGTCAAATTTTAAAAACTTGTTAACCTGCTTGATTAAAACATTCAATGATATAAATAAACATTCATCACAAGAGAATATACTCATTGCCCAGATTATACTCAAGAGGGGGGGGGGGGGGGGGGGGGGATTGAATTGAGTTTTTGCAAACTTTTTGGGTTAAATTAAAATTTCAGAAAAATATTTAATTTACAATACCTTATCAATTTTTATATTAATAAATCCTTAAAGAATAAAATCAAGAATATTAAATAGATACAACCAATTAATTTAAACAAGCTAAAATGTTGATTTTAACACTTAATAAATATTTGAATTAATTTTCGTATTTAATATAAATTAATATTGTGAAATTAATTAAATAATTCAAAATTAATTATTATAACCTTAAAAATAATTTTGTTAATTTTCGGAATTAATATATTTGCAAATTTAAGTGCTGAAAAATATAAGTTAAACCAAGCACAAATAAATAAGCAAATAAAGAGCGAAAAATAAATGACACCGAATTTAACGTGGTTCGGCCAAAACCTAGCCTACATTTACGCGCTCAGAGCACTCCCGTCTCCTTGCGCTTTATTATCCCTGGTTCACTTGACGGTAAGATCAAACCATCACTTTACAAACACTTGAAGCAAATACTGGCTCCAAGATCTTGATGCATTTGAGGGTAGGTATCAATCACCCTTACAAACCAAAACTTCAACAAAACTTCAAACAAATCTGAATTTTTCGTACAATGTACAATAATTAAACTCCATAAAATAAAATTTATGATTTAAGTTTCTTCTTCTTTAATGAGACTTCAATAAATAATGTTGTTGTAGGCTCAAGTCTTCTTCTTCAATGATAAAGCAGATTGCTAAATTAATTGCTCTTTTGAATTTATTGTAGCTGAGTAATAAATTTGAATGCTCTCATTAAATTCTCAAGTCTTCCTCATATGCTCATTCTTGTGTTTTCAATGCATCTCTCTAAATGCTTAAATATGTCTTCAAAAAACTAGTTGTTAGACATATGCTTATATGCATTAAATGCTCTGATTTTCTGAGATGATGTAGGTTGGAAAATGATCTGCAAATCTTCATTTTGCTTCTCGATAAAAATATAGCCGTTGTAGAATGGAAATGGATGACCGTTGGAAACAAAGTCTAGAAGAGTTATTTCTGAGTCAATAAAAATGACTGATGAGAAGTATAGCTTGATAACACAATATTATAAAATTTGTAGACTGATAGAGCATTAAATCTATAATCTTTGAAAAGGAATAGTATCTGATTAACACCGTTCTTTTGTGTCTAAAACAAATATAGTGTAGATGAATAGATAGAGAGAGATGTGTAGTAAGAGAAAGAAGAAAATACACGATATATCTACAAATCATTTGGTGTTATATTAGTTGACAGAAATGAATGTAAAATGAAGTCCCTTAACAAACCATCAATCAGTGGAAATATCAAAGATATTTTTATCTATTTTAAAGAATTGTCCCAGAGATAAATATATGGGTAATGTTGTTCCTATAATTTCATATATATATTGTAATCGTTAAAAGGAAAAAAAACTTTATATATATATATATATATAATGACTTCATGTCACAAAGTCTTAACATTTACTTCTACGTCTTGAATGTAGAGAAGTATATACATAGTTTTAATTAACACAATATATATAAATGTAGATAACTTTATAATTATAATTAACACAATATATAACATTAAAACATATAATATGTAAGAAAATGAATGAATAACAGTTTATAGGTTTGAAAAGATTGAAAAATCAGGCGCAAAAGCATGTATAAGATATGACCTATACAATCTTAATGATAATAGGTAAGGTGCCGAAAAATGACTAGGTGGGTACCAAGACTAAGAGCTATATACCAACTCAAAATTAGCTTTTATAATGGAAAGGACATGTACATAATGACTCACATTGAAACAGATGTTTGACAAAATGTATAGAATAAAATAGCTTGTTAGTTAATTAATAATATATGGGTACAAAGGATATATAACTACATAAATATTATGGTTAATAATTATACATATAAAAAAATTATATATAAAAAATGTAGCTATTGTATATAAATAAAAAATATAAAAACTACTATTATATTAGAAAAAATATGTAAACAAAAAAAATGTATGTATGTATATATATATATATATATATATATATATATATATGTATATAATGTGTATATGCAGTTATAACTAAATATATAATATTATGTATATGTACAAATATTTAATATAATGATATACTTTAAAAAAACTATATGTAAAGAAAATGTCAATATAAAAACGAGTCTCTATAAAATGATAACTATATTAAAAGTTGCATAACTATTAATAGTATATAAATAAAACAAAATTATATATACAATATAAATAGAGAAATGTTTACTTAATATTCAATAAAGAAATATTTACTTATATTTATAATATAAATAAAGAGATATTTACTTAATATTCAATAAATACATGTTTGGAATCATAAAAATCATTATATTAAATTTAAACTAAAATGTTCCATAATTACAATTATGATAATTAAATAATAATTAAAGGGTTAATACATTTTCATTTAACAATCTCCGCCTTTTTTCTGATGACAAATAGTGATTCACACTAATCCATAAAATGACTGAATTAAGCACAATTAGTGAATCATACATATTTCTCCCCCTTTTGACATTATCAAAAAGATTTTTCATATAAAACGATTGTCAAGGGTAAAAAGGGAATCTCCCCCTATCAAAAATAATTTTTGCATGAGATTCAACCATAAATCACAAGGGGTATATACAAATATCATATAATTTTCAATAGGTACATTTTTTTCATATGGGTTATTAATAAGCTCAAATTTTCTTCTCCACTTATTGTCAGAAATTTTCCAAGCGCATATATTTGAATTTTGAATAAATGTGTCTATCATCAAATAATGCACAATCACCACATAAATGAATGAATTATTATTATTGATACTATATTTAGTCTGCTGACGTGGACCAATTATGTGAAGACACGTGACACCCGCGAACATTTTTAGCAACACCTTGACTCCGAGGAACTCAACCTCCCCAACCAACTCAGGCGCTCAGAGCAGCTTGAGTTCTCCGAGGAACTTTATTGTACCGAGCTACTTAGGCAGTCTGAGCAACTTAGGCGGTCCGAGCTGCACCTCGTACAGAGCATTTATAACAGAATAATTAAGAGGATTGAATGCGTATTAAATGCTGATTACACTACACAAAGTCTGCCCATTTGTCAAGGTCATTGACCTTGACAAATCCAACTTGTCAAGGTCAATGACCGTGACATTTCGAGGCGAGATAAATTTTTTTGTCACGGTCGTGTCACGGTCGTGTCACGGTCAATGACCGTGACACGTTTGTCACGGTTTATAACAGTGACAAAGCCGTGACCCTTTTTAAAAAAATTGTCACAGTCATTGACCGTGACACGTCCGTGACAACATTATTTGTCAAGGAATTGTCACGGTCAATGACCGTGACAATTCTGGGCAGAATTTAAAAAAAATCTGCTGGGCAGTATGGCCACTGCCACTGTCCAGCAGTATATTTGTACCTGTTATAGCAACGTTATACCTGTTCCAAACATCATATATCCAACACAAACTAAAGATAATGCAAATATATATTCATGTCGATATAATCCAAATATTCAAAATAGAAATAATATACATGACGATATAATCCAAATATAATTAAAATGGACAAACTTAAAAATAATGTTACTACATGTCTTGGATATAACTGAGGAGGTGAGTAGGCCACACGACATGCGAATTGACGCACCCACTAATATACGTCGTGCCGCATTGTTCGTGCAACCACAATAGGGAGTTCTCCTTCCCGGGTATGACATGCGTGACGAGCACCCTGGACTCCATCTCTTGAAGCACACGTCCATGGACTATTCCACCCTCGACGATATTCGGGTCCCTCAACCCCCGCCCTATCCGCTGGCCATCAAATACATCCAATATGAACATGCTCGGCCAGCCAAGTGTCGACAATAGTCTGTTGAAGGGCGCCAAATAGGGAAGTGGATCATCGAAGTACGAACGTGTCGGTGATGAAGCAGCGAGGCCCACATCCTCGTCATCCTGCGCCTCGTCCTCCCGCACCTCCTCCTACACTGCCTTCTCCTTCTCCTTCCCTTTCCCTTTCCCTTTACGATTTCCACCCAACGTACGCTTCATGAATGCGTACATATCTTGGACCGTCGCCTCCAAACGGGATAGCTTCACGTCGTGTGAATCCACCGTTCGAGTCGACCCGGTGTCACTGGTCTCCAATCCGATGATCCTAGATTTGGCCACCCGCGAGCTCACTCCCCTTGTCTTCCCCTTGCGATCAGAGCCAAGCACTTGGCTGAGTGCGTCTGTGGACAAAGATGCCTTGTCGGCATCAGACTGCGACTCATGCACTTCCTTAAGCTTTGCCTGAAACGACAAAAAGCACATGATTAGTAAAATAAGTAAACTAAAAAATTATAACGTAATTAACAATAATTAAACTGTCGGATTACTTCCAATTGTGGCCGCGACACTCGGGGACACCTCATTGTCCTTCCCCTTCTTCGTCCGAAGAGCCACATAAGTATCGAGCCTATGTGGTTTACCCCCTGGCCCACTCCCTACCCCCTGAAATAAAATAAAGTAAAGTAAAATTAGTATCGGCCCCGCAAAGTAAAATAATGAAGAATAATATATTTCTGTAGTTATAGATAAATTAAATCTTACATGCATCCTATGCTCCACCTCAGCATAAAAGGTCCGGCCGGAGTAGTGCACGTCCATCTTTTTTGCCCGATTTTCCCTCCCCGATTGGCGAGATGCCAATTGTCGATCCTCGATCTCATTTTCAATGAACTTTTGCCATTGTACCAATGAGATCGGCTTCTTGGGCGGGACGGATCCGCGCCATTGTATAATGGACTCTCGTGTTTTCCCAAAGTACCGTGTCCGCATATTTTTCTTCCACGTCTTGTGTTGCTGCCTCAACTGCTCCAAGACGGAATTGCGTAGCTTTGGATCCAAGTTGAATTGTTACTGTCCTACAAATACAATGTTAGTTGCGAATAAATATAAATATAAATATAAATATAAATATAAATATAAATATAAATATAAATATAAATATAAAATTGAAATTGAAATTGAAATATTCATATAAATATAAATATAAATATAAAATTGAAATTGAAATTGAAATATTCATATAAATATATTACCTGTAGTGCCGTCCAAACAGCTAACTTGAGCTCATATGGCACCTCCTTCCAACTCATAAACACCGGGTCGATGACCGTCTTTAGCAGCTCGAGGGATCTCGCTAATAGCTCCGACTTGTTCTCGACGGTAATCCCAAATTTTCCATATTTGGGGAGCCTAGGGGCGGAGGAGCCCTCGTCGCCTCCGCTACCACCGAACCCAGACAACATCATCATAAACAGCATCATCATCTTCACCTTAATATCTGAAGGAGACATTTTTGCTGTAAAAAAATGTTATTAGTACAGATAAAAAAAATGTTAATAGTACACATACACACCCCTACCCCACCCGCCACGCACACACGCACACACCTACGCACACACACACACCCCACCCCCACCCCCACCCCCTGCCCCCACAAATTGTAACAAAATATTATCAGCTCCCCCACCACACCCCACACCCCACCCCCACTACCCCCCTCCCCCACCACACACCACCATACACACACATATACACATACCCCACCCCACCCCCTCCCCCCGCCACGCACACACCTACGCACACACACACACACACACACCCCCCCCACCCACCCCACCCCCACCCCACCCCCACCCCACCACGACCATGACCAACTACATTTATTGTTTATCAATAAAATTATGACATGAGATAATTATAATTGAAGCATAAATTTCATTAACATAAAGGGATAAATCCAACCAAGTACAGAGATTCTACAAATTAAAGTGAGAATTAAATTTAAGACTTTCTAACAACATGCATGTGTATCGATTCTAGCTAATGATATTCCTAAAAACATACAATTGGCAACATTTTGTGAATTTACTAAACTTTATATAATATTATCAAATTCTGTTAAAAAATTATCTATGGTTTTACCTAATTGAATTAATTTCATGAATAAATTTATTATCAATTTAAATGAAAATATCAATTATTATTTACATTGAATTAATTTATCAAATTTCATATAATATTATCAATTTCATATAATATTACATTGAATTTCATATTTCATATAATATTATTTCATATTATTTCATATAATATTATTATTTCATATAATATTATTTCATATTATTTCATATAATATTATTTCATATTATTTCAAATTTCATATAATATTATTTCATATAATATTACATTGAATTTCATATTTCATATAATATTATATTGAATTAATTTATCAAATTACATATAATATTATTATCAATTATTATTATCAATTTCATATAATATTATCAAATTTTGTGAAAATATCAATTATTATCAATTTGAATTAATTTACATTTACATTTTTGGATATTATTTACATTTACATTTTTGGATATATACACACATACACACATATATACATACACATACACACATATATATATACACATACACACATATATATACACACAAACATATATATAAATGGAAGAGAGAGAGAGAGAGAGAGAGAGAGAGAGAGAGCAGCGTCGAGAGAGAGAGAGGGAGGGAACGACGGGAGGGAAAAAAGAAGGGGGAAAGGGTTTTTACTACGAACATTGTCACAGTCGTGTCACAGTCATTGACCTTGACAATTATTTAAAGAATTGTCACGGCCAATGACCGTGACACGTCCGTGACAAGTAAATTTATCACGGCCTTGTCACGGTCAATGACCGTGACAATTAGTTATCACGATCGTGTCAAGGTCAATGACCGTGACATAAAATGCGTGTTTTTTGTCACGGTCAATGACCTTGACAAGGATGGCCGGCTGAAAGGTGATAATTTGCCCATTTTGGTGTAGTGTTATTATTATACAGATGTACACGACTATTGGACAACTATGTAATATTCTCTCGCATGTACAGCCTCAAGGCTATAAATACATTGTAACCTCCTCATTAGCAGGGGACTCAGAATTTCTTGGTAAACCCATTATCGAGAATTCTGCAAACAGACAGCAATAACACAAACAGTGGACGTAGGCCATTCTTTCAAGGCTGAACCACTTTAAAAATCTTTTGTCTTATTTATTTTTTATCTGTGATTAAATAATTAGAGATAATCTAATTTTTTACATCAACAGATTGTCGCCGTCTGTGGGAAACGACTGAAACTATCATTTTTCACCAAAACAATTCATCCCCAATGGATGATAATCCTGAATCCAGTAATCGAAACGCTGGAAACCCCCCAAATCCATCCACTCCTCCAAGTATCCAAGATCTGGCTGTAATAATGGCTAATTTAGCTCAAGGCCAGACTGCCATGCAAGAAACCATGCGACAACTCATGCAAACTATCCAGGGTGGAGCACCTGCCCAGTCAGGACAACGAAGCATTCAGAGAAATACCCAATTGCCTTCCTCACGAACTAGACGAACATTACTCCCAGAGGAATATCGATCTAGACATGTCGATTCATTTCGCACAGATAAATCTAATGACTTTTCTTATCAACCTGGCCAAACTTCATCAGTACGAGCCACAGATACTGAACAAAACGTCACTCTATTTCCATATAGGACCAGTGCTCTTGAAATATTGAGTAGAGTCTCTCCCTTTGATCGTTTGGTTCCTAAGAGGAATAAAAGTCCCCCTAAGATGGTGTCGAGGAACTCTCAACGATTCTCTGATTTAAAGGAAGGTTCTGCCTAATCATGACCAGCTGCTCGTCGTGAAAAATCCCAAGAGGCAAACTCAACACGATCAGTTGCTCGAACCAACAGGCCCGAGGAGGCAAATGACACATGGAAAGGTTATATTAAGAGGTTGGAGGATAGACTAGGGGAAATGGATAAGGCTAAAAATCCTCTACAAAGACCTTTTGTCCAAGGGACACCTTTTATCCAAGCAATTGTGGATTTTCCCACACCATCAAAGTTAAAAGTTCCAGTGGTAACACCAAAATATGATGAAAAAACTGATCATGTTCTACATATAGAGCAATATCAAGCAGCTGCTGATACCTAAGCTGTTCCAGACGAGATGCGATATAGGGCATTTTCAAGAACTCTCACTGGATCCAATCAAATATGGTACAACAATCTTCCTCGGGGGAAGATTGCAACTTTCTTTCAACTGGCCAAGCTCTTTATTGGAAACTTCTGTTTTGGAGCAAAACCAGTTAAGCGAGTAGCATACTTGCTAAGCGTTAGACAAAAAGCAGGTGAGAGCACCAGGGATTATATTACTCGTTTCAATAACGAGAAGCTCGAAGTTATTGATTACGAGGAAAAGACAGTAATCACTGCTCTGATGAGTGGATTGTTGCCAAATAAATTGTACTATACTTTGGCCAAAGATCCACCTAGGACCATGTCAGAATTAATGGCAAAAGCAGCCAAAATCATGAATGCCGAGGAAGATATGGCTGTAAAGAAGAGAAGGGATACTAAGGAGACCAAGATTGAGGCCGAGAAGAAGGATCAGAAGAATAATGGTGGTAACAAGCAGTCAAACGAAAAGCAAGCGTTGGAACAGTTGAAGAAATTCGAAAACTATACTCCTTTGAAGGTAGATATAAACCATGTTCTAGAAGAGATTAAGAACAGCGAGGAGTTAAACTGGCCCGAGAAAATGAAGACAGGTCCTGATAAAAGGAATAAGCCCAAATATTGTGAGTTCCATGAAGACCATAGTCTCACGGCCAAAAATTTCATAGCTCTTCAGAATGAAATTGAAGCGCTCATCAGACGAGGAAAGATGGCCAAGTATGTTGATCGTAGAAATGAAGGAAAAAATAACGACCGAGCAAGACAGAGATATAGATCTCCTCGTCGAGCAGAAGAAAACAAGAAAAGAGATCATAAAGATGATCTAGAAGACGACCCCGATATCCCTAAAAGACCAAGACATACAGAACGTGAGGTATTTTTTATCCGTTTTGGGTCATTTTATTGCAATGTTATTACTGGTGGAGATACAAAAGGTGGAGACCTTACTGCAGAAAGGAAAGCTTACCTCAACGAGGCTCAAGCTTATTCGTATATTCAACGGAAAAATCTAGCTGAAGAAGATCACCCGAGGAAGGTTAACAAAGACAAACTGGTCATAGGTTTCTCTAAGAAGGACCTCGCAGGTGTGTTATATCCTCATGCTGACCCATTGGTGATCAAAATGAGGATGAAGGAAGTAGTGATTTCACGAGTCTTGGTGGATAATGGTAGCTCGACATATATTATGTTCTACCCATGTTTTGATAGTTTGAACCTAAAGCTATCCCATTTGGAGCCATATCATCGACCCCTCCTCGGTTTTACTGGCGAGAAAGTTTTTCCACTTGGGACGATCAAGTTGGATATGTTCATCGGTACATGACCTACTTGTCAAACAGAAAGAGTGCGCTTTTTTGTGATGGATAGGAATGTTCAATTAGCTTACAATATCATCATGGGAAGGGTAGAATTGAAGAAGTTCGAAGCAGTACCATCTATTGTACATCAATGCCTAAAATTTCCAACCAACTTTGGAGTAGGAATTATGAAGGGTGACCAAAAAGTAGCTCGGGAATGCTACTATCCATCGGTCGAGCAAGAAGAACTGGAAGAATCTAGGAAAAAGACTACCACCTATCAAGTGGATGAAGGTGCAAAAGTGAAACGTTGGATCCTAGAGACGAGTCGCAGCTCGTAAAAGGTCAGGTGGTGGAAGCTACTGAAAACGTCATTCTGGATGACGAACACCCAAAATGAACAACTCAAATCGGTTCATTGTTGGACACCCCACTAAAACAGGAATTGATAGCCTTCCTAAAAAGAAGAAAACAAACTTTCGCATGGAGCCACGAAGATATGTCAGGAATAGACCCAAATTTCTTGTGTCATGAACTTAATGTGAATAAGGAAATCAAACCTGTGAAGCAGCGAAGAAGAGTGTTCAGCCCCGAGAAGAACCAAGCTATACAAGAGGAGGTCGAGAAGCTCCAAAAATCTTTCTTTATTGAAGATGTCAAATATCCAAACTGGTTAGCTAATGTGGTGATGGTGAAGAAGAAGAACAACAAGTGGAGGATGTGTGTAGACTTCACCGACCTCAACAAGGCATGCCCAAAGGATCATTTTTCTTTTCCCCGAATTGATCAATTAGTGGATGCTACCTCGGGACACGAGATGTTGAGCTTCATGGATGCTTATTCTGGTTACAACCAAATTAAAATGAAACCTGAAGACAGGGAGAGTACCTCTTTTATTACCCTTAGGGGAGCTTACTGTTATAATGTTATGCCTTTTGGTTTAAAAAATGCAGGTGCAACATATCAGAAGCTAATGAATAAGTTGTTTGTAGAGAAAATCAGTCACAATATGGAGGTTTATGTTGATGATATGCTAACGAACAGCAAGAAAGCTGCTAACCATCTAATTGATCTAGGTCAAACCTTTGATCAATTAGATAAATATCAAATGAAGCTGAACCCTACCAAGCGCATATTCGGAGTACGAGAAGGCATGTTCCTCGGGTATATTGTCAACCAACAAGGAATTGAAGAAAATCCAGAAAAGATCAAGGCTCCATTGGGGCTACGATCTCCAACGACGAAGAAGGAAGTGCAAAGTCTCACAGGGCGAGTTGTAGCACTTAATAGATTTGTATCACGAGTAACTGATAGATGCCTCCCATTCTTTAAAACACTCCGAAAAATGTTTGAATGGAATGATGAATGCGAGAAGGCTTTTCAAGAGTTAAAGAAATACTTGGGAGCACCCCCACTGTTGTCCAGGCCAGTAATGGGAGAAAGATTGTACTTGTATCTGGTAGTTTCGGAGAATGCAGTTAGCTCGGCATTGATAAGAATGGAGGATGGAGTGAAAAAACCAATTTATTACACTAGCAAGGCCTTCTGAGGAGTAGAGATCAGATACCCAAGACTAGAAAAGTTGGCACTAGCGTTGATCGAAGCAAGTAGAAGAATGAGGCCGTACTTCCAAGCTCATACCATAGTGGTGTATACCGATATGCCACTGAGGCAAGCTCTTCATAAACCAAAAAAATTAGGGAGATTGATGTACTGGGCAGTAGAACTTGGTGAATATGATATAACTTATGAGCCTAGGTCGTCACCCAAAGGGCAAGCAGTAGCAGATTTTATCGCAGAATTCACTTATCCTGACACCTCCGAGGAGCAAAAGTTGAATACCGACTAACCTGTGGATGTTACAGGATCATCACATTTAAACCCCGATCAACTTAAGTCAGTTGACAATCAAGGGGAGATGGTCGACGAGCAGCAAGAAGTACTAGAGGAGGATAAAAGGAAGCAACAAATATTCCATCGAGGAACTTTATTCGATAAAAAATTTGAGGATGAGTTACCTATATGGAATCTATATGTGGATGGTTCATCTTGCATTACAAGCTGTGGGGCAGGGATTATTTTGAACAGCCAGATGAGGTCGATGTGGAGTATGCTTTGCACTTCCAATTCAAGGCTTCTAATAATGAGGCTGAATATGAAGCTATGATTGCAGGACTTGGCCTGGCAAAAGCCATAGAGGCGGAGCAGGTTATCGTATTCAGTGACTCGCAATTGATCGTAAATCAAATGCTGGGAGTATATGTGGCCAAAGGAGAATTAATGATCAGGTATCATGCGAAAAGCAATGGAGGTTTTGTCAAGCCTGATCGCAGTACAAATAATTAGAATACCAAGATTGGATAATGCAAGAGCGGATGCCTTATCTCGGTTAGCTTCAGCTACACACACCGAGCTACGAAGAACAATCCTAATAGAAGTCTTGGCTAGTCGAAGCATAGACGAAGATCTAATGATGAACTTTATTACCCTTGAGTTAGGACCATCTTGGATGGATCCCATCAGGGCATATATTGAGGAAGGGAAATTACCAACCGACAAACTCCCAGCCAAGAAACTAAAGTTTAAAGCTACTCGTTATGTATTGACTAATGGTATTCTATATAGACGAGGAATTATAGCAGGTATGAAAAGATGTGTGCACCCTTCTGAGGTGAAAGACTTGATTGAAGAGGTCTATGAAGGGTCCTGTGGAGCTCATGTAGTAGGTCGAACACTTTTGCAAAGAGTAATGAAGCAAGGATACTATTGGTCAACAATAAGGGCTGATTGTATAGCCTATGCCAAAAATGTGATAAATGTCATCGCTTTTCCTCTATCCAAAGAACTCCCCAAGCATTGCTAACACCCATAACATCCCCTTGGCTATTTGCCATGTGAGGAATAGACTTGGTCGGGCCACTCCCGACGACAAGAGGAAGGTTCAAATACCTCGTCGTCGCTGTGGATTATTTTACTAAATGGGTGGAAGATGAACCTCTTATTGATATGACTTATGAGAATGTGTATCAATTTATTTGAAAGAATATCATTTGCAGATATGGTCTTCCCCATGCATTCATTACTGATCATGGAACCCAATTTGATAACGAGGAGTTCGCTGCATATTGTCATCAGCCAAACATTTTGAAAACCCACTCGGCACCAGGCTATCCCCAGAGAAATGGACAAACTGAGGTGACGAACAGAACACTGCTGAATGGTTTGAAGAAAAGACTGGATGATGCGAAGGCAAATTGGATCAACGAGCTACATTCTGTAATGTGGGATTATCGTACTACACCACGAGCAGCAACATTAGAATCTCTATACATACTGGAATTTGGAAGTGAAGCTATTATACCTGCCGATCTGGGTCTGCCCACACACAGAGTGATGAATTTCAATTCTCCTATTAGTGACTTCATGAGAATATTAGACTTGGATATGCTCAAGGAAGTTAGAGAAGAAGCAGCAATCAGGAATGCTTCATACCAACAACGAACAGCTCTGTTCTACAACAAGAGGGTAAAAAAGTGTGATTTGAAGGAAGGAGACTACGTGCTAAAAAAAGTAATTCAAAAGCACAATAAGTTGGAAGCTAACTGTCATGGACCTTACAGAGTAACAGAAGTTGTTCGCCCAGGAACTTATAGCATTGAAACCCTAGAAGGAGAGGAGTTTAAGAATGCATGGAATGCAGAGCATCTGCGCAAATATTATCAATAGTTCAATCCTTATGTAATGCAGTTTTCTGCGATATGAATAACGCTTTGGATGTTTTACCCAATTCTCTCCTTTTGTTGAAATTTTTTCGGAGTATTAGTGCTACACACTATGCATCAAGTTTAAAATAAAATCCCACCAACTACGGTTGGTCGGTCTACCAACTACGGTTGGTCGATAAATAAAATCCTACCAACTACGGTTGGTCGGTCTACCAACTATGGTTGGTCGATAAATAAAATCCTACCAACTATGGTTGGTCGATAAATAAAATCCTACCAACTATGGTTGGTCGGTCTACCAACTACGGTTGGTAGATAAATAAAATCCAACCAACTATGGTTGGTCGATAAATAAAATCCCACCAACTACGATTGGTCGGTCTACCAACTACGGTTGGTCGATAAATAAAACCCTACCAACTACGGTTGGTCGGTCTACCAACTACGGTTGGTCGATAAATAAAATCTCACCAACTACGGTTGGTCGATAAATAAAACCCTACCTACTACGGTTGGTCGGTCTACCAACTACGGTTGGTCGATAAATAAAATCCCACCAACTACGGTTGGTCAATAAATAAAATCCCACCAACTACGATTGGTCGGTCTACCAACTACGGTTGGTCGATAAATAAAATCCCACCAACTATGGTTGGTCGGTCTACCAACTATGGTTGGTTGATAAATAAAATCCCCTAACTACGGTTGGTCGGAAACAAATATCTTAATAAATTTTAGTTGGTCGGTAAGCCAATTACAATCATATCCAGTTGTTTAAATTAAACAGGATCATGAGATAAAGGATGTTTTATCACATAAAGATCAAATATTGATAAATCACTATAATGAAATAAGCAACCAACAAGCAAAAATATTCTACAAATTATTTAGAAGAAAAATGAAATGACAATTTTTCATTCAAATTAAATAGAGTTACATAAGTGATGAAAAGTACAATTCATTACATAAAATCCTATTCTATGGGTTTCTTTCCCTCTGCCTTTGAAGCAGGTTCCACTCCGACAGGAGGATCATCTAAGGCATAGGGGGAGTTTATGAAGTTTATGTCTTTCAACATTCGAATATTCATCACAGAAGGACGAGCAAGCAGGTGCTCTGGCCGAGATATCTCAAAATTTGAATGAAGATTGTAGTCACTAAGATACTTTGAAATCAGGCACTGAGGAATGGCCCAAGCAGGAATCCAACTCATGTCAAGCTTAAATGGAGGCACTGGCAAATCGAGCAACCCAGGGTCATAATAGTCCCATAAATAGTGACCATGTTCCAACTGTAGCACACCCAAGGCATTCAGCCATCCTTGCTTGTACCCCTAGTTGTTAGATTGCTAGATCCGGTTATCAAGGTGGTAAAGGACTTCATTGTAACCAACCATCCAAAATTTTCTGGGCTACTTGTGGAACTGGTAGGTCAACCTCTCTAACTGCTTGTGAAGATTCTTCACAAAATTTGTCTTATTCTCCAAGGTAGAATTTTGGGCAGCAAGTTGCTCATCAAAGGTCTAAATCTTCTTGGGCATCTCAGCTAATGCTTGATTCTTCGCCATCAATTGGAATGCTTGATTTTCCTAGGCTGTCCATGTTCTAGATTCTTCAATATTAACCCGAGCAGCTCTTGCTCGTCCGCGAGCAGATGTAGAGGGTCCAATTCTCTTTAAATTTTCCAATTCGTCTCTCAAATTAGCATTTTCAACCTCCAGAAATAAAAAACCTTCGTCATTGACAGGGACCAAGGCTCCTGAGGTAGATGTTGTAGATTTCAGTTGGGATATCTCTCATCGCAAGTTATTATTTTCTTGTTCCAGCAATTTCGCGATCTTCCTATGCTCTTCGACCTCGGTCTTCAAAGTCCTCTCCTTAAAATCATAAGCAGCGACTACCTTATCATATCCTTTGTCAGCATTTAGTTACTGATACTTTTTCTCATACCCCTGATGCAAAAGGGCAGAAGATTCCTTGTATTGTTGCTGAAGTTCCTCGATGATACCCTGGAGATCTTCAATCATCTCGTAATAAGCCACGTTTTTGGCAACAGCTCGGTCGAGTAAGCATTTCAGATATTGGTAAGCTTCCACTGCTCGTTCAGAGGCATCTGAACCCAAGATATCAAAAATTTATGATTCATCTAAATCTGTATGGCCAGCTTTGAAATATTCATTACATTTTTTAATCAGCTCAGTATCGTGAGCTGACAAGAGTTCCATCCCGGCCATAAACTAGCAAAGAAAAGCCATAAACAGGATTAATAAACAATAAAGGCAGAGCAAGATGAAGAAAGTCAACATGAACAACAAAAAGTAGAATTTCTATTCATCAAAAGACAAGTACAAGGTTCAGGGTTACATTAAAAAGAAATAATAAAATTAAAGCCCGAGAAACTTTACACCTTCTCATTGTGTTTTGTGACTTCCTCAGAAGGCTGAGATGAGGAGGCTGGTTGCTCGAAGGATATTGGTAGTTGCTCGATAAAGGTACTGGTAGATTTAAGCTTCTCGGTAGGAGTAATAGTTGGTTGGGGCTGCTCATAGCGAAGTTCAACTGTAGGGACCTGATCCCCAACCATCATTGAAGACTCTTCAGAGGCAGCTTCGTCCTCTTATTCTTCGCCAGGGGAAGGAGGAGGACCATGAACATGACGTTGAAACAGCTCAGAATTATTAGAGATCTTTAACTCCTGCAGAGCAGTAATCCATTCGTCCCTAAAGAATTTGAGGCTAGCAAAATCTAACTAAGAGGACATGGCAGCTAGGCCTTTGTTCCAACCTTTGTCCCAGCCAGCACTGAAGGAATTTTTAACAGGCGATTTCCTCTTCACCTTATCCGGGGAAAGCTTCTCAGATAGAAGTTCCTCGATATCTTTCAATTTCCTTTCTGCCTCTTCCTTCTGACGACCAGCTTCACGGAGTTTGCCTAGTTCTTCTTCAGCAGTTTTAAGCTTGGTCTCAAGCTCTCCAGCATTCTTGAGATTTTCTTCAAGCTCTTTATTTTTCTTCTTAAACTCTTTCATTTTCCTCTCCAACTCCTGAGAGGCCTCCACAGCTTTTTCTTTCTCTTGCTCAACGGAATTCAGTTGCTTCTCCCAAGCAACCTTATCTTATTCATATTTCTGACGAGAATCCTTTAAGGATTGAGTCAGACCTACAAAAGCCTCCTCCACACCTCCCGAGGAGCTCGAAGCTTTAAGAGCTTCATCCTTTTTCAAAATAGTATTGAAACATGTTACCAGCTGATAAGAAAAATAACTTTGAGTCAGTACAAGAATAGAACATTGAAAAGTGAAAGTTTAGATTAGTAATACTTACTGAGGCAATATGTTGAGCCGCCAAGGTGGTAACCCTATCCCGATAAAGAGTGTCTTCAAGACCTTGGATTTCAGTGATAATCCAAGACTTCACAGAGCCAATGGCGGAGCTCGGAGCAACAAAAGTGGGAACACCACTTCCAGCAGTTAGAGGCTGAGAGATGGTTTCAACCAATTTATCCGAGGAGCTTTTCTTTAATTTCCTCGTGGGAATAGGAACATTCTCGACCAAGGATGTTATCTTGGTCGGTGAAATGACTATAACCTCGCTTGGAGGAGAAACAGCTACAATCTTACTCGGAGCCACAGGAGGCTTCTCGACAACCTTTTTAGCATCAGCAGGAGGGGGTGCATCAACTTTTCTTGTCCATTCCTCTAGGATATCATGCTTATTTCTCTTTGCCTCTACATTAGGAGAGTCTGATTTATCAAAGTATGAGGGAACTCTTCTTCTCTTCATTCTGTCACTGAGAGGAATATTTGATTCAGGAAAGGAACCTTCAGAAGCTGGTGCTGGTTCTATGTCACTTATTATTGAACGAGCAGTAAAAGATGAAGTGTAACTCTTATACTGCAACAAGTACGAGGCTGATCTAATATGTTCGTCAGCAACAATTTGGTGCAAACTCCAGATAAGTTTCAAATGCCTCAAATTGACATCAGTTTCTTTAGGAGATTTCTTTTTGCTATCAACTACAAATAAACAAAAATTAAAATGTCAATGACGCATTTTATCAAACACAAAGAAAACATAATTTCAAAAATAAAATAAAATAAAATAAAAACAACATATCCCATTGCCATATGGAGTGCATCTAAGACCCTGATACACATCATTTCCATTTAATGGAGCATGTTGCCAATTTTTCATAACAACCCCATGCTCGAAGTAATCCCCGTTGGCATCGGGGAGATTAACAACTAAAGACCTATTTAAAAACCTAGTTTTTAAATAAAAAGTGCTATCACTAACAACCCATCTATAGCAAAACATAATTTCTGGAATTCCTAAACGGACTCCATGAATCTGGTTTAACCTATAGACTCCATTAACTATTCTCCAGGTATTGGGAGCTATTTTTGTAGGTACCACGTCAAAATACTTACAGAATTCCAAACACAAGGGGTTTGGAGGAAAAGAAAAGCCACATTCAGCTACAAAGAGATTAGGAAACCAATGTCCCTCAGCCAAATGAAAATAGTCAAAAGGTTCAGAAAGCTCTTCCAATATGACCCAGGAAGGAATAGAAAAATCAGAACTAAATTTATCAAGTGACTCAACAAGGTAAACAATGATGAACAAAAGAAATAAAAAAGAAGGAAGAAGATCTTACAGGAAAAAGATGAATCAGGTGACAACGAACAATGGAAGAAACGAACGCACAAGACAGAGAAGAAGTGAAGAAATTCTAAGATGCAGATTTGAAAAAGTAAAAGACGATCGAATTTTCTGAAGTGTTTAAATACTTTACCTCGAGAATGGAGAAAAGCAATGACTACCAAGATGGAAGATTGCGTATTCGACGGCTAAAAAGAAGAAAAAGACACGAAACACGAAGCGATTATTGAAATTCAAAAATACTTTAAAAGCCTGATACTATGTACTCAAAAAAGGAGTTATGTATAACGAACGGTTGTCTAAAATTCATAAAGTTTAGGCAACATAAATGTTCCATATTTTTCTTCAACATCAAACCATGAAACATTGGGGGCTTCTGTTGATACTAAATTTAGTCTGCTGACGTGGAATAATTATGTGAAGACACGTGGCACCTGCGAACATTTTTGGCAACACCTTGACTCCGAGGAACTCAACCTCCCCGACCAACTCAGGCGCTCGGAGCAGCTTGAGTTCTCCGAGGAACTTTATTGTACCGAGCTACTTAGGCTGTCCGAGTAACTTAGGCGGTCCGAGCTGCACCTCGTACAGAACATTTATAACCGAATAATTAAGAGGATTGAATGCGTATTAAATGCTGATTATTATCATACAGATGTACACGCCTATTGGACAGCTATGTAATATTCGCTCGCATGTACAGCCTCAAGGCTATAAATACATTCTAACCTCCTCATTAGCAGGGGACTCAAAATTTCTTGGTAAACCCATTATCGAGAATTCTACAAACAGTCAGCAATAACACAAACAGTGGACGTAGGCCATTCTTTCAACGCTGAACCATTTTAAAAATCTTTTGTCTTATTTATTTTTTATCTGTGATTAAATAATAGATAATCTAATTTTTTACATCATCAAGGCACATAAGTAACTTAATGTTCTCAAATGGTTTTAAGATTATGCACATAACACGAGTTTAATGTAAATACGAGAGATATAAGAGATGTACCAATTAGCACAAATAACTATCTCAATAACAAAATAAAATTGCAACATATAAGTTTTCAATAGGTGCATATTAATTATTGTATAAGTTATCATCATATAAAATAATAAACTTTCAAGCATACAATATGAAACATTTCATTACTAGATGTTTTCAAATAATTTGAATCAAGCGAATAACATGAGTTAGAATATAGCAGCTTAGAATATAGCGGCATAAATATTGCGATAAAAAGTTTCAATTTTGTTCAAACTTTGACATTTTCGAGACACGAGCATAAGATTCTCAGAATAATCAATCATATTAATGCATCAAAGTTTATGATCAAGCATTTTTCAAAAAGATATTTTTCAATAAACATTTATCTCCACCTAAGGGATACTAATGAAGACATATGCATATGATAAATAAAGTGCATATTGTTTTATGAGATAAAAAAATATTATCAATATTTTCTACCATAAAATTATTTTTCACAATCTTGATACATTCATAAATCAACTTTAAATTCAACAATCATATGATTTTCAATTAAGCACAAATATCTCAAGTGTTAATTTCTTTCAACAACAATATTTTTCATGAAAGTCAATAAATCAATTTTGAAGTAATGAAATATATCGTGAGGCAAAAAATAAACTCAATAATTTCAGATTGCTAATAATAAGAAGCTCATCATAAAAATCAATACTTTCATGTTTTCAGTAAATAACTTAACTATTTGCTCGAGAATAACTCAATGATAAATTAATAAAAAAAATTCTCAAAAATGGATGCGACATAAACTAATCAACTTTAATATATTTCAAACACTTGATAATCATATGAATTTAAATTCCAGCTCAAATATAGCAAGTGTCACTTTCTTTTCATTTAAAGAATATATTTCATACATACCTTTTTAAAAACAACATTCATTCAAGAGGGGTAATTATATAATAAGATAATGGGGTGAATAAATTCATATTGTCAATATCAATGAAAGAATATATGAATAATCATAGAATTTTTTAGATAAGAATTAATAACACAAGAGTTGATGTCAACAATCATATTCTTCATGAATATTATTAATAATCAAACACTGGGCTAAATCTATATCAATATGATCATATCATCAAAATTAATGAATGCATATCACAAAATCAACATGTAGTGCATATAACAAGCAAATTTCAAATTTGCAAATATACACATGACATTTTCATCTCAAAAGATATATGACAAAGTCATGAATTAATCCAATATATATATATATAAGTGAAACATACACAGATTATGAATTTTCATCTCAAAAGATTATTATCAAAATCTAGTGCATGTTTTTCAATATAAAATCATCTAAATAATAAATGTATAAATTAACATGTGAAGTCTAAATCATCAAGAACAAACTCATATGCTTTAACAAATAGTCTAAGTATGGAATCATATCAATTAAGATCATATCATCAATAAATATATGATATTTATAATTCAAGAAAGGTGTACCTGACAACCTTACCAATACCAAAGACATGTCCACGAAATTCTCTTTAAGTGTGGCATTTTCATCCATTGGCAATGATACTTGAAATGTCAACTACTTTCCATACGAAATCAGAGGCTTTTGAAAATCTACAAGCCATCTTAACAAGCAACCTACACGACTTTAAAGATTTTCTCTTTTTCCTCCAAGAAGGTGTTAGGTCCATAAAGCAATATTAATATACAAATGTATCAAAATATGTTTACTTATAAATATTTTTAAATATCAAACATGGACTTGTTAAAAGATAAACATCAATGTCATAATCAATTACAAATAATATTCATCAAAAAAATATTATCAACCACATACTTTTTAAGCAAAAAAATAGAGTTGGTTACAAATTCAAGCACTAAACATTTAGGAAAATCAGATTATTAATCGTTAACAAGCATATAAAATATGAAAACAACATATCACAATATTTATCAAGTAAAGAATTTGTTTAACTTAAACAAAAATATAAATAAGAAAATAAATATTAAAAAAAATCTGGCACTAATTATATGCTCATAAATTTTGTGCAAATGTCAATACCAATATTGCACTGAAAAACTTTATCTTTTGGAACCCAATATGAGTGTGTCAAATTAGGGTTAGCATACTTGATTGTTTCCTTTGGAATCCAAGCTAATTTTATATTTTTATGCTTTCTTTTTTTAAAATAACAAAATTTAGAATAATGTGTATGTCTACCATAATATGTGCACAAGGAGTTAGAATGACTACATGAGGCATCATTTTTAAATAAATTAGAATAATTCTTTTTCTCATTTTCTTCATCATATCCTATACCATTATTATTAAACCGAATTCTATGATTTTTCACAATTTTAAAAAATATTCATTTCCTTTAGTAAAAGTATCTAAAGATTTCTTTAAGTAATCAAACTCCCTTTTTAATTAACCATTTTTCACATTCCAGAGGGGTAGTGACAACAACAGATTTCTCCTTTTCCAAATACTTAATTTCATTCTTTCATGATTCATTTTCTAATTTCAAATTATCAAAGTCTTTTCATATAGAATCACATTTGGTATGAGTCATTTCAAGTGCAATGAACTTCTTTCAAATATCTTCATATTTTTCATATATCTCATTAAATGCATCTTGTAAATTCATCATAGTCATCAACAATATCATCTTCAACACCATGATTTGCACTATGAGCAGAATACGATTCATCATCACTAAAGCTAAGGTTAGATTGTACCTCCCCATTACCAATTGCCATGAGACAGGGAGTAATTAATTCTTCAATGCTTGATTCATCAACATTGGTATATATGCAAGGCTTGTATATTCTTCCATTAAGTGCATCAAAATCAAAACTTTCAAGGAAATTTTTCTTCAAAATAAAGATGGAAACATATGGTTGACTTTTTGTGCATTTTCTTCTCACAAAATGAATTAACGAATAGCTACCAGAGATAAAACATTTTAGCAAACAAATAATAAAAATGAAAACTGCAACATTAAAAGTAAATATATAAAAGTTTGCCCCGATCTTTAACTCTAAAATTGTTAAATCTAAAAATTTTAAGAAGAACACTTGCTTTGATACCAATTGTTGCCCAGAATATACTTAGGGGGGGGGGGGGGGGGTGAATTGAGTTTTTGCAAACATTTTGAGTTAAATTAAAATTTCAGAAAAATATTTAATTTACAACACCTTATCAATTTTTGGATTAATAAATCTTTAAAGATCAAAACCAAGAATATCAAATAGATAGAATCAATTAATTTAAACAAGCTAAAATGCAAATTTTCACACTCAATAAATATTTGAAGTAATTTTCTTATTTAATATAAATTAATATTCTGAAATTAATTAAATAATTATTTTAACCTTAAAAATAATTTTGTTAATTTTTGGAATTAATATATTTGCAAATTTAAGTGCTGAAAAATATAAGTTAAAGCAAGCACAAATAAATAAGAAAATAAAAAGTGGAAAATAAATGACACCGAATTTAACGTGATTCGACCAAAACTCAACTTACGTCCACATGCCTAGAGCACTCCCGTCTCCGTGCACTTCACTATCCCTGATCCATTTGACGGTAGGATCAAACCATCACTTTACAAACACTTGAAGAAAATACTGGCTCCAAGATCTTGGTCCACTTGAGGGTAAGTACCAATCACCGTTACAAATCGAAGCTTCAACAAAGGTTCAAATAAATCTGAATTTCGTATAATGTAGAATAATGAAACTCCTTAAAATACAATTTGTGAAATGAGTTTCTTCTTCTTTAATGAGATTTCAATAAATAATGTTGTTGCAGGCTCAAGTCTTCTTCTTCAATGATTGAGAAAATTGTTATATTAATTGTTCTCTTGAATGTGTAGTAGCTGAGTAATAAATTTGAATACTCTTAATAAATTCTCAAGTCTTACTCATAGTATCATTCTTGTATTTTCAATGCAGCCCTCTAAATGCTTAAATATGTCTTAAAAAAACTTGTTGTTAGACATATGCGTGTCTGCATCAAATGCCCTAATTTTCTGAGATGATGTAGCTTGAAAATGATCTGCAAATCTTCATTTTTCTTCTCAACAAAAATATAGCCGTTGTAGAATGGAAATGGATGACAGTTGGAAACAAAGTGTAGAAGAGTTCTTTCTGAGTGAACAAAAATGTCTGATGAGAAGTATGGCTTGAAAACACAATCCCATAAAATCTGTAGATTGAGAGAGCATTAAATGCTCATAATCTTTGAAAACAAACAGTATTCGATCAACACCATTCTTTTCCGTCTAAAAGAAATATAGTGTAGATTGATAGATAGAGAGAGATGAGTAGTAAAAGAAAGAAGAAAATACACAATATATCTACAAATCATTTGGTGTTATGTTGGTTGACAGAAATGAAAATAAATTTAAGTCCCTTATCAAATCATCAATTAGTCAAAATATCAGAGATATTTTTATCTATTATAAAGAATCGTGCAAGAGATCAATATAAGGGTAATGTTGTTCCTATCATTTCAACCGACAAGGGCGTATGGATTACTTAGATAAAATCATAAAGGGTTGTCATTCGTATATGTCCAATAATTTGAATTGAATAGCTGTTATAAGCCATTTAGTAAAAAAGTCCTTTCATTTTTATTATCTCGTGATTTTTTTTAAAACAAAAATGGTATAAACAAAGCGAATAGTCTGCATAAGACAGACAATATGAACACGTGTGCGTGGCAACACAAAGCAACTGTCAATGAATAGTGACATAACTTAACACGACAACTGACCAAGTCAGCTTGAGTTTTCAAATCAAACGAGATCGTACAACAGATTTGTCCACTAAAAATGTTCCTTAAAATAATAAGATGTTCATGGCTAATATTAAAGAAATTTTGTTTAAAAAATATTCTTTCATAAATGTAAGAATAAGATGATAAAATAACCTTTATCTTTTAACATTATTATCAAGACTTGGTATAAGAGAAAAAATGTGTAATACATGTGATGATGGGTTTTGAAAAATTCATGTGGCTAAGGACCTCTCAAAATTGTGTGGCTCCAAAAAAATCTCCTCTAGAAAGTATTTTTTGGAAAAGACCAACATCTGATATCAATTTGTCAGACAAGTTGGGGGTAATAGATTTTGAGATGATAAAATCGTGTGGGGCCACAAAGTTTTAAAGAAGATCTCTAAGTATATTAACTATCTATCTTGACCGGAGTTAAAAATTGGCGAGAAGACTATTTCTAATAACAGTAAACAATTAGAATTGATTTATTATATGTGTTATATATATATAATGTAATCGTTAAAAGGAAAAAAAACTTTATATATATATATATATATATATATATATATATATATATATATATATATAATGACTTCATGTCACAAAGTCTTAACATTTACTTGTACGTCTTCAATGTAGAGAAGTATATACATAGTCTTAATTAACACAATATATATAAATGTAGATAAGTATATAATTATAATTAACACAATATATAACATTGAAACTTATAATATATAAGAAAAAGAATGAATAATAGTTTATAGGTTTGAAAATATTTAAAAATTAGGTGGAAAGCTTAAGGCATGTCTAAGATATGACCTATATGATCTTAATGATAATAGGTTAGGTGCCTAAAAGTGACTAGGTGGGTAACAAGACTAAGAGCTATATACCAACTCACAATTAGCTTTTACATTGGAAAAGACACATACCTAATGGCTGACATTGAAACAGATGTTTGACAAAATGCATAGAATAAAACAGGTTGCTAGTTAATTTAGAATATATGGGCATAAAGGATATATAACTACATAAATATTATGGTTAACAATTATACATATAAAAAAATTGTATATAAAAAAACGTAACTATTGTATATAAATAAAATATATAAAAACCACTATTATATTATGAAAAACGTTTGTAAACAACAACAAAAAAGCGTATATATATAATATGTGATATATAATGCGTATATGCAGTTATAACTAAATATATATTATTATGTATATGTACAAATATTTAATATAATGATATATTTTAAAAAAACTACATGTTATGAAAATATCAATATAAACATGAGTCTCTTTAAAATGATAACTATACTAAAAGTTGCATAGCTATTAATAGTATATAAATAAAACAAAATTATATATATATATATATATATATATATATACTTATATATATCATATAAATAGAGAATTATTTACTTAATATTCAATAAATATATGTTTGGAGTCATCAAAATCAATATATTACATTTAAACTAAAATGTTCCATAATTACAATTATGATAATTAAGTAATAATTAAAGGGTTAATTACATTTTCGTTCAACAATACTGAGTGCTAATAGCAACAATAAATAAAATAACCAAATAACACTCTCGATAAATCCCAAGTACAATCTTCAAACTGATAAATGAAATAGTATAAAAAAGTCTGAAAATGAAAAGTTTCCAATTATGGGTGATGTCCGAAATAAAAGCTAGAATAAACATCCTAACTAGATAGAATGGATAGACGCGTTTAAGAAAATCATGCATGCATTCACAGGTACTGCAACATTGTCTGACTGGAAGGACAAGCTAACGCTCGCGTCCCGGTGGCTGAGCATCTAAAAGATTTTGAAAAACATTTTTGATACAGGTCAGCGCCCAAATTATTTAAAAAATATTTACAAGTATTTAAAATGAAATAATTAATATGCAGAAGAACTATTCATGTTCATCTCGTGACGCACTCACATGAGAATATCCTCTCCCCTCATTTATAGTGCGCACATAATGCATGTATTTTAATTTTCTAGTTATGCTTCCCCACCTAACTAGTCTAGTCTCTCCAAACATAGCCCAATATCCTAAACCTATAGCGTAATTGTGCCACACGTATTTTACTTTAATTATTTTGCCAAGTAGTTATCATATAAGCTATAGCGTATTCTATCTTAATTATATTCACACCATTACATAGTCAACGTAACTACACACTAGTTATTATTTAATTTCCACACATTCATTTAAGTACACATATACATATAATACTATTTTATATGTATACAAATATCCTAAAAGAGTTGTCCTCCCGAATGAATTCCCTATTATGCTATCAGGCACCAGGTACGTCCCATACAATACCTGACCCATAAGGTCGGACTCTCACCACCGAACTCAAATCGCAAATACATACTAGAGGCGGCCATAAACATATATCTTTAGGTCATAACTATACAACATTACCCCCATCGGACTCGAAACTCAGCTATTCTAACACACGGATAGTGGCAATGCAACGATACTATGACCTCAAAAAGAATTCAACATTGGTTAGTCATGCCAGGGTGGACCTCCCACCACGCACAATCCCAAATGATATCATAAATAGAGTAGGTATATTCACATATAATCAATCACACACACACACACACATACATATATATATACACAAGTGGTGACCCGTGCGATGCACGGCGGGTGTAACGCATTCTGAATTATTTTGTTTAAATATTTAAATTAATATATAGTTATTATCGTTATTTCAAAAGAAGATCGTAACCATAGCCATGATCATGTAAATATAAGTAATGTGGTGAGTAAAGAGTACGACTTAAAATGAGTAAGAGGAAATAAATGGTAAGAACCATAATATCGTAGATCAAACCATAGTCGGAGAATCCAAGTTAGAAAAAAAAATACATTACGAAGTGAATTTTAAAATGAAGTAATAGTTAAAACTGTCGAGAACTAATTTTTGTAGAAATGAAAGCGATATTCATTTTCTTTGAGCCACTTCAAATATGGATTATCTGCATACTCGTAGTGGGTAAATCCATATTTCCTGAACATAGCCTTTCGAAATTCCCATGTATTGATGTGAATGCATCTCTTGAGTTGCGGGATGAAAACTGCAATCTGTTATGTCATCGTTAGTGGAGCAGACATTAGTATATTTTAATGATAAGTAAATATTAATGCACCATATGGGATTACAAATGTTGTAAGATGTGTGCAATTCATACCTCATTCTTCATGACGGGGAGTTTATCAGTCTATTTTGTAGATTTGGGAGTGAAGAAATAAGTTAGATTTTTCACATTAATGAAATCTAATGGTAAATAAAATATTGGTTCAATATTATTTCACCACACACCTTAGCGGATCGTAGATCAACCTTCACCCCTTGATTTTGTAGGAAATGAATCTACAATCAAATTTGTAGTCATTTTATTAGATGATAAATGTGAAATAATTTGTGTTAAGCAGTAATAAATATGTTGTTTAATACTTACAGTGTTTGCAAGATCCAAGTCGATCTGCATAATATATAAAAGTTGTTAGACAAAAGGCATGTTAGTAATAAATAGTAGTATGTGAATACATGTAATGGTTGAATACCTGGCCATAAACTGTTATGTATTTTTGCCTAACGTTCTTCATCACGAAACCTTGCAAAAAGGAAAAAAATAAGTAATGAAATTAGTTGCAGTAATTGTTGTTAAAATATGTTCATAAGTTATAAGAACATTATTATTGATTAATTTCCTACGAAAGAAAACTTCTCTACCAAAGTTAATCTTTGAAAATACAGATATAAGCAGAAATGATTATGGTTATATAATAATCATTGCCTATTTGTGTGTAATCTAAAAAATAGTACTCGTTACGTATAACCATATCGTGTTATTACCTGAGAATCACTGGATGATACGTTATTTGTATGTTGTATTATTTGTTGATCCTCCCAAATCTTGAATGCTTCCATGCATATGACGTCATCTTCTATGTCCGTTAAATAGTCGGATAAATCGTCAATAGTTAATGTCTCTTTTGTCACCTTGTCTTGGATAGTTTGTAGTGGCCATGTCGGTGGAAGAGTGTTTACTATAGCATATATTAGAATATCAGTTCGTGGGAAGAAACCATTTTTGTACAGTTCGCCTTGTATTTTCTTTTTTTTAGAAATATGGTGACGAATGCACATATTTGGATCCATTTCTTCTCGTTCGAACTGTATCCATAACGGGTTGATATCTCTCTCAGCCTCCTCTAGTAGTTTAATCAGTACACCTGAATTGCTTGGCTTATTTTGTTGAAGAATAACGTCTGTTGCAGTCTTCCATGGTGGTGGTAGTGTCTCTATTATTTTATCCATAATTAGTTGTTCAGACATGGATCGTCCGGAAGCCTGTATTTTGTGACCGAATTCAACAATTTTTGTTGCGTGCTTGTGAACAGAAGTTCCCTCGACTAATACGTTACAGTTATAGAATTCGTGTTTAGCAATTAGAATATCGTAAAACCGCATTGGGTACCGATTAATTGGTGGTCGTTCCATAATAACCTGTGAAGAGTATAGGATAAGTTTTTATAATTTGAAGAGTTGATATAGTAATGAGTCATTGGAATGTTGCAGTTCAAAGTATTTAAAGGATAAAGAAATTTAAGTTCAGAATGATTCAACATGTGTTTTGAAAAGAAAAAAAAACTGGCAAGTAAAGAAGTATAGGAAATGCAGTAGTAATTTTCATAGATTTGCCATAGCAATACATTCGCAATCGTTCAGCAACAAACTTTTTTATGTAGCAATGCTATTGAAAACTTCTTTATACACAATGTTTTTTGTGAAATCTGTAGGAACTCCTTGTGGATTCTTTATCAAAACCTTCAATCCTGTTGGAGAACTAACTCTGGATAAGGCTACGTACAACTGCCCGTGAGAAAACACTGGGTTTGGTAAGTAAAGGCCAACATGACGGAGAGTTTGACCTTGACTTTTGTTGATAGTCATAGCAAAAGCCAACTTGATTGGAAATTGTCGTCATTTCATCATGAAGGGCGAACTACCAACTGTAGGTGTTAAGTCGACTCGGTTGATGAACACAACATCACCGATCCTGGACCCCGTAATTACTTTAGCTTCTATGACTTTTTCCCCCATCTTGGTGATCACTAATCGAGTTCCGTTGCACAACCCTAAAGATTGGTTAAGGTTTCGTAGGAGAATTATAGGAGCACCAACTTTGAGTTGCAATATATGATTTGGAAGCCCGGGGAATTTTAATGAATTAAGAAACTCAGGAGGATACATGGCGGGGTCAGTGCCATCCTCTTCGGAAGGACATAATTTGTCCGCGCTATTATATACCTTAAGTGGTCCTGGAAGCATCGAAAGCATAATGAAGTTCAACTCATCCACATCGGTATTTTTTGGTGCCAGAATTCCACGCTCATTCAGGTATGTTAGATCGTTGAAGTTTGTATGAAGATTAGGATATATTTTTGAAATTAATTCTCTTAGTCCCGTTTCACCATTTTTTACGAGAAATTGTTCGGGGATTTGTATCCAATTTGGCTCAATGTCTGTACCGAATGGTTTCGAAGGTACCTTTCCTTCCCCAACCAGTTTAATCCATTCTGTGAAATCGAGTAGATTTTGTCGTGTTATGCCATCGACAAAGTCCGATGAGACACGCATATTTTTCCTGAGGTGCAGAACTTTGCAATGCTTCCAAATCGATGACCTCGGCAACGAAGACCCAACAATCTGTTCACGTCCAGATCTGGGTATAACAGGCAATATTTGCCTGAAATCACCACCTAGCACAAATAATTTGCCACCAAACGGTCGATCTGCAGAAAAGTTAACTGTATTTTTTAAAATATCTTTAAATGTACGGTCGACTGCCTCGATAGCGTAACGACTTATCATTGGCGCCTCATCCCAGATGATTAATGACGTTTCTTGTATCAAAAATGCTAAATCCGTCCTTAGACTAATGGAATAACTTGATGATTCATCTGGATTAAGAGGTATTTTGAAACGAGAATGGGCGGTTCGTCCTCCTGGCATGAGTAAAGAAGCTATGCCCGATGATGCAACGGTAAGAACTATTTTCTTGTCAGATCTGAATTTCGATATTAACGTTTTCCACAAATAAGTTTTCCCTGTTCCACCACTACCGTAAACGAAGTAAAGTCCACCACGTTGACGTAAGGATGATTCCATAATTGTGGTAAAAACTGCAAGTTGATCATCGTTTAAGCCGGCATGCAATGACTGGAACAGTTGTAACTCATTAGAACTGTCGTAATCAAGCTCTTCTCTTAGAACCCTGTTGGTAACAAACTCAGCTGCGCGTGAGGATGGTAGCGGCATGGGAGGGAATTCAGAAAGGGATCTTCCATTTTTGTTCAATATGTGTTCGATCTCTAGTAGGCCCAAGTTTTTCAAGTCGTCATTATTGAGATGCATATCAAGGTCAACAACTTCCCTTCTTGTTCGATTTTGTAAGTCATCGGTGAGGTTACACCAATGTTTCTCCCACAGTAATGTTGGATCTGAAATCTCAGAAAACATGAGGATGGAACAAAATATGTTCCGTAGTTGGGAACCCGTAGCCCATATTGAAGCTTCATCAAGTGCTTCGTCCCATTCGTTGTCATTGTCAACTAATCCTCGTGCAATGCATGCCGCTTTGAAGGTTGGATACACAATACCATTGAATGTTTTGACATCATCAAAAGACTTAGATCCTCGAACTTTATGAAGAAGCATTCTTATGTAATACCTTTCACCAGAGCTCGGGGGCGCATATGGTAGTCTCCCTATACTGCCACGTTGTCGTCTTCTCCTCCATTTTCTTACAGCACTTTCCCACAACCATTCTTTAGGGAATGCAACATACGTCAAGTTGTTTGCATCTGCATGATCCCTATTAGCTTCGAACCATTTGGTCAACATTGTGTCGTGGATTCTATCTCGATTGACTAAGGATCCAGCATCAGATGTTTCTTCGAAGATGATGAATTGTTCACCCGGTAAATGATATTGTAATCGTTCAACCGCTGGATACTGGGATTGCAAATCAAATTTGAAGATTCGCCAACATGCCTCAATAGAAGATACGTATCGACAATCGAGGTATTGTTTGACTTCATCGACATCTTGGACGCGGCGTTCTCCACCGTTGTTATTGTGAGTCTCGTTATCCTCAATAACGATCGTTGCACGGTCGGGTCCCTTATTAATGTACTTGTATAGGTACTTAATAAGTTTATCTTGTGCACAACGCTCGATATTTATATGGGCATTATACTTTACAATTAGATCCCGGTTATACGGAACAACCCAACTATTATCCACATCGAAGCCATTAACCGTGTATGTCTTGTTAGTATTACGGCGCCTATAAAGAACAAATCCAGTTTCTTCAACAACAGTTTCGTTAACAAATTTCTTTGGGTAGCCTTTCGAGCATTTTCCGTTGACCATACAGGGAGCGCTGGGGTTCATAGTGCCACATGGACCATGTATCATACACCGCGACACAGTTTCAAAAGCTAGAGGGTATGTGGCCTCATCCGGAAGTTCGGCGGAGACAATGGTATCTATTTCCTCAGGAGAACGTGGTTTATCATCTTCAGCTAAGGTGAGAATAATGTGGGAGTGTGGCAGGCCGCGCTTCTGGAACTCGATGACATGAATATCTATTTGCAGTAAGTAGTTATTGAGTTGTTAATGCAGGAAATACATTTATGATTAATGAAAAAGAGTGCATACAGAAGAGTAGTGAGATAAAATTTGTTAATATGATTCGACGATCGTACCTGCAATGGTTTTGCCTAAGAAATTGCGATTCTTGAAATCATCCATCAGTTTTTTCAACTTCAATTGAAATATTCTAGCAACTATGTCGGGCCTATCTTCAGTGCGTTGATGTGGCAACATGGATACCCCGTGCTGGATCTCTGGCCAATTTGGATTACACGTGAAAGTTATGAAGAAATCTGGAAATCCTACTGATCGACAAATTGCCATTGCATCTTGATAGTGTTAGATCATATTACGTGGACCACCAGTAAAAGATGAGGGAAGAACATATCTTCTACCAATCGTTGCAGCATTAGTATCACCGGTTCTAACTGCATCCATAAGTCCTTTAAACAGATCTGAACGGAACTTGTTCTGTTTGGAACGTACATAACAGAGTCTTTGTTGTTTAATAGCTGCATAGCAATCGACAACATACTGTTGGAATAGGCGACCACCTTGTAGTATCGTTTTCCCTTCGTTGGCGCGGAATTGTATTCTATATGCATAAAATTCTCTCATTGACACACCAGTATTCTTGTTGGTGGAACCGAGAGTGAATTGTATATTTCTACGCCACCCATCTGTCCCGTAAGGAAAAAGTAATGGATATTGGAGAGGCATGTAGGATGGGTGGGTCTCATCTATCCTTTTAAGTGTTCCATCAACTTTCTTGACAATAATGTCACGGTTATTTGTATCCTCAGATCCATCACCAATGATAAGTGCCGCCACTTCGTTTGTGGTAGGTCTGTTGTATTGTCGTCCATCTCTTGAATGTAAAATTCTAACGTGGAGGTTATTCGTATCATTCTCATTTAACGTATCACGTGCTTTCCGAAACACTCCAACATAAGGATTCGTTGGATCTAAGATAAATTGTAATCGTGCTAATGTATCATGGTCAATCTGATTAGCCCCATTCGAATTGATACACCTCAATCTGTTGGATATTTCATGCTCGGTGTCGTAGATGTATAGTTGGGCAAACTTTGGCGCATTTCCAGGATTAGGGAGTAAAGAACCAATTCGATGGTAATTTGCTCCACTAATTCGAAAAACATAAGGACCCCTTCCATCAAGTACGGTGTGATCAATTTTTCCTCCCATTGACGTGAATGACAACATTGAGTTATACGTTCTTACATGCTCTTTGAATCTAGCATTACAAAATTGAGCCTCTAGATACTCCGGTGTGTTGGGAAGGGCAGGTAGCATCACTTGACCGGCCTTGCAGCATAATGAAAATTTAGGTCGTGATTTGGGGTTGTCTCGTGTTTTTTCTTCAACCCACATAACTGCATTACAGTGGGAGCATTTTGATGTGGGTTGATCGAAAGTCGATCGTGAAATAATATTACGACGCCTTGAACGTAATTGATATGTGTTTGCTGTAAAGAAGATATAAGATTAGTTCAGGTATCGAGTTTTATGTATAACTTTTTGTATGTTTAAATTTATCTTATATTTATATAACTATCGTAACGCGATTACCGGCGGAAGTGGACCTATCCGTACGACGCCTGATATTTGTTATGACGTTTACATCTGTGGATGCGCGAATGTTTGATTGATCATCACAATTAACTGCAATTTCGCAAAGGATTAATAAATAGGAAAGACATGTTGATAAATTGTAAAATCCTTAGAGTTAAGGAAATGAAGTTGTGTGTATAGCTCTACCGTTTGGTGGAAGTAAACCTCTAGTCGAATGTGCATTAGTAGCGTTGATGTTGGGTGCATGTGGTACTTGAACACCTTGTAGTCGTCTAAGGCGCAATAGTGACAATGTAACATATCGCATCTCTCTCTCAATGGATCGAAGACGGCTTACGAAGACTTGATCAGTACGATTTGAGTTGCGTGAAATGAGAAGGCGTCGCCGCGTAGATAAGCGGGCATGTTGTTGTTCGATTGAGCGTATGCTTGTAAAAGTCTCCATCCTGATTCGAATTTATTTTTGAGAATAGGTATAATTCTTAATTTGTTAATAGTAAAGGTAAAAAAAAATAGAATGTGGTATATTATTTATGCGATTGAAGCACTTTATTATTTGTTGAAAAGTTAATGGCATGAGGTATTGTTACTAATTAATCAATATTACCGTTTAATATTTATGTTCTTAATATATATGTGATCATTATTATTTTTATTGTGATATAATAAAAAATGGTTTAAGCAATAATAAAATCATTTCGGTAATAATAAATTTTTTATAGCAAATAAAAATATTTCCAGGAACAAAGAGGTGATTTAACAACAGTATTAAAATATTTCCAGGTTATAGAAATGATTTATAGCAAATAAAAAATTGAATTTTAACAGTAATAAAATAGTTTCAGATTATAAATATAATTTCGGTCAATTGGAAAATGATTTTTATCAATAGTAATTTTTTCAAGCAAATAATTATTATTTTGAAGAGTTTAAAAAAGATTTGCAGCTATATAAGATTGTTTGCAGCGTATAAAAATGTATTGCATCAAATATGAAATGGATTCATCAGTAACAGATAATTACTGGCAAATGATTTAAGGCGAACAGAAAATGATTTTCTAAAGTATTTAATTATTTCGAGGAAAAAAATATTTTTTAGGAATATAAAAAAATTACAATATGGTAATTTATTTATGTCATTGACGAAATTGTAATAAATTCTGAGTTCAAGTTTGGAGCATCGTGGGAGATGATATATTACACGGTCATGTCCAAAATCAATGGTTATTAACGAAGAAATAGTATCTGTGATGGCGAAACATTTTTCAACGGTAATAATTTTTTTTCAATAATAAGAATTATCTCTAGGAATAAAAGTAACAAATTTAGCAATGAAAACAGAACAGGTGTTGTGGAAATAATAACATAATAAATCAACACAATTTTTTTCAAAAAAAAATCATTCCAATGTAGACAGATAACATGTATATGTGTATACAATGTGTTTATATATTTCGGAATACATTATAAATTATACTTTCTATATCTATATATATTCGAGGAGTAAGTAACATACCGCGTCGTGAGATATTGTACGAAATATGGGATGTAGAATGCAGTGAAAAAGAAGATGACACCTGCGTGTCGAAAAAAGAAGATATGAAAAAAATGTAGATAGAAACATTGGTAAGACATTAATTACTTTTTAAGAATAATTAATTGATTTTTCGAAATAAGAATTGTACTAAATTCTGATTTCAAGTTTGGAGCATCGTGGGAGATAATATATTACACAGTCATGCCCATAATCGGTGGATATTAACGAAGAAATAGTATATGTGATGGCGGAGGTTAACAGACCCGAAAGTGAAAAAAAAATGATATAATAATTTATTTATTTTTTTGTCTATATAATTGTCCGGGGAAGGAGTACGAAATTGACACGATATGTCGTGTGCGTATCGTATTTTTTTTACACAAAGTCATGTCGTGTCATGTTCGTGTATAAATTATGAGTCATGTCGTGTCGTGTTATCGTATTTTTTATACGTGACATTTAACAAATTTTGGTATTCGTGTTGTGTCGTGTCGTGTTGTTTTTTATTCGGCTCGTGTTCGTGTTAACTAAAAAAAACGAATTCATGTCGTGTCGTGTCGTGTTCGTGTCTGAAAAATATTATCGTGTCGTGTCGTGTTGAATCGTGTCGGATCGAAACACGACACGTTAACACAAATTGTCGCCCCTACTTAAAAGTACGAAACTTATAAGATATTTTAGATTGTTTAAATGCTAAAAAATTAAGAATGGACATGTGGAGAGTTCTCAGTGTATATATAATAAGATACGTATCACACATACCAAACACATGCGTGTAATTCTATCAGTTTGAGTAGGAACAAAGCGTAACGAATAAAAACCTCATATGAAAATGAAAACGAAGTGCAAACAAAAAGTAAAAATAAACAAACGAACTGGTATTCCTTAACACTAAACCGGTGGACAGTATACAAAAACTGGTAATGAGCGTGGAGTCTCCATATTCCTTAAAAAGCAATGAACCCAACTAAAACCCAGATAGTGCCAGATTGAAAGAAAGGAATGAACCCAACTAAAACTTTCCGCTACACATTCAAATACGTTGTTCAAAGAAGTCCTTAATTTTCTTGGTATGGCATTCAAAACTTCCCTCTAAACATTCAAAAATGTTTATTATTTTGCAACCAGTTGCTAAGCATATACAACACTAAACCGGTTGACGTATATAACACTAAAACGGTGGCAGTATAAAAAAACTGATAATGAGCGTGGAGTCTCCATATTCCTTGACTGATAATATTAGTTTTTTTAAAAAAAAAGAACAGGTGTATAAAACCCAGATAGTGCCAGATTGAAAGAAAGGAATGAATCCAACTAAAACTTTCCGCTACACATTCAAATACGTTGTTCAAAGCAGTCCTTAATTTTCTTGGTATGGCATTCAGAACTTCCCTCTAAACATTCAAAAATGTTTATTATTTTGCGACCAGTTGATAAGCATATACAACACTAAACCGGACAGTATAAAAAAAATGATAATGAGCGTGGAGTCTCCATATTCCTTGACTGATAATATTAGTTTGTAAAAAAAAAAGAACAGGTTTTATATCTTCTTTTCTTTTGGGTTCGTTTACATAAAGCAAAAAAAATGAGAGGAAGAGTTGTGCGTGAGTGATGTGCGTGGTGTGGAAGGGAATGTAAGATGCATTTACCTGTATTGGGTTTCCTGCTACAGTGATGCAATGGGGGAAGTGAACCGCGAGTCGAGGCTGGATTAAAGTGAAAAGGAAGTCTATTTTTTAGAAGGAGAGAAGGAAATATGCATGGTGAAGTAAAGAGGAAGATGTAGTGGGATAAACGGAGTGAGATGTAGTAACTGTTTTGAGCAAGAAAGAGACGTGGGGGTGTGGTGAGTTGAGTTTGAGGTAACCGTAAGTATCAAGTGTTTTTTTAAAGAAACGTGTGTATTTTTACGTTAAAAAAATGCAAAATTCTAGGAAATTAGGAATGGGGTTTTGGAGCCTTCTCAACAAACAACTACATACGTATATATTATAAGATACACACACACACACACACACACACACACACACACACACACACACACACACACACACACATATATATATATATATATATATAACCGGCTAACGTGCATGAGGTCTCTCGTAGCACTAGCTCACAAATCCCGAGTCTATCCTGACACCAAATTTTAGTCAAGTATTCGCCTACTTAAGCTCAATTCTCTAACTTCACATTTCTGGTCAATATGTTAATCTGATTTCATAATTATTACATGAGTACTTTTCATCTTAGTACACCCATAATTTCTTATACGAAATTTATCCCCGTATAATCTAAGGTGATTTATAACATTCCCTTTATATTTTCAGAGGTCATATTCTATCGTCTGGACTCCATAATCCATGTCGAGCCCTAAACGATCCACGAAAAATAACAAAAGGCAAGGGAGACTAGACAGTGAAACCCAACTGATTGGCTTTCCCCCAATATTCAAATTTCCAAAGGAAAGCCAAATCCAAAACTACCAATATAAAATTTTGGTATTGTGCACCTATTAGTAGAAAATTCATAACAAATTCCAAAAAAATCAGAAAAATACGAAACTAGCGCTCACACTTTTGTAATTCAAATTTGCACCACTTTATTAAAATTCCAAAAGATAATCGGTTAACTGGCGGACCGAACCGATTTAATTTATGAACTAATTTGTTGCCCCCTCCCCCTGCCAACTGGTTCGGTTTGCTCGGCTGCCAAGGAAAACGTTTTACGAGATTCTCCTCTTATCCTTCAACCTTAGAAGTTCTAACCTTTACCCACACCCCTAATACAATTATTAAATCAATCCCGAACATAAATTTACAGATTTCTACATATGAGTCTATAACACCTTGTATTTGTTAGCAATACATATTTAATTAATTCAACAATTTAAATTACACGAGTGACATAATTTATTTGAATTAATTATTAGGTGTTTATTAAAATATTAATCAGAGAGAGAGTGATTAATGTTTATTGAATATAATTACTATGTGAATAGAAAATAATTATTTTGGCATCATAACGAGTGACAGTGATGTGACAGTGTTATATCTCAACCGGGTATCGTGTGTAAACTATGTGAGGTTGAGATAGGAAATTATTTTTGGGTGACTCGGAGGGTGATTTCGAGATCATGGATGATTCCGAAAGGGTCAAAATAGCATACCTGAGCATATAGATTAGGTTTCGAGGCGATTTTAGATCAAACTGGTAACACGAGAGGGCGTTTCTATCATTCAGTAGTTTGTGGTATAGGGAACTTTAAAATTTTGAGAAGTATATTAGCCAATGGGGGTGTGGGTATTGGGTTACATCAATCTTGAGAGGGAGGAAGCCACAAGAGAGGAAGAAAAGAAATTTGTTGGAGTTGAAACACCTTTTCTCTCCACCAAGTTGCCTGAAATTATGATTAGAAGGAAATGAAGGCGTTCTTATCATACACCACACGAAATTGGACCTACAACTGATAACTTAAGTGTTTGTGTTGCATATTTTAAATAGTTATAAAATTCATGGTAGGATTTGATGAAATAGATAATGAACATGTATTTTTGTGATAAAATAATGGGACAAATTCATATAGTAATTAGAATATATGTTAAAGATTTGATCCTGGGTTTAAGATTTACAAAATCTGATGTTTTCGATGATATGAGAGAATTATTTCTGGGTTTTATGAATAACATGCATGAAAGAGAAAACTAGGGTTTGTGTAGAAAAATCTTGATGAAATCATAAGAATTGTGAATTTAATGATGTTTTAATGATAGAGATTCTTTTGAACTTGTTTATACACTCATGTTTGATTTTGGGATAAATTATATGGGTGCTTAGGTACGACTCATGGGGGTTATGTTGATGTAAAATGGTGGAACCCATAGTTGGGAAGGAGATGTATTGTCAGGGGTTTTGAACCGGTTCGGCTATCCAAAAAGCGGGTTCGGACCCATATTAGAATCGGTTTGGGTGACTTGTTACCACCAAATTTCATTTGTTTAAATTTTTAAATGATTAATTATGGAAAAACTTTGGGATATGTCTAATAATTGTACAAGGAGTTATGGAGGTCAGTAGGTACATGATTAAGGTTCGATTATCCTTAATGAGGGTAAATTGGGACTTGGATCGAAGAAGCTTAGCCGATTGACTGACGCATCGGGAATTTACGATTTAGGTTATGGGAAGTGGGAACGATAACCTCAGACTTAAATTAGTAGCATAGCGATGTATAACAACTGAATTAAGGCAAGCAATGGATGGAACCTTTGGGTAGTGATCGATGCTCGAGAAATATGGAATAACTACTATGTGAGAATTGTTCTTATATTGAGAGTGAGATAAATACTACGTACGGGATATATATTATAGGTCATGTGTATACCTATGCTGATGATGTCTCTCTCTCTCTCTCTCTCTATATATATATATATATATATATATATATATATATATATATATATGTTGTGTGAATACCTGTGATGTGATTTGTTATGTGTGTGAACATACCTACGCTGCCTGCTATCACGGGAGGTACCGCATAAAGGGAGATCCCACCTTGATGATTCCAGTGAGGTTTGGATGTGTAGACCAGAACATAGAACTTAGGGAGGCTCGCTATATACAGTAAATTAGTGGGACTGGTAGGTCATTTGGGTACGTAAGGTATGCACATATCTTAAATGCTTAAAACTATGTTCGCCTCCATTGTGTGTTAATTGATTTTGGGTTTGAGTAGACATGCTGAACTAATAGCCCTTAATTTAGTACGAGAAGTACATGACTCAGTAGCAGAATACGCAAGCATCACGAGGGACCATTTTGGGGATGCTATAGTTATATATATTATATGTGTGATAAATATAAATAAGTGTGATTTATCTACTTATGTGTGATAGTAGTACTAATGGATTGTGTACGTCTAAAAGTAATTTAAGTAGTGAGATTTAAATAATTGACTCAATAATAATATGTGGGTAATATTATCATTGATATTGTGCTAGTGCATCGTATGTGTAATACGAGGGGGATAGATCTTTTGTGGATAGTTAGATACATTATCTAGTTGTACTGGGTAGCATAGCTAGTTAGGAGATATTAGGTGTGCAGATTAGTTGAAAGGTGAGAAACTCAAGGAAGTGTACGCTGAACTAACATGTGTATCTAATAACTGATTTAAACTATGATTTAAATACTTGTTAAATATTTTCAAACAGTTTTTTTAGGCTCTGACCCGTGTCAAATTTATTTTTTCTAAACCTTTTAGGTGTCAAGACACAGGGATGCTAGCTTGATGATTCTTTCCAGGGATGCGTAGCTGCAACATTTGTGGACGCTTGCAAGAGCTACTTTAGACGCTTCAATTTATTCATTACTAGATAGGAGATCTGTCAGTAATTTATTTGGACGTGTTGCACCTTTAGATTCTTCAGTACTTTAGTTTATTTATCAGACTTTGTTGAGATTCCGTTTTATTTACTTCAGATTGTAGTTGGATTATTTGTTTTGGGAACTGATGTTTTATTCAGACATATTTAATTATATATCTGTCGTTTGATTATGCAGACTATTATTGTGTGGATGGTTTGGTTAATTTAATTTTTTTTCATGTTTTTATTATAATGAAAGATAAAATTTTGGCACCGGCTTCATTTGACATAGGGGATTAGTAATAAAAAAAATTCGACAGTGATGGTAAGGATAAACCAAATGAGATTCCTATTTGTTTTAATGAATGTCTGATCACCCGTGGTTAAAATAAACGGGGTGTCATAGAGTCTTTTAAAAAATATCTAACTCGTGAGATCATTAATCTATATCAAGATTTTTGCATAGTTTCAAGCCCTAATTCAACATTCCATTTTTACTACTTAGATCCTTCAAGAATTCGTCTTTATCATTCTATTCACATCATATCTAATATATTAACATAATCAAGTTCTTCTTCGATGCTTTCATTTATAAAATTTTCGTTTTACAAGTTTCTCTCACCCAAAATTTGTGTCTTCCTACACCAAATTTCTACCTAAATTATTGAAAACTACACTGAGATTAAAGAAAGTTAAATACTTTCTTTGAGATTGACGAAATTCTTAGATTCTCTCCTTGAGTTCTTCTCTTGATAATTTTTTGAGCCCGGATTAATTTGATCCCCCGCACGGATCACTTTTTCTTCAATTTTCTCGATTTTCTTATTCTCCTTTCTCTCCTCTCTAAAAACCCTAGTCTCTTAAATGGATGGATGGATTCCCCCTCCACCCACCTTACCTAATTATAACCTTAAACACTCCTATTCCCAAAATTAAGTCAGCCCTTATGAGTAAAATGACCCTTATGCCCATTTACGGTACCCGTTTGGCCTAAAAAGCCCCCGAAACCCAATTATAACCCCTCAAGTAACTATTTCTAACTATGTCGAACCATTTCGAAATATTAGCGCACTCAAAATCACCATCCGAGTTATCTAATATTATTTTCCTTCTCATGCCCAACACAACTCTATCCGCATGTCCCGAATGAGATACTATTAAACCCGTCGATTTTATTAACTTACGGTGTAATATCATTTAACATGCCTTCTCGTATTGGTGTTTAAAGGTTATTTTTCTTAAACCAAGCCTCTTGTCCTAGTGGTATAAGGTTGTCACTGAGATAGTGTTGGGGATGGATTGGGTTTGGTCCCCAATGATGGAGATTTTTAAAATAAGTGAGTAAAAGTTGGTATTTGAAAGCTTGTGACTATAGGTATATAATAGTCATACCTATTGGTATTTAATAGTCATACCTGTTGGTGTTTAATATTCATACCTGTTGGTATTTATTATTCATACCTTTTGGAATTTAAAAGTCACACAATTTTGGAATAGATTAAGACTGTTAAATTCAATAGTCATGACTCTTGAGACCTATTGGTATTTAACATTTATACATGTTGGTATTTAACAGTCACACCATTTTGGAATAGATTAAGACTATTAAATCAACAGTCATTACTCTTGAGACACAACCTTTCATTTTCTATAAATAAAGGCTACCAATTTTGAAATTGAAAATAATTTATATTAATCTAGTTTCTGATTTTCCAACCCTTGCAATTACTCACTTACAATTTTCAGAAGATACAAAAATTATCTTATTTTGTTTTGTGCACATAAGAAGAATAAGAACTTGATTGTTTGTTCTTCGTTGTTATATCCAAGGGTTCTCTTTAAAAATCTAATTTGCATACAGTGCAATTGCTTCATGGTATCTTGAGTATGAATTTACGGATTTTCGCTTATATACTGAATTATCTTGGTGGGGCAAATACTGTATTTAGGAAAGTGACATCACGCCTTGAAGTTTTCATACTTAATTTGAAGTTCAACAGAGTTGTATTTATAAGTTTATATTGTTGTATTGAAGTTAGCATTATTGTTATAAATAGAAGAGTTTCATTTCTGGCATTGCATACATATTTTCCAACAATCTAAATACAATAAGTAGAAATGTCAGATTCTTCTAAATCACTTTGGTAAATAATATAAGACTTTTTCAAGTTGGACCATTGTGACGATGGTAATTTTCTGTGTTAACAGAAAAAGGTCGATTTTCTTATAACAACATTGAAGATTGTGTATGTCTTGTAACAAGAGAAATCAAATGAAGAAGAAAATGAAATCGTGGAATAGACTAAAGAATGCAAAAAAAAATGGGAGACCGATGATTACCTCTATCGTGGTCACATTCTCAATGCACTTACTCATAATTTGTTCGACTTGTACCAAAATATTGGGACTACAAAAGACTTATGGGATAAATTGGAGACCAAATATCTTACAAAAGATACTATAAGTAAGAAGTTCCTTATCAGTCAATTTTAAGTTTTAAAATGCATGATAATAGGCACGTGCTAGAATAATTTCATGACATCCAACGCATCTTAAATCATTGCAAACATAAATTTTTTAAATATGGATGATAATGTAATTTTTTCTGCCATAATTGAAAAACTTCATCCTTCATGGAAAGATTATAAGAAAGAACTCAAGCACAAAAATTAAGATATTTCACTTGAAGAAGTGGAGGCTCATTTAAGAATTGAACAAGAGTCTCTAATTCTAGATGGTAAAGACGAACATGAAAATTCCGTTTCTAATGTCCATATGGTGGAGGAAGGAAAGGAGTAAAAATTTGTCAATCATGGAAAGAGTAACAAGCGGAAGAATTTTCAAACAATTCTAAAGCAAAAAAAAAGAAAATTGTTTTCATCGTAATAAACCAGGTCACTTTAAGAAGGATTGTCGTGAGTTCAAGAAACTAAAAGAAAAAGGAAGGTCACCAGACACAGAGAAAATATTTGGTGCTACGATATCCGAGGCTAATATGATTGGAGAAGATAACTCTTGGTGGATTGATTCTGGTGCCCCTAGGCATGTATGTAAGGATAAAAGCTTATTCTCTACCTATAAAACTATGGAAGGAGATGTTCTATATATGGGAAATTCTTCAACTACTAAGGTTAAAGGCAAAGGGACAGTGGATCTGGAATTCACTTCTGAAAAAATTATTAGTCTCACTAATATTTTCATGTTCCTGACATTAGAAAAAAATTAGTTTCTGGAAGTCATCTTAATAAGTTTGGCTTTAAATTTGTATTTGAGTCAGACAAATTTATTCTCACTAAAAATGGTACCTTTGTAGGAAAATGTTCTTTGTATGAGGGCATGTTTAAGCTCAACATCAATAAAAAAGATCCTTCTACTTATATCGTTGATTATCTTTTATTATGGCATAGTCGTTTAGGACATGTTAACACAAAGAAAATGCATTTCACGGTTAATTTAAATTTAATCCCTAGATATGAGATTAATATGAGTGAAAAATAAAAAATATGAATGCAAAAAAAAAAAAAAAAACAAGATTACCTTTTCCAAAAATAAAAAAAATGCATCTTTATTGCAATTAGTACATAGTGATGTTTGTGATTTGCATGGAACACCTACTAGAGGCGGTAGTGAATATTTTACTACATTTAACAATGACTTTTCAAAATATCGTTACGTATATCTTTTAAGCTCTAAAGATGATGTGCTTAATAGATTTAAGAAATATAAAAATGAAGTTGAAAATCAATGTGATACTAAAATCAAATGTCTTAGATCTGATAGAGGTGGTGAATATCACTTTCCTCAATTTTATGAAGATATGGGTATTATACATGAAGTTACTGCACCTTATACACCACAACAAAATGGAGTAACATAAAGAAAAAATAGGATACTAACTGAAATAGTTAATGATATACTTTCTTATTCTAGTTTAAATAAAGGGTTTTAAGGAGAATCACTTTTAACTGCGGGTTATATTCTGAATAGGATACCTGATAAAGATAATAAGAAAACTCCTTATGAATTATGGAAGAACGAAAAACCTAATTTAGGTTATTGTAAGGTTTGGGGTTGTCGATATATTGAAAGACTACCTGAAACTAAGAGAAAGAAATTAGGAAGTAAAGGCGTTGAGTGTATTTTCATAAGTTATGCACAACATAGTAAAGCCTATAGATTTATGGTTAGTGAACCTAATGATTCTGTTGAGGTAAATACTATGAATGAATCTATAGATGTAATTTTTTATGAACAAATATTTTCTTCTATTCCTAGAATAAATAATGAAAAATAAGTAAATACTCCTTCACAATTATATGAAACACCACCAGTAGAACAAGAAGAGATTAGAAAAAGTAAAAGACCTCGAAAAGAAAAGAGCTTTGGTTTTGACTTTGTAGTATATCTTGTCGAAGGAACTAGAGACACACCTTGTAATCAATTTGATTTGACTCTTAGTGTTAAAATATACCCAAAAACTTATAGAGAGGCAATTAAGTCGATAGATTCAACATTTTGGAAAGAATCCATAAATGATGAAATGGATTCAATCATGGGAAATAAAAATTGAAAGTTAGTAGACTTACCTCCAGGATCTAAACCCATCAAGTATAGATGGATTTTTAAAAAGAAAATAAAAATAAATGGAATAATTGATAAATTCAAGGCTAGATTGGTTGCTAAAGGTTTTACACAAAAAGAGAGAATTGAATATTTTGATACCTATGCACGAGTTTCTAGAACTTATAATATTAGAGTTTTAATTGCATTAGTATCTATATATAATTTTGAAATTCATCAAATGGATGTAAAAACAGTATTTTTAACTGATGACTTTGAAGAAGAAATTTACATGGAACAACCTGAAGGGGTTGTTATGCCTGGATAAGAACATAAATTATGTAAACTTATTAAGTCCTTATATAGCCTAAAACAAGCACCTAAGCAATGGCATGAAAAATTCGATAAAGTCATCATTTCGTGTGGTTTTAAAATTCATGAATCCGATAAGTGTGTTTATAGTAAATTTTCTAATGGTAAAGGTGTGATCATTTATTTATATATAGATGACATGTTAATTCTCGGTACAAATTTAGAAAGTATTAATAATACAAAGAGTTTTCTATCTTCTAAATTTGATATGAAAGATATGAGTGTGGCTGATGTCATATTAGGAATGAGAATAATAAGAAAAGATAAAAATATAATTCTCACTCAATCTCATTATGTTGAGAAAATTTTAAAGAAATTTAATCAGTTTGATTGCACACCTATTAGTACACCTTTTGAACCACGGCTAAAGATGATCCCTAATACTGGTACAGCTATTTCACAATTGGAATATAAACCAGCAATTGGTAGTTTAATGTATGCCATGACACGTACTCGACCTGATATTACATATGCTATTGGTAAATTAAGTAGATATACTAGTAATTCAAGTTTATTGCATTGTCATGCTGTCAATAGAATATTAAAATATTTAAAATGAACTATGGACTATGGTATATACTATAGTGGATATCCTTCAGTACTAGAAGGTTTTTCTGATTCTAGTTGGATAACTTAGTGGGATGATCATTTCTAAACAGATGGATAGATTTTCACTCTTGGTGGAGGAGTTGTTTCTTGGGGATCAAAGAAACAAACTTTTATAGCTAATTCTATAATGGCAGTTGAGTTTGTAGTATTAGCTGCAACTACTAAAGAGATTGGATGGTTAAGGAATTTATTAATTGAAATTCCAATTTTGCCATAACCAATGCCTCTAATATCCATACATTATGATAGTGAGTCTATACTTTTCAGATCTTATAGTAAAGTATACAAAGGAAAATTTATACATATTGACCTGAGATATAATTATGTCAGACAAATGATTACAGATAGTATAATCACAATGGATTATGTAAAATCAAGTTAAAACTTAGCTGATCCATTTACAAAATGTCTTGCAAGAGGACTGTTGTCTAAGACATCATTGGGGATAGGACTAAAACCCATTAACAATAATCACTCTTGATGGAAACACAACTTGATACTTGAGATATTCAATTCTTCAGTTCAATGATTAAAGTACATCATATGACGTGATTGAAAGCACTATAAAATCAAACACCCCCAAAATAAGTGCTTAGTACATATAATGAATAATGAATGAATATGAGTTTGATATTAATAGACTTATGGTGTTTTAGTTACGTGGACACCTATGATAGTCTACCTATATGCATGTGGAAGAGGTGTCGTTTCCTATGAGATTTGGGCTTAATTCTAAGGCATGCATGAAATCAAGCTACAGACACAAGGCATAATACATGTGTCGGCTTATATGAATAATCAGTGACTAAAAGATTTGTGCGTGTAGACAAGTCCGACTTATCAATATAGATCGATAATTTAAAGACAAGTCTACTATACTTTTATGGTTAGCCTTGATGAATCTTCACAGGGTATTGGTTCAAGTCGTGAGACACTAATACTTATACACAATTAAAGATTTACAAAACTTATTTTGAAAATGGTGGAGGAATGTTGGAGATTTTTAAAATAAGTGAATAAAATTTGGTGTGTGAAAGCTTGTGACTGTTGGTATTTAATAGTCATACCTGTTGGTATTTAATCGCCATACCTATTGGTATTTGTTAGTTATACCTGTTGGTATTTAATAGTCACACCATTTCGAAATAGATTAAGACTGTTAAATTCAACAGTCATGACTCTTGAGACACAACCTTTCATTTGCTATAAATAAAGGCTACCAATTTTGAAATTGAAAATAATTTATATTAACCCAGTTTCAGATTTTTCAACCCTTGCGATTACTCACTTACAATTTTCAGGACATACAAAAATTATCCTATTTTATTTTGTGCACAGAAATAGAATAAGAACTTAATTGTCTGTTATTCGCTGCTGTATTCAAGGATTGTCTTTAAATATATAATTTGCAGACAGTATAATTGCTTCATTTTATCTTGAGTACGGATTTGCGGATTCGCGTTTGTATACAAAATTATATTGCGGGGTCAAATACTGTATTTAAGAAAGTGACATCACGCCTTGAAGTTTTGATATTAAATTTTAAGTTCAATAGAGTTGTATTCAGAAGTTTATATTGTTGTATTGAAGTTAATAATATTGTTATAAATAGAAGAGTTTCATTTCTGCCATTGAATACATATTTTTCAACACTCAATTCAATCTCCGACACTATCAAAATTATGTTTGATAGTAAAAATCACGAACCGCGAACGTAAATTAATCGAGAGGTGCTTAAAGCTGACTCAACACCACATAGCTTTATAAAAAAAAAGTTGTTATTTGTCTTCCTCTTGACTAAAACTAAAAAAAGGCCCTACGTAAATTAAAAAAATAGCGTGGTCTATATGGGTAATTTCAAGAGTGTGCCTTTGCTGACTTTGATTATTTTATTCTAGACAAATGCTACAATTTAGGCATCCTTTCATGTTCTCACTACCATTACCGCTTTAAGCCTATAAATAGAGTAAGGGTCTCTCTCTTCCTCCTCCAACAAACTCAGACTCAACATTTGTATATTTTGATCATCATAAACAACAAACATGGTTCTCTCAAAAGCTGCATCAGAATCAGATGTGTCCGTTCACTCGACATTTGCCTCTCGCTATGTTCGAGCATCACTTCCTAGGTAAACACATGATTTCTTTTAAGGTCACTATAGTATTAATCCACTACATAATTATATACGTTCATGCATAATATATTCTGTGTTAAATTTATATGTTTAGTGTTTGATGGACTGAATGATGATGATGATGATGGGTACAGGTTCAAGATGCCGGAGAATTCGATTCCTAAAGAGGCGGCGTATCAGATCATAAACGACGAGCTGATGCTGGACGGAAACCCAAGGCTGAACTTGGCTTCGTTTGTGACTACGTGGATGGAGCCAGAGTGTGATAAACTTATGATGGAATCCATTAACAAGAACTACGTCGATATGGACGAGTACCCTGTTACCACTGAGCTTCAGGCAAATCCATCTCTCTCTCTTCAACCACCATTTCCCTCCAATTTTTACAATACTAGATGAATGTATGTATAAAAACATATTTTAACAAAAAGAAAATGTATAAACGCATATATGTGTTTATATATATTGGTCCAAAATGTCAAACCATTAATCGTGAAAGTAACTTATTAACTCATGGTGCTGCTTTTTTACGCTACCATTAAATATTCCCAAAGTCAACTATACATGAAAAGCAAGACACCTATGACTTCTTAAACATAAAAGGTGTTTTTAATATAGAATGACTCCTTGCATCAACTTATTCCACCTTTCTTTTGATTGGTTGGATAGATATTTTTTTATATACCTTGTATTTCTATGAAGCTTCCCAACTTAGTCTTTGGTCAATAAAGTTTTTTTTTAGTGTACTATAATAAAATATTTTCTATCTCTCATCCTTGATATAAGAATACACAAACTTATGTATAATTACAAAAATTCATTATATATATATAAGATAGGTGATGTTGATGCCAAAATATGTGTATGATATTTTCATCTTTTTATACATGATATTTCATGCCTTTCATGAGTGCATGAAATATCATGCTAATAGGTAAAATATCATACATATTAAATATATACTATTATATATACTATCCTACTATTATACTACTAATATATTATTATATTATTATTTTTTAAATACATGCTATTAAATTATTTTTCTAATTAAATTATTTTTTAAAATTTTTAAAAATATAAGTTTTTTACAAAAATAGTTTTTTTTAATTTATGTTTTTTTTAAAAGCAGGTAATTATTGACTGAGTTTTATTGCGGGGGCAAATTTATCACCGTGCCCTCGGCACGGGCATTCGCTAGTATATATATATAGATATATATATATATAGTACTATTCTTGTGCTGATTAGTCATCATTTTAAGAGTGCGAACTGGACATGTGTCACCTGACAGTGAGTCTACTAGAAATTATGGGCTAAATTATAGGCACCCCATCTCTATTTTTTGGGCTCATCGCTAGGTGATACATGTCCGATCCACACTCTTAAAATGCGGATTGATCCGCACAAGAGCAGTTTTGTGTATACATATAATTTATGTACACATTAATAAAATGTTAAAAAACATTACCAAAATTCATGAAAAAATTATTCAATATATGCCGTATACATTATTGAAAATCATGTACACACTAAAACACAAGACCTCACTAATAAGGCGTTATTTTATCATTCAAACTTATTTATATATATTTTCATTTTGTCCCAAACCCATAAAATTTATCTACGATGGTGTAAATCCAAAAAAAATTATTTTCTTTAGAAAATTATCCGTTGTGCATGAAATTAATAAATATTGATAGAATCCTATTAAAACAATAAATTTAGTATTCCATCATATTCGGATAATATTTTACTGTGGTATTACCATGATATGATTTATATATAAGAAGTCACCTCTCTTAGTAGCTGTGATTTGCTAAATATATTTACATCTTAGGTAGTTACTACCGAAAATGGAGTAAAATAGGATTTTGCCGGATTATTATACATGTTGACCAATTGAAAAAAGTAAGGGTGGATTGACAAAAACACCATCTGGATTATAAAAAAATACCGTTGAGCTATTATTTATCGTAGGTAGTAACCCCCCTCAATTGTACATTTTGTTGCCACTTAAAACTTCTCAAAAGGAGGTCTTCGCAACAACATACATAGTTTATGGGGTTATTGGCAAAAAACATGAATCTTTTCTTTTTATTTTTTTATGGCTATTTGGGTTTTTCAAGGGCCAGACGGCAACATTTTGTCAATCAACGAACCTAATAAAATTGAGGTTTGGTATAGGTTAGGTTTTTTCCGTGGTCAATCCCCAAACTTTCAAAACTTTGGGTATTAAAACCGAGAAAATAAGGTGATATTTAGCTTTGTTTTATTTGATTTGCCAACCAATGTTACAGTAATATTCCTTTCACACCTAAAAATGTCTTATATGTTCTCTTTATTTATTTATAAGTTTTAGCTTCTTTCATGATACTTTCTTTCAGGGCTAATTACGGTAATTTTTATTTTAAATTTTTAGAAGAACCTATCTGGGTCAATACAAAATGGATCTAATGTGCATGGCTGACAAAATTGTTTGGGTACCAATTTATGCAGAACCGCTGTGTAAACATGATAGCACATTTGTTCAATGCTCCACTGGGAGACTCTGAAACTGCTGTTGGAGTGGGAACAGTGGGTTCATCGGAGGCCATAATGTTAGCTGGCCTTGCTTTCAAGAGAAAGTGGCAGAACAAGCGGAAAGCCGAGGACAAACCATATGATAAGCCCAACATTGTCACCGGTGCCAATGTTCAGGTTCACACAGTTGATCAGTTTTTGGTCATTTTTTCTGGCTCATACTAAGAAATTTATGGCAATCTAAAGCATGGGATTGATTAAGTTAATGTATGATATAGGTATGCTGGGAGAAATTCGCCAATTACTTTGAGGTGGAATTGAAAGAAGTGAAGCTAAGGGAAGGTTACTACGTGATGGACCCGGTTAAAGCTGTTGAACTGGTTGATGAAAACACCATATGTGTAGCTGCTATCTTAGGGTCTACCCTCAATGGAGAGTTTGAAGATGTCAAGCTCTTGAATGACCTGCTGGTAGAAAAGAACAAGCAAACAGGGTACGTAACGTATATGAACCATTCAATTATGGGCGTTGATTTTCACAACCTTTACTTAAATACACATTTATTGGACAGGAAGTTTGGAAAAAAAAAACAATAATAATGGAGATTTAGATCTAGGATAAACTACACTTTCTCATCTAAATTTCTGGTCCTTGTATGCTTAACGGTGTCAACATCCTTCATACGATATTTGACTATATAAAGCTAGAATGTGGAACCAAAAACCCAATGCCGTGTTGTGTAGTATTGAGCATAATTTGAAAACTTTTTTCGAATTTAGACTTTTGACGGGGTCTGAAAAAAAAATTGTTGTTGTGTATTAGGTGACAAAAATGCTACCCGCAAAAGTAAATTTTAAATGAAGATAAAAACTTATAACTACTTCTAGGCGACTTAGGATTTCAACTCATTTTCTGGCTCTCTTGCAATGTCAAAGACTTTCAAATGGTAACTAGTGAATTCAAAACACAAACCAAACATTTTGGACATGTAAGCCAGTGGCAGAAAATGTATGAAAATCTTGACTTGGCCTAAAATTGCTCAAAACCTATTACCACTTTTAGTTGTTCAACAAATTGAATTTCGTATTGTTTCTCTTATAAAAATTATGCAGATGGGATACCCCAATTCACGTCGATGCAGCGAGTGGTGGGTTTATTGCGCCCTTCATTTACCCAGAGCTGGAGTGGGATTTCCGCCTTCCATTGGTGAAGAGCATCAATGTTAGCGGCCATAAATATGGGCTTGTATATGCCGGAATTGGTTGGGTTATTTGGAGGAGCAAAGATGATTTACCTGATGAACTTATCTTCCATATAAATTACCTTGGAGCTGATCAACCTACTTTCACCCTCAATTTCTCTAAAGGTAGCCATTTCCTCTCTTCATTTGGCCTTCGTAGTCGCGGTAGCCTTATGACATGATCTAATATTTTTTTTTTGTCATTTGTAGGTTCAAGTCAAGTCATTGCTCAGTATTATCAACTAATCCGCTTGGGTTTTGAGGTAAGAGCCTAAACAAATGCATGCAAACATTCAGTTCAAACTAATGTAGTTCATTGCATATTTGGATTTTTTCAAATTCATTTATTTCCACCCTATTCAATTCAGTTAAACATTATTTCAACTTTTTGTGGCAAAAAAAATTGTTTTATTTCATATATATAAGGTTATTCCAATTCTTTTCAATAATGAATTCGCGTGCTTTAAATTATACATTCATCGATTTCCAAGCATAAGATCGACACGCACAGCATAACAAGTGTTACTAATAACTCGTGTCAACAGGGATACCAAAATGTGATGGAGAATTGTCGTGAGAACGCAATTGTTCTAAAAGAAGGGCTAGAGCAGACGGGGCGCTTCAACATAGTGTCCAAGGACAATGGAGTTCCTCTAGTGGCATTTTCTCTCAAGGATAACACCCGCCACGACGAGTTTGAGGTTTCTGACATGCTGCGCAGGTTCGGTTGGATTGTTCCAGCATACACTATGCCCGCAGATGCACAACATGTGACAGTACTCCGCGTTGTCATAAGGGAAGATTTCTCACGCACCCTTGCAGAGCGCCTTGTCATCGACATATCAAAGGTGCTACATGATTTGGATGCCCTTCCTTCCAAATTGAACTCCAACATGACTATAGCAAGTGAAAAACATAAGGTGAAAAACGAGACCGTGGTGGTTAAGAAAACGGCATTGGAGACGCAGAGGGAAATTACGGATGTTTGGAAGAAATTTGTCATGGCCAGGAAGACTAAGATTTGCTAGAGTATATTGAAAATATGGTTAAAGATGTTAACTATACCGTTGCCTTTATTTCTTCTTTCTCTTGGGAGTTCTTATATATTCTCCCCTATTGATGTGAGTTTTTTGTTTTTTTAACTTACTAATTGTCAGCAAGGATTATATGTTTTCTGTATTTCATTAAATTATATGACAAAAAAACGGCAATTTTGTTTTCGCTCACTTAGGATGTTGAGTTTTGACATGGAATGGGATTTCTTTGTTGTTGCATTTAAATTTAGATCATTGTCATGAGTCGTAAAAAGATTCCTCAAATCATCTCCAAATAGTAATAAAGCATTTTGCTCTGGTGGGATTCATACTACAAGGTACAATATTTATTATTGTTTGGGGATGATTTGGGAGATTTTTCAGGAATTCTAAGCAGTTTTCTTAAATTTAATAAATTTTGCATGATTTACGAACATTAGACAAACTCTAGGGAATCATTTTATGATGTCTATCAAGGGCATTTATGTTATTTTTCAGCTCTTAGTATTTTTTTTCTTTTGTTATTTTTTTTATTTTCTTGAGCCGTTGCACTTTTTTTTTGTATTTAGAGGCGAAAGTGGTAAAAGACTTTTAGGGGCATACTTGTAATTAGCTCTTTAGCTTATAGCCTAAGTTGCCTCCCTCTTATAAATACTCACCTTATAGCGTCATTTTGGGCATTCTATATTTTGGGAGTTTATTGAAAAAATGGTGTATTTTCTAGTAGTTTTGGTGAAAATATTTTTTGGAATAAAATGTTGGCAAATTATGTAATTTTGTGGAAAAATAAAGAATAAATAAATATTTCAAGGTTTGGATTATTGAAGAATGATATATTTTTTGAAATGGGCATTTTAGAAATATGCGTGTTAAACATTTTATGGAATAAAATGTTTGGAAATAAACCTTTATTTAATGCAAAATGTGTTTAAACCATGTAGTATGATTTTTGGGTTAAAATCCATCTTCTCTTGCATATAAACTTGTAGTATTTTGACATAAAATGTATAAACAAGTCTAAAGAAGATTTGTTGGGTTTCAACAAGAATTAATAAATATTGAAATTTTAGTCTTCAAAGTATATGTAATTTGGACTAAAGGACATAGTGGGTATGAAGTTACAAGACTACATGTTAATAGAAGAAATGGTATTTTCTAATAATAGTTGTCTTAAGCATATATGTATTTCTTGAATAAAGAAATGAAGAAATACAAATGTTGGTAAAAAGTGTTGATTAAGTGGTAGTGGAAAAATATGAAATAGTTAATGAGTGTAACTCACTAATGTTGAGAAATATTAACACTAATGAAATTAAAGGAAGCAAAGGTATAAAACTTGTTCCCAATCATGTAAAAGATTACTCCAAGTGTAAAAAGGTGTTAAAGGGTTAAAACACTTAAGAAGTTGGTGTGTACAACTTAATAGTGTTTTGGGTGAAATTAACACTTGTGAAAAATGAGTAAAAGTGTGATTTTGAAACAAATGGGTAAAATGGTAACTTTACTTAAAGTGAAATTTTTTAATGAAATAAAAATATTGGGTGTTACACAAAGTGGTCATAAATGAATATGATTTTAGGAATAAAAATCAAGGTTAAGGAGTATAGGACTCAAAATGATAAATTTTCAAGTGTAACATAAATTGGAACGATTGTAAGGACATAAATTTCCAATTGAGTCCGTGTATGGATTTGACTTAATTTCGTGAACAAAACTGTGTTTGTAATTTGTCATATGGAGATTTTATTTTATCACGATCCTACTTAGTCTATGACGTATTGAAGAAATTGAAGACGTTGCGGCAAAGCTTCAAAGAATTAATCATGCCGAAGTTTAATTGATGCATGTTTATTCGTCTTCAAGTTTATTGCATTCCAAGATCACACAGGTATGAATGCATATTGTTAATGAGATTCGAAATTATTTTAATAAAAGATAAGGATGTAATTTTATAAGAAAAAATATTTTAAAATGTTTTAAAAGTGTTTTAAATGTTTTACACTATGTTTTACTCTCATAAGATCGAAAAAGAGTTTGACTTAATTGGACTTTTGGAAGAAACGTTATAAAGAAAAAAATCAAACTGACACGCACGTCGTTCGAACGACAGCTGTATATTGTTCGAGTGAGATGGCTATGTCGCGAGAACGACTGACCAATCTCATTCGAGCGATACATTTTTCGAGGTGGTTAATTTTTCCTATTTAAAGCGTGGTTTCGTCAGAATTTCAAGGCGGTGAATTCTAGAAAATAGTTTTCAATCCAGTACGAGTTTTGCACATGTTTTTCTAAGGTTTCAAAGCTTAAACACATCCTTAGAGTTTGCAAAGATCCGAGTTATCATTACTATATATTTATGTGATCTTGCTACACCAAGAAGGTTTGTTCTATACTTGAACATCTGGGTTTTGCGGTGAAGAAAATAGAAGGACTTATTGTTCGACATCATAGACGTATCAAAGTCATTCGATGGATACCGAGACATACGTGGACGCATGTGTTGTGGACAGGTATCTTGAAAGAAGGACTTTCTGCGTGGGCACTGTGAGAGGAGTGGTTGAAGATGAGAAGAGCATCAAGACCCGTGCGGACCGAGTCGTTGAGTGAGTCTTTTGTCTGTTCGTTGTAATTTCATATTCATAGTGATTGTCTGACTTGGGTCATCTGAGGTTTTTTCCCATCTTGGGTTTTTTCTCGTACATCCTGTGTTGTGAGTATTCTTTACTTTACTTTACTTGCTTTAATCACTAAATTCATGTTTAGGATTAATCAAGATAAAATTCGTTTAAAGTAAAAATTGGTTTTTCACAACTTGGTTTGGTGAATATTAAAAGTTGGATAATTTTTTGTGAAAATTGGTTTGATTTGAAACACACTTGTGTAGGGCAACTCTTTCAAATTGGTATCAGAGCGGGTTACGCTAATTTATCGCGTGATCCTGATTTTTCAAGGATTTATTTTTTTGATACAATTTAACTTCTCACGTCGTCAAATTGGTATCAGCGCTAGAAAATATAATTTATTTGTTTTGAGATCCCGTGTGTTTGTTTATCTCTCTTGTGTTTGTTTTCTCTCGATAGATTCTCTAAGCTTTGACGATTTACATCGTTTGAATTTAAAATTTGCAAAACGTATTGAAGTTTTGGAGAAAGAAAATTCCTGTTTTAAAAATATGATTGAATATTTGCAAACATTTCAAATTCAAAGAGATATTTGTCGTGAGAAGTTTGGTTCCTTGTTTAATGATTTTAGTATGTTAAAATTGGGAAAAAAGGAGAGTGATGATAGAGTCGTCATTTTAGAAAAAGCGTTAGAGGATTTGAGAAATTCTAGGGTTTGTGCCATTGAGGAAAATAATTCGATTAATGATTTTGTGGCACAAGAAAAGGCTCTTAGGGATAAGTTTGCTCACATTGAGGGGGAGCGAGATAACCTTCTAGGGGTAATTGATAATTTAAAGAAGGATTCCCTAAAATTGGAGGCGCTTAATTTTTTGTTCGAGTCTAAAGTTTTGAAGTTTAAAAGTGTTTCAAATGACTCGAGTAGTTTGTGTAGTGATGGTAATGGATCGTCTTATTTTAATGCTTTCGTTACTAATGCCCAAACCATTACTTGTTTTAGAGGATCAATCACATCTGAGGGTGTTAGAAAAGGTCAACCTAAAGGTCTCGTTCCTTGTCGAGTTTACACATGTTCGCATTGTGGTAGGAAAGGTCACTTAGGAGTTTTTGCTATGATTTTAAAAAGGCATCGAGGAAGTTTAAACTTAGTGTCCTGATGATTCCCAAAACCCATTTTGTTAGGTATACACCGATTTGGGTTATGAAATTCATTTTGGAGATGCTAAATGCTAGGTTGGTTGATTCTCACCTGGTTGCACATGATTCGTCACATGCTAAATCTAAAAGATGATAGTGTTGCCATATTTGTCGTATGCTAGTTTTCTTCATGATATATTCATTGCTAGTATAATGACTTGTGTATCATTTTGTATTATAGTTTTTCATTTGTTTGAGTCCTATTGAAAAATACAAAAAGATTTTGTTTTTGAGAAAATTTTTGAAAAACCAAAAAGATTTTGCTTTTATTTGAGTCAAAAATATGTCTGAAAAGCCAAAAACAAATCATTTTTTTTTGTGTTTGAGTTTACATGTTTGATGTGGTATATTGGTGTGCTTGGACCCCCATCATTTCATATCCACGTGGCTAGAATATTTGGTCATTATTATCGATGTTTAGAATGATCTTAACCATTGTTTATATGGGGTTATTTCGAAGTTGATATGCATTTTGATTCGACTTTGTATATATGCCATTAATACACACATGCACGAGTTTATATGGATGTTTGACTTCTCTTGCATAATTGAATTTGGTGAGGCGTTCTTATCTCAATCTTGTCATATATGCGTAAGTAGACTTAAGAAGAAGTGTGCATGTAAGAAACATTTACCATGAGGATTTATAATTATATCAAAATTAAAAAAAATGATGAGTGTTTCACGGGAAAGGGCTGCGAGAGTTTAATTAACTCGTCGTGAAAGCCACCGTTTAAAAGAGCAAAAAAAAAGAGCAAAATGCTAAGAAAAAGGGCCAATAAGTTTTTCTCTATGTTAAGAATGCTAGAAACCTCAAAAGAACTTGAAAAAAATATGTATATATGAGGGAGTATGGTTGGAGAAAATTAAACGGGTTTGCACAACTAATCCTAATGTTGAAACATTGCAATTTGACGGTATTGTTTGTAGAATCGTCAAATATAAGGATTTGTATGCATATAGTATGTTTAGTTCATTAAGATCACACTCTAATTGTCATATGGCTATGATAAAGTTTGATGATTTATCATTGTCAATTAGAGCTTCTTGATCTTTTCGATGTGTTGGAATTGTGACTCATTTGTTGTAGTTTCACGCCCATACATTTCATGTCCGTGTTTGAGCACATAAGTACTATATTTTCATGTAACTCGCATCGTTAGTTTTTATGGGTTTTTGCATTTTGCGTAAAAAGCTTACTGTTTTAGCACTGTTTTGCTGCTGTCAGGCCCTTCCAGTGTGATTTTTCTAGAAATTTTTTCACTGGGCAAAAATATATGATATATCTCGGAATTTGGGAAAGTTTGGCTCTCGCGAGAAGTTGTTCAAATGACATCTCATGTCGCGAGAAGACCTCATTCGAGCGACATTACCATATCGCGAGAAGCCTTGTTCGAGTGATGTCCTCATCTCGTTTGAGCGACGTCCCTGGATCGTTCGAACGATAGTCTTCGAATTTGCTTCTTTTTGTTTGCAGCACCCTGGTTATTATGGTATATTTTTTGGTACAGCTATAAGATTTCTGGACTGACTGGTTTATATGCAGGTTATATTGTTTCAAAATTGATATTTTGCATATGATTCCATTTATCACACCTGATTAGTTTGCTATATTGTTTGCGTGATCCCTATGTTTACTAGCTACTAATTTGTCATCACTTGATCATATTTAGATGGTTGATTCATGATTATCTAGCGATTTTTATTTGCTATATCTTCATGATAGATACTTGTTGATTGATTTATCTTTTCACCGAGTTGTCTATTCGAGACAAAAAGGGGGAGAGATGTATGTGATGTAGGGGGAGATTTATTGAGCATGTTTATTGAGATTTGATGTAAATTCTGTTTGATTATATATTTTACAAATTGGTATCATATTGTTGCTTAATTGTTTAACAAATGATTTTTCAGAGTTTATTCATATTGGTATCTATTGTAAAATTGGTATCATTTGGATATATATATTGGTTTCATTTGTTTCACCATACTTCACTGGGTATTTATTTGTCTGTTTCATGTGTGTAGGTATGCTTCAGAGATTCGAGATTTCAAGTGTACATTACATTCAGATAGTTCATGCTCGTCGGTGCTACATATACTAGTCCGTGTCCTGTATTTTTTGATTTTGGATTTATGGGATAGGATTTAGGTGTCATACGGCTTGACGGCCCGTCTTAGGCATTTTATTGATTTAGTTTTGTCTCGGAATAGTCAAAGGGGAAGATTTGTAAGGGCATAAATTTCTAATTGAGTCCCTGTATCATTTTGACTTAATTTCGTGAACAAAAATGTGTTTGTAATATGTCATAGGGAGATTTTATTTTGTCACGATCCCACTTGATCTATAACGTAGTGAAGAAATTGAAGATGTTGCGGCAAAGCTTCAAGGAATTAATCATGCCGAAGTTTAATTAGTGCATGTTTATTCGTCTTCAAGTTTATTGCATTCCGAGATCACATAGGTATGAATGCATATTGTTAATGAGATTCAGAATTGTTTTTATAAAAGATAAGGATGTAATTTTATAAGAAAAAATATTTTAAAATGTCTTAAAAGTGTTTTAAATGTTTTACACTACGTTTTATTCTGATAAGCTCGAAAAAGAGTTTGACTTAATTGGATCTCTTTTGGAAGAAACATTTTAAAGAAAAAAGTCAAACTGACACGCGCGTCGTTCGAACGACAGTTGTATATTGTTCGAGCGAGATGGCTATGTCGCGCGAGCGACTGGCCAATCTTGTTCGAGCGAATGACCAATCTTGTTCGAGCGACTGACCAATCTCGTTCGAGCGACACATTTTTTGAGGCGGTTAATTTTTCCTATTTAAAGCGTGGTTTTGTCAGAATTTGAAGGTGGTGCAATCTGAAAAACATTTTTCAATCCAGTACGAGTTTTGCACATGTTTTTCTAAGGTTTCAAAGCTTAAACAAATCTTTAGAGTTTTCAAAAATCTGAGTTATCATTACTATATGTTTATGTGATCTTGCTGCACCAAGAAGGTTTGTTCTATACTTGAACATCTTGGTTTTACGGTGAAAACAAGAGAAGGACTTCTTGTTCGACATCGTAGACGTATCAAAGCCATTTGGTGGACACCGAGACATACGTGGACGCGTGTGTTGTGGACAGGTATCGTGAAAGAATGACTTTCTGCGTGGGCACTGTCAGAGGAGTGGTTGAAGATCAGAAGAGCGTTAAGTCCCGTGGGGATCGAGTCGTTGAGTGAGTCTTTTGTCTGTTCATTGTAATTTCATATTCATAGTGATTATCTGGCTTGGGTCGTCCGAGGTTTTTTCCCGTCTTGGGTTTTTTCTCATGCATCCTTCGTTGTGAGTATTCTTTACTTTACTTTACTTGCTTTAATCACTAGATGTATGTTTTGGGACTCAAAGCTCCTGAAAGATCTATGAGGGAGTCTCTCGAACCACTTTTGGGCCACATCATGCAAGCTTGAAGGGAAGATCAGGCACATTAGTGCGTCCCTATGGCTCCAAAGAGTCATAGCCTGCCTGTACTGCCTAACATGATCGATAGGGTCAGTCTTTGCATCGTAGATCTTGAATCTAGGAATTACAAACTTCTTGGGGGATTCTTCTTCCTCTATCTCCCTTGAGAAAGGGGATTTCATCTGGTTTTTGAGAGCTCACCGAGCTAGATCTCTGGTCGATCTGGCACCCCGATGTGCTGGGTGTTGGTCCATCTTTCTCCGAACTAAATTTTGTATGTCATTATTTCCTCGAGCTGGACTCCTGCATCGACGAGCTCGTCTCTTTTGCTCGAGCAAATCATTATCCGATTCGTGTTCCTCAAATCTTTGGGATCCACGTCTAGGGCTCCTTCCTCGACTGAGAAACTTGCTCTCCTGAGGGCTAGGAGTGTGATACTGACGTCGCCTGGTGCTACGATGGAGCTCTTTCTCCATACTTTCCAATCTCCTTTTCAAGTGAGAATTCTCATCTTCTTACTTACGAGAGGCCTCCCCTTGCTCTTGGAGCCTTGCCTCATAGGCATCGATCAACCTGGATATTTGAGTGGACCCGGCTGGTCCTTGACTTTCTTCTGAGGCTTTTCATTCTGGGCGAGCCCTCTGATCTGAACGTCAAACTTTAGATTTGATCTTGCGAGGGGTAAGATGTTCTTGGATATCCCCATCTTGAGGGGCATTGCTACTGTGACCAGACATTCCAAATTCTTTGTTGGTGAGGGTTTCCTTAAAGGAAGACAAACGTTCCCATAGACGGCGCCAATTGTGATGAAAATTAAGTTCAACCCAAAATAACAAGAAAAGGCAATCACCATAACAAATAAAGAACGTAGGGAATCACTACACCAAATCCGCCATATTGTCACGGTCATTGACCTTGACAAGTTGTACTTGTCAAGGTTAATGACCGTGAAAATTCGGGGGGAGATAACTTTTTTTGTCACGGACGTGTCACGGTCATTGACCTTGATAACTCCGTTGGAATTGTCACGGTTGTGTCACGAGCCATGACCGTGACACGTTTTGTCATGGTTAACAACCGTGACAAAGCATTGTCACCTTTAAAAAAAATTGTCACGGTCAATGACCATGATAATTCTGGGCAGAATTTAAAAAAAATCTGCTGGGCAGTATGGCCACTGCCACTGCCCAGCAGTATATTTGTACCTGTTATAGCAACGTTATACCTGTTCAAACATCATATATCCAAACAAACTAAAGATAATGCAAGTATATATTCAAAATAGAAACTATTTAAGAAGAAACAACATCACCATCAATTATCTCAAACTATTTAGCTAAAAAAGAGATTTTGTACCGCGACGCTCGGGAACACCTCCCCTTCTCGTCCGAATAGCCACATAACTATCGAGAATATGTGGCCTACCCTCAGGGCCACTCCCTGTCCTCTGAATTGAAAGAAAGTAAAATTAGTATCCGTCCCGCAAATATAGATAAATATAAATCGAAATTGACATATAAATATAAATACATTACCTGTAGTGTCACCCAAACAGCTAACTTGAGCTCATATGGCACCTCCTTCCAACTAATGTACCCCGGGCAATCGTGTCAAATATAATTCTCTTCATATCTAAGCACTAAGAAATGCCATAATCCTATGGAGTTATGCGCTGCAAATTCCTTCCAACCGTTGTGTAGCCAAAAATCAGCAGTTGAAGTTGTCAATTCCACCTTTCAATGGTCTCCCATGTTTTGCTAGAGGTTCCAAGTGGTGGGGTATGAAAAGTGGAATTGACAACTTCAACCGGTGATGTTTGGCTACATAACGGTTGGGAGGAATTTGAAGAACATACTTCATAGGATTATGGCATTTCTTAGTGTTCGGATAGACGAAGAGATTCAGTCTCCTCTCCACAAATAGGACACCCCAAATAACTATGTACTAATCACCTATTAAAGGTAAGAAGCTGATGATGCTAAGAATCAGCACCACCGGATAAGGTGTTTCCAAGCTCAATATATGAATAACAATGGCAGCATAGCTATATAAAGAGAAGAGAAGGAGATGAGGATATGAAGAATCAACACCGAAATATAAGTGGTTCAGCCAATCCTGGCCTACGTCCACTGTGAGTGTGTGAGTTATATCACTGAATGAAGGCACTAATGGCCATGGATACAATTCTCTCAAGCTCTCTCTCTCTACTGTATATTTAGACAAAGTTTTGGCTAGGGTTGAATAGTTGGGATCCTATTGCAAGGTAGGGGATGATCCCTATATATAGTGCCTAGGGGGTGTAATGTACCCCTCATGCATGTAATGTACATGTTCGTGGTAGCCTCACTAATGGGGGAGTGCCATCTGTCACTGCCACATGTAAGTAATGATGATGAAATATTCTCCCCACATGTGGAGAATAATCTTGTTACAACTGATTTGTGCCCATGTGTCCTTATCCAAATGTTCAACAGATGCTCGGCCACCAAGTTGGTGGATGACCTCGGCCTAAGAGAGGCCGAGCTGTAAAGGCGTGTTCTTCGTTCAATCCGAGGTGTCATAGGGGGTCTCGGCCTGATCCCAGCCGAGACATTATGCTGGGTCGGCCCCAGCCGAGGTAGGGATAGTCCAATGCTGGTGATTACTAAGGCCTCTTGTGACCTCGGCCCAAGCCGAGGTTGAACCGGTTCCTAAGTTGAGGGTAGGCTCCCTGTCACCTCAGCCCACCCTTGGGCGAGGTTGCCATACCCAGGTGTACGAGAGTGCTGTTGATGCCTGTGATGCGCGCAGTGCCCCTTGGCAGTGTAGATGGTAGTGTCCGGGTGGGCCGGCCCTGGTCTGGCCGAGGGATGATATCGTGGGCCCATGGATTATCTTGGGTTAATCAATATCTCGGCCATCATCTCGGCCGAGGTTGGTAACTCTGGGCCGAGGTAACACTTGGGTCATATCAATCACCCCCCAACCCTTAGTCATATGCGAGAGCAAGTGGCTAGGGGATTGCTTCACCTCCGAGGCCTGTCCGTCCCAAGGCTAATACCTGCATGACACCTGTCCCAAGCTAGGGCGTGCTAACTTGGCTGGCGTGTGCTGTCAGTTGTCCCTTGGGTTTCCCAAGGCAATGATGGGCCTTGGGAAGTGTGCCCAAGTACTTAAGGGTTTAAACCCTCCCTTTCTCTTTCTTCTTCCTCATTTCCTTCCCATGCATATTGTTCTTGCGAATTTCTCTCAAAAGCTTCTTCAATCCAGCGCCCTTCTGCAGAAGCCTTCATCGATTTTCTTGCAAGTATTCCTCATCTCACTCGTCGATTCATTTTCCAGGTACTTCTTCCTTTCCATTTCCTCTGTTTCTGCTATTTGGTTTGCGTTTTACGGCGTATTTTTGAGTTTTCCGGTAGTTCTTTGAGTTTTCCGGCGAGTTCCATTAACTCAGGCGAACTAGGTTTTCTTTAAACTTCTATGTTCGATCTTTAAACTCCTCTATTTTATAAGCAAGTCCTGTTTGTAGCTTAGGAAGTTATCCCAAGTTTAGGGTCGTCCTCTGATGCTCAGACCCCTATACCATCTTCTTGAGGATTTCCCCTCTCTTAGAGAGAAGACCTTAGAAAAAATTAGGCAAATAGAGCGAGCTCAGGAGGAAGCTCGTAGGTCACAGGAGTTTCCTATTAGACCTATCTTTCCCCCACCTCTCAAGGTGGTATACCCTGATCCTCCTGAGAACTTCTATCAGACAGAAGTCTCTGCTAACCCATTACCGATGTCTGAGTCTGAGTCCTCCACCTCAGACCCCATGTCTGTGGACTCTTTCCAAGAAGCCATGTAATTTACACCTCGGCCTGACCAAGTCCCTGATCAGGCCGAGGTATCCAGCCGAGCTTCATCCCAAAATGGATCAAGTACCTCAGATTCTTCTTCAGAGGTTGAACTTGTTGAGCCAAGTGTGGCTGTGCCACCCATCCTTGATGCCATCCCTCTGTCGGCCGTTACAGGGGCTGAGTTTGCTCAGAGATTCCCTGGTCACCCGTCTACGTCTGCTCCAGCCGACGTTGAGCTTGACGATGATGAGGATGCTGAAAGTGATGTTGACATTTCTGAAGCATCCGAGTTCGAGGGCACAGTCACTGAGGTAGACCTTATGTGCTTTAGGTACTTATACTCCATTAGCCCTTCCATCAAGTTAAGGAGACCTCTGAGGGAAGAGAGGGCCTATCATGGTCGAGATGGAGAAATCTGCTTGTACGAGCAGATGTTCAAGTTAGGGTTTCGCCTACCCATTCACCCCGTCATCAGGTCCATTATTTCCTTCATCAACTTGGCCCCCTCGCAGCTCTCTCCCAATGCTTGGAGAGTTATTATAGGGGCCATAATCTTGTGGAGGGCAGTCCACCACTCTGACCTCCCAGTTCAGGTCTTTGCTGGTTGTTACGTCCCTACCTCGGCCAAAAACCATCCGAGCTACTATCACTTCGTGGCTCGGAGGCCTGAGAAGAAGATGCTACAGGTCACTCAGACCTCGAATCATAATTAGAAGCCCCGATATTTTTTTGCCTTAGGGCCATGGGAATTTGGCTCATCTGTTCCCTCTTCCACTTTTGAGCCGAGGATACCCCTCAGATGGGGTAAGGTCACCATGTCTGCAAGGGTCGATCCTGGCCTAAGTCTTTAAAATAGCAAAAAGGTGAAGGCCCTGCAAGACCAAGGGGCACTTGACTTGTTTGTTAAGTTCGAGCATTTGCTGACCCCTCAGTTTCTCTCAGGGACGAGCCTGGGTGGGAGCCCCTTTGTTGACTTTGGTAAGGATTTTTCTTTTTCAAGTTTAATTTCTGAACTCATTTATATCTGATCTCTAACCCTTATCTTTTAACTTTTGCGGAGAGACCACCAGGTATCCCAGACGAACAGTGGGCGATGGAAGCTCCAAGTTTGGCAAGGCTTGCAAAGAAGGTTGGTCTGAATGCTCCTCCTCAAGCTCCCACTACATCCAAATACCAAGCTTCCAAGAAGAAGGCCCCCGAGGTCCCGGCCTCTGAGGATCAGAGGCCGACCTCGAGGCAAAAGAAGACCTTAGACGCTGCGATCCTCATCTCAGCCGACACCCTGTCGGCTCGTCTGGACCAGCTGAAGCTCACTGATAGCGTGGTCGGCAACAGCAGACAGGCCATGGGCGCACTCGCCAATGTGATGATCGAGGCAGACAAGCATTTTTACAGAGCCATGGACACCTCCATGATGGTTGAGTTCGGCCTTCACAGAGCCGTACAGGTATGACTTGTTTCTTTTGTCAATAATTTTATAAGTGCAACGTCTGATTTTACTCCCATCTAACCTCTTCATTAACTGTGCAGGGTGTGACTTCCATGTACCAACTGTCTAGCTGGGCCATGAGGAAATTTCCCCTCATTCAGAAAGGGCAGGAGGCTGAGAAGGTCGAGAGCGCCCTGAATGCCGAGGTTGACCGCCTGAAGACAGAGTTGCAGAACTCTGAAAATAAGGCCAAGAACTCTGAAAATAAGGCCAAGAACTCTGAAAATAAGGCCAAGGGTTTGGAGAAAGACATCTCAGTGCTCGTCCAAAATCACGCCAAGGCCCTGAAGGATAAAGATGATGCTCTGCAGTAGAAGGTCAACGCGGCTGTGAAGGTTGCCCTTGCAGATGCCTCAGAGAAAATAATTTCAGACTACAAAGTCTCTGAGGAGTTCGTGGGTTTTGGCTTTGAATACCTCGAAAGAGGTATCAAGGTCACTACCAAATGGGCCGAGGTCAGAGAGAAGGAGGTCGGCACTCTGAAGGCCTCCGACTTTGTGGGCCTCGGCTTTGCCGACCCTCAATTTGCTCAGGCTCTGCAAGAGGTAGAAGACGAGGCCACTGCTCCAGCCGATACTGCGACTCTTGGAGTGACCGAGCTCGGAGGGGTAGATCCTGCTGATGATGTGGATGAGGTGACTAATGTTGATCAGGTCAACCCAGCCGAGACTACTAATGTTCCCCCCTCAGACCCTTAGTCCTTTTTAACTTGTAACTTCACTTGTATTTTGTAATTTGTAACATCAGTACTTTGTAATGAACATTTGTAATCGATGCCTCTGATTGCTATATTATCTTTCTTACTGAATGCCAATCTCTTCCTTTATTTTGAACTCTGAATGTCTCTGAATGTCTCTGAATGCTATATGATCTCTAAAGTCATTACTTAATATGCTGTTCTATTTTGACCTCTGAATGTCTCTGAATGCTATATGATCTCTGAAGTCATTACTTAATATGCTATTCTCATAACCATCTTCACCAAATTAATGATGTTAAGGGTCTGAGCTCAGACCTCGTCACCACCGAGTGATGTTATAAGGGTCTGAGGTCATCACCTAAGAGGTTAGCCTCATAATAAATGTCACCAAATTAATGATGTTAAGGGTTTGAGGTCATCTAACCAAGGTGTCTGAGCTCAGACCTCATCACCACCTAGTGATGTTAAGAGGGTCTGAGGTCATCACCTAAGAGGTTAGCCCCATAATAAATGCCACCAAATTAATGATGTTAAGGGTCTGAGGTCATCTAACCAAGGTGTCACCAAGTTAATGATGTTATGAGGGTCTGAGGTCATCACCTAAGAGGTTAGCCTCATAATGTCACCAAGTTAATGATGTTAAGGGTCTGAGGTCGTCTAACCAAGGTGTCTGAGCTCAGACCTCATCACCACCGAGTGATGTTAATAGGGTCTGAGGCCATCACCTAAGAGGTTAGCCTCGTAATAAATGTCACCAAATTAATGATGTTAAGGGTCTGAGGTCATCTAACCAAGGTGTCTGAGCTCAGACCTCGTCACCACCGAGTGATGTTATGAGGGTCTGAGGTCATCACCTAAGAGGTTAGCCTCATAATGTCACCAAGTTAATGATGTTAAGGGTCTGAGGTCGTCTAACTAAGGTGTCTGAGCTCAGACCTCATCACCACCGAGTGATGTTAAGATGGTCTGAGGTCATCACCTAAGAGGTTAGCCTTATAATAAATGTCACCAAATTAATGATGTTAAGGGTCTGAGGTCATCTAACCAAGGTGTCTGAGCTCAGACCTCGTCACCACCGAGTGATGTTATGAGGGTCTGAGGTCATCACCTAAGAGGTTAGCCTCATAATGTCACCAAGTTAATGATGTTAAGGGTCTGAGGTCGTCTAACTAAGGTGTCTGAGCTCAGACCTCATCACCACCGAGTGATGTTAAGAGGGTCTGAGGTCATCACCTCTGATGTTATCCCCATGTAATGTCTCTGATCTAAGAATGGAACAAGAACTTGTCATGGAAACTGATCTTTATTAATAACCTCTTCTCGATAAGATGGTACATTTACAAATTACAAATCCTATGCAACATCATATGTAATATCTCTTCAGGTGGTCAGCATTCCATGGGTTAGTGAAAGGTTCTCCTTCTAGGTTTTCTAGTCTGTAAGTGCCGGGCACAACCTCTTCTGTTACTTTGTAGGGGCCATGCCAGTTCGGGTGTAGCTTGTTTGTCTTCTGTAGGGTCTTCTTTAGCACTAGGTCTCCCACTGTAATGGGTCTTGACTTCACCTTTAATTGTAGAATCTCGCTGCCCTCTGCTGGTAGGCTGATTTCCTGACCTCTGCGTCTTCTCTTCTCTCTTCAATAAGATCCAGGTCTAACCTCCTCCTTTCCCCATTGCTGTCAGGATCGTAGGTCTGAATCCGATGAGTTGGTAGTCCTACTTTCGTTGGTATGACGGCTTCTGAGCCATGTGCTAGCATGAATGGGGCTTCTCCTGTGGGTGTCCTTGTTGTGGTCCTGTAAGCCCATAGCACAGCGTGGACCTCTTCTATCCATCTCCCCTTCGCGTCTTCTAATCTCTTCTTGATTCCATCCAAGATAGTCCTATTCGTGACCTCGGTCTGGCCATTTGCCTGAGGTCGACAAGGAGATGAGAAGAACTGTTTAATCCCCATACTTTGGCAATACTTCTCTAAGGAGGAGTTCTTGAACTGGGTCCCATTATCCGAGATGAACGTGTTTGGGAGGCCATATCTACATATGATGTTTTTCCAGATGAACTGAAAGGTCTTCTGCTTTGTAATTGTTATCATCGGTTCTGCCTCTACCCACTTTGAAAAGTAGTCAATGGAAACTATCAAGAATCTATAGTTGTTGACTGCTCTTGGCAAAGGTCCTACTAAGTCAATTTCCCATACCGCAAACGACCATGGAGAAGAGATTGACGTCATAGGCTGATGGGGTTGATGAGGGATAGTGGCGAACCTCTGACATTTGTCACACCTCTTCACATAGTCAGCAGCGTCCTTAGACAAGGTAGGCCACCAGTATCCCTGAGTGACGATCCTCTTGGCTAAGGGCCTTCCCCCTATGTGGCTAGAGCAAGAGCCCTCATGAACCTCCTGTAAGACCCGGGGTACCTCTATGGGATGCACACATCTGAGGAGGGGCAAGAGAAACCCCTTCTTATACAAGACGTCTCCTACCAATGAGAACTTGGCAGCCCTGTACCTCAACTTTCTTCTTTCCAGCTTGGACTCAGGTAGCTCCCCCTCTCTTAGGTATCTGACGAGTGGGTCAATCCATGAGTCCCCTGGGTTAACATTGTGACAAGGACTACATACCTCGTCCTCCTCGATGCTTGCCTTTCCTAAGACTTCGATTGGGATGGTCCTTCCCAAATTTATCTTCATTGCCGAGGCCAGCCTTGCCAATGCATCAGCATGGTTGTTGCTCAGCCTAGGAACTCTCTTCAGTTTTGCCTCTTCAAATTACTCTAGCAACCCTATTACCTTTTTCAAGTACTTGGCCATCCTTTCGTCTTTGGCCTCGTATACTCCCAACACTTGATTGATAACCAACCTTGAGTCGCTATGAAGCAGGAGTCGCTTTACTCGAAGAGTTGTTGAGAATAAGAGACCTGCTATCATGGCCTCATACTCAGACTCATTGTTTGAGGCTTGAAAATTGAATCTCAAGGCGTATTCAATGTTGGCGCCATCTGGGGTCGAGAGTATTAGCCCCGCGCCACTTCCACTGTCACAGGAAGAGCCATCAACGAAGAGGCTCCATACGTCTGCATCTGATGAGAAGACCCCTTCTCTCATCACCCCCTTTTCGAAGAGGTATCGATCCTCTTCATTTTCTTCTACTCTGCTTCGAGTTTTGCCTGGGACAACCTCTTCTCGGCCTCGGAAGACGTACGGGGCAGTCTCTTCCGAATCTCTGAAGACACTTCGGTTCGTCTCTTCGCCGCCATCCAAGCCCCTCTCTGTCTCGGCTTCTTCCCAAGTGAACTCTGTAAAAAAGTCTACGAGGGCCTGTCCCTTGATGGCTGTCCTGGGCTGGTAGGTAAGATCATACTCTCCTAGCTCGATGGCCCAGGTCATCAGTCTCCCGGATTTCTCAGGTTTGTGCAGAACCTGTCTTAATGGGGAGTCTGTAAGGACTACCATGGAGTGAGCTTGGAAGTAAGGCTTCATTTTCCTTGAAGCATGTATAAGGGCATAAGCCAGCTTCTCCATTCGGGGATAGTTTTGTTCAGACCCTTGCAGGGCCTTACTGTTGAAGTACACAGGCCTCTGAACCCCATCCTCTTCCCGTATGATGGCCGCGCTAATGGCTGACTCAGAGACTGCCAGATACACAAACAACCTCTCCCCCGTGATGGGCCGAGATAGCAACAAGGGAGACCCCAAGTAGGACTTGAGTTGGTCAAAGGCTTTTTCACACTCTTCGTCCCATTGGAAGGCCTTCCTTAGAACTTTAAAGAATGGAAGACACTTATCCGTTGCCCTAGAAACAAACATGTTTAGGGCCGCCACTCTTCCAGTGAGTCTTTGGACATCCTTGATACTCCTAGGAGTCTTCATGTCGAGCAACGCTTTGATTTTCTCAGGGTTTGATTCAATCCCCCTCTGATTAACGATGAACCCCAGAAAATTATCGGCTCCTACCCGAAGACACACTTCACTGGGTTGAGCCTCATTCTGTACGAGTCCATGACATCGAAGGTCTTCTCAAGGTCTGCCACATGAGTACATGCTTTCAGGCTCTTCGTTAGCATATCGTCCACATACACCTCCATGGTCTTACCTATCTGCTCCTCGAACATCTTATTGACAAGACGTTGATAGGTCGCACCCGCATTTTTCAAACCAAAGGGCATCACCTTGTAACAGTACGTCCCCTTGTCAGTAATGAAGGCTGTCTTCTCAGAGTCTTCGGCATCCATGAAGATTTGGTTATAACCTGAATAAGCATCCATGAAGCTCATGAGCTCGTGCCCTGCCGTTGCATCCACCATCTGGTCTATCCTAGGTAAGGGATAGCTGTCTTTCGGGCAAGACCTATTCAGGTCTGTGAAATCTACACACATCTACCACTTTCCATTGGCCTTAGGCATGATGATTGCATTTTAGAGCCACTCCGGATAGGTAACCTCTCTTATAAACTCGGCCTCTTCCAACTTTTTCACCTCTTCCCGGATGACCTCATACTTCTCCCTGGAGTAGACTCTTCACCTCTGCTTGATAGGCCTGGCATCTCTGTCCACGTTGAGATTGTGGGTCATGATCTCAGGGTCGATTCCAGGCATGTCTGTGTGACTCCAGGCGAAGACACTCTGCCTCCTCCTGAGGAAGTTTTTCAGCTCTTCCTTGATCCTTGGTTCTAGGGCCTTGCCGACCTGGATAGTTTTTTCCAGCTCGTCCTCATTGAGGACGATGGATTCTACCTCTTCCGCGGCCTCGCCCTTCTTCAGTTTTGTTTCATCTCTCGGATCAAGAGTGTCAATGCTGTAAGTGGTGGTTGATCTCTTATGGGCCTCTCTCTCTTCGGCCGAGTTGAAGTAACATTCCCGCGTCGTGGTCTGGTCCCCTTGCACTTCCCCTACTCCATAAGGAGTCGAGAATTTTAGCATCTGATGGACCGTTGACGGCACGGCTTCAAACTCTTTGAGGGCCACTCTTCCGATGATGAGGTTGTAGGCCGAGAAGACATTTTTGTCCATAACAAAAAAGTTGATCTTCTTGGTCAGCCTCTTAGGCCATTCATCTCCCATCCGTACATCCATTTCATACATGCCCAACGGGTGCACCTTCTCACCACTGAAGCCTATCAACGGGTGATGGTAGGGCACCAGCCTTTCCCTGCTAAGACCCAAGCTCTTGAAATAAGGCCAGAACATCACATCTGCTAAGCTTCCCCCATCTATGAGGATTCTCCCTACATCGCACCCATGCACCCTTGTTGTTATGACTAAAGGGTCATCATGGGGGGCTAAAATGCCCTTGAAGTCGAGTCTGGAGAACCCCACTACGAGGGTGTCCATGTCCACCTTATTCCTCTTCTGCACTGTGTCAGAAGATGTTAGATTCACAACCTCAGGCTTGACCACTGACTTGGCCTCCGCTACATGAGCCTTCCTATCGGCTACCTCAGAGCCACCTCCTGCGAATCCCCCACATATGGTGCTAACACCAAAGGAGATCATTCCGACCCTCTTTACTGGGGTGTTGTCATCCTTTGGTGGGAGATCTGGGTCATCTCCATCATCACCATCTGAATCATCATGCCTTCTAGCCGGGACATCGCCACGGCACCTGTCATTTCTTCTCTTCTTCGGGTCTTCTCTTCCACCCTTTGGGGCCTTTCCATCCACATACTTTCTCAGCTTCCCGGATTTCAGCATCTTCTCAATCTCATCCTTCAGAGCGAAGCATCTATCTGTGACATGGCCGTGATCCTGATGGAACTCACACCAGAGGCTTTTGTTCCTCTTATGTGGTGGGGCCTTCAGCTTCTCTGGCCACCTTAGAGTCCGGTCAGTCTTAATCTCATTAAGGATGTGTTCACAGCTCACAGTCAGAGGAGTGTAATGAGCAAACTTGTCATCCCCTGACCTCTTCTTCCCCTCTTTCTTGCTTTGGGACCTTCCTGGGCCACTGCGGTTCTCCTCCTCATATTTGGCGGCCATTGCCTCTTCCGCATTCATCACTTTCCCTGCGGTTGCCAGCAGCTCCGCCATAGACCTAGGGGGGTCTTCCGCCAGCTTCCACAATAGCTTCCCCTTCTGGAGGCCTCCTATCAGGGCGGTCATGGCTATGCTCTCTTCGTACTCTTCCACCTCCAACTTTTCTTTGTTGAATCTTGCTATGTAGTCTCTTAGACTTTCACCCTTAGCCTGTTTGACGTACAGGAGGTGGGTAGTCTTCTTTTGAGGTCTTACCCCAAAGAAGAAGTTGTGGATGAACTGCTCAGCCAACCCCTTGAAGTTTTCGATCGAGTTCCTTGGAAGAGAGGTGAACCAGCTGTGTGCTACCCCTGTCAAGGTTCCCGAGAAGGGCCTGCACTTCATCTCATCGGGTATCGAGTAAATATCTGCTGCTGACTGATACATCTCGATATGGTGCATAGGGTTAGTGCTTCCATCATACTTGGGAGTCACCGTAGGAGGCTTGAACTTCGCTGGGGTTGGGAACCCCACTATCCTAGCTACAAACGGGGAGCCCTCCGAGTAGCCCCTCTGTAATGGGTCCCTGCTCTTTATGAGGTCCCCTATCTTCTCCTCGAGACGTTGGATTGAATCATTCCAGGGTCTTCTCTCATCAACCTGGCCGAGGTTATCCCCTGCCACCTCTCTGCGATGGACAGTGGGTTCCCCAGCTACGACCCGTTGGCTGTTGACCTCTTCCTGCTCCCTGGCTCTTCTCTCCAAGGGTCGGCCTTGGTCTGGCCGACCTTTCCTACCACCTCTTTGGGAGCCTGCTGCGCTCCTCGACCTTGATAGCCTCTGTCTTAGGTCATTAACTGGGCCTAGCCTCTCGAAGGCCGACCATCTGCTCAGCCTGTCAAAGGCCGACCCTCTTTGTTGGGCCTCTTCTCTTCTTCGGCCGACACATCCATCTTGGCCGACACCTTCTTGACTCTGCCTAAGAGGTCGTATAGTGTCATTTGACACCTCATACGGCTCCCAGCAGTCTTCTGGGGCTTCTTCAGCTTCAAGGTCATCATACCTGTCCTCTGGGCAAGGGTTTCCTTGCCTCTCCAGGCGCAAGCGCCTAGGGTCAGCAACGTCCCTCCTCCGCTGGGGTGCAGGTTGGTCCTTCTTGGGCGCCTGGGGTGGTCCCCTGGCGTCAGGATGAGGCTGAACTGCCGCCGGAGTTATCATGTCCGGGGAGACTCCAGGTGGCCTCATCATCATGGTTTGGCTGAGCTGGGAAAATTGCTCCTTCATGGCTTGTTGTGTTGCAGCTAAAGATTTCAAGGCTGCTGCGACCTCCACCATTTCGGACTGGGGAGGAGCCTGACTGGATCTTGCCCCTCCACCTCCAGGCGGTGGTAATTCTGGTGCCATGTGTTATCATTATAGAGCTTGAGTAGCAGGTGAGCTTAATACCTTAAAGGACCTCTTTCAATGGTGAAACAGCTCCACACAAGGGGTGGTTCCTGGTTCACCACCAGAGTCTCCGGTGAGGTAAAGCAGAAAAAGAGGAAGAGATAGCTTCTCGTTCCCATAGACGGCGCCAAAATGATGATGCTAAGAATCAGCACCACCGGATAAGGTGTTTCCAAGCTCAATATATGAATAACAATGGCAGCACAGCTATATAAAGAGAAGAGAAGGAGATAAGGATATGAAGAATCAACACTGGAATATAAGTGGTTCAGCCAATCCTGGCCTACGTCCACTGTGAGTGTGTGAGTTATATCACTGAATGAAGGCACTAATGGCCATGGATACAATTCTCTCAAGCTCTCTCTCTCTACTGTATATTTAGACAAAGTTTTGGCTAGGGTTGAATAGCTGGGATCCTTTTGCAAGGTAGGGGATGATCCCTATATATAGTGCCTAGGGGGTGTAATGTACCCCCCATGCATGTAATGTGCATGTGTGTGGTAACCTCACCAATGGGGGAGTGCCATCTGTCACTGCCACATGTAAGTAATGATGATGAAATATTTTCCCCACATGTGGAGAATAATCTTGTTACAACTGATTTGTGCCCATGTGTCCTTATCCAAATGTTCAACAGATGCTCGGCCACCAAGTTGGTGGATGACCTCGGCCTAAGAGAGGCCGAGCTGTAAAGGCGTGTTCTTCGTTCAATCCGAGGTGTCATAGGGGGTCTCGGCCTGATCCCAGCCGAGACATTATGCTGGGTCGGCCCCAGCCGAGGTAGGGATAGTCCAATGCTGGTGATTACTAAGGCCTCTTGTGACCTCGGCCCAAGCCGAGGTTGAACCGGTTCCTAAGTTGAGGGTAGTCTCCCTGTCACCTCGGCCCAACCTTGGCCGAGGTTGCCATACCTAGGTGTACGAGAGTGCTGTTGATGCCTGTGATGCGCGCAGTGCCCCTTGGCAGTGTGGATGGTAGTGTCGGCCTGGGCCGACCCTAGTCTGGCCGAGGGATGATATCGTGGGCCCATGGCTTATCTTGGGTTGATCAATATCTCGGCCATCATCTCGGCCGAGGTTGGTAACTCTGGGCCGAGGTAACACTTGGGGCATATCAGAAGCGTATATCCATGGATTAGTATAAAGAAAACTTAGATGTAGTTGGAATATTTATGTATTAATCTCCTCTCCACACATGCACACCACACAAGAGTGAAAATGATAAAGTGCAAATCAATTAAAAGCATTAAAAATGGATGTTTCAGTACAAATTGAAATATTTATTACAAATTGAAAAATTGTTTCAAATTCGGGTTATCATAAAAAATGGATTGATATTCGGTAGGAGTAGCCAAGTCATCCACACTACTATTTAGACGCCTTGGAGCGTGTTGGACAATTGACCACGGCTCGTTGTTGATATACTCCGAACAAAACACTTGCTTAACCTTTTGAAATGCACAAACAAATGACTCATCGCTCACGTGGTTGTTTCTCTTCAACATGGACAAGTCAACCATGATCAAATTGGTGGCAGGATCAACTTTACAAGCATTTTTATCCTCAACTCCTACCCAGTCACAGTAAAATACAACCTCTTTGAAGCTTATATAATCCAATTCAAATATATTTTGTATTACACCATTGTAAGTCAATTCAGCTTCAACGAGGTTTTTATCTTTTGCGCTCACTCAAAAGATAGTAAGAGCTTTGTATGAAATTCTCGAGTTCTATAAATTTGTACTTTCCTCGTACACTTTAGACCCGAAAATGTAACCGTTGAATCAATACTTTTTGTACTCTTGTACCACGAACAAGGGTCCATTGGCTAGACGGGCAAGCATTGATGTCGCATCACCCGTCTTTAGGAGCTGTGAATATAGATAAATTAATTATATTAGTGGTAAAATTTGAGTGTAATGTAACGTTATATAACGACTGTTTTCATTATAATTACCTCTCGTGTCAACCACAACCTAAATTCGCTGTCTGATTGTACCATTGTTTTTCGTCTTTTATTGTTCTCACAGGCTTCATATTTTCAGCATATTACAAAATTAATCATGTATAAATAATCTAAAATAATGTTAAACATTATAATAATCGAAACTTACTTTTTCCATTCTTTGACATCTTCATGTGTGTCAAATAGATAACGAGCTACTTGTTCATGTTGCAAACTCATTAATTCCACTCATTTTCCCATCATATGACCACCATCATCGACGAATTCATCAGTGTCATCAACGCTGGTCGAGTCAGGCATATATTCTCGAGTATATATTGATGACTCCACGGTGATGTATTCCTATGCAATTGATCCTGCAATGTATCGCGTATTCTTGACGTAATCTTTAAAAACTTTCATCAATCTTTCAAACAGATACATCCACCGATATCTAACTGGACCACAAAGAAGTGCCTCGTCACATAGGTGTACCAATAAGTGAACACTTATGTCAAAGAATACTGGAGGAAAGTACTTCTCCAATACACAAATCGCTTCGATCACGGCTAATTTTGCGTCCACTATGTGTTCTCGATTCACTACCTTCTCACACAAGAGGGAGAAGGTAATACTAATTTGCATAATTTCCCTATGCAAATCCTTGTGCTTGGAGAAACAGTGCTTAAACAATAGAAGAACCAATTGCATGATCACATGCCAATCGTGGGACTTACACTTATGTAAATCATGAGTAGCATAATTCACAATCCTTTGCAAGTTAGACTGGAAAAAGTAGATGGGCCCTTCAAATTATGTAATGTGTCTAGAAGCACCTTTCTTTCCCCACTCGTCAAAGTAAATGCACCAGGGGGAATTATTGTCCTTCCCCTATTATCTTCTTTCAACCATAGTTGTGGCTTAAGTTTTAACGTTTTAAGGTCTTTTCGTGCATTTTCTCCATCCTTCGAATGACTCCCCCCAAGGAAAGTACCCACAATATGTTCATCGAAGTTCTTCTCTACATGCATCACATCCAATATATGTAGCACCGGGTTATTCTTCCAATAAGGCAAGTAAAATAAAATTGACCTCCGAGACCATGCCTTTCTTTCCTCAGTTTCATTCCCAGTTGGGGTCTTCTTATGCTTGACATTCTTAAATTTTGGATTCTTACCTGGCATATTAGGGCCACATTCAGAAGATTTACTTTCAATTTCTGAACCCGAAAGTTGTCTCGGCGATAGCCTATGTTTAACTCTGCCCAATAAATAATTAGAACCTTTCTCAAATCTGAAACTATGAGCTAGGGGTAAAAACCTCCCGTGGCAATGGTATACATTTTTTAAGCTAGAGGATAGACGAAGAGATTTAGTCTCCTCTCCACAAATAGGACACCCTAAATACCCATGTACTACACAACCGGATAATGTCCCATAAGTTGGAAAATCATGAATTGCCCACATCAATATAGCTTTCAGTGTAAACTCTTCTTTTCTAAAAGAGTCAAATGATTGCACACCCTCTTTCCACAACTCATTTAATTCTTCTACCAAAGGAGCCAGGTAGACGTCAATGTCATCACTTGGTGCCTTTGGCCCAGGTATCAACAAAGCCATCATCGAAAATTCAGGTCTCCTACACTGTGAAGGAGGGAGGTTGAGTGGGGCTAGGATCACTGGCCATACACTCTGATTGGTGCTTAGATTTCTAAATGGATTGAAACCATCTGTTGATATAGCCAAACGAATGTTGCGTTGTTCTCGAGAAAAAATGGGATACTCAAAATTCATCCTCCGCCAGGCAGTAGAATTAATAGGATGACGCATGATATTATGCCCTACTTCTGCCCTAGCATGCCAAGTCATCGCCTCTGCAATCCATGGTACTGTGAAAAATCACTTTAATCTAGGACTAACGGGAAAATATTTCAATACTTTTTGAGGCACTTTTGAGCTTGTGCACTCCTTACTAATAGATTGGACATATCTAGGTTCATCGCATACCGGATAACGATTGAGATTTTCATACTCCTTTCGGTATAGTATGAAGTCATACACACAAGCATGAATCGATATATACTTCATTCCCAAACCTTTCAAACTGTTCTTCATAACAGGGTAGCTATTTGGAAGTGTATTCACCTTGGGTAATAAGCCCTTCACCCATTTCAGAATTCTCGTCACGCTATTGCTAGACAAACCGTACTGCATCTTCAAACTGTGCAAACCAACCATGGCATGTAAAGTTGTTTGATCTTTCTCACAGCCAGAGTATAACGGTTGGGTCACCTTAAATTTTAAACTTTGGTAGCCGTCATCAAGTTTTATCGTGTTATCTTCACGAGCACTTGAATCTTCTACATCATCAGTAACCTCATTCTCCTCTGCTTCATAAACTCCGTACGCATCATCAACTAAATCCATTAACATATTATGATCTACGTCGTCCCCTTATACATCTATTCTACTTGTTGAAGGTTGTTGTGAAGGTTGGTCGGGGACGAAAGGAACTTTTAATTCACCGTGAAAACTCCAAAATCGATAACTATCTTGTATACCTGATCTTAACAAATGTAGTTCAACTGTTTTCCACTCAAACACCTTACCATTCTTACACCTAGCACACGGACACGTAAACTCTTCATCATTATGACATCTCTTTGCATATTTCACAAATTCGTTAGCACCTCTGCGAAACACATCCCCCATTCTATTAGTCTCACCCATCCACTCTTTGTATTTCAGATATCCCATCACAACTACCACAACTAAACACCTATTAAAGGTAAACAAAACTTGATTTATAGTATGTTTTATTTAATTATCCCATCAATTAATTATCCTATTAAAGGGTGAGTGGTCCTATCCCATTCAAGACTGCATTTTTCTGTAATATACTTAACAGCTCATGCACATTGTTACGATTTGAAAAAAATTCAACAACATATCCACGTAGTTCTCCAAGTACACGATGTAGATTGGCAGGTGTGAGTGTTATTTCAATTGATCAATTGAAATAACAGTCACACTTATCAATTTAGTATGTACCCAGAGAACATTAAGATACGACTACAGAACTTCCTCCAAAAGTAACAACTGTAAGCCAATAAGAATATTATACAGTCTCAAACTATCCAAACGGGACAATTCGAGAGATCTCATTACAGGGGTAATGACTCTCGAACGGGTCTAAGGGCTATTCAATGCGTACACATAAGAACTAGAAGGCTAGTATCTATGCGCACTATATTTAATTTCAAGTATGTTTTATTTAATTATCATACTATATATATATTGTTCGATATACAGAGTAATTTTCAAAAAAAAGTTGAAAATTCTCACCCCCATATGTACAATAATCCAGTGGTCATGCCACTTTTAAAACTAACCAACCAAGCATTTACTAAACAAAATAATCCAACAGCAATGTCAACAACAAATGTGTATCCCGTACTCCTTCTAATTCATCTACTCAATTAATTCATTTCATCAATTAAGCTAACAATTAACGTATAGAATTATTAATTTACTAATTTACACTGAGGGGCAATCCTACTTTCATATGGTACTTGCACGATATTGAGAGAATTACAATAAATTCATTTCATGGGTTAATTCAAATACAAAAATAAATTCATGGGTTAATTCAAATACAAAAATACAAATTCATGGGTTAATTCAAATATAAAAATACAAATTCATGGGTTAATTCAAATACAAACACGCGCGCACACACACACACACGTACCCTGCCCCACCCCCCAAATACAGCCCCCACCCTGCCCCACCTCCCTCACACGCACATGCACACACACACACACACGCACATATATACACACATACACACACATCCCCACCCCCACCCTGCCCCACCCCCCAAATACAGCCCCTTCCCCACCCCCTACCCCCACCCTGCCCCGCCCCCCCCCCCCCCACACGCACACACACACGCACATATACACACACACACACACATATATATACACACAAAAATATATATAAATGGAAGAGAGAGAGAGAGAAATAAACCTGAAAGTAGAGAGAGAGAGAGAGAGAGAGAGAGAGAGAGAGAGAGAGAGATCAACGTAGAGAGAGAGAGAGGGAGGGAACAACGCGAGGGAAAAAAAAGGGGTAAGGGTTTTTTATGACGAAGTTGTCACGGTTGTGTCAAGGTCATTGATCGTGACAATTATTTAAAGAATTGTCACGGCCAATGACCGTGACAATTCTTTATCACGATCGTGTCAAGGTCAATGACCGTGACACAAAACGCGAGATTTGTGTCACGGTCAATGACCTTGACAAAGGTGGCCGGCTGAAAGGTGACAATTTTATCATTTTGGTGTAGTGAATGACAATCACACAACACAGAATTTACGTGGTTTAGCAAGAATGCCTACGTCCATAGTGGTGCTCTCAATATTATTTCTCTTTACTCTGGGAAGCATTTTACAGGAAAAATAATACATGCCCTTTGCCCCGGGCTGAGGGTTTGTTTTATACATGTTCGTTTATGGGGAGTGGGGGTGTTGGACTCCCCCACGTCAGTCCATAACCCCTAGAATATCTCCTTACGAGATTTTAGGGAATTTGACTGGGTCGTAAGTGAGTTAGTTAGGGCGTGAGGCCTCTAGACTTTGGGTCGAGCTCTACTGGGCTACTCGTTTGGGTCCAAGTGACAAATCGAGGTACCCAAAATTGCCCTTAAAGTTGGAGGGCCACAATTTGGGCTCAATAATTTTAAATTATTTGTCATAATGGCATTTTTGTTAATTGTGCAACACTCTTCAAGATCGAAACGCCTCTTTTGAACTGATTTAGGCAGCAAACTGCCTTGTTAGCTGTGCGCTATGATTAGAAAGGTTTAAAATGTCTCTGGAGAAGTCATTTCATGTTGTCGTTTTAAATTTCTCCATATCTCTAATTTTATCTAAGCTTCCGTTGTTGCTCTTTCATTTACAGGTCTCGTCTTCCAATTTCAATCCTCTCATCGTCTTTGCTTGCGATGTTACATTGTCCCAAGCTAAATATTTACTTCGTAAGTTATTCTTACTCCTTCTCTTTATTTTTTCTGTTGAGATCTCTTTGCATCTGCTACTAGGGTTTAATTTTTCATTGATGAAAATAGGCAATAGATCCATATCTGAATTTAGGAAGTTTTATAACATTCCAAGTTGGGTAGACATCGAGTGTGCCCCTGTCCCTCGTAATGTTAAAGAGGTTGAGGATGGTCACTGGATTCATGTTCTTTTATTGTCCCAAGGGGGTCTTATTTTTCCCTTAAGCAATTTGTTTTTGCACTTTTTTGGTTATTTCAATATAGTCCTTGCACAGTGCTTGCCCAATGTCTGGAAAATCGTTAACGGTGTACATAGAATAAATCAGCTCTATAGCATCAATTTAGGGTTGGCTAAAATCTGCTTCTGTTATTCTTTTTCATGAACAAGCTCTGGTCTTCTATACCTCAAGGCCAGGAGTCTTGATAGGTTGTTGGTGGTAAATCTACTTGATTCCCACAAGGATTACTGGCATGAGGGTTTTATTGTAAGAAATTGGCAGTTCCCTCCTCGTACTAAGGGATCAAGGTCTGACAGATTCATGGTCCCCTTTTATAGGGAGGAGTGCATAGGTAGGATTAGTATCTGTTCTGCTCATCGATCCTCTTTTTGTGTACAATTCTTCTCATTTTCTTTTCAGCAAAGACAAAGAACTTAGAACCTGCTCTCAGCAAGGTTCGAACTGTTGAGTTGGTTAAAGCCTAGAAAATCAGGGAGCTCTTGGCTGATGATGAACACCCTCGATCAATGGCCTTCCTTATGGAATACAAGAACATTGGGTCCAACTTTATTGCGCATCCTATGGACATCATTCTTGATCTAGACATCACCAAAGAGGTTGCCGCAGATCTAATCTAATTGGGCAAGCAAGAGAGAAGATCTAGTGAGGAGAGAGAGGGCTCTAACAGGGGAGGTGATGAAGGTGGTTCCAGTGAAGAGAACTCCAGTAGTGAAGGATCTTCCTGCTCAGAAGAAGTTTTAGAGGATCAAGAGTCTTCGAGTGAATCGATTAGTTCCAGCAAGGAAATTATGGTTCCTCTCAGGAAGAATCTGATTCATGATGATGATGATGTGATCCTTTATCGTCGGTCGAAGAAGCAAAAATCTGGCAGCGGAGGGGTTATAACTGGTCCTTAGTCTGCTTCTCATGTGCATGAGAACAAGAAGAGGGAGGAAGAGCAGTTGAGATAGAGAGAGAAAAAGGAGGAGGAAAGGAAGAAGGTGGAGGAGAGAAGGAGAGATGAGAAGGAGAGGAAGGAAAGGGAAGAGGAAAAGAGAAGAGAGGAGGTTAGGATAAAGGTAGGGCAGGCTCTGATGCCTGTGTTCTCCTTGCCCGAAGGGGGATCTGTGGCCCTTTATCCTCAGTTGGCTCCTACTTTGCTTGAAAGAGCAGTTCTGCCAACTGATCGTCAAAAGGCGATGGAGACCGACCAGTTAGCTCTGAAAGTGAGTCAGAGTCTAGCCTTGGTAAGTTTACTCTCACTTCTCTATTCTCATAATACTTTTCTTTATAATTCCCTTGCTAATATTTCTCTTCTTTGCAGTTTGTTACCAACTTCACCGTCCTATATCGGAGTCGCGATAAGCTAGTAAAGAAAAATGTTGATCTTAAGAGGAAGAATGACGAGCTCAAGGCTAGCTTGAAGACTGCCAATGTCGTCCAGAAGTCCTCTGATCTTGCTCTGTCTAAAACTAATCGAACAAAGGAGGAGGCGATCAAGGAGCTTGGGGAGTTGAGGCAGTCTTATGACCTGATTTTCTCGGGCAAATTGGTTGTGGTGGAGGAGAATAAGGTGCTGGTCAATAAGATGGAGAAGGTGGAATTTGAGGCAGCCACCCTTAAGGAAAGATTGTATAATGTCGGATAGGCTGCTGCGTATGAGGATGCTGACGTTCAGATTGGCTATATCAGCCGCCTGAACTTCAAGAAGGGTTAGAACAAGGCTCTCCTAGCTATCGAGGTGGATATCGACTCCCCACTGTTCGACGAGCATGATCTTGGGCCTAAGCCGGTGGTGGATGAGGCACCTGCTCCTTCCTACGATGAAGGCATACCTACTGCCCAGACCATCCCTGCTGGTTGTCCTTATGACCAAGGGACAGTGATCGCCCCATCTGAGGGAGGTGTTCCTTCTCCTACAGACAAGGTAAAATAACTAGTGACCTCAGAGAAAACTGAGGTTTCCAGCTAGCCTTCTTTAGGGATCCCTTTGTATTTTTATTTTGCTTGTTCTTTCCTTTCTTCTTTCACTGATGTACTCGGAACCTTTTCTTTAATGAAATAAAATCTTTTCCCTTTCTGGATACTGATTTCTTTGTTTTTTAATGCTTGTATGGCTTATAGCTGGTTGATGTTGATGAATACATACCTGCCACTTCTCAACTGGGAAGTATTCTTGGTCCTAATACTAGTAACCAAGCTTGCCAAGCTTTTATAAGGATTTGCAGGTCCCTTAGGTCGAGGAACCAAAGCTTTAAAGACCAATCGGAACTCGTTGCCAAACTGAAGGATAGGCTTCAGGAGATGGAAGATCTTGGTACTTCCGTTCAAGAAGAAGTGAATGCTCTAAGAGCTAGACTTTAGGACGCCTCCGAGATCAATCAAGTCAGAGAAGTTCTTCAATAGGAGAATAAAGATCTGAGGAGGGAAGTGTCGTGACTTAGAGAGCATGCACCGAGCGTTGCATCATAAGTTTTGTAAGGTTCCTCTTCATTGGCTGGTCCGCGAGCTGGTACAGCGCCGAGCACCACCCCTCAAGTTTTATGAGATTCCACTTCATCGGTTGGTCTGCGAGCTGGTACAGATACCGGGCGTTCAGCTAGGGAGATGGACAAGCTTCAAGGAGATGTTCGTCGAGCATACGTGATAGCTACCGGGCTCTAAAAAGATGTCACGCTGCTAAGGCATCTGCTTAAGAAAGGTCCTCGGCGAGTGTGGGCTGAAGATTATGATCAGGGTTGGGCAGATGCTCCGATGAGGTTGGCAGAGTTTGAAGAGCTATCCTTTATTAGGGGATGGTTGAATGCTCTCAAGGAGCTGAAAGTCCCCCAGAACTCAGTCCTCTGGTATCGTCATAAGATCTCCCCTTCGACTCGGATGCCTAACCCTTTCCTGAGGGATGACCAGTGGGTCCCCATAGATGCCATTCCCAGGAAGCTACTGGATCCGAATGAAAATGAAGTAGAGTTGGAGTTAGCTCCTCACCCAAACGACGGTCGAAGAGCGCAAGTAGCTGATTACCTGGCTCGAAGACCTAATCCCCAATGGAATTTACTTAATTCATTCAATGTAACTCTGTTGTAAATGCAGTGAAGTAATAAAATATAGATGTTTTGGACGGTTCATCGATTAAACATGCGTTGTGTATTTTCTACTTCATTGATTTTTTGTTTGATTATCTTGGGCTATTCGTAACCAACTAGATTTGATGTGGGTAGAGTTATTTTATTGCGTGAGTATCCTCCCAGTCCAGTATGCTTATGAGATACCATTCTTCCCTACTTTACCTTTTAGGTCGTGTCCTCACACTCCCTTAGGCCTAAGTGTGGCAATGGCGAGGACACACTTGGTGTTAGATGTTCTATCCGATCAGGTTTTCTGAGCCAAACATCGTTTCACGACCAATTCGATTTGGCCGATCTACCTAAGGGTCCCCTATAGGGCTTCATATATTTTCAAGGGCAATGCTAAGAGGTTATTCGTGTTTGATAACAAAAACCTGAGGAGGGTTACACCTTGCTTTTACGTATTGAGTGGGGTGCCTGTCGCTTGGAAAGGATGTGCAAGTTATAAAGTTCATAAAAAAAATTAACACTTCATAGAATGTCACTGCCAAATGATCCTTTATTAATAAAAAATAATTAAAAGTGGGTTTCCCATTTAAATAATGTAATAAAAGACCAATATAAAAAACTAGAAGTAGAATTTCTTTAGGTTGGCCGCGTTCCAAGCTTGGGGTATCTCTCTGCCCTCCAGCGTTTCCAAGTGATAGGCTCCCTGCAGGTTGTCTCTTGTTACAATGAATGGTCCCTCCCAATTTGGACCCAGCTTGCCATAAGATGGTTTTACTGCGTTGCCAAGAACTTTCCTTAGGACGTAGTTCCCAACCTAGAATGTTCTTGTGTTGACCTTTTTGTTATAGTGCTTTGCTAGCTGTTGCTGATAGCTCGCTAGTTTCACTAGAGTTAATTCTTTGCGCTCGTCAGCTTGGTCAAGTTCAGCGAGTAATGATGCATCATTCTAGCCTTGGTCAACCAAGGTGGACCTCATAGTTGGGAGGCCAGCTTCTAAAGGGATGATTGCCTCCATTCCATATGTTAGTGCAAATGGGGTTTCCCAGTTGCTCGCTGTGGGGTGGTGCAGTAATCCCATAAAATATGTGGCAGATTGCTCACCCATGCCCCTTTGGCTCTCTCTAATCGCTTCTTCAGTCCATTAATCACTGTTTTCTTAGAAGCCTCAGCCTGTTCGTTGCTCTGAGGGTATGTCACAGAACTGAAATGGTGCCTGATCTCATGGTCATTGAAGAAACCCTAGAATAGGCCACTTTTAATTGGGTTCCGTTGTCATTGATGATCGTCCTAAGGATCCCTAAACGGGTAATTATGTTCTTCTATATAAATCTCATCATATCTGCATCTCTGATGTTTGCCAGGGGCTCCGCCTCGATCCATTTGGTGAAGTAGTCTATCACGACCAACAGATACTTGCGATTACCGACAGCAGTAGGAAGAGGGTCGGTGATGTCCATTCCCCACTGGGTGAAGGGCCAAGGGCTGGTAAATGATTTTAGGTCGCTAGCACGTTGGTGAAACATAAGAGCCTGTATTTGACATTTCTCGCACCTGCGAGCATATATCCCAGAGTCTTTCTGCATGTATGGACACCAGTAACCTTCCTTCATTGCTCGGAAGGCTAGCGATCTACCCCCAATATGTCTCTCATAGATTCCTTTATGAAGCTTGTGCAGGACTTGCTTGACGTCCTTCGGGTGAACACATTGGAGGTAAGGACCGGTGAAAGATTTTTTATACAGTTTACCCTCACAAGATAAGTGAAAGCGAGAAGCTTTAACTCTTATCTAATGAGCGGATTTCTTATTGTCTGGTAGGGTGCCATCTTTCAAATAGTCCCTCAGGGGGTCTATCCAACTAGGCACTGGTTCGATCTGGAGAATATGGCCCACGCCTGGAAACTCGTTGCTCTAGTTAATGTTCGGCTGAGCGAGGAAGTCGATAGGAATTGTTCTTTTTGAGTCAGAGTGAATTGTCATGCTCAAGGCCACTAGGGCGTTAGCATGACTGTTTCGTCCTCTGGGAAACTACTGGATACTGACTTACTTGAAGTTAGACATTACTTTTTTTGCTAAGGCGAGGTAGGCTGCCATTCTCTCATCCCTCGTGATGAAGTCCCCACTTATCTGATTGGAGACTAGTTGTGAGTCGCCAAACACCTTGAGTTACTTTGCCCCCAACGCCTGTGCCTTCTGCAGGCCTGCTATTAAGGATTCATACTCTACTTCATTTTTGGAGGATTTAAATCCAAGACTGATTCCTTGTTCGAGGATTGTATCTTCTGGGGTAACGCGCACAATGCCTGCTCCTGCCCCCTTGGAGTTGGAAGCTCCATCAACAAATAGTCTCCAAACACCTTGTGCCGAGTGTTCTTCCCTTTGACTTATGGATTGAAGCTGGTTGCAAGACTGTTCGCCTGTAAATTCCACGATGAAATCGGCGAGGACCTGTCCCTTGATTGCATTCCAGGGTTGAAATTGGATGTCAAATCATTCGAGATCGATCGACCACTTTGATAATCTGCCGAATAGATCCGCCTTCCTTAGGACTGCTTTAAGGGGGTGTGATGTAAGGACGATGATAGAGTGAGCTTAGAATTAGTTCTTTAACTTCCTCGAGGCTACCACTAGTGCAAAGGAAAGTTTTTCCAGTGGTAGGTACCGCTACTCGGTATCCAAGAGGGTCTTGCTCGCGTAATAGACTAGGTGCTAGATTCCCATTCTTTCGCATACTAGTGCAGAGCTGACAGCGTGGCTGGAAACTGCAAGGTATAGGTATAAGAAATCGTTATCTTGAGGTATTATGAGGAAGGGTGGTTTGCTGAGGTAGGTTTTGAGCTCCTCTAATGCTCTTGAGAAATTTTAATTCCACTCCACTGTTTTTCTTTTCTTCAATAGATGGAAGAATGGCTGGCATTTTTTGGATGACTTTGAGATGAATCGATTCAAGGTGGCGATCATACCCGTGAGCTTCTGTACGTTTCTTATCATGCAGAGAGGTTGTACCTTATTGATTGCATCAATCTGGCCTGGGTTGGCTTCAATGTCTTTCCCGCTAACCAAGTACCCGAGAAATTTTCCTGACTGGACACCGAAGGAACACTTGCTCATATTGAGTTTCATTCGGTATTTCCTAAGGAAGGTCCTTAATAGGTCTGAGAGGTGGTCTTATTTGTGCCTTCTCTTGACGAGCATATCGTCAATATAAACTTCCATGGTATCTCCCATTTGGTCTTTAAACATCTTGGTGACCAGTCGCTGGTAGGTTGCTCCTGTATTTTTTAGCCCGAAGGCCATAACTTTGTGACAATATAATCTGATGGTGGTGATGAACGTTGTCTTATCTTGGTCTGGTGGGTACAGAGGAATATGGTGGTACCCCGAGTATGCATCCAGGAAACTCATTCTTTCATGAGCTACTGTGGCATCCACCAACTGGTCGATCTTCAGGAGAGAGAAACTGTCCTTAGGGCATGCCCTGTTAAGGTCAGTGAAGTCAATACAAATTATCCATTTCTCATTTCTCTTTGGAACCACTACTGGGTTGGATAGCCATTTAGGGAATTTAACTTCCTATATGGATCTTGTATCTAGCAGCTTCTCTACTTCTTTCTCTATATCTTTGGCCTTCTCAGGTGCAGTTCATCGTGACTTCTACGCGATAGGCCTAAAAGTCGGGTCAACGTGCAACCTATGACAAACCACACTGGGGTCAATTACAGGAAGCTCGTAAGGTTCCCAAGCAAAAACATCCACATGGTTCCTCAATAGTACCGTAAATTCTTTCTTCTCTCGATCTATGAGAGAGGCACCAATCAAGAACATCCTGTCTTTTTTGCTACGACCGGCTGTGAGCTCTTCCAGGTTTTCAATGACCTGATTAGAGGGGAGGAGCTTGGTCTCCTCTACTTCGGGTCTTCCATACTTTAGTTGCTATTTTGAAGGTATCAGACCTTCTTGTTCCTCAACATTCTCTTTGACCTTCTCGGCCTTTTTTTTTGGTTTTGGGCAGATGGCCGCTATAAAGCACCTTCTTGCCATCGCTTGATCTCCGTAGATCTCCAATACTCCTCGCTCAGTCACGTATTTAAGTTTTTGATGGTAGGTCGAGGGAACACCCTTCATCGCGTGTAGCCATGCTCTGCCGAGGATAGCCTGGTAGGGTGAGTCAATGTTGACTACTAGAAACTCAATCATCTTGGAGACACTTCCTACCCTTACTGGCAGTACGATATTTCCCAAAGGGATAGTCACTTTTCCAGCAAAGCCAACTAGAGGGACAGTGGATTCCTTTAAGTCGGCGATGCTTAACTTCAATTTTCTGAACATGTCGAGATACATTACTTCGGATGAGCTTCCCTAGTTGATAAAAAACTTGTCGACATCATAGTTTGCTATCCTGAGTGTACTGATTAAGGCGTCATGATATGGGATTCTCACTTCCACTAAGTCTTCATCCGTGAACACGATGTGTTTACTGTAGTCGATATCACCTACTCGTCGGCGCTTTCCTGCCTGTATTTTTGCTGGATCGATTTGAAAAGCTTACATTACTGCCGTAAGATTCTTCACTTCCATCCGAGATAAATTTCCTTGAATCTGTTTCAGATTTGATACCCCATGAATCACTGCGAACTCATGGATAGCATCTTCCTCGAGCACATTATCGGGCCTTGTGTCTCCATTGGAAGCAACATTCTCTTCCTTCTTCTCCATAAACTCGTTCAGGTGCCCAGTCTGGGCCAGCTCTTCAAGGTGGGGCTAAAGAGCCTTGCAGTTCTCAGTTTTGTGTCCTCCTTCTTTGTGAAAAGCGCATCTCAGCGTGTTATTCCTCTTCGAGGGATCTCCTCCCATCTTTTTGGGCCATTTAACGAACAGTTCATCCTTGATCTTCTCTAGGATCTTGTAAATTAGTTGTTTGAAGACAGTGTTTACTGGCTGAAATGCTTTTGAAGCATTATTTTTACCCCCTCTCTTGGAGCTACCTTTCCCACCATTCTTGCTAGCCTACTTCTGGTTCTCAGCCTTGTCGTTATCCTTGGCAGTGAGCTTAGCTCGACCATTCTCCCCTGCACTGAGGCGGGTCATATCCCCAACTTTGGCGTACTTCTTGATGCGATCCATTAAGTCATTAATGGTTGTGGCCTCCTCTTATTGAGGGATTGGTGAAAAAAGCAAGAGCTGGGTAGGCCAATATTAAAAGAGACTACATCTACCTGCTCTGAGTAGTCTTTAACCTCATTGAACAACTCCCAGTACCTTTATTGCGTAGTCCTAGAGGCTCTCTTGGGGCGTCTTCTTCATTATTATCAAGTCATCCATCCTCTTCGGGTGGGAGTTGCTAATAATGAAGCGAGTCGTAAACAGCTCTGCCAGGGGCTCAAAGCTCCTGATAGATCTTTGAGGGAGTCTCTCGAACCACTTCGAGGCCACATCATGCAAGCTAGAAGGGAAGATCCGACACATTAGTGCGTCCCTCTGGCTTTAGAGAGTCATAGCCAGCCTGTACTGCCTAACGTGATCGATATGGCCAGTCTTTCCATCGTAGATCTTGAATCTAGGAATTGTGAACTTCTTGGGGGCTTCTTCTTCTATCTCCCTTAAGAAAGGGGATTTCATCTGGGTTTTTAGAGCTCGCCGAGCTAGCTCTCTGGTCAATCTGGCACCCCGATGTGCTAGGTGTTGGTCCATCTATTTTTGGACCAAATTTCGTATGTCATCATTTCCTCGACCTGGACTTCTGCATCAACGAGCTCATCTCTTTTGCTCTAGTGAGTTATTATCCGATTCGTGTTCCTCGAATCTTTGGGATCCACGTCTAGGTCTCCTTCCTCGGCTGAGAGACTTGCTCGCCTGAGGGCTAGGAGTGCGATACTGATGTCGCCTGGTGCTACGATAGAGCTCTTCATCCATCCTTTACAATCTCCTTTTGAGGTGAGCATTCTCAGCTTCTTACTTGTGAGCGGCCTCCCCTTGCTCTTGGAGCCTTGCCTCATAGGCATCGATCAGCCTGGAGATTTGAGTGGCCCCGGCTAGTCCTTGACTATCTTCTGAGGCATGCTGTTCTGGGCGAGCCCTCTGATCTAAACGTCGAACTTCAGATCTGATCTTGTGAGGGGCAGGCTATTATTGGATATCCCCTACTTGAGGGGCATTGCTACTGTGACCAAACATTCCAAATTTTCTGTTGGTGAGGGCTTTCTTAAAGGAAGACAAACGTTCCCACAGACGGCGCCAATTGTGGTGACAATTAAGTTCAACCCAAAATAACAAGAAAAGGCAATCACCAGAACAAATAAAGAACATAAGGAATGACAATAACACAACATAGAATTTACGTGGTTTAGCAAGAATGCCTACATCCATGGTAGTGCTCTCAATATTATTTCTCTTTACTTCGAGGAGCATTTTACAGGAAAAATAATACATGCCCTTTGCCCTTGGCTGAGGGTTTGTTATATACATGTTTGTTTCCGGGGAGTGGGGGTGTTGGACTCCCCCACACCAGTCCATAATCCCTAGAATATCTCCTTACGAGATTTTTAGGAATTTGACTGGCTTCCAAGTGAGTTAGTTAGGGCGCGAGGCCTTCAAACTTTGGTCTGGGCTCTACTGGGCTACTCGTCTGGGCCCAAGTGACAAATCGAGGTATCCACAGATGGTAATGGTTCGTCTTGTTCTAATTCTTACGTTTCTAATGCCAAAACCATTACTTGTTTTAGAGGATCAATCACATCTGAGGGTGTTAGAAAAGGTCAACCTAAAGGTCTCGTTCCTTGTCGAGTTTACACATGTTCGCATTGTGGTAGGAAAGGTCACTTAGGAGTTTTTGCTATGATTTTAAAAAGGCATCGAGGAAGTTTAAACTTAGTGTCCTGATGATTCCCAAAACCCATTTTGTTAGGTATACACCGATTTGGGTTATGAAATTCATTTTGGAGATGCTAAATGCTAGGTTGGTTGATTCTCACCTGGTTGCACATGATTCGTCACATGCTAAATCTAAAAGATGATAGTGTTGCCATATTTGTCATATGCTAGTTTTCTTCATGATATATTCATTGCTAGTATAATGACTTGTGTATCATTTTGTATTATAGTTTTTCATTTGTTTGAGTCCTATTGAAAAATACAAAAAGATTTTGTTTTTGAGAAAATTTTTGAAAAACCAAAAAGATTTTGCTTTTATTTGAGTCAAAATATGTCTGAAAAGCCAAAAACAAATCATTTTTTTTGTGTTTGAGTTTACATGTTTGATGTGGTATATTGGTGTGCTTGGACCCCCATCATTTCATATCCACGTGGCTAGAATATTTGGTCATTATTATCGATGTTTAGAATGATCTTAACCATTGTTTATATGGGGTTATTTCGAAGTTGATATGCATTTTGATTCGACTTTGTATATATGCCATTAATACACACATGCACGAGTTTATATGGATGTTTGACTTCTCTTGCATAATTGAATTTGGTGAGGCGTTCTTATCTCAATCTTGTCATATATGCGTAAGTAGACTTAAGAACAAGTGTGAATGTAAGAAACGTTTACCATGAGGATTTATAATTATATCAAAATTAAAAAAATTGATGAGTGTTTCACGGGAAAGGGCTGCGAGAGTTTAATTAACTCGTCGTGAAAGCCACCGTTTAAAAGAGCAAAAAAAAAAGAGCAAAATGCTAAGAAAAAGGGCCAATAAGTTTTTCTCTATGTTAAGAATGCTAGAAACCTCAAAAGAACTTGAAAAAAATATGTATATATGAGGGAGTACGGTTGGAGAAAATTAAACGGGTTTGCACAACTAATCCTAATGTTGAACCATTGCAATTTGACGCTATTGTTTGTAGAATCGTCAAAAATATGGATTTGTGTGCATATAGTATGTTTAGTTCATTAAGATCAGACTCTAATTGTCATATGGCTATGATAAAGTTTGATGATTTATCGTTGTCAATTAGAGCTTCTTGATCTTTTCGATGTGTTGGAATTGTGACTCATTTGTTGTAGTTTCACGCCCATACATTCCATGTCCGTGTTTGAGCGCATAAGTACTATATTTGCATGTAACTCTCATCGTTAGTTTTTATGCGTTTTTGCATTATAGGTAAAAAGCTTACTGTTTTAGCACTGTTTTGCTGCTGTCAAGCCCTTCTAGTGTGATTTTTCTGAAAATTGTTTCATTGGTAAAAAATATATGATATATCTTGGAATCTGGGAAAGTTTGATTGTCGCGAGAAGTCGTTCAAACGGCATCTCATGTCGTGATAAGACCTCGTTCGAGCGTCATTACCATGTCGCGAGAAGCCTCGTTCGAGTGATGTCCTCATCTCATTTGAGCGACGTCCCTGACTCGTTCGAACGACAATCTTGGAATTTGCTACTTTTTGTTTGCAGCACCCTGGTTATTGTGGTATATTTTTTGGTACTATAGTATGCTTTATGGACTAACTGGTTTATTGGACATGATTAGTTTGCTATTTTTCATATGATTCCATTTATTAGACCTGATTAGTTTGCTATATTGTTTGTGTGATTCCTTTGTTTACTATCTATTGATTTGTCATTACTTGATCATATTTAGTTGGTTGATGCATGATTATCTAGCAATTTTTATTTGGTATATCTTCATGCTAGATACTTGTTGATTGGTTTATCTTTTCACCGAGTTGTCTATTCGAGACAAAAAGGGGGAGAGATGTATGTGATGTAGGGGGAGATTTGTTGAGCATGTTTATTGAGATTTGATTTAAATGTTGTTTGATTACATATTTTACAAATTTTAATCATATTATTGCTCAATTGTTTAATAAATGATTTTTCAGAGTTTATTCATATTGGTATCTATTGTAAAATTAGTTTCAATTGGATATATATTAGTTTCATCTGTTCCACCATACTTCACTGGGTATTTGTTTGTCTGTTTCATGTGTGTAGGTATGCTTCAGAGATTCGAGATTTCAAGTATACATCACATTCAGACAGTTCATGCTTGTCGGTGCTACATATACTAGTCCGTATCCTGTATTTTTTTATTTTGGATTTATGGAATGGGATTTAGGTGTTATACTGCTTGACGGCCCGACTTTGGCATTTTATAGGTTTAGTTTTGTCCCGGAATCGTCAAAGGGGGATATTTGTAAGGACATAAATTTCCAATTGAGTCCTTGTATTATTTTGACTTAATTTCGTGAACAAAATTATGTTTGTAATATGTCATAGGGAGATTTTATTTTATCACGATTCCACTTGGTCTATGACGTATTGAAGAAATTGAAGATGTTGAGGAAAAGCTTCAAAGAATATATCATGCCGAAGTTTAATTGGTGCATGTTTATTCATCTTCAAGTTTATTACATTCCGAGATCACACAGGTATGAATGCATATTGTTAATGAGATTCGGAATTGATTTTATAAAAGATAAGGATGTAATTTTATAAGAAAAAATATTTTAAAATGTTTTAAAAGTGTTTTAAATATTTTACACTACGTTTTATTCTGATAAGCTCGAAAAAGAGTTTGACTTAACTGGATCTCTTTTGGAATAAACATTTTAATGAAAAAAGTCAAACTGACACGCGCGTCGTTCGAATGACAACTGTATATCGTTCGAGCGAGGTGGCTATGTCGGGCGAACGACTGGCCAATGTCATTCGAGCGACATATTTTTCCAGGCGGTTAATTTTTCCTATTTAAAGTGTGGTTTTGTCAGAATTTGAAGGTGGTGCAATCTAGAAAATAGTTTTCAATCCAGTACGAGTTTTGCACATGTTTTTCTAAGGTTTCAAAGCTTAAACACATCCTTAGAGTTTACAAAGATCCGAGTTATCATTACTATATGTTTATGTGATCTTGCTGCACCAAGAAGGTTTATTCTATACTTAAACATCTGGGTTTTGTGGTGAAGAAAGGAGAAGGACTTCTTGTTCGACATCGTAGATATATCAAAGCCATTCGGTGGACAGCGAGACTTACGTGGATGCATGTGTTGTGGATAAGTATCGTGGAAGAAGGACCTTATGCATGGGCACTGTGAGAGGAGTGGTTAAAGATCAGAAGAGCGTTAAGACCCGTGGGGATCGATTCATAGAGTGAGTGTTTTGTCTGTTCATTGTAATTCCATATTCATAGTGATTGTCTAGCTTGGGTCGTCTGATGTTTTTTCCCGTCTTGGGTTTTTTCTCGTACATCCTTCGTTGTGAGTATTCTTTAATTTACTTGCTTTAATCACTAGATGCATGTTTAGGATTAATCAAGATAAATTTTGTTTAAAGTATTTTTTTTTTTCATAACTTGGTTTGCTGCACATTAAAAGTTGGATAATTTTTGGTGAAATTTGGTTTGATTTGAAACAGACTTGTGTAGGGCCACTCTTTCAACGGCAATGTACCAAGTTTTGGCTTCGACCGGGTAAAATAGAAAGGAAATAATATGGACATTTGTAAAATGTTAAAACACATGAAAGATACTCGGATGACACCGAGATAAAGCAAGAAGGTCCTGGAGCCCTTGGGTGAAAAATCCTAAACCATTGGCTAGAGCATATGGTGGGTATAGCCTTCGGTGTAAAGCCCGTGTAAGTATGCCATATTGGAAGATTTTGAGAAATGTTAAATAAAATATGAAACATATCAAGAAATGGGTTGTGTCGTAAATGTGTCAATACAACCTAACTTGAATGAATGTAATAAATGTTCCGATAAAGGTGAAATGCACAAGTAAATGCATAAATCTAGTAATGTACATAAAGGAATGATAAAGGGTTAAAGAAAGTGGATAAATGGGTGGTTAATCAACCTAAATGGTTAAATCCATACTTAACATAAGAATGTGTTGTAAAAATAATTTTCAAAGATTAACGAAGTTTTTTATAATACAGTGAATGTGTGTGTTGAAATTGTGATCTTCAATGAAAATACTAAAGTATATAGTAATGAATCAAAGGGGTTGAATTTCGGTAAATGAATGGATTGAGTAAATCAAGTGTGATGGTTTCAAGTGTCGAACCAGGTGTGTTAAATAAGGTGAGAATGTTAAGTATGAATAAATAAAACCTTTAATAAGATTAAGGTAAATTAATCTGGATAAGTAAGGTTTTTGAAAGAAAAACGGTTAATGCATTGGCATGTGTATTTTCAAAGGTATACATATGTAAATATATACATATTTTAGCATACATGTTGTTGTAGATTGTGACTATTCCTTTCCGTAGTTCGCTTCTATACTGCTTGTATAAATCCCACTAGGCATAAGCTCACGTCCCCACTTTGTTTCGGCAGGTTGGGAGAGATTTCATATTTGAGGGAATTTTACATGTAAGTATATTATATTTTTATTTACGTTAGTAGCTCTGTTTACCTGGACTTAGGGGTGCTCCCCATGGGTCCCTTACACAGTTTCACGTGAAACTGGAATCGCATGCTAACAACTGAAACTTAATTAAAATTAAACTGGATTAACAACATTATATAGGTTGTTCCATTTCACTTCACACCTAATGACTCGGTTCGGATCGGGTTGACTCACGGGTAATTCATAAATCCAACTTGGGGCGTTACAAATGGTATCAGAGATCTAGGTACAAGGTTCCTTTCGGGTGTGACGTGGTGAGGTCGGTATTGGATCTTTCGACGTTGGTGTGGTTTGGGCCGATCATGCTAGTTTGATGACGGATTTAGTTCGTGTCATCGACGGTAAAATCTTAGAGGTTAGCACGATAATGCCTAGTGGCACACGATTAGGTTGATGGTTATTAATCAATTTCGTGTTTGTGATTAGAATTTTAGTAATTTACGGGTGTCCAAATAAACTTATAGTGGTGACACCATAGTTGTTACTGTCAGGTGCTTTCGTTAACAATTTAATGGATTAGAATCACAAGAGATGTTGATAGCATCAAATGGCACCAAATTTTGTAGAATCAATGGTAGATATTGATGGTTGGGGTGTCGCAGATATGTAATGGGAAATCGTGACTTAAATTATATGTAGACCTGGGTGTGACACATATGAAAGATCCATATCGATGTGATAATTAGACAATTTTGATCCTCTGGGTAATACCGTGACTGATGATAAGTTCAATGAGTTTATAAATTGATGTAGGCCAACACTAGGGGGATAAGTATGTCTCAGTTGATAGAATGCTATCCTTATGGGTGAACACCCTAGCGAATTGTTAGTTGACGAATGCAATTACAAGTGTTAGTTCCAAGTGAGGAAATATTAGGTCCATTCGTTAGGAAACTTGGGTTTAGTGCATCTCGATTTCTGTACCTTGACTATAATGTGGGTTTAGATAACCGTGATGATTGATGTAACCTAAGAGTGAACCTAGATAATCATGGCGACTTGGTGTTAATTAATTAGGCCGTGATGTTTTAGAATATGACTTCTTGCGGCTCGATGTCCCTTGTCCTATCAAAGCCCTAGGTGGTGCTAATTTATAGTGTGGTGATTATAGTGTGGTATTGAGGAATATGATCTCGTATGTCATCCGTGGTGAGAGCCATAGAGTTTATAAGCAATACCTGACGTCCATATCCTACCAAGATCAACAGAATTGTGTTAACTTGTGGATTGGCACATAAGGTGATATTCACATATGAAGGAAATTCGATTGCCATAGTTGAACAGTCATCGAGTATTTGGTTAAGGCAAGCCTTGAGGTTTATAGGATGCAAGAGACACCCGTGTTCTGCCAAATCGATGGTAGCAATAATTATAATTTATACTTGACTTATAGTCACAACCATTTGGAGGAATGTAAGATCGTATCTAAGTGTTAAAACTCACTTAGCCATTGAGGTAATTGTAACACCCCGTATTTCTGACGATTTAAATAATTAGGTGATTAATTATTATTATGGAAATAAAGATGCAATTAATTATTATTGTTGGATTAATTGAATTAAAATGTGAGAAATTAATTTGTTATTAATCCGGATTTAAATAATTATTAACTAGCGTGCCAAGGGTTAATACTTATTGTTGTGAACTATTGAATATTACTGTGTTATATGTAATATGGAATTATGATACTTGATAAATTGTCGGAAGTGAGAAATACGGCAGTTTGGTAATTTAAGTCTATCACGCGTGTGAGTCGTGTCGGGACTAATTGAATGGAATAAAAAGATAATTTATTTTTATTAACTCGTATGGTCATTTCTAGTGCGTCATTGAGTCTGGAAGGGTCGAGTAGTCAAAATAGTATACCCGGGTGTTTAGTTTGGGTCCCGGGGCGATTTTAGGCCTAACCGGCACCCCGAGAGGGCATTATGGTAAATTGTATTTTTGGGCTAAATTAATGGACGAAAATTAAGAGTAATTATATCAACCAAGGAAGTCCATTAGGGTTAAGAAGTTACAAAAATCAAGAACGGCCATGGAGGGTGTGAGGGAGAACCAAATTCCAAGAGAGAAGACTCATTTGGCATCACGTTGCATAATCGTGACCACCAACGCGTAGATCGAGAAGAGAGGAACGCGTATATACCAACATCACCAATGGATGAGACAGTCATATTCGAGGCAAGTGTTTATTACTTGCTTTCTTTTAGAAATAATCATACTCATGTTAGTATAGGTGGAATTAATCATGATTTATATGTTAATTGGGTGAAAATTGGAGATTTAAATTATGATTAAGGATTGGTTTAATTAGTGGGTGGATTTCCTTCGTGTATGTAGAGGATTAATCACGGAATTTGATTATATATTGATGAACGAATCTGGGTTGAGTAGGTTCTGTAATTGAAATTTTGGAAACTAGGGTTCATATAAATTGAATTGGGGATTTTATGTATTTACGATGATTTATGACGAATTAATGATCCTAGGAGGTTAGGAATGATTTATAACCTGTTAGGTGTTGATGATGAGTTGTTGGGAATTGAATCTTAGAGGTTTTTAGGTTTAAAAATGGTGAAAAATGCTGAAGTTTGGTGAAGAAGACGAACAATGCAATCTCGCGCGAATTGGTTCATGCGAGATGGGGATCTCGCGCGAAGTGGTTCGAACGACATGTCAAAGTGGTTCAAACGACATGCATTCTGGTTCGAACGACATGAATTCTGGTTCGAATGACATGTCATTTTGGTTCGAACGACATGTCATTTTGGTTCAAACCACATGTCATTCTGGTTCAAACCACAGGGTAAATTTATGGAAATTTTCTTAGAGCCCAGTTTGGAGTTTATTGGTTTATTGGGGTGAGAGAAACTAACAAATAGTAAATTCAAATAAGAAGGAATTTTGGGAAAAGTATGTGGGAATTAATACTTTAATTATTTCGATATAGAGGGAATGTACCTTGGAGATTACAAGAGAGATAATAATCTAATTATTTATACTATACGTAGTAATGAGGTTAAAATACGTATGGGGAGTATATATGTAGGTTGGAGAAAAATACTTATAAATTATAATAGGATGTAAGTATGCCTATTATGTGATATTATTATTAAGAGCACTAATGGGTGATAACCGGGGGGGTGAAAGAACCTTATAGTTAAGAGCACTAATAAGTGATAACTTGGGGGTGCAGAAACTCTATTATTAAGTGTACTAATGGGTGATAACCCGGGGGTGTTGAATTATTATTAATAGGTGCATTAATGGGTGCTAACCCGGGGATGCAATATTTTATTGTTAGGCGCACTAATGGGTGATAACCCGGGGGTGATGAATTATTATTGATAGGTGCATTAATGAGTGCTAACTCGGGGATGCATGATTTTCTGGAGATATGCACTAATGGGGCTTAGCCGGGGGGCAGGATTAGTATATATATATGTATAGGGATGATGGTACTATATATATATATATATATATATATATATATATATATATATATATATATATATATATATATATATGGACTTGTGAATATTGCTACTGTGTGAAATTAGTAGACTTGGTAATAATAATAATCATTTCATTGCACCAAGTGGTCTTAACCTAAGAGTGCAGGATTAGTGTATATATATAGGGATGATGAGACTATATATATGTATGAGTGTAATTGGGTAACTTTCTACTTTATAAGACTAGTAGATAAAAATGAAAATGAGAAGTAAAATGATCTTAGTGAATAAAAGATTAACCATTCAAACGGTGAATAATGAAGTTTAGTCTGTGACATAAACTATCTGAATAGCGTATTGTATGGGCGATACGGGAATACTACTTGTGAGCATAGTTAGTATTAGTATGATTTCTGACTAGTTAGACTGGGAGGTATAACTAGGGGGAGATTAGATGTACGTTAGGCGTGCACAATAGACGAGAGGTGAGAAATTCATGTGAGAGTTCGATAACTAACATGCGTATAAGACTTGTTTTAAGAACCAATTTTAAATACTTGCTAAATCATTTTTACACATCGGGCTCTGACCCGTTTCTTGTATCTCTTCTCTCTTTTGCTATATATATGCATTATATCAGGTGCTCAGCCACATGAGTATCAGATTTAGAGATTTGGATTGCTTGACGTATTGCAGATGTTGTGGAAGTTGTAGGTCCTTGCAGTAGAGGCATCTATCCTTTCCATTCAGTTTTATCTAGACTTCTTGTTTAGGGCATATGTCGCCCACTTCTAGTCTTTCATCAGAGTTATTGTATTCAGTTTAGTTGATGGTTTAGAGTTTTGAGCTGAGAGTTTTACTCAGTCTTATTTATTGCAGTACTTGATTCATGTTCAGTATTTATTTACATTTCGATTTGTGGTGAATGGTTTATATTTTGAAATTTAATAGAAATGGATTTACTTGGTTTTATTAAATTGGAAATGTTTTGACACCTAGCTTAATTTTATATTATGTGATTAATATGTTATAAAGTTTTTCGACAGTGATGTTGAGAATGAACCAACTGAATATCCTATTTTAAATTGGTAGAGGACTGATCACCCTATATTTAATTGGGCGGGGTGTCACAGTAATGGTTAGGTGCGAGGAAACCCTAGTTTTTGGGTAGCTTATAGGCACATGGAGGTGCCCATGGAAAAAAATTATGTGTGGCATCATTAAGGATAAATATAAAATTTTGTGATGTCTTAAGGTGTTCGAGGATTTAGGTACACTATGGTTAGAAGCTCATAGACCAGTGTCCTTACAAGCACCAAGTAATATCGATGTGGGTATCAGAAGGTTTGAAGTGTGTACCTAGGATGATAAGGATGTAGACGATGAAATCTCGCCAAATTTGGGGCTCTCACATGAGATGTGTTTGGTGTTCATAGGAAACTAATTAAGTTCGGAATGAAGAAGAAATAGGATTCTAGTAATGATAGTTGTATCCTTTTACGAGTGATGCTCGGGCGTTATGGAATAACTAGTATTGGTGTGGTGATACTCGACTTCAGAACATATGAGGGAATGTATTCGAGGCTTATAGTAATGTCGCCACTTGGAGACTTGAAAATGGCAACTACGGTGGGTAGCATCGAACATAATTGTTATGTTGGGGTGTCGACAACATATGCTAGAACAACCTTAGCAATGTGAGGATTAGTTATTGTCATGTCTTACCAAGTGGGCACGAGTTAGATGTGTATCTTGATGTGATGCATTCGCCCTTAAGGTGCCAATGATGACGAGTGTAGTCATCGTGTGAATACCGTATGGGTGAGAAATCGAGGGTAAATTGATAAAATCTAGTGTGGTCAAAGGACGTAGTTAGGTGAGTGCTTCACTTGAACTAAGTAATGTCTAAGAGATTTGGGATTTGATCAGGATATGATAAAGCAGACAATAACCTAGGTGTATTAGGTTGGTGATATCGTCACTAGTTTTTGGATGAGGTCGATTGGATAAGGCGTGAAGCATCCGCCAGTCAGAATGACTCGTTAACACCAAAGGTATGAAAGGTATGGACTTTCTCCTAAAGAGGGAAGTCAGGATTTGAATTCCTTAAGGACTACTAATTTGTAAATTGCAATCGCATTATGAGAATGAATAATTGATATTCGATTCTTCACGGCTAGTGACACAGGTCAGGGCATATGGCCAGAAGTAGTACTTGGTGAGTGTTGCGAACAAGTAGTATAGCTTCTGGTACACGGTATAGGTTCGCTTCCATGAGTTAGAACTGGATGTTTATGGATGAAATTCCTAGGGACGATTACATGTCCCTCCGAGGATCGAAAATCGGTATTCTCACCTTTTTGCTGACTCAGGTTGGTGTCATTTCTTGGAACAAGGCGGTTAATCCCAGGAGAGCGCACTGGGTCGGGTTTGGTTAATGCAACTCAGTAACTAGGTGCGCTCATCTGAGGTAATCTTGTTATTGCATAAATTTTCCGTACGGGTGGCTACACTTTCGGCTAGCTGGTTTGATCGTAGTATTAATTCCCCTTAGAGTAGTGGACTCTCGACTGGCCGGCTCAGTAGTCAGTGGCTCAAGCGGTGATGAGCGGAATAATGGCTTGAGGACACAGTATAGTGTTGTAAATCGAGGGAAACCTAGTATACGATATTGCTTCGCCACGGTGAGTGGATTGAAGTTAGACACAATTGAGTACTCGAGAATGAGGTACCTAAGGTAGTGTTGATTCATTAAAGTATGAAGCGAAAGGTGTAGACCAGGCGTGCAATAAGGATTTGGTGAAATTATTCCCCCTCGGAGAGAGAGAAGGACATGGTAGATATGATGATTGGTTGCATCATGATCTGTTTGGGTTGAGCGTTGATCTCTGGGAATGGTTTGCTCGTAGGCTTCAATATGCCTTAGTTACTAGCATAGATAGTACTAGGGATTGATTAGGACATGAGCATAAGGTGAATGGAAGCCCGTGGTCGAGTATGTAGTGTCATAGCTGACAAAATGGTGATCATTAGAGCATAGGGAATGCTAGATGTTTGGTGATATTAACGTTGAGGACATCGATGATTTTGTCTTGAAGGATTTCTAGGACTTATGATAGAAGTTAGGGGACTCCATGAGTTGAGGATTAATGGAGCGAGAATTTCGGGGATGAAATTCCCTAAGGAGGGAAGTTTGTAATAACTCTCCTCGTTAAATTAATTAAATCATATATGAATTTATATGAGGAGGAACAAATTGTACTTATAGGGATCTACGGGTAACGAAATGGATTAAATGAAGAAGATTATTTAATTATGGATTATAGAAATCTTTGGTTGAAAAATCATATATGCCTCCTTAAGATTTTGGGTCAAATGTGAGGAAATTGAGAAGATAAGAGGATAAAAAGAAAATTCAAAAATTTTCTGAGGTCGCTCAAACAACATGGAAGTCGTTCGAGCGAGGAAGCAATGTCATTTGAACGACATGGAAGTTGTTCGAGCGACGTCTGACCAAAGTCAGCCCTGCAGAATGTGCTATTGACGCCGCAACATTTGATGAAATCCAATGGGCGAGATTTGGTCGAGGGAAGGATCAGATGTTAGGGTTTGAAGGTGTATATGAGAGTTAAAATGGGTTTGGTTTTATTTAGCAAGATCACAACTCTCTCTCTCTCTCTCTTTATTTATTCTACTACATCCGACCATTTAAGCTTCCAAAATCTCCTCTGTTAACATATGTATAGCTACAAAATATTATATGTTTGGAGGGTTTTAGTGTGTATCTGAGGGGGGTTATCTTAGAAGAAGAAGAAGATGTATATTGTTGGAGGTTTTGTAGAGGGTTTTTATGTATCTTCCATGGAGGACTTTGGTGGAAATTTTTTGAATCCCTTAGAGTCACCTTTGGAGGTGGGGGAGTCACCTGTCTTCATCACCACCACCATATTTGGGGCTTAATTTTAGGTGGGTAACCTACTCTTTTGACATTTGAGGGTTTTGTTGGAAAAATATTGTAGCTTTTGTTGTGTATGATTATGAGCATGATTCTAAGATATAATGTGTGTTCTTAGTAAACCCATATAGGCATTTTTATGGAATAAAAATGCTAGAAATAATATTGTTATATATTTTCTAGTAAATATGAAATTTAGACATTTTATGGAAATAAAAATGTTAGAAAATAATATTTTAGTTTGTTTCCTAGTAATTTGAAATAGCCATTTTTATTACGTAAAAACCCTAGGAAATGTTATTATTGTGTGTTTTTAATAAAATCTGAAAATAAACATTTTATGGAATAAAAATGTAAGAAATGTCATTTTGGCATATTTTTAGTGAAAAGAAATAATAAATATTTTTATAGAGTAAAAATGATAGAAAATGTTTTTTTTTGGAAAATAAAGAGTGAAAAATTATTTCAAGGTTTTTAAAATAATAAAAGTTGATGTTTTATGAAAATGGTGTTTGTTCTAATAATTTTTGTGAAATATATTTTTTAAGAATAAAATGATACTTTGTGGGAAAATGATACTAGTTGGAAAATCATGTAATTTTGTGGAAAAATGATACTTTGTGGGAAAATAAAGAATAAGTAAATATTTTAAGGTTTGGAGTATTGAAGAATGATATATTTTGTGAAATGGGCATTTTAGAAATATGGGTGTTAAACATTTTATGGAATAAAATGTTTGGAAATAAACATTTATTTAATAAAAACTATATTTAAACCATGTTGTAGGATTTTTGGGTTAAAATCCATCTTCTCTTGCTTATAAATTTGTAGTATTTTCGCATAAAATGTATAAATAAGATTAAAGAAGATTTGTTGGGTTTGAACAAGAATTAATAAAGGCTGAAATTTTAGTGTTCAAAGTATGTGTAATTGGGACTAAATGACATCGTCAGTATGAGGTTAAAAGACTACATGCTAATATAAGAGATGGTATTTTCTTATAATAGTAGTCTTAAACATAAATGTATTTCTTGATTAATGAAATGAAGATATACGTGAGAAACGGGTGGTCCCTAAATGCCTGTGTTTCAAATCAACCCAATTTATTACAAAAAATCATCCAACATTTAATGTGCACCAAACCAAGTTGTGAAAACCCAATTCTTAATTTAAACCAATTTTATCTTGATTAATCCTAAACATGCATTTAGTGATTAAAGCAAGTATAAGAAAGTAAATACTCATAACACCGGATGTACGTGGAAAAAACTCAAAACGGAAAAACAACCTCGGACGGCCCAAGACAGACAATCACCATGAACAATGATTTTAAAAAGACAGATTAGCCTAACTCAATGACTCGATCCCCACAGATCTTGACACTCCTTCTGATCTTCTACTGTTCTTTAATAGTGCCCACATAGAAATTCCGTCTTCCACGATACCTGTCCACAACACTCGACTCCACGAATGTCTCAGTGTCCACCGATTGGCTTTGATTCATCTACGATGTCGAACAAGAAGTACTTCTCTTTGCTTCACTGCAAACCCCTTAATGTTCAATTGTAGAACAAACCTTCTTGGTGCAACAAGATCACGTAAACATAAACTAATAATAACTCGAATCTTTGCAAACTCTAAGGATGTGTTTATGCTTTTTAAACCTTAGAAAACATGTGTCAAACTCGTACTGGATGGTATACTATTTTTCCAGAATGCACACTTACGAAACTATGACGAAAACATGCTTTAAATAGAAATTTAGCGCCGCCTCAAAAAATGTGTCGTTCGAACGACAATGCCACGTCGTTTGCGCGACATAGGCATCTCGCTCGAACGAGCTGACATGTCGTTTGAACGACACTGTGTCAGTTTGACTTTCTTTTACTTTTTGTTTAAAACGTCTCTTTTAAAAGAGATCCAAATTAGTTAAACTCCTTTTCGATCTTATCAGAATAAAACGTAGTGTAAACCTTTAAAACACTTTTAAAAACATTTTAAAATATTTTTCTTTATAAAAATACATCCTTATCTTTTATAAAAACAATTCCGAGCACCATTAAATATATGCATTCATACCTGAGTGATCTCGAAGTGAAAATAACTTGAAGACGTGTAAACATGCACCAATTAAACTTCGGCATGATTAATTCTTTGAATCTTTGCCGCAACGTCTTCAATTTCTTTAATACGTCAAAGACCAAGTGAGATCGTGACAAAATAAAATCTACATAGGACATATTACAAACACAGTTTTGTTAACGGAATTAAGTCAAAAAAATACAGGGACTCAATTTGAAATTTATGTCCTTACAAATCTCCCCTTTGACTATTCAGGGACAAAACTGAACAAGTGAAATGCCTAAGTCGGGCCATCAAGCCGTATGATGCCTAAATCCCATCCCATAAACCCAAAATCAAAAATTATAGGACACGAACTAGAATATGTAGCACCGGCAAGCATGAACTATCTGAATGTGATGTAGACTTGAAATATCGAATCTCTGAAGCATACTTGCATACATGAAACCGATAAATAAATACCAAGTGAAGTATGGAGGAACAAATGAAACCAATATATATCCAAATGATACCAAACAATAATAGATGCCAATATAATTAAACTTTGGAAAATCGTTTGTTAAACAATTGAGCAACAAAATGATACCAAATTTAAACTACCAATTTGCAATACCAATTTGTAAAATATGAAATCCAAAACATGCTCAAGTCTCCCCCTACATCACATACATCCCTCCCCCTTTTTGTCTCGAACAGAAAATCCGGTGAAAATATAAACCAATCAAAGTATCTAGGATGAGAATATACCAATTTGAATCAATGTGAAATCGCTAGATAATCTTGAAACAACCAGCTAAATATGATCAATAGATAACAAATCAGTAGCTACTAAACCAAGGAATCACACAAAGAATATATAAATCTAATCAGGTGTAATAAACGGACTATATACAAAAATCCAATATAGAACCAATAAAACCTGCATATAAACTAAGTCAATCCAGACACACTTCCAACAGTACAAAAAATATACCAAAATAAACCAGTGGACTGCAAACCAATCAGATGCAAGAATTTAGACTATCGTTCGAATGAGCCAGGGACGTCACTCAAATGAAATGAGGACGTCGCTCGAACAAAGTACAATGTCATTCGCGCGACATGGAGATGTCATTTGAACGACTTCTCGCGACCTGCCAAATTTTCACATTTTCCCAGAATTATATTATATTTTTGCCAAGTGAATTTTTTTTCAGCAAAATAATGTTAAAACAATATGTTTTTAACACAAACACCAAAAACGCATAAAAACTAACAATGCGAGTTACATGGAAACATAGTATCGATGTGCTCAAACATGGATATGGAATGAATGGGCGTGATACTACAACAAATGAGTCATCATTCCAACACATCGAAACGTTCAAGAAGCTCTAGTTGATAGCAATAAATCATCAAATTTTATTATAGCCATATAAAAATTAGAGTGTGACCTTAATGAAATAAACATTCTACATGCACACAAATCCAGAATTTTGATGATTCTACAAACAATAGCTTCAAATTGCAATGTTTCAACATTAGGATTAGTTGTGCAAACTGTTTAAATTTTTAATCCATCCAAACTCCCTCAATAATATCATATTTTCTTTGGAATGAACTAAACTAATTTGGCCCTTTTCTTAGCCTATTGCATTTTCTTTTTGGGCTCTTTTAAATGGTGGCTTTCCCGACGAGTTAATTTTGAACTCTCGCTGCCCTTTCCCGTGAATCACCCATTATTTTTACCAATTTAAATCCTCATGGTAAACGTTTCTTACATGCACACTTCAACTTAAGTCTACTTACTCATAGATGACAAGATTGAGATAAGAACGCCTCATCAAATTCAAATATGCAAGAGAAGTCAAACATCCATATTAACTCGTGCATGTGTGTTATGTTGACATATATACAAAGTAGAATCAAAATGCATATCAAATTCGAAACAACCCCATATAAACAATTGTTAAGATCATTCTAAGCATCAATAATAATGACCAAATGTCCTAGCCATATGGATATAAAACGAAGGGGGGGGGGGTGATCCAAGCACACCAATATGCCACATCAAACGTGTAAACTCAAAAACAAAAATCGAAAATCTTTTTGGCTTTTAATATTTTGACTCAAATAAAAGCAAAATCTTTTTGGTTTTTCAAAAGTTTTCTCAAAAAAAAAATCTTTTTGGATTTTTAAAAAATATTTCTCAAAAATAAAATCTTTTTGTATTTTTCAATACGACTCAAACAAATGAAAACTATAATACAAAATGATACACATGTCATAATACTAGCAATGAATATATCATGAAATAAACTAGCATATGACAAACAAGGCAACACTATCATCCTTTAGATTTAGCATGAGAAGAATCAAGTGTACCCAAACAAGAAGCATGAAGTTTAATTCCTAAAGCCACTAAATTCGATTTTCTAACCCAAGTAGGTGTAAAACGACGCATGGGGGTTTAGGAAACTGGGGCAACTTTATTCCTAAACTTCCTTGGAGCTTGTCTAAGGTCGTAATAATAACGCCTAAGTTGACCTTTCCTACTACAAAACGTTCAAGTGTAGCGGTGGTGGGAATGATTACCTATATGTGGACCTTTTCTAACCTTCCTAGTATTTCTCATACGTGCGGGGGGGAATGGGAACAACTCTCTCATAAAAACCTATACCTCCCCTATCTTCGTTAATTTGGTCGGTGCCTAGGATCTTATCTAACTTCTCCGACCTAGCCTCCAAATCAAAACTGACTCTAGATGAGTCTCTCAATCTCTCCTCCAACTCATGAATCCTAATCTCAAGCAAACACCTAGACTCCTCAAACTCTAACATCTCCTTTTTAAGGACTCCATCAAACCACGGAGATTATCTCTCTCTTTCTCCACAAAATATATTTTCTCCCTAAACTTCTTCTCATGTGCCCTAAGATCCTCAATCAAACTATCATTATTTTATATGGCACGGTCATTCAACTTAGCTTGCAATTTTGCATTTGCCTTTTTCACTTTCACCGTCTCGGCATACAACTCATTAAATGCAACTTGCAACTCTTTCACATCTACCTCCTCCTCGTCACTCTCTTCGCCCTCACTAACATGGGATTCACTCAAAACTTCCTCGAAAGTGTCATGCACATGAGAATCGCCATGAACGCAATAAAGTTACTATCATTGGGGGAACTATCTCCCTCTTCTGGATCACTATCACTTAAGGGGGCATTATAGACAATGGGTTGCTTTCCCTCTTTCTTAAGTCTAGTGGGACACTCCTTAACTTTGTGACCGTACCCCCCACACCTAAAACACTTATCCAACTCATCTCTCTTAGGCTTCTCAAACTTATCCTTAGAGGTGGGATCTACTTTGTTGTTCTTGAATTTTTCAAATTTCTTAGCATCTTTCGATTGCTTTTTAAACTGAATAAATTTATTAAATTTCTTTGCCAACAAAGCGACATTTTCAAAATTGGAATCGGAATTAGAATCCAAAACTTCAATTTCCTCCTTCCGGGTTTTCAAGGCAATACCCTTTTCTTTCTTAGGAACTTTCTTGGAGGTAATCATGTCGATTTCATAGGTTTGTAAGTCACCTACAATATCTTCTAATTTCGTCGACTCTAACTTACCCAAGGAGTTTAAAATGGTCACTTTCGCATCAAACCTACTAGGCAACGACCTAAGGATTTTCTTAATGACGCGGTTGTCAGGAATTTTCTCACCTAGGTTAAACGACGAACAATATTGGACAACCTATCATAAAACTCATCAAAAGTCTCACTCTCTAACATCCTAATGGTCTCAAACTGTGTAGTGAGATTTTGAAGTTTTGACGCACTAACCGTGCTAGTGCCCTCGTGAGTGAGTGCCAAAATATCCCAAGCCTCTTTTGATGTTTCACAAGTCATAATTCCATATATTCTTCCGGTGTGACATGTGAAGAAATAACGTGCAGACCCTTAGAATTATATTGTGAAAGTCTATGTTCTGTTTCGGTCCATTACTCGACAGGCTTTAAACTAGTGACCTCACCTACAATAGTGACATGGGGTGTCCATACTTTCTCAACTGCTAACCACAGATGCTCATAAATTGATTTTAAAGAACTTCTCATTCTCATCTTCCAATAAGTGCAATTAGTGCCATCAAATATTGGATTTCGAGAAAGTTCATTAAATCGAAAATTCATCTTTGAAAAGACACGGGATCACAAAAAAAAATATGTTTTCTAGTTCTGATACCAATTTGAAAAACGGGTGGTTCCTAAATGCGTGTGTTTCAAATCAACCCAATTTATTACCCAAAATTATCCAACGTTTAATGTGCACTAAATCAAGTTGTGAAAACCCAATTCTTACTTTAAACCAATTTTATCTTGATTAATCCTAAGCATGCATCTAGTGATTAAAGAAAGTATAATAAAGTAAAGAATACTCACAACTCCGGATGTACGAGGAAAAAACCCAAAACGGGAAAACAACCTCGGACGGCCCAATCCATACAATCATTATGAACAATGGTTTTACAAAGACAGATTAACCTTACTCAATGACTCAATTCCCACGGGTCTTAATGCTCTTTCTGATATTCTACCGTTCTTCAATAGTGCTCCCGTGGAAATTTCGTCTTCCACGATACCTATCAACAACACTTGACTCCACGAATGTCTTGGTGTCCACCGATTGGCTTTGATTCGTCTACGATGTCGAACAAGAAGTCCTTTTCCTTCTTCATCGCAAAAACCTTGATGTTCAATTGTAGAACAAACCTTCTTGGTGGAGAAAGATCACGCAAACATAAACTAATGATAACTCGGATCTTTACAAACTCTAAGGATGTGTTTATGATTTTTAAACCTTAGAAAACATGTGCCAAACTCGTACTAGATGGTATACTATTTTTCTAGAATGCACACTTACGAAACTATGATGAAAACATGCTTTAAATAACAATTTAGTGCCGCCTAAAAAAATGTGTCGTTTAAACCACAATGCCAGGTCGTTCGTGCGACTTAGGCATCTCGCTCGAACGAGCTGACATGTCGTTTGAATGACGCTGCGTCAGTTTGACTTTCTTTGACTTTTTGTTTAAAACGTCTCTTTTAAAAGAGATCCAAATTAGTCAAACTCCTTTTCGAGCTTATCAGAATAAAATGGAGTGTAAACCCTTAAAACACTTTTAAAAACATTTAAAATATTTTTCTTTATAAAAATACATCCTTATCTTTTATAAAAATAATTTCGAGCACCATTAAATATACGCATTCATACCTCAGTGATATCGGAATGTAAATAACTTGAAGACGATTAAACTTGCACCAATTAAACTTCAGCATGATTAATTCTTTGAAGCTTTGCTGCAACGTCTTAAATTTCTTCAATACGTCATATAGACCAAGTGGTATTGTGACAAAATAAAATCTACCTATGACATATTACCAACACAGTTTTGTTCACGGAATTAAGTCAAAATAATACAGGGACTCAATTGGAAATTTATATCCTTACAATACGAATGTTGGTTAAAAAGTTTTGATTAAGTGTTAATTGACAAATATGGAATAGTTAGTGAGTGTAACTCACTAATGTTGAGAAATATTAACACTAATGAAATTTAAGGAAGCAAAGGAATAATATGTGTTCCCTATTATGTAAAAGATTAATCCAAGTGTAAAAAGGTGTTAAGGATTAAAGAACTTAAGAAGTTGGTGCGTATAACTTAATAGTGTTTTTGGTGAAATTAACACTTGTGAAAAAAGAGTAAAAGTGTGATTTGAAAACAAATGGGTAAAATCGTAATTTTACTTCAAGTGGAACATTTTAATAAGATAAAAATATTGAAAAAGGTTTTAGACAAAGTGGTCCTAAATGAATATAATTTTGGGAATAAAAATCAAGGTTAAGGTGTAAAGGACTCAAAATAATAAAATTTCAAGTGTAACACAAATTGGGACGATAAAGTCCCAGGTTTTGGCTTTGGCCGGGTAAAAAGGAAATAATATGAATATTTATAAAATGTTAAAACACATGAAAGGTACTCAAATGACACTGGGATAAAGCAAGAAGGGCCTCGATCCCTTGGGTGAAAAGCCCTAAACCACTGATGAGAGCATATGGTGCGCATAGCCGTCGGTGTAGAGCCCGTGTAAGTATGCGATATTGGAAGATTTCGAGATATGTTAAATGAAATATGGAACATATCAAGAAATCTGATATGTGGTAAATATGTTAATACAACCTAACTTGAATGAATATAATAAATGTTCCGATAAAGGTGAAATGGACAAGTAAATGCGTAAATCTAGTAATGTCCATAACATAATGATAAATGGTTAAAGAAAGTGGAAAAATGGGTGGTTAATCAAGCTAAATGGTTAAATCGATACTTAACACAAGAATGTGTTGTAAAAAGAATTTTCAAAGATCAAAATAAGTATTTTCTAATACGATGAATGCGTGTGTTGAAATGGTGATCTTCAATAAAAATACTAAAGTATATAGTAATAAATGAAAAGGGCTAAATTCCGGTAAAGGAATGGATTGGGTAAATCAAGTGTATGGTTTCAAGTGTCGAACCAAATGTGTTAAATAAGGTGATAATGCTAAGTATGAATGGATAAAACCTTTAATAAGATTAAGGTAAATTAATCGGGATAAGTAAGGTTTTCGAAAGTAAAACAGTTAATGCATTAACATGTGTATTTTCAAAGATATACGTATGTAGATGTATACATATTTTCACATGCATGTGGTTGTAACGTGTGAGTATTACTTTCTTCCATTCGTTTCTATACTGCTTGTATAAATTCCACTAGTCATAAGCTCACATCCCCACTTTGTTACGGCAGGTTGGGAGCGGTTCCGTATTTTGAGGGCACTTTACAGGTAAGTATATTCTATTTATGTTTAGGTTAGTAGCTCTGTTTACGTGGACTTAGGGGTGTTCCCCATGGGTCCCTCTCAAAGTTTAACATGAAGCTGGAATCGCGTACTAACAAATGAAACGTAATTAAAATAAAATAGGATTAACAACATTATATAGGTTGTTTCGTACTTCACACCTAACGACTCGATTACAATCGGGTTTACTCATGGGTAACCCATAAATCCAGGTCGGGGCGTTACATTATCTTTGATTAAATTATGTGTGAAGGCAAATATGTTTTCTAAATAATATAATGAAAATACATAGTTAAGAACACAATTTGGGGAAAATTCCCTTTCGGGCAAAACCTTTTATTCAAGACTTTAGAAATTTACACGACAGTCGACTTATAATACTACTTGATAACCTCCACAAGAATAATGTACCATTCTTTGTAAATTCTCTAAAGAATATCACTTGTCACTAAGCGATCCATAGATGACAGATTTATCCTCGTTATCCACCGATCCAGACTCACCTTTGTCTTCTGCAATGATTCCTCATAAGTAAGCTATGGAGATGCCTTTTCCATAAAGGTGTATGTAAGATACTAAAGATTTTTAGGGTTTAAACAAATTCACAAGTGCAATTCTATGGATTTATATTGTTAACTAAAAGTGTTTTAAAATACTAAACAAAGAAGACCTTTTGTGAAAGATATTCAGAAAATGATCTGGAAAAGTCTTAAAAAACTGAACAGAAAATTGGTATTGATAGGGAATTCATAATTTTTGATGCGGCAGCTCGTTCTAACGAATTTGAAGCTCGTTTGAATAAGAAAAGAAACTCATTAAAACAAAACATAATCTCATTCGAAGGAGAAGGTGATCTTGTTTGAACAGGCTTCAAACGACCTTCCAACGGGTCAAAATAATATGCTCTCGATTGATGATCGTTAGATTAAAACTTCAAATGACCATTCTAACAAAATTTTGATCTCATTTGAATGAGATACAGATCTCGTTTGAACAACGTTTATAAAAAAATATTTTACTTTTTAAAAATAAAAAAGACTCTGTTCATTTTTAATAAAGATAAACATTTCAAAAATAAAGTCCATGAATAAATCTAAACACTAAATTGCTTTATACCTTTATGGGAAGTTGAAAAGTCCTAAGTGTTGCTGTCGGTTTTTCGTGACGGTACATGACGATTTGTAATGGGATACACCAAACTAACTTAAAACAATGCAAGGCCTATACTATTAGTAATATTAGAAATTTTTCTCTTACAAATCTCCCCCTTTGGATATTTCGGTATAAAACAAATAAAGATAACCGAATATCAAATTAAAATCAAACATCCCTTATGCAAAAAATCCCACTACCCTACCAAAAATCCTAGAAATGGAATAGCAAAAGACATTGTCTTCGAATCTCCAGCTCTTCTTTCCTTTGGAAACTTTGTCTTCATCCGGTGTGTCTTTATTTCCACTTTAAGTACCTACACACACACGAGACAAAGAAATATACCTCGTGACACATCGAGTTTGAAATAGAAAATAAAAACATTAATTAAATCCTCCCCCATAAATCAAACTCATCAAATCTGACTTTTAAATATGCTCTCCCCATTTGTTTTTATCTGAAATAGACAAAGGATTATAAACACAAACTTTAAATCAGAGCATCACGAATATGAAGAAGAAATCATCACAAAAGATATTAAAACAATGCACGTGTAATGATAATCGCAAAGGCAAACAAAAGCAACTATTTTTGAAAATTTTATTACAAATACAACATGATACCATGTATAATATATGCAAAATATACCAAAGAAATATACAACACACATATATTGGTATATTCCATCACAAAACTTGACACAAAACACATAATCTTTACACACTAGTATAGTATTGATATGTCTAAACATATGGAATGAAATGAATGGGCATGAATTAAATACAAATGAATTATGAACCAAACACTTAAATGTGTTCAAAAAGTTCTAATTGACCACAAAACTTTATCAGACTAAGCTTCAGCCTCAAGTGATAAATAAAGTTGAACTTAATGAACAAAAGAAGCACAATGCACACAAGCCTAAAATATTGATGATTATACAAATTAATAGCGTCATGACAAAATAATGATAACTAGGATTCATTGTACTAATTCGTTGATCTTCAACTAAACTCCCTCAAAAGATAAAAATATTTAAGATTTTATTCTTTTATTCTTTTGAAGTTATTTCTTTTGAAGGATCAAACAAACTAAACTTTGTTGGCCCCTTTTTTGGCATATTTTCTATTTTTATTTCCTTTACTTTTTCCTAGTCTTTTTTCAACGGTGGCTTTCACGCAAAGTCAACATGTCTTTTGCATCCCTTTTTTCGTGTACGCTCATATTTTTTCAATACTTAAATAAAATCTCTCACTGGAAATGGTTCTTACATGCACAATTCCCCCATAGTCACATAAACATGTAGATGAAAAAATTGATTGGAGATCATCCCACAAATCTCAAATATACATGTGAAGTAAACGTTCAAAAAAATTCGTGCATGTGTTTGCGGAGGTATATACAAACTCAAATCTATAAAGAAAATTATGTTCGAAACAAATCCATGAAAACATGGTTAAGAACAATCTAAGTATATATAATCACAATCAAATATCCTAGACACGTGGAAATTGCAAAGAGAATGGAATTTAAACACACCAATATGCTACACCAAATGTGTAAAACTAAAAAAACACAAAAACCAAAAATCTTTTTGTATTTTTAAAAAAAGTATCAAAATAAAATCTTTTTGTATGTTTCTGATATGACTCCATTAAAGAAAAATATAATACAAAAAGTACACATATAACACTAACAAACATATATCATGAAGCACAACTAGAGTATGATAAATAAAATCATACAAGCAATCATCCATAAGATATAACCTGTGAAGCATTATGTGAAAGCATGTGGGAATTAACAAGTCTAACATCCAGCTCCTCCAAAATGGATTTCCTAACCCAAATAGGTATATACTTAACGTGTCAAGTTTAGGAAACCAATGGAACACTAGACTTCAACTTCCTAGGACCTCTTCTAAGATCATAACAAACGCCCTAAGGAGACCTTTCCTACCACAATGTGAACGCGAGGAATGTTACTTATGGGTTAACCTTTTGTATTTCCCTTGGATACGGTTGACTCTCTAAAACAAACAATAGCCTTGGCTTTAACACCGTAAGCATTAAAAACATGGGAGCCAATACCATTACTACTCACACTACTAGAGTATTTTAAATCATCTTTTAACTTAAAAATTTTAGACTCAAGCAAAGAATTTGACTCTTCAAGTTTTAGCGACTCCTTCTTTAAATTTTTAATCATTCCTATAAGGTTATCTTACTCCCCATCAATTCAATCAAACTTATCCTGAAGAGTCTTTTCACGTGCCTTATAATCATTAATTAAATTATCAGTATATTTAATGGCACAATCTTCTATTTCTTTCTCTAAAAATTGAACTCTTTCATCACACTCTTTCTTGGTCAATTATAAATTTTTAAAGTCACGGTCCATGTCCACAAGTTTCTCACGAAAAAAAATCTCTTTGAGTTTGAATAGTTTGCATCTTTGAAACGAAAATTTTCTTTTTCAAGAATTTCAATTCTTTTAGAAAACTTCAAATTCAAATGATCTAAGTCATCATCAATATGGGAATCCATCGAGATAAAACCAAAAAAATCAACGCAAGGGAAAACATAAAATCCTCCACAAAAAACTATCTCTTTGGGAAGAGAATAAACCCCGGTGCCAAACCAATGATCTCAAAGCATGTATATATTGAAACATGGATCAAATAAATATTTGGGTGTAAACTCGATTTTGTTCTTGAAATTAATTCATTTTGATTAAGAAAAACCAAGGGGACATTTTTGAAAGAACTTTAGGCTCTCAAAGCTCTAGAAAAGTCTGCAAAAGTCTATCATAATAGTTCATTCCCATACTTTATAAAATAGGTGGGAAAAGAAATTGAGTAGTTGGATGTTTTTTGAGAAAACTGACAAAAACTGCTCGAAACTACAATGTCAATCGAATGATATACTAGAGTCGTTCGAATGACATTTCGAACAAGAATACAGAAGAAGAAAATTATCTCGTTTGAAGGGTCGTTCGATATACATTTCAATCTCATTTTAATGAGATGCCAAAGTCGTTCAAACAACCTGTCAAACAACATTTCAGGACATAGCTCTAGAAATTTTTTATACAAGTGTGTGGCAGCCAGTTTTGTATTTTTCTGACTTTTTGTTAATTAGTTGTGATTTTTCTACAGAAAGGTGTCCGAGAACAAAAAATTTAGATAGTATGAATTCAAAAAAATTAAACAAAAATACTAACACCCAATAAAAAAACTCTAAGTCTCAATATAACATATGCATTCATACCTGAGAGACCTTGGAAAGTTGATGACGCAAAATAAGGCACGATACACAGCAATGACACGATATTCTTGTAGTCTTGATCGCTACGTCTTCAACTCAAATGTCATAAGCTTGAAAGGTCACAAACTTCTATCCTATGACTCAAATAGTTTTGTCCGGAATTAAGCCAATAATTACAAATTCACTCAATTGAGAATTTGTCCTTACAAATCTATCCCTTTGGCTATTCCAAGACAAAACCAAAATAGAAACCCTATAGGCCGTCAAGCTTATCTAAAAGACACAATCCCACCCAAAAATAAAAAATACATACGCTTGATCGACACATATCTTAAGAATATTTTCATTAAAACTTTACCTTATGGATGAAAATCTTCACACTTAAATACACCATCAAACTCATAGGGAATATAACAATATAAATTAAATTCTCTCCTTTTATTTAACATAATCTACCTAAGAAAGGCGTCTCCACCTAAGTCAAATCTCCCCAAATTAAAAGAGTTAGATACCATTTCTCCCCCTATTTGTTCGGAATAGACAAAGGCAAACATGCATAAACTAACCCATTTCTCCCCGAATAAATCAATTCTCTCCCCAAATGGAACAAGAGATAAGTATAATGGAAAAAAAGTATATTATGCAATGGTGTATAGTGATACAAGAACAACAAAGCAACTAATCCATACAAGAAACAATAGGTACCAATTAAAATGCGATAGGAAAATGATACTAATTAGAATGTTCTAAGATAAGCATGTGATATCAATAAAAAGTCGCAATAAGATAGATACCTATATTCTCAAAAAGCATACATGGACTAGATGTAAAAGAAAATACTCAAATCAAATAATACCATATATATATATATATATATATATATATATATATATATATATATATATATATATATATATATATATATATATAAGCAAAAATATATTAACGAAGCATAAACACACATATATAGGTATAAACACCACACATGACACAAAATACAATAATCTTTCCAAACTCATATGGCATAAATGTGTCTAAATAAACATGTGGTAAATGAAGTGAAGGGGTGTGAACTAGAGACAAACGAATTATGACCCAGTCACTTAACATGTTCAAGGAGTTATATTTGAATGCAAAACTTTATCAAACTTAGATATAGCCTCTTGTGACAAGATAAAGTGAAATCAAAGAACAAACAAACACAAAGCACATAATCCTAGAATTTTGATGATTCTACAAATCAAAAGAGTCATGACAAAATAAGAATAAATAGGATTCATTATCATTATGAAAACTCGTTGATATTTCCATCCTAACTCCCTCATAAATAATCATTATTTTCTTTTCTCTTGAATGAACATATCAAAATAAACTATGTTGGCCTGGGCTATTTTTTTCAATGTCACACTTTTTAGGCCATTGCCAACGGCGGCTTTCATGCAAAGGAGACTTGTTCCTTTCGTATCCCTTTCCATGAACCCTCATTTATATATTTTTTATACAATTCAAATAAATCTCACAGGCAATAATTCTTACATGCACAAATCCTCCATAGTCACAAAAATATGTAGATTACAAAATTGATACAAGAACATCTCACAAAGGTCAAATATACATGTCAAGACAACATTCAGAAGAGCTCGTGCATGTGTATGAGAGGCATATAAAAATAGAATCCATTGAGGAAATTAAAGGTAAACTACTCCATGCAAGCATGATAAAGAACACTTTAAGTATTGAAATGCATTACCAAAAGTTCTAGCCATATGGAAGCGGAGTGATATAGGATTAAAACACAAGGATATGCCACATAAAATGTGTAAAACTAAAAAACACAAAAAAAATATCTTTTTGAGTTTTTCAAAATTTTTATAACGAATAAAAAGGACAACTCGAAAGACAAAAAAATGCCTATTTGTAATTTTCATAAGACACAATAAATGATAAAATAAAAATGCAAAAGATACACAAGTCATAATTCTAGCAAAATATAAATGATGAATCATAAACTAGAACATGACAAATAAACATACAACTTGCAATAATCTAACATGAATCACAACTAGTGTATGTAACCAAAATCAACACACTAAACCTTTGGATCTATCAGGAAAAAATATCTCAAATGTAGTAGAGGCGGTCATATTTCCTCGAGAGTGAGGCCGAATCATACCCAAAATATCTCACCTCGAAAATAAATCACATAATAAAAATCCTGGATGATATGACCTCGGGACTATACTCTCCCTGCTCCTCAAGCCAGAGGATTCACCCATTTCGCGCAAACTCTTATGATAGCTCTAGAGGGGTATGTATTCCTATAAATATCATTCACAACGATATCTATAAAGCACACACACACACACACACACACACACACACACACACACATATATATATATATATATATATATTATCACACTAATCGTATACATATATTTGATAAAGTCCGGCTAAACTCGTGCCTAACACCCGTGGCACTAGCCAAAAAATACTCAAGTCTATATCTGACTTATAATTTAATTAATCACACATTAATTATTTTTCATTCAAGTTGTGTCATCCAACTATATTACCCAGCCTCCCTCAGTCGTTCCGTATCTTCATCTCTTAGAATTTGTTGCATAAAGTCCCACTATCAAGTTTAACACTCCTCATTCATTTTAATATTCGATAATTTATTATATATCTCTATAATAAATTAAATCGGATACCCCGTGACTAACTCCCGTAGCACCCCGCCTACAAATAAACGAGTCACAACCCTGACTTTTAATTCCATAAGTATTAACTTACATTCATATTTTTATTCAAGATACTAAGAATATCTTAATCTAGCCCGTATCCTAATTTCATCCAAAATTTCCATTCAAACCCATCCATATATTTTCTAGTGTTGTTCATCCTAAACACTCCTAAATCCATACTCCGAATTCATTCCCATCCAATTCCCAGGTAGGGAGGTGTCATGTTCAAGAAAAAGATATCCATAAAAAATAGAAGACCTTGAAAATGATAAATTTTCTATATTCAAGCCTAAAAATCCTTAAAAATCAGGATCACACAATATTTTAGTGTAACTTGCTCTGATAGCAATTTGAGAATGTAGTTTCTTTAAATTATATGCTATGATACCACTTTGTAGATGCGGAATATTGAAACTTTTAAATTCAAATGCGATGGTTTACAAAATATTTCTTATTTCAATTGTCTTTCAAAAATTAAATAAATAATTAAGTTTTATTATTAAAATAAAACACAAACTCAAATACATAAGATTTTCTCCTAAGAAAAAATTAATTCAATAGAAGTTAAAATTAGGCAAACAAACCAAACATGAATTTCGATAAAATATGAAAATTGACTTGAATTAAATTAGACTAAAAGCTACCCCCAAGTTAAATTATTCACCAAACAACATCTTTTTTGTGATTAAACCATTTTTAGCTTGTTAAACCTAAGCCTCCATCTAAATGAGAAATTGCGAGCTAAAATTACACAACCACAACGCCGCGATGTACGAGAAAAACGCACAATGGGAAAAAAATCGGACGACCCGACCATAAGTACACTAAGTACGGAAATTACAAGGACAAGACATAATACTTACAAAAGATTCTATACCCTCACAAGCCTTTATGCTCTTCGTTCCTCCACCTCTACCTAGTTGACAACTCCAGAATCCACCTTCGTTTCGGAATCCATCAATGGGGCAAGGCTACCATCAACACACAGAGTCGACCTCATGTATACCATGAACTAAGAACACCGAATCCTCCATAAAATACTATCTCTTTTGGGAAGAGAATGAAATCCGGTGCCAAACCAATGATCTCAAAGCATGTATATATTGAAACCTGGATCAAATAAACATTTGGGTGTAAACTTGGTTTTGTTCTTGAAAATAATTCATTTTGATTGACAAAAGCCAAGGGGACTTTTTTAAAAGGAGTTTAGGCTCTCAATGTTCATGAAAAGCCTGCCAAAAGTTTGTCAAAATAGTTCATTCCCATTCTCTATAAAATAGGTGGGTTCTTTTTGAAGAAAACCGACAAAACTTCTCGAAAGTGCAATGTCGTTCGCATGACATTTCGAATGAGAATCCAGAAGAAAAAAATCATCTCGTTTGAAGGGTCATTCGAATGACATTTCAGGCCATGGAACTAGATAATTTCGATACGAACGCGTGACCCTCAGTTTCTTATTTTTCTGATTTGTTTTAAATTAGTTATGATTTTTCTACAGAAAGCTGTTCGAGAATAAAAAATTTAGATAGTATGAATTCAAAATAAATTTAACAAAAATACTAACACTCAATAAAAAAAATTCCAAGTCTTTATATAATATATGCATTCATACTTGAGGGACCATAGAAAGTTGACGATGCAAAATAAGGCATGAAACACGATAATGATGCGATCTTCTTTTAGACTATTACGTCTTCAACTCAAATGTCATTGGTTCCATAGGTCACAAACATCTATCATGTGACTCAAATAATTTTGTTTGGAATTAAATCAACACTTACAAATTCACTCAATTAGAAATTTGTCCTTGCATGACGACTTAAAATAGTACTCCTTCGATCGATGCTCGTCAGATAAAAACTACAAATGACCCTTTAAACGAAAGTTCAATCTCTTTTGAACGAGATACAAATTTCATTTGAAGGAGGTTTATAAAAAAATATTTTTCTTTTTAAAAATGAATAAAAACTGTTCATTTTATTAAAAATAAACATCCAAAAAATAAAGTCCGTGAATAAATTCGAACACTAAATTGCTTTATACCTTTATGGGATGTCGGAAAGTCTCGAGTGTTGATGTAGGTTTACCGTGACGATGTGTGATGGTTTGTAATGGGATACGCTAAACTAGCCTAAAACAATTCAAGGTCTATACTATCAGCAATATCTAAAATTTTGCTCTTACAATGTTCAGTGGACTAAATTTCGAACAAAAAAAAACCAATGGGTTACATTGTCAATCACATTATATGTTCCCCGCATTTTGAATAATGTTTTTATATTTATATATAAATGTTACGATATTATTTGTACCTATACTATAAAATAAGTGTTGAATTAAATCTACAAACACATGACACAAAATATGAGGATTCAGAGCTTACTGAAAGGACAAAAGTTACAAATCGAGCATCGATTTGTTGTTACGGCCTTATGCGAACTTGAATTTGAGACTGATTTCTTGATTTCTTGTATGCCTTGAACTCATGATTTGTGTCAAATTTACTATAAAAGTCACTCTTAATCCATGAATACAAATCCAAGGCTTTCTTGGTTATTAACCTTAGAATGCAAAACCCCAAAACGTTTTGTTCTTATGTTCTTGCCACTAAAAGGAGGGTTTGAATCCATTTGATTATATTGACGAAGTAATGGAGAGAGAGGAGAAAACTTATCTCTTCCTTTTGATAGTTGTTTAGGCATTAGTTATGTAGCTAACTATCAATTGTGGATACCATTGCCAATCATCAATTATGGTCATCGTTGTCATATCCTCAATAGGAGTTATTTAATCTTCTAGATTATCAACTTTAATTATGATGTTTTTATATGTATGTATATATATATATATATATATATATATATATATATATATATATATATATATCAATTAAATGGATTAGGATAGATCACCCATATAGGAGGATCACGGGTCTAGTTGAATATTAACATCTCCCACTCGCCCACATAGGGCAAATTTGAATAGGTGTCTTTTTTTTTTTATCAAATATCAATGTCTCATCCACTTGTATCTTCGTATAGGAAAATGTATTGTGTGAACTCACGAGATAATGTAAAATCCTATAAGCATTGTCGTTAAACCATCACCAGACTAATGAATACACATCACTTCGATATGGTCTCGTATAAACTTAGATAATTCAACTAAACTGTATTTTAGCATTCTTAATCCCTTAAGAAAGCAATTATATACCCCAAATATAAAATGCACTCATGACTTCTATTCTAACTTAAAATAAGAGTATGATATGAACAAACGAGAATGTGACACATGTCATCATCCAGCGGGCCTAATCCCATGATATTATTATGTTCAACTTATTATCTCCACCGGTCAGCAGAATAGCCGGGGACCTTCAAGAACGTGAACCATCAATAAAGTAAAACATGCACACATGTGAATATCTACAGTCGCCCATGAGGACATTCTGGCTCACACTTAGTTGTTATTCATAATGTAAAAGGGTGTAAATTGAAAGTCCCCAAATTTTAAATATCTCTTTTCAATTAAATATTAATTTCCTAAAATGCGGAATAGGATGGTTTAACAAAACACACACAAACAACAAATTTTAATTTCTTTCAAATTGAAATTAAACTAAACTAAACGTAACATATAATTAATCAACAAATTAATTTTCACTTAAACAACTTAATTCAACCCAAGTCCAAAAAATTTTCCTAACATGATTAATTCATTTTTCTATATAGGCTAAACCAAATTTTATCAAATTAAATTATCTAGACTTGAATTAAATTAAGTTAAACTTCACCCAAACTAATTTTAAGCAACAAATTATATTTGTGTGATAAATAAACCAATTTTATCTTGAATTATTCTAAGCATGCGCTCTAAGTGATTTTTGCAAGATAAAGATAAACCAATCACACTAACGCCGATGTACGAGGAAAATCCAAATGGAAAAAACCTCGGACGACCCTAGCCTTAAGTCCACCCAGTATGGTTTTAGGATTACAAGACGGATGACTTACTACACATGACTTGACTCCGTCCACGCCTTGGCGCGTCTTCTTGTAACTACCTCCGCCTAGTCGACAACCATGAACTTCTCCACGGTCTTGGAATCTAACAATGTGACTTTTGGTCTTCGTTACCCTCACTCGAAGCCTTTCTTCGAATGAGTACACCGCATCAAACAATTACTCTCCTTTGTGGGTAGAGAATAAAACCAAAACTCTCTTATTTGATGGTTTAGAGAAAACCAGGTGCCAAATAAACACTCCAAGAAATAAATATATATAAGAGAACTTGGAAGTAAACAAAACTATGGGTGGGTAGAGTTTGGAAGAATTTTAATTCATAAATTCAAAACTCAAAACATAGACTTTTTGGGTAAATTTTTTTGCTCTCTAGGAAAAGGAAAGTATCAAAAAGTTACTTAGAAAAGTCTTATTCCCGCACATAATATGGATGGTAAAATATAGTGGGACAAGTGGAAAAATGGGTGGATAAAATTAAAAACTTCCAAAAAATGTTGTATTCCCGCCAAAGTCGTTCGAACAAATTTCCTAGGTCATTTGAACGAGATTTCAAAGGAAAAATAGGCCTAAATCTCGTTGGAAAAACTCGTTCGAACGAGGTCGTTAAAATGAAACTTATAACGAAAAAATAGAGAGTTTTGGGAAACTCGTTGGCAAACTCATTCGAATTCTAGTTCAAACGACAATCTCGTTCGAATGACAATTCGAACGAAAAACAGAAAATCCCATTTTTCAATATTAAGCCCAACTACTTTTAAACAAAGTTCTAAAATATTTTCTGAAAATAAAAAGTCATTTTAGACTAAATTAACACCCATAAAAAATACTCCGAGTGTCCTATATATATTAAATGCATTCATACCTTTGGAGACTATGGAATCTAATTGTTGTTGGCGTAGAAACGAGGCACTAAAAACTCGGCAATGATGAAGCTTTACCAATTTGACCGCTACGTCTTCAACAAAATCGACATAGGCTTGGATGGATACACTTTACACTTTATCCTATGACTCAAATTGTTTTTTTCGGAATTGAGCCAAAACTACATAAGACTCAATTGGAAATTTGTGTCCTTACATAATACATTATGTATAAAGTTATTCTGCCACTTCTTCTTCTGAATACTATAAATAGCCTACTATACCCCGCAGTTGAAGGACATGTGAAATATGACACACAATCAACCTTAGAGAGTCATTGAGAGATATTAATTAACCCTAATCTTTAGTGAGTTAGTATCCGTGGATGTAAGCACCTCATTGGGATGAACCACATAAAACCTGTGTGTCATTCTTTGCCTCGCATCTCTCTCTAGCTCGTAGTATCTTATTAGTTATCTATGGTTGATAATTAAGGGTATAACTAAGCTAAAAATCATCATAAACACTATAATAATTTTAGACACCAACAGATTAACGCTGCTTGTGGGAAGTTGACAAGCCATTGTTGTTTCCTACTTATTCTCAATCTCAAAGTAATTTTTCAATCACTTGCTTACAATTATTAGAAAATGGTAGATAAGATAGAAAGTATCCACATAGATGACACCATCCTACCATCCGACCCTCTAAGAATAGGAGATCCCTAAGGAATTTTGATAAGCATAGCCAAAGGTCAAGAGGCCATGCAAGAAACTATGAAACAACTGACTCAGATGCTCTAAGCCAGACCTATGGTGATCCCTATCATGCCATTTGAATGGGAATTCCCCAATATGAGAGGGAAAATGTTTTCTCTTGACCCCTATGGAGATAGGCAGCTTGTGAACCTAGTAAGAATTAATGAAAAGAGCAAATTCAGGTACTCTGGATCAACTAAAGACCGAACTTACCACCCTCACACCACCTAATCTTTGAGGTCCACTAGTTATTATGATAGGCTATCATTCTCTTAGGAAAGGCCGAGTGAGATAGAAGATATAGTAGAGGCTTATTGTTTAATCGGCTAGGCCCCCGAGTAGTAAGGGGCCATCATCACAGAGAGCCTAGAGGATCCAAGGATCATCGATAAGGATCTGTCAGGTCAAGAACTAATGTACGATGGTTAGTGTGTGCCGAGCAAACATCTCAAGAAGAGTTCTCAACACAACACCATGGTCGAGCGACTAAAACTTTCTTCATCAAATCCGACCTAGAAGAGAATTCTTAGAAAGGCTCAATTTAATGATTAAAAGACCGTTTGGGAGAAATAGTAAAGTCAAAAAATCCCTTACACATAAGCTTTGTAAAGGGATCACCCTTCACCCCTGTAATTGTGGATTACTCGACACCTCTAAGTTGAAGCCACACATGGTAATCCCTAAATACGATTACAAAACAAATCCAGTACTTCACATAGAATAATATCAAGTTGTCATTGGCATCTATTCAGTTCCCAATGAGGTGTATTGCAGAGAATTTTCTAGCATTATTACCAAGTTAGAACATATCTAGTACAATAATTTTTTGCAAGGACATATTTTTAACTTTCAATAGCTGGTTGATTTATTTTTTAATAATTTTTGCCTTGGAGATAAACTAGCTAAAAGGGTAAAAATCATCTTTTAGGCTGTTTGATAGCCTTAATTTGCCCTGGAATTTGATTTATATGTACAACACCCCTTAAGCACAATTTGTCACCTTAGGGTGGAATTCAATTCTTTGGGGGGGGGGGGGGGGGGGGGGGGTCAGGTTTTTGTTTGCCACCTTTGGGTGGCAAATCACTTAAAACCATTTTTTTTATAACTCTATATATTTCATAAATATATAAATATATATTGTTAATAAATATATAAATATATATATTTCGTATATTTTAATATATATTCGTATATTTTATATATTTTAGCACATATATGTATATTGCGTATATTTCGTATATTTATATATACTTCATATATTTATATATTTCGTACATTTATATAATTTATATAATTCATATATTTTAATATATATTTATATTTCGTAAATTTTGTATATTTCATATATTTCATATATTCCTTATATTTAATATATATTATTTACACTGCAAATAATATATATTTAGTATATAATATATATATTATTTACAGAATATATACATATATAATATGAATATATATGTATATATAATGTATTTATGAATATATACGTATATATAATAATATATATTATATATATGTATATATACAATATATATGTATATATACAGAATATAATATACATATATATTATATATATGTATACTAAATATATATTATTTACAGAATATATACATATATAAATGTATATGTATATATTTACAGAATATTCAGTATATATATAATTTACATATATATATATATATATATATATATATATATATATATATATATATATATATATATATATATATATATATATTATATATGTATATATGTATTCATATATATGTATACAGAATATACAGAATATATGTTTACATATATACATATATATATATATGTATATATTCTGTAAATAATATATATTTAGTATATTCATTATATAATATAATATATGTTCATATATTCATTTTGTACATTATTAAATGTACAAAATCTATTAAATATACAAAATCTATGAAAATATAATATATTTAATAGATTTTGTACATTTAATAGATTTTGTACATTTAATAATGTACAAAATGAATATATGAATATATATATTATATTATTTGCGGAATATATATATTCCGTAAATTATTATTAATTTTCGAAAAAATATACTAAATATATGTATATTCCGAAAATTAATAATAATTTACGGAATATATATATTCCGCAATTTATATTAATTTTCGGAATATATATATTCCACAAATAATATAATATATATTCATATATTTTGTATATTTAATAATATATATTTATTATATATATATATATATATATATATATATATATATATATATTCCGTAAACAAATTTTCCACATTTATATCTATTTTCTAGCTTTTGCGTTTGATAGAAAATGTGGAAAATTGATGATTTTCCAACTTGTATCAAACAGACACAAGTTGGAAAATATTCATTTACCTTGGAATTGTTTGCCCTGGAATCAAATGTCCTGGAATCATTTGCATTTTCCCAGTTTTCTATCAAACGAACCCTACTATGTATTTGCCATTAAGCTGAAGAGACCACGCGCAAGTAAATCACCCAGTTTAATAATGAAAAATTGGAGGTCATTGATTATAATGAGAAGAAGGGAATCATTTATTTGTTGAATGGCTTACTTCCCGAGAACTATATGATGCTCTAGACACAAAGCCTACCAAGACCATGACTGAATTACTGGCCAAAGCTGGTAAAATTATGAATCCTGAGGAGGCCATGGATGCTAAACAGTCCCATTACACTAAGTCCAATAGCAATAAGGGCTTCAAAAAAAAGAGTAGAAGGACAAGATGGTAGAAAAACCAAATAGGTATGACAAATGCACTCCTCTCACCATTGGTGTGCATCGTATTCTTGAAGAAATTTGTATAAAAGGGGATTTATAATGGCGCGAGAAGGTAAAATCTAGGGATAAAAGAAAATATTACGAGTTTTGTAAATATAACGACCATAATACGGATAGTTACATAACCTTGAAGAACAAGATATAAAGCCTAATACGAAGAGGGAAGCTATCAAAGTTCGTGGTCAAAAAAGGATAAGAAGATCCTTCAAATGAACTGAAAACCAGGAGATGATCAGAATCCCCCTGTAAAGGAGAGATGATAAAAAAGAGGTCGAACAATGATGATGAAGATGATCCATATCTACTAAAAAAACCAAGGAACCTATATGCAAGGTAAAAATTATATATTTTGGCTGTAATTTTATTACATGTGGTGACGCTAATGATGAAATAGTTGAGGGGAAAGGTTACCTCAATGCAGCCAAAGTGTGCTCCTACATTCGACAGATCAATTTATTTGGTGACTTGGATAATAACACAAGGAAAGTAAACAAAGAATTATTAGTGATATGATTCTCCAAGGTTGATCTCTCAGGTATAATTTATCCTCATGACGACCCCTTAATCGTCACAATGTTGGCTCATGAAGGAAGGGTAACTAGAGTGTTAATCTACAATGGTAGTTCGGCCAATGTCCTTTTCTATAACTTATTTAAATAAATAAGGTTGTGAGATATAAATATTGATCCCTATCAAAGTCCCCTTATTAGTTTCTCAAGAGAGACGGTGTATCCTCTAGGAACTCTTAACCTAAAAGTCGTGATTGGTAGGGGTAGGGAGTCAGGGAGAAAGTTTTATCTCAGTTGCCTTTATGTTTATGGGGGGCTCGGAGTGAGTAATCACACCCTTGAAAAAATGTTTTAACCAAGTGCAAAAAATAAGAAAGTCGGTTCTCCTTTCGCTTCATTTTTGGCATTCTTCGTGCTGCTCTCGAGATGGTAGTGAGGAAGGGAAATGCTTTGTCTTTCGATGTAGTTCCTTTGCTTGGGTTTCTTCCCGCGATGGATCTGGACAACCTATTGAACTAAATAGATCTATTTATTCATCCTTGATAAGAACGTCAACTCGGTGTACAACATTATCCTCAGTAGGGTTGGATTAAAGAAGTTTGAAATTATGCCTTCTGTCATGCACTAGTGTCTAAAGTTTCCCACGCATTATAGGATGGGCATAGTTAAAGGAATCTAAGTTGAAGCCATAGAGTGATACTAAAAATCAATCAGCCAGGAGGCATATAAGAAGCTCACAACTACCTACCAGATAGAAACCATTGACCCTACGAATAATTTTTGGAAGAAATAGAGTCCATTATCTTGGACGACGAGCACTCTAACATCACAGATTATCTTATCACTATACCTTCCTCAGACAATGAAAGAATGTATTCGCTGGGATTTACGAGGATATACCATGGATTGATCAAAATTTAGTGTGTTACGAACTTAGTATGACACAAATCCAATCAAACAAAAATGACGTGTCTTTATTCCCGAGAACATGGCCATAAAAAATAAAATGGAGAAGTTGCAGAAAGAAAGTTTCATTTAGGACGTCAAATACCTCGAATGGTTGTCCAGTATAGTTATGGATAGAAATAAGTTTTATAAATGACGTATGTGTGTTGATTTCACATACTTGAACAAAGCCTTCCTGAAGGACCATTAACCCCCTACTAGTAGTGGCAAATGGGCGGTTATGGACGGGTCAAAAATGGATATGGATAAATTTGGGCGGGTCAAAAGCGGGTCAGACATAATAATTTGGACGGGTTTGGTTGGGTTAAATTCGGGTCGGGTCGGGTTGACCCGTTTTTTTTTTTTTAAAAAAAAACAATTATTATACCATATACAAATAAATATTGTATAATAATTTTGAAAAAAAATATACAAGTAAATACTTGAATAAAAAAAAATCTTTTAACTCTTTAGTAATTTGAGTTTTATTTTTGTGAGGGTCCAAAACCATTTTGACCCGCTAATGACCCGCCAACAAATCATCTTATTGGATCGTTCAAACCATTTTGATTCACAAACACAATTAATGGGATCCAACACATTATTTTGGGTGAATTATGGACGGTTTCAACCTCAAGAGCCCATATTGCCAGCTCTACCCCCTACCAAGGATTGATCAATTGGTTTATGCTACTTATAGGCATGAAGTACTCAGCTAGATGGATCCTTATTTGGGTTATAACCAAATTAAAATGAATCTAAAATACAAGTATAAATCTTCATTCATTACCAGTCGAGGTACCAACTGCCACAATATTATGTCGTTTGGGATCAAAAACACCGAAGCAACATACCAAAGTAGTGAACAAAGTCTTTGAGGAATAAATCGACAAGACTATGACAGTGTAGGTGGATAAAATGCTCACTGAGAGTAAGAAATTTGTCAATCATTTTAAATACCCGGGGTAGACATTAGACTAGGTTGATAAACAAAATATGAAGCTCAATCCCAAAAAATATATGATTAATGTGAAATAAGGAATGTTACTCGTCTTCATAGTAAATAAAATAGGACAAAATTCAAGAATTGATTAACATACAGTCCCGAGAGAATAATAAAGATGGGGAGAAGTTGATAAGAAGGGTAAGAGTTCTCAATAAATCTGGCTCGTGAACTACTAAAAATGCCTTCATTTTTAAGATACTGAGGAAGACATTTGAATGGAATGGGGAACGCTAAAATTCTTTCTCCGAGTTAAAGAAATAAATGGGACCTCAGTCCTTACTCTTAAGACCAATAATGGGAGAGAAAATTTACTTGTACCTAGCTATATCCGAGTCGATAGTTATCTTGGCATTGGTTTATCTAAAAAATGGGGTACGGAAACCAGTTTAATACTCAAGAAAAGCTTACCATAAGTCAAAATTCGTTAGTTATGATTGGAGAAGTTATATCTGGCCCAATTGAGGCTTCCTAAAGAATGAACATACTTCTAAGCACATACCATTATGGTTTGTACAAACCAAATCCTATGTCAAGCAATTCATAAACCTAAGAAATCAGGTAGAATCAGTTATTGGTCCGTAGAGATGGGGGAGTATGATATACAATATGATCCTAAAATAATGATATAAGTCTAGGGAGTAGTTGACTTCATAGTAGAATTCATTTATGAGGAGAATCCTATGAGCAGACTTCCATGTAAGAGAGCTCAATAATAAAACCAATAGAGCAAACTTCTCAAGAATAGAGCTTAATAGTTTAGTCTTTCACGTAGACTTATCCAGAAGATGGCTCAATGAATGGTGAAGACGATCAGGTGGAAAATATACTAGAATCATTAGTTAAACAAGAGGAAACTGCTTGTTCCTTGAACAAAGAAAAAAGGTGTTCAATTATGGGACCCTAACGAAGGGAGGTTTCAAGGAAGAACCTCAAGTTTGGAAGATTTATGTAGATGGCTCATCATGTGCCTTCGGTGGTGGGTCTGGATTAATAATCAACACCTCAAAGAACATAGACTTTGAGTATTCCTTCAGGTTCAAGTTCAAGGCCTCTAATAAGGAGGCCGAGTTTGAAAAATTATAGCAGGATTCGACCTTGCACTCTCTCTTGGTGCCAAGAAAATACAAGAGCACAACAATTCCTAGTTTGTTGTGAATTAAGTGTTGGGTGTCTATGGAGTCAGAGGAGAGTTCATGACAAAATACCTAGCCAAAGCAAAATATATGATATCCAAATTTTTTACTGTTAAGGTGATCAGGATTTTTAGAGTTGATAACGCCCTAGTAGATGCACTTGCTCCGCTCAGTTCTACGACTAGAACATAGTTAAGGAGAACCATACGAGTAGAGATCCTCCTACACTAGAGTATTAATGAAGAAAACCTCAACACGGTCAATATGGATTTGGTCCCATCTTGGATGGATCCAATAAGGAATTACCTAGAAAAGGGCATTATGCCGACTGATCCCAAGGAGACTGCGATATAAAGAAGCTAGGTATATTATGGAAAGAGGGATCCTATATAGAAGAGGATTCATTATTTTTTTACTCATATGTGTCCATTTATCTAAGGTAACCAACTTGATAACGGAAGTACATGAAAGTTCATGTGGGGCAGACTCAGTAGGAAGATCGTTAGTCAAGTGAGTAACCATAAACGGTTATTATTAAACCACTATGAAGGCGGACTATGACAACTACGCAAGCCATTGTGAAAAATGACAGAAATATGTTACAATCCATATAATACCGTGGGCTTCACTCACACCGATCACATCCCCTTAGCTATTTTCTATGTAGGGCATTGATCTAATTTTCCCTCTGTAGAAGATAAGGGGAAGGTTCAAGTACTTAGTCATTGCAGTAGATTACTTCACTAAGTGGGTGGAGGAAAAACATCTGGTAGATATGCCTTATGATAAGGTCTTCCATTTCATATGAAAGAACATCATTTGTTGCTATGGAATTCTATATGAATTCATCACCAACCATGTCATACAGTTCAACAACTAAGAATTTAAATATTTTTGTGTTCAATCCATAATCCAAAAGTCACATGCCGCTCCTGGACATCCACAATGAAACGGGAAAACATAATTGACGAACAAAACTCTGTTCAATGGAATAAATAAGAGACTAGATGATGCAAAGGGAAATTGGATTATTGAACTACAAAGTGTTCTCTAAACTTATAGGATTACGTCGAGGAAAGTCACAAGTGAAACTTCCTACATATTAGCTTTCGGGATAGAAACAATGGTCCCCATAAGAATTGGTATGCCTAGTCACAAGGTGATCAATTTTGATTTGTCGAAGAGTGATCTCATGAGGAAGTTGGACTTGTAATTCGTTGAGGAGATTAGGGAGTATGTAGAAGTTTGTGTGGTAGCCTATCAGCAAAGAACTTATCGATTATATAATAGAAGGGTTAAGCCGAGAAATCTCAAGTAGATTATGTGTTAAAGAAAGTACTCAAGAAAAGGGAGCAAGTTAGAGCCCAATTATCATGGTCCTTAATACATTTTTGCAGTCGTCTGATCGGGTACTTATCAAATCGAAACCCTAGAAGGGGAGTCATTCAAAATCCCTTAGAACGCTAAGCATATGAGAAATTATTATCATTGATCGTACAAAATGTAATACCTTTTTATGTCTTGTAAATCGTTTTCAATTCTCAATAAAGATTGTCAATTTTGAGTAAATATTATTACCTTTATTATGTTTCTTTAAAGTAGGAGATATGATCAATTCTAAGCAATCTCAAGTAACAATGAAAAAACAAATTTCAAAACTTCAAGTATGACTTCATCTTCGGGCAAGCCTCAAACCAGAAGCTTGACTTCATGTGCAGCCCCACGAGATTATGAACAAGAAGTCCCAAGTATAAAACTTCATGTATGATCCCTAAAGGTCAAGAGCAAAAAGTATTACTAAACCAAATTAAGAATAATCCTAACACATTTGGTCACCACTGGTAATTTACACTGGCACTTACAAGATCCATTTAAATGACCATAAATAATTACACATTAGTATATCCTATGGCAGGATAACCTAGTTTCGTCCAAACCAGTAACCAATAAGAAATATTTGTCGGCCTACAACTGACCATACAATCGTAAGACTAAACTACTGATAGGATTTGATTACACAACCAACAATTAATGTATTAATCCAGAAGACCAAAAGGTTAAAGTTTTATAACAAATCACAAAGTAGTATTAAAAAATTAGCAAAATGAAGTAATAATAAGGTATTTTATGATCAAGCTCATCGGGATAACATCTAGAAGGATCCAAGAGTCATCCAACATGAAAGGAGGATTAGGATAGTCCAAACTACTGGGGTCATGCCTATACCATAACTTATCATCTTTCGTAATCTTTATCACAGTGAGGATGTTGATCTAACCACACTTATAACCTTATTTATGAGCGTGATCAATCTCTTCACTCATGTGCGTCAGATTTCCTCTTAACCATCCATCCATATTGTACGTGGTAGTTTATGAAATTAATAGCTAAAATGATTAACCTTTTCACTTAATCCCTTGATATGGCCGACTAATTATTTATAAGATTTACCTAGTCGGACAAGATTTTATTGGTTCGCTCTTCTTCCACTGACTGACGAACCCTAACCACTTGTTGACAAGACTAACCTACCCCTTTGAATTTCCTCAACTTCTCCACCTCTTCCATTAAGCGTTTATTCTCATGTTCCAAAAAGAAGACAACTTCGCTCTGATCGACCATAACTAACTTCTTGAGGCCTTCCAACTCATCGCGTAACAAATTATTATTGTGTTCAAGAAGATGCTCTACCTACCGAGCACTCTTCAGATATGATTGTAACAAAAATTCCTTTTAGGGTATGCCAAAGACAAATATTATAGTTTCTGATCAAATCCACCATCGCTTCAAAAAATCAACAGATAAGCTAACAACAACATCCTTATGATTTCGCTAGACTTTGAGAATCATCTCATAATATGAGGTGTTGTTCAATACAATATGATGAAATAGCCTCCACATTCTAAGATAACACTCTTTGGCTCAATTAGATACATCCAATATGATAAGTTCCTCAAGCTCTTCCTCATTTATCTTTTCATGGAAACAGCCAAACAATTGATTACTCGTCTCGTAAAGATTATTTTTGGTGATGACTAAACAGTCCATCCTAGCATCAAACTGAAATAAGTATGATGGTATATGTCACGCGGATATTTTTTTTCTAAAATATTCCGGTCAGGCACCAAGTTTTTCCCATAAAACCTGATCAGCCAACCAATACACGAGGTTCACCAACACGACCTGCTTTTAACAAGATTATAGCAAGCAAAATAGCAAACCAAGTCACATATATGAGGCACACGCACACTAGACACGAAATTACAGGAACTCAACTCCCAACCTTTTATTAATCACTCAAAGATTATAAAGGAACACTCAATTTCGGCCTAAGGCTTCCTGCCTAAAAATACAAGGGGCAAATGCTTATATATAAGGTAAAAAAATGCAGTTGACATACCTAACTGCTAGGACATGTATCTTAATTAAATGATTCCAGGTTTCTCCCACAAAACTGTCTTTAAAACTGCTGCATTATCCTTCCAACAAGTGTCTAGAGAGTTAACCCATGATCTCCAAGTGCCCAACTAATGCAATCCCGTTTTTACATCTGTTTTGCCTTGTAAATGCCATCAAACTGCTCAAAAACTGTTGCATCAGTATCCCAATAGGTGTCCAAGGAGTTATCCTATTATCCCACATATGCCACATTGATGTAATCCCGTTTTTACACCTATCCAGCCCAGTAACTCCCATGAAAACTACCAAATCCATTTTTGGGACAAGCACAACTGCTGTTTGAAGTCAATTAGCAATAACCCATGAATTAAGACAATGCCACCTCAAAAATATAAGCAACTCAGCCCACCGATACAACCCGATGTTGCATAACTGGTGTGATAAAAAAATTCTTGATCACAACCCAAAATCCATGCACTACCAATCCCACATTTGGGATATGGATAACCCAACATGCCCATGAAGTTTCATAGAGCCTAGGAGCGCTCATAGTAAAATGCCGAATTTTACCTTGGAGGTACCCCCCTCCTTATATATGTTCTTAACGAAAATTCCACAGTGGTAGCAGTAGACGTCAACTACCATATGATCGAAAGAACCCATCTCCCCACAATCTGACAACTTTGAATTGTATAACCACTTTGTTCCAGCTGAATGCCTTAGTCAAATTTAACTAACCCATTTTCCTTTAGTATCGAGGTTTGCCCATACCCAAACTCCATGATGAACCCCATAACTCCATGATGAGCATTTTGGGGTGGGACAAACCCTCCCCCACTAAAATAATTTGATGACCTCGTCGATATTAAGAAAATTAAAACTCCACTGAAAATATCCCATTAACACCTTTGAACTTCACCGAGAACAGCACCAAGTCTTCGATTCAACCCAAGTGTAACACCGAACCAAAATCCTCTCGATTCAATGTCTCCCTGCAGGACCATAACCTCCACATTTTCACCATCTAACGTAGAAATTTCTCTTTGTAATGCGAGGTTCCGATAACCCACGCATACTAAGGCTTTAATCGCCCATTTATCCGAACTCCTTCGCTTTAAGTCCGCTCAACATAAGCAAGGAGTTGACACCACCATCTCCCGCACCAGAATTTGAGCCACCATTTCTTGACTCTTTCACTTGAATTGCAGCAAGTTTTTCCCGCGTTGGACAATCTCTTGCCCGGTGTGAACCCTTGCAAATAAAGCACCCAGAATAGATACTCTTGCCTTTGTTTGAATGTCCATCTGCCCCATTTCCCTTTTCATGTTCTGTCCCTCCATTTTTTCCCGATTCTGAGATAACCTTGTCTTTACCTTTGGACTTAGATGAAACAGCATCTGACCGGTCAAGTTTGAGATCCACTAGGTTGTCTGCTGCTGCCACCACTTGTTGAAAATCATGCACACCTTATCTCCTCAATTCAGCCTGTGCCCAAGGCTGAAGATTGGAAAAGAAATTAAAGACCTTGTCTTCTTCGGATATTCCCTTAATGTACAACATCACCGATGTGAAATCTTTCACGTAATCGCACACAGTCTTATCGTGCTTCATGCATCACAACGCTTCCCTCGCTTGCCAACCTAAATTTGCTGGCAGGAATTGATCTCGTAATTCCTTCTTTAGTTCACTCCACGAACTGATCTTAGGCCTGCTCTTGACTTCGGTTCGAGTTCTCCACCAAAGTTTTGCATCATCACATAAGTATATTGTGGTGATTACAACCTTCTCCGTTTCGCTGATATGAGTAGTCTTGAAATATTGTTCCATATCATACACAAAATTCTACAATTCCTTCGCCGACCTTGCACCAGCAAATGCCTTCAGTTTTGGAATTTTTACTTCTGGACACCAACACCACCGGTATCATTACTCCCAGCATTGAGCCACGCCTTTTTTAGCAACCAAGCATCCTCATCAAGTCTGCCCAAACGAGTACGAAGCTCGTCAGCCAAAACACCAACATCTGTTGCAAGGTTCTCAACCTTTTCATCAGTTTCTTGGATGTGGATTTCTTGCATCGTTCGAACACATTGTAGTTACAACCGCAATTCTTCTAACTTGACTACGAGTGCTGCTGTTGCAACATCCGTTGGAGGATTTGCAATGAAATCTTCTAATTTTTGCACCCTTTCTCGCAATTCTGCACTACTGACTCCTGCCATTTCTTACAGAATTCAAGAAAACTCTTGCCAAACTTGTACTAACCTTGACAAATTTGGACTTCTCCCTTCAAAAACTGGTTTGAACACACCAGAATTTGCTCCAAAATTCAACTGTGATAACAATTGTCACGCGGATATTTTTTTTTAAAATCTTCCGATGAGGCACCAAGTTTTTCCCATAAAACTTGATCCGCCAACCAATACACGAGGTTCACCAACACGACCTGATTTTAACACGATTATAGCAAGCAAAATAGCAAACCAAGTCACATATATGAGGCACACACATACTAGACACGAAATTACAGGAACTCAACTCCCAACCTTTTATTAATCACTCAAAGATTACAAAGGAACACTCAATTTAGGCCTAAGGCTTCCTGCCTAAAAATACAAGGGGCAAATGCTTATAAATAAGGTACAAAAATGCAATTAACATCCCCAACTGCTAGAACATGTGTTTTAATTAAATGCTGTCAGGTTTCTCCCACGAAACTACTTTCAAAACTACTGTATTATCCTTCTAACAGGTGTCTAGAGAGTTAACCCATGATCTCCAAGTGCCCAACTGATACAATGCCATTTTTACATCTGTTCTGCCCCGCAACTTCCATGGAACTCCTATAAAACTGTTGCATCAGTATCCCAACAGGTGTCCAAGGAGTTATCCCATGATCCCACATTTGCCACATTGGTGTAATCCTGTTTTTACACCTATCTAGCCCAGTAACTCCCATGCAAACTACGCAAATCCATTTTTGGGACAATCGCAACTGCTCTTTGAAGTCAACTAGCAACAACCCACGAATTAAGATAATGCCACCTCAAAAATATAAGCAACCCAGCCCACCGATGTAACCCGATGTTGCATAACAGGTGTGATCGAGAAATTCCCGATCACAACCCAAAATCCATGCACTACGAATCCCATATTCGGTATATATGGATAACCCAACATGCCCACGAAGCTGCCTAGAGCCTAGGAGCGCTCATGGCTAAATACCAAATTTTGCCTCGGAGGTAAGTCCCTCCTTATACATGTTCTTAACAAAAATTCCACAGTGGTAGAAGTAGACGTCAACTACCAAATGATCGAAAGAACCCAGCTCCACACAATCTGACAACTTCGAATTGCATAACCACTTTATTCCAGCTGAATGCCATAGTCAAAGTGAACTAACCCATTTTCCTTTAGTATCGAGGTTTGCCCGTACCCAAACTCCATGATGAACCCCATAACTTCATGATGAGCATTTTTGGGTGTGACAGTATATAAGTAGCCGCTGAATAAAAGGGAAAGTTCCTTCAAGTATTCAAAATTGAGACATAAAAGGTGAAATTTTAGTTCATTGGAAATATAAGATATTACAACTAAGAAAATTGGAAAAATATCTCAAAAGTTTTCAAAATAAAAATATCAAAGTCCCAACAACTACGAAGGCCTTTTCCCCACCTTCTACTTATCAATCGCTATTTCACCTTATGGTCAGCTGGTTACCACCGCTGGCCCTTGGGCACTGGTAATTCCTCCACCTCTTCATCATTATGAACTTCCTCCTCAATTTGTTAAAGGGTACCTAGGTTATGCTGGAGAAATAACCCTGAACCTACAGTTGTGCGGACCTGCATTAAGGTAGCATCATATCCCTCTTTGAATGAGGACTTCTTCAGGTACTCGACCTGGATAGCAATAGTAGAAATCCCATCCTCTGGTGTAGGAATATTCCTTGTCCTTTTTCACTTTGGCCTTCATCTCAACAACCTACACCCTTGGACTGGTCAGTCACCTTCTCAACTTTATTGGACATCTTGTTAGTGTTATTGGCATCCTGCTCTGTCTAAGTCTTCTCCTCTTCCGGGTCCTTAATGGTATCACCCACTTTCTTCTTGTCATCCTCGTGGGCATGATTAATAACCTCCAAGGTTGTACATGCCAGTAAAAGATACTTCCACATAAGAGGAAGACTCCTCAACTTAGCGTTCTTCCTCAACAACTGCTCGTAGACAACCAGAAACTGCAAAACCAACATTAAATTAAGAGCACTGGAAAAAAATAATAACAAATGTGATATACAATAAAACTTCAAGTAATATTAATAAGATCTATATTATGGTTGGCGTGACCAACCATCTTTGCATGAGAAAGGGATGACACTATATCCTCGTCGGATGAAAGAACTCCTTCCCCAATTAAATCTCGAGTTAGCCCAGGGTTGACAACAATAGACTAGAAAGTTCCTTTGCCTTTGTCGATAGGACTTTTTTCAGCTAACTCCAAAGTGGGGGTTGGACCCCTCTTCAACCTCTTAAATTGGGGCTTTTGATTTTTCCCAAATATATTTTCACGATACTACATTTATTGGATCCCATGGTATCAGACTTCTTCTCATTAGGAGGGGGAGACTTGGAGCCAGTCAGGAGGTTAAGGATATTCCTTTTCAATATCTCTACAGAATTGACATCGTTCGACACAATGGATTTATCTAAAGACTCAAAGTATAGCGAAGTGCTCGCCGACAAAAAATTCTCCTATACCTTTGTGTGGGTGGGGTGGAGTGGGGGTTAATATTCAACACTAGAAGAGGACAAAGAAGGGTCTTCTAGATTAATAGGAGTTATTGGAATGTCTTTCGTAGGGTGAGGAATAAAATAGGTGATAAAACTATGGTATCCAGTTAAAATTGAAACTGAATGAGGATGATCTTCACTAGAATGACATAAATATACAATTGTTATAAATTCCAAGGAATATCAAAAAAGGAAAATATACGTGTGTGTGTGTGTGTGTGTGTGTGTGTGTGTGTGTGTGTGTGTGTGTGTGTGTGTGTGTGAATATGTGTGTGTATCAGTGTCGAACTGTGTTTTAACCTTCCCAAGGGCAACGAGGTCGAGTGTACTCTCCACCCTCAGGAAAAGGGGAAATTGTCAATCCTTCACTATCAAACTCTGACCCTAATAGTCCTTATTGGAATTAGGCAGGTTCACAAGAAGGGCGCTATTTGAGAATTTCATCTACAAGTAATAAATATTTTCATTTGTGGTTCCCCAACTATAATAATAAATCAATTCCTTTATTCTTATATTTTTCCTATATCGTTCATTAATGTGACTTACTCCATTTATGACTCTCAAAATGGTTGGGGTCACTTGAGCAGGGACCACATGGAAATATTGATAACATTCTAAAGTTAAATGATTGGGGGAAAGGTGACCCCACACTCAGCAATAAATATTATAGGGATCCAGTGACCCTATTCTAATGCACAAAGGTCACAAGGACCTATTAATAACTCTGTTTTTACCCAGGAAGGGATTCTATAGGTGGTCTTAAAGAGCTTCAATGAACTCTCATATACTGTCGCACCATATTTACAGTATAGATGAAATAAATACAAAGAGGGAGAGATTCTTATAGTGAACAAGACACCAAAGAAGGATCGCTCTCACAAATGGCGAACAAAAATCTTGAAAGAGAAAAAGGAACAAAAAGCTTGAAAGAGAAAGAGGGATTTGAAATTCAGGGTGAAGTGAACAAAGGAGGGAAATGAGTTTTTATAGAACTCAGTAATGTCTCCTGAGCTATAAGAAATGGTATGATTAAACGTACCTACAACTTTGTCTTTTGAGAACATGTCAGTTCTTAAGGAATGAAATTACCAGCGTGCCCCAGAGGGTTTGCTCTTTTTGCCATTATTTATAAAATCTCCACAACCTTAAGGAAAAGAACCAAAAAATTGCAGACTCCCAAGGATAAAATATAAACCAGATGACTCATAATGATGAAATCACCCTAGAATACTGACCACCAAATCTTTGATAAATCTGACCAACTCTTGATGGATAATAATCCATCATTTCACTCTACAAGTCAGTGCTCACTCCTATCAAGGATGAAGTATTGGGAACTTTTATTATAACCTACAATAAGAGTATGATGTGGAACAATGAGAATGTGACACCTATCATCATCTGGTGGGCTTATTCCCTTGATATTATTGTGGTTGGATTATTATCTCCACCGATCGACATAATGGTTGATCACCTTCAGGAATATAAACTATCAACAAAGTAAAACATGCACATGTGGGAATATCTACAGTCACCTATGAGGACATATCTCATGCTTAGTTGTTATCCATAATGTAAAAGGGTGTAAATACTTGATGTATAAAGTTATTCCACCTCTTCTTCTTTCCACTACTATAAATAGCCTATTATATGCCTCAGCTAAGGGATGTGAATAATAAGATACACTCGATCCTAGAGAGTTCTTGAGAGCTTTTCATCAGCCATAATCCTTAGTGACTTAGTACTTGTGGATGTAAGCAACTTATTGGGATGAACCATATAAAAACCAATGTCTCATTCTTTTCCTCCCATCTCTCTCTGGATCATAAAATTTATTCACTATCTGTGGTAAATAATTTTTGGTATAACTAAGCTAAGACTCATCATAAACTTTACACTAACTTTAGACTGTAATAACTTCATTTGTGAATGAAACACAATATAGTTGAATAGCTATGAGTCACACTAGCATGGTATATTATCAAATAATCTTCCCCAAACCCTTATGCTAATTTAATTAAACCTAATAACGTTTTTAGACATTCCACTTAAACGGTATCTTTCATTACCCTAGGTAAACATGACAAAGTAGAGTCATCAAGTATCCTCTTCATGACATATCTTTAGGTAAACAAAGGCACATGTAGGATCGCAGTGATCAAAGTGGCTCCCAGAACTATGAAGAATGGATTCATTCTTCCTCTCACAATCAGTCGGTAAAGCACATGCAGTATGATATGCATTCTACATAATTAAATCCATTAAATGATTTTGTCTCCTTTTTTAAAAAAATAATAAAAATGTCATATAAATTTTAGTCAAGTTGTTATCTGGCGCCTAACCCGAGTTTTCGACCCAATAACTTCCTTAGCACTTGTATGAATACCCACATTAAGCTCTATACAACCTTCATATAATTGTGAGAAACTTTATGATCAACCTTTATATAAAAAGTTCTTATCTTATTACTTGACTAAGGTGACATATAACATAAATTAACATCCTTCTCGCCTTTTCGATGTCAAAAATATAAATTTCTAAGCTCACCTATATAAGTGCCAAAGACATGAATATCTCATCTTTCTCACTTAATAAGTGCTTAGGTTAATCATTTGTGAAAGTAAGTCGATTGTAGACTTGTAAAATCACTATAATATTTGCCTATAATAATCATTCCAAATATAAATTTAAAATAAAGAAAATTTGTAATAATAATTTCAATGTAAAAGATGTTTCAAAAGTAACTCAATTCCTATGAAGTCACATACTTTTAATATGAGAATGGAAAATATCTCGTGAAATAGGCATGGTAAAAGGATCATCGAACATGAAGATAGTAGAGATGTTCTTTAGAATACTTTTCCTTGATCAACCATTTTTTTTAAAACAATGATAGTGAATATCCATGTTTTTGTACTTGTGATAATACTTGGGGTCCTTTCCATAAGAAAGAGTTCATGTACTATCATAGTAAACAAGTATAAGATCCTCTCCATGCAGCGAAGAAACCAACCTATGAAAGAATTTCCTCAACAAAAACACCTTTTGAACTCCTGCTGAGCAAGGAATAGATTCTGACTCCATAGTGGATAAGACTACACATGTCTTCTTCTTGCTACACTAAGAAACAGCTCCACCTGCCAATATAAAGGCATATCCTAAAGTGAAATTATGTCCATCTCTCTCGCCAGCCCAATCTGCATCAGTATAGCCTTATAATCTCAAGCTTCCTCAGCTGTAATATAAGACGAGATTTGAAGTACCATGTAGGTACTTAAATATCCATTGCATTATCGTCTAATGTGCAGGGTCAGGGTTTCTCTAATACCGGTTAACTATCCCAATTGCGTAGAAAATGGTTGATCATGTACATTACATTACATACATCAGACTCCCTATCGAAAATGCATATGGCACTAAGGACATGTGTTTCTTCCCTTCATCATTTATAGTGCATTTTTCTAGGTTCAAAGTTCACTCTTTTTCCATTGGAGTGTCAACGAGTTTGGAGTCATGTATGAAAAACGGTTTAATAATCTTCTTAATGTAAGTCTCTTATGACAAGTAAAGATGTTTCTTTAAACTATTTCTCAATAATGTTACCCTTAGCATATTAAGTTCTTTACCCATGTCCATCATCTTAAAAGTGGAGGAGAATCATTCTTTAGTGGAGACAATGGAATCCATGCCATTCCTTGATAGTATATGTCATCACATACAACGATCTAATAATGAGATTATCCTTGGATTGTTTCAAATACGAACAATGATCTTCCTCAATCATCTCAAAACATATGGAGGTAATGATATGATGAAATCATAAATAACATTGACTATATGAAAGCTTAAGGCCATAAATAGAAAATTTTAGGCAACATACTTTATGCTCTTGTCCTTTGACCTCAAAACTCACGGGTTGATCCCTATAGATCTCCTCGTCTAGTTCTTCATCGAGAAATTTAGTCTTAACATCCATTTAAAAAAATTCTAAATCAAAATTTGCAATAATATATAGGATGAAGCAATTTGAGTCTAATAGCACCAATGAGGAGAATGTATCATCATAGTTAAAACCCTCCATATGACTGTACCCTTTTGCCACTAGGCTTTCCTCATACTTGTCAATCGATCCATCTGCACCACATTTGATCTTCAGGACCCATTTATTTCTAATAGTTTTGTGATCACGCGAAGACCAACTAAATACTAGACTTTTCTTATAGACATGGATCTCATCGCTTTTAGCATAGCATCCATCCACTCTTGTCTAGCATCAGGGGAAAGTGATTCTATATAATAAAAAGGATCATCCTCATCTTTGTATAACACAAGAGATCAATCCCCTTAATTTTGAAATGATAACATGGAATTTTTCCTCATTTACAATGCTATCAGGATTTTTATTTTACACTCTCACTGGACTGAAGATAACTCCAACTATTTTTGGTGATTGTAGTATGACGATATAATTCCCTCTTATTGATTAAAGATGGTAATATATTCATTTTCCTTAAACTTATTGAGTTTTAAATCTTTAATAGCGTCGCATATGCAAAGGAAATCATTCTCAATAAAGTTTATATAATGGGATTTTATTTTTGTCATTCGTTCATCGTGGTGTTGACCATACATTACATATATGCTTATGAGTTTTCAGAAAATCTTATAAAAATATGCTTTTTAGCTCTAGGTCCTGGTTTCCATGACTTTTAGGAGATATTGTGAACATAAGTAGCCAATCCCCATGGGCATAAGCTATAATACCCCGTGTAATTAAACATTTAGGTTGAACAATAAAATATCCTTCTTTGCATGAAGAGATCAAATGAAATAATATTATAAATAATGTGGAAGCGAAATAACAGTCCTCAATGTAAACACATAATAAAATAGCCATAGTCCATGGAAAGTCTACATAAATGTCTCAATAATGACATCTCAACATTGTAGTCCCATTTTTCGTTCGAATGTGTTTTAAGGATGTCAAAACCAACTTTATTTTTGAAAAACATTTTTCCAAATTTTATACACACCAAGTGTGTGAACCAATTTTAGTTAAGCCCAATTTTATATTGTTTAATCCTAAAGATGCATCTACGTGATCAAATCAAGTAAATTAAATAAGTTCACAAAGGCGACGTCGAATGTACGAGGAAACCACTATGGGGAAAATCTAGGACGACCCAAGCCAGACAATCACTATGATGTGGTATTACATAGTACATATGGTAAACTTACTCAACGACTCGATCCCCCACAAATATTGACGCGCCTCTAATCCTTCGACCACCCCTCCACAGTGCCTATGTAGAATTCCTTCTACTATACCTATCCATATCACACATGTCCATGAATGCCTCGCTATCCACCGATACCGCTTGGCAATGTCTACGATATTGAACACAAACTCCTTCTCTTCTTCACCTCAAAACCCAATTTTAAAGTGATGAACAAACTCCAATGGTGTAATATAAGATCTTTATCGCATATGTGAATGAAAGATCGGATCTTGAAACTCTATGGATGTTTTTAGATTTTGAAAACCTTAGAAAACTTGTGCAGAGAACGTATTGTGTGCAAACTGATTTTCTGGCTCTGTAACTTACGAAATTCTGAGTGAAATATACCTTAAATAGAAAAAATAATTCGGCGTATCATTTAAACGAGATCAGCATATCTCTCGAATGAAATGGCCATGTTGATCGAATGACATATTCATCTCACTTGAACGACCTTGCAATGTCGCTCGAACGACTGTAAGTGTCGTTTGATCCACGACTACAAATGTCGTTTGATCCATATAAACAAAAGGGAAGGTTTTATACGACTCTCAACATTCCTTATCTCAGAATAAACGAAGTTAAGCTCTTTTAAAAATATTTTTTAATAAAAATAACGTCCTAAAAACATTTTTCGAGTTCCATAAACATTACGCATTCACACCTGAGATATCGGAATGCAATGAAGGCATGAAGTGTGCACCAAATTAATATCGGCATGATAATTCTTTGAATATTGGTTGTAATATCTTCAATAAACTTTATGTCATAGACTATGTGGGACAGTGACAATAAAAAACTGTCTATGACTCAAAAGCAAGTTTTGTTCCAGGAATAAGTCAAATACATACAATGGACTCAATTGGAAATTTATCCTTACAAATCTCCCCCTTTGACGATTTCGAGACAAAACCCAAATAGTGAAATGACTAATCTGGTCCGTTATGCCGTATGACACCTAAATCCAATCCCATAAAACCCAAAATAAAAAAAATTATAGGACAAGACTAATAATGATGGTCCGGTAAGCATGAGTTGTCTGAATGTGATGTAGTCTTGAATTCTTGACTTGCTGAAGAATACATATACACCTGAAATAGACAAATATCCAGTGAAGTATGGAGGAACGAATGCTATAAAAATACTAATATGTAAAAAAATCATTTATTAAAAATGTGAGCAAATTATGTTAATACCAATTTGAAAACAATATTGAGATCATGATATCAATTTGTGCAGACTAATTAATACTAATATATAGGCATGAAAGCATGAGATATCAATTTTTAATACAACAATAAACTATGTGCCCAAAACTCTCCCTACATCATATACATTTATCCCCCTTTTTGTCTAGAATAGACAATAAGTGAAAAAGAGAAACAAATGCCAAATATCTAGAATGAAAAAATCAATAAAGCATCTCTAGATAAACATAAACCGCCGGCTAAAAATAATCACAATATACCAAATCGTAGCTAGCATACATAAGTCATATAAATCCAACATTTATTCTTTCAAGTGACTAATAACAATGGAGTAGTAAAATCCATCATGCATAATCATCTCCTACTGCATATAAATTGTCCAGAAGTAACTCGGTAGTACTAAAAATTATGTCAACATAATTGGGTATCGAAACTAGAAAAAATCCAAAAAATTTCCCAAAAGTCACTCGAACAACATTGATAGATAGTTTGAATGACTTTGCATGTCGTTTTAACCAGCTATTAAGCAACAGTAAAAATATGAAATTAGTAAGCTCTCGTGCGACACCCCTTCTTGTGACCCATCACACGACCCTTCTCGTGATTTATACCTAATACTTTGAATTCTGTCGCGTGAACCTCGCGATATCCAAACTTCAAGCGACGTGTACTTGTCGCTCAAACGAAGTCCATATGCCGTTCAAACGACATCAAAATTGCTTAATTCCAGTTCTAAAAATCATGAAGTTTTTCCCAACGAAGAAATTTTTGGAAAATGATAACTGGAAATACCAAACAACAGCAAAACAAACTCAAATTAGAAAAAATAAAACAAGTAAAATAATGTGAGTTTCATTCCAACATAGTATCAATGTGCTCAAACTTGGATATGAAGTGAATGGGTGTGAACTATAATAAGTGAATCACACTTCCAACACATTGAAATGGTCAAGAAGCTCTAATTGATAACTAAATGTGATCAAACTTAGTTGTAGCCATATGTTACAATTAATATAATGAGCTAAATGAACTAAACAAACATTACGCACACCAATCCAAAATTTCAACGATTCTACAAACAATAGCGTCATGACATGATTTTTCAACATAAGGATTCGTGGTGCAACCCGTTTAAATTATCCTATCCAAACTCCCTCAAGCATATATATATTATTTTTCAAGATCTTTTGAGGTCTCTATTTTTCTCAACTTAGAGAAATCCTATTGGACCTATTTTGCCATATGATACTTTTTATTGCCTTAATTTTTTCTTGGCCTCTTTTAAATGGTGGCTTTCACGACGTGATTATTATTCATTCGCAGCCCTTTCCCATGAACACTCATCATTTTTTTTTAATTTATGTATATCAATCCTCATGGTAAATGGTTCTTGCATGCACAGCTCATCCTAAGTCTACTTACGCATAGATAACAAAATTAAGATAAGAATATCTCACCAAACTCAAATAAGCATGAGATGTCAAACATTCCTATAAACTCGTGCATATGTGCAAGGATAGCATATATACAAAGTCGAATTCAAATGCATATCAACTTCGAAACAACCCCATTAAGACAATGGTTACGATCATTCAACACATCAATAATTATGACCAAATGTCCTAGCCACATGGATAATGAAATGACGGGGTCCAAGCACACTAATATTCCACATCAAACATGAAACACCCAAAAATAAACTGAAAATAATTTTGTGTTTTTCTAAAAACAAAAAATTATCCCAAAATAAAATCTTTTTGAATTTTTCTCAAAATATTTAAAACCTAAAATCTTTTTGTATTTTTAAAATAAGACTCAATAAATAAAAAATAATAATACAAAAGATACACATGTCATAACACTAGCAAGATATAAATCATAATGCAAACACTAGCGTATGAAAAACATGGCAACACAATCATCCTTTAGATTTTGCAAGGTAAGAATCAAGTGAGACCAACCAAGAACCATGAAGTTTAATTCCTAAAGCCTCTAAGTTCAATTTCCTAACCCAAATAGGTGTGAAATGACGCATAGGGGTTTTGGGAACCGAAACAACTTTATTCCTAAACCTTCTAGGAGCATTCTTAAGGTCATAGCAAAAACGTCTAAGGTGAATTTTCCTACCATGATGAGTGCAAGTGTAAACACGGTGGGAATGATTACCAAAATGTCATCCTCTCCTAACATTCCTAGTGGTCTTTCTCGTACGATTGATATTGTCATTAGTAATGGGAACAACTCTATCATCATAGCCAATAACTAACCTATCTCCCTTGATTTGGACGGTGCCTAACGTCCTATCCAACTTCTTCGATCTAGCCTCCAAATCAAACTTCACTTTACTCGAGTCTCTCAATTTCTCCTCTAACTCACTAATCCTAGACTCAAGCAAACGGATAGACTCCTCAAACTCTAGAACCTCTTTTTTATAGCCTCCATCAAACCACAAAGATTATCTCTCTCTTGATCCACATATTCTAGTTTCTCCCTAAGAGTCTTCTCCCATGCCCTAAGATCCTCAATCAAAGCATCATTATTCTCTATTACACATTCATTTAACTTAGCTTGCAACTTTAAATTGGCCCTTTTCACCTTTACCTCTTCCGATTACAGCTCACTAAAGTCAAATTGTAACTCTCCTACATCAATCTCCTCAGCCTCACTAGCTTCACCCGCACTCACTTGGGATTCAAACTCTATGGCCTCGGAAGTGTCATGCATATGAGAATTTTCATGAGAAGATTTATCATCTTCGCTCATGCCATGAACACTAAAAAGTTACGCTTAATGGGGGAACTCTCTCCGTCTTCCGATTTACTATCACTTAAGGTGGCGTTATATGCTTTCATTTTCTTATCCTCCTTCTTAGGTCTAGTGGGACACTCGAAAACCTTGTGACCATATCCTTTACACAAAAAACACATATTCAACTCAACCCTCTTGACATTATCACTCTTATCCTTACGAGGAGGATCTACCCTATTGTTCTTGAATTTCTCAAGTTTTTTGACATAGTTCAATTGCTTTTATAACTTAAGAAATTTTTTAAACTTCTTTGCCAACAAGGCTACATACTCAAAATTGTAATCGGAATCATCATCTGAACTTTAGTCTTCTCCTTTCGATCTTTCAAATCAATGCCCATTTTCTTTCTTTGGCACTTGCTTGGAGTTAAACATATCGAGTTCATAGGTTTGTAAGTCACCTACAATTGCTTCAAATTTTGTCGATTCAAGCATACCCAAGGAATTCAAAACTTTCACTTTTGCATCAAATTTACTCTGCAATGACCTTAAGATTTTTATTATGACTCGATTGTCAGGTATGTTCTTTCGTAAGACGAGTTAACAATATTAGACAATCTAGCTTAAAACTCATCAAGCGACTCACTCTCTGGAATCTTAATCGTCGTAAACTATGTAGTAAGATTTTAAAGTTTAGACTCCCTAACCGTTCTAGTGCCCTCGTAAGTAAGTGCAAGTATATCCCAAGCTTCTTTTGAAGATTCACACATCACGATTCTGTTACACTCTTTCGGTGTGACATATAAGGAAATAATATAAAGACCTTTAGAGTTGTAAAGTTCAAGTCTATGTTCGGATTCGGTCCATGACTCAACAAGTTTTAAAGTAGTGGCCTCACCCTCTTGTGTAACTGGTGGAGTCCAACCCTTTTTGACCGCTAACCACACATGCTCATAAATTGATTTCAAAGAACTTCTCATTCGCATTTTTCAATAACCATAATTTATTTCATAAAAAATAGGAGCTCTAAAACTTTCATAGTTTTTGAAATTCATCCTTAAAAGTCACAAGGGATCAACACACAAAAAAATATATTTCGAGATATGATACCAATTTATAGGCCCCTTTTTCTTTCGAATGTGTTTTAAGGATGTCAAAACCAACTTTCTTTTTGAAAAAACTTTTCCCAAATTTTATATGCACCAAGTGTGTGAACCAATTTTAGTTAAGCCCAATTTTATCTTGTTTAATCCTAAACATGCATCTAGGTTATTAAAGCAAGTAAATTAAATAAGTTCACAAAGGCGACGTCGGATGTATGAGGAAACCACTAAGGGAAAAAACCTCGGACGGTCCAAGCTAAATAATCACTAGGATGTTGTATTACAAAGTACGTATGATAGACTTACTCAATGACTCGATCCCCCACAAGTCTTGAATCTTCTTTAATCCTTCGACCACTCCTCCACAGTGCCCACACAGAAGTCCTAGGATACCTTTCCATAACACACGCGTCCACGAATGCCTCAGTGTTCACTAAAATAGCTTGGCAACGCCTACGATATTAAACATGAACTCCTTCGATTCTTCACCATAAAACCCAATGTTCAAAGTGATGAACAAACTCCAATGGTGAAAACCAAAATCTCTATCGCATATGTGAATGAAAGCTTAGATATTGCAACTCTAAGGATGTTTTTAGACTTTGAAAGCCTTGGAAAACTTATACAGAGAACGTATTATTTGTAAACTAATATTCAGGTTCTGCAACTTATGAAATTCTGAGTGAAACACTCCTTAAATAGAAAAGTTAAGTCGGCTCATCATTTGAATGAGATCATCGTGTCTCTCGAACGAAATGGCCATGACGCTCGAACGACATGTTTATCTCATACAATGGACTTAATTAAAAAAATTCCTTACAAACATATATCCAGAAGAGCCTCTAATTCGTACGAGCCAATCAATTCATAACATACAAACTAGCAAGTATCCAAAAATACACTAAGATAGAAATTTAAAAGGTAATGATAACTAAATAAAGTAGAGGCCCACAATGTCTCTAAAGTTGATGTCCTAATGAGAGATACAAATGGCAAAACTTGTTGAAATAAAAAATATATACGAGAGGTCCATCCCTAGCACATAAGTTCTACGTAAAGAGATGGGTGAAAACCTTAAAAATTAACTTAGCTATGCAACTCAAAGAATTTTTATGAATAGAGGATAAAACCACAATATATACTTTTAAATGAACAACCCAACCCAAGAACGTAACCTCATGATGCATTAGAATTATCCCATTTATTTAATTAATTACTCATCCTCATTATTTAAAATCCACATAATAGACATGCGCCCCTTCACCTATCCTATGTTAAAAATATGAGATATGTCAAATTTAAACCATCACATGAACCTCGGTCTCCCATTAAATAGCGTCGGAACAACACATCACGTTAAAATGCACACATCACCTTTCATGTCTTGACGCCACTTGCTATTCGCATGACCGGGAATATACAAATCACAACATTAGGGTGCCCTTCCATGGTGCCCCCCATTCATTCACATTTCAAATGTTCATTAACATTGAAATTTTAACACATCTTTATTCTCTTCCAAAAATTTAGTCAAAACCCAATTTCCCTACCCTCGGATCACATCATTTAAAACTAATATATATCTTAGTCCATTTCATAAGAGGATAAAGGATAAATATCATTACCTACAACCTTTTTAGAGTGAAGCACTTAAGTAAGGGTCTCTTAATTGATTGAGGTTTTAGATCATCACAATTACCATTCTCTAAACCCCATGCATGGGACGTCTCACCGAAGTGAAATCCAATCAAGGAACCACCTTGATACACTTTTTTTAGGTTGGTTAGCTATTAAGATAATTTAATTAAGGTATATTATGCCAGAGTAAGACAATAATTTAAATATTTACATGTATAATTTTTTTCTAACTAATCCAAAAATACTATTCAATTTATATCAGCAATAACATGGTCTCAAGCATATTGTGTTCTTCCACAAAAGGGACGTGTGATTATTTTACAAAAGGGTATTACATCTTAAGGGGTCCATCAATATATTTTAAGTGTCCAAAGTAATTTATAATGTTATTACATATGTGCACATACCATAAATAAAGTTTGCATGACAATTATCATCTAACTAGAACAAGCATGTCCAAAAGTATTGCGTATAATGTACAAGGTATGACATTAGTAAGGATGCATAATTTCTAGGATTTAATAAGTCTAAATTTAAGTCTGTATCAAACTGTCAAAGTTTCGATGGAAAAATCTTAAAAACGGGTCCAAAACTTAAATATAAATTTCTGGGGTTTTGGCCTTATTTAGCTTCCACGTACGAATAATGTTCAACAAGTAATACTAGAGGTTTAAGACTATTTAAATTTACACTGTAGAGATACAATTGTAGATAATCCACTGTTATAAAAAACCCGCCTAGGCTTGAGGCTTAAGGCTTGGGAGAAACGTCCCGCCTTAAGCTTTTTACGCCTTATTCTTGGCAAAACCCTTAAGGCGCACTTTTTTCTAAAAACAATAATGCTTTAGTAAAACGATATCGCCTTTTAAAAAAAAATTACCAACCGGACCATTATCTCATTTAAAATAATCAAATAGTATTTTAATTTACAAATATTCAGTCATATTTTTATGATATGTACAATTTTACTATTTTAATAGTCTTGTTATGGTTAAAAAATATTAAAATATATTAAGAAGGCCTAAACATCTTTTCATGCCTTTTTATGCCTAAGACCTGCCTAAGCTTCTAAGGCTTAAGGTTTGGTCTCCATACCTCGATCACGCCTCATATTTTTTAGAACCTTGAGATAACCAAAATCTTTGGGGTTACTAATTACTTTTTATCATAAAAATTAATTTAGGTGAATGTACCAACTACATATATAAAAGGAGAAGAGTAGAAAGTTACTTTATTTGAAAATGTGTCCCAAAATTACTTCCCGAGTTGATGGAAAAAATCCCTTTTAAAGCCTCCTTGAAAACGGTCTCTAAGACTTCTTTTTAAAAATATAGACAGAGGTACGAGGTTCAATTTATAAATAAAGTAAAATACTTGAGGAGGCTTAAAGTGAAATAAAAAAATAATAATTTAAAAGAAATGGATTCTTATGAGAAAGTGGAGAAACGAGGAGGGGGTTGGCCGACTTCCAAAGATTGCCAATGATTGGAACCTAAACAACTAAAAAAGGTGCTGTGTTGATTAATCTAACCGTTAACCCAACTCTTTCTTATACCATCCTAAGGTATGTGTAATAATAACGGTTTAACTACCTCTATCAGACGCATGAATAAAACAATTTGTGTGCCTTAGGTGTTGTTCTCTATTGGAAATTAATGATAAGTGACGAAATTAATTATTTAATTTCAATTGTATTAAATTATGAATTTCCCATTTATGTGGTTTTAATAAATGTCAGATAATTAATTAGGAATGTGATAAATAAAGATATTAAAAGATTTGGGTAAACCTTATCCGTTAGTCACATGATGGTTAGTGGCATTAGTGGGAGACTTGAAAGAGTCCCACCTCCACTAGGATTCCGGCCCTCTTCCCCTTATAAATAGAGACCTCTACACCATCTAGAGTCATCTCATAACACACTATTTCTGAGGTGGGAGAGAAATTCCGAGATTCTATTTTGAGTGTAATTTTTCCAAGAAGGGAGATTGATGGAGCAATTAATCAAGATTAATCAATGCATTGGATCAAGGTAAGTCTTATTTTATATCGTTTAGACGTATTTTGTGAAAACATTGAAGATCTAAGATCCTTTTATTAAGAACAATTGTATGTTAAAATTTAATCATATTAATGTGTTCATGATTAATACTAGGGTGTTCTTAAGAATGATTTTAGATGTGGTATCAGAGCTAAAGTTTAAGATCTCATGATTTTCCTTATTGATGTTCGTCTATATTGATATATGTGCCTGAGACTTTCTGCGACATTTTTATTTATGTCATTAAATTGCTTTTGTGCCTGAGACCTTCTGCGACGTCTTATTTCTATCATTAAATCTGCTCTTAAAGTATCTCTCAGATTTCCTGTGACGTTCTTTTTTTCTGTCGCCAATACTCACTGGTTAGAATAAAAGGTCAAAACTTACTCGGAATTTTACGAAACTCATATGATCAATTGGAAACGTCGAAATAAACAAAACCCATTATAAACAATGGGCACCACCTTACTTTTGCGTTTTGACGTCGTTAATACCCTTAAAATTGCGTTTTTGCCATTTTTGGTAATAATGTTGACGTCAATATCTCACTCCAGAAAATTGATTTTTGAATTCCGCAAATTGTTTTGAGATCCTGGAGTAATTATCTACATCTCTGTGGTGCTAACTAAAAGTTTCTATTTTTGGCAAAAATTACGATTTTTTCAAATATTATGTATTTTTCCACCACATGGGTTATTTTGTTTTAATGTTCATGGTTGTTCTAATATTCATCTTATGTATTATTTGGTATTGATGAAAGGGTTCAATATAAAATTTTGAATATTAGATGTATGATTATGTGTTTGACAATAACATTTCGATATATTAGGTTATTGTGCATAATCTATAATTGGTAGCCCAAAGGTCCTAATGTAATTATGAATTGATGTTTCGACAATAATATTTATATAATGTTGGATGGGGAAGACATAAAAGTGTCTTAATCTATAATTGTAAATATTAGATTATTGTGTATGCATTTATATTTGAACCATTAATTATACATTAAGTTTTGAGTATAATATTTTGGGGGGCATTGATTTTGCATAAATAATGTTTCTGACTTCCAGAAAAAATATTTTTGAATTCCGTCGAATATTTGAGATTTTGGAGTAATTTCGTACAGTTCCATAATGCTAACTTATTTTTTTTGGAAAAGATTTAAGTTTTTCCATATTTCATGTATGTTTTATCTAGAACTGTGATAAAACCTTGCTCTAATGATCCTTTTTTAGTTGAATATTCGTGCCAAACACAGGCCAACATATCTCATATGGTAGGATATTAGACTCGTGTTATTGTTAATATTCATATTTTGATGAGTCTCGTGCCAATCACAGGCCAATGATTCATATTGTTGAATATTATAATATTCGTGTTTTAATGAGTCTCGTGCCAAACACAGGCCAACGATTCATGTGGTTGAAAATCAGAATTATTGTTTATTCTAATGCTAGTATTCCCATTAAGTTGAATTAAATGCCAAACACAGGCTACAATTCATATGTGCGGATACTAGATTTCTTATTTCGTTGCATCGATGCATATTTAAATGCATGACTTGTAAATTTTGAGACTCATAAGTAAGTATTCATTCAGTTTAATCAAATGCCAAATACAGGCTAAGATTACATGTGAAGATATTATACTTGTAGTCATTTCAGATTATTCTAATGTTTGTATAAGGTTAAATTGAAGCGCAACACATGCTGATATTTGAATCAAATAAACATTGGAATTTTTGCAAATGTTAAATAATTGACATCAATGTTAAAAAGTCATATTTACATATGCCAGTAGTATGATAATTGTGATTATAACCGTATTGTGCATTAGTATGACCATGAATGATTTGGGTCAATATTTCTGATTTGTTACTCATACATAAGTGATGAAGCGAAAGTAAATGATTTATGTCTTCCATTTACTATTATTGTGTAATATCTCATGTAAACTCTTTGTCTATTTGATTTTCACATTATGTCTAATTTTTCGTGAATTTCAAGTTAGGGAATAGACAATAATATAACCATGTTTTACGGGGATTTTGAACATGTATGTGCATCTCTAATATTTATATAATATAAGGTTTGGTGTTCATTAAAGTGCTCCATACCAGAAGATATAAATATTGGACTAATGCATTAATATCATGCATATTTTGGTTGCTTACGGGTCCATGTATGATATTGAATGCTAGGATGATGATACTTTATGATGTTGCATACATATTATTGTTTATTCATTTATTGTGATTACAATAATTGAAGAAAATTTTAGTGGTGATATATATTTTGGGAAGGTAATAATGGTCATCAAACACCGATGCCATAGTTTCTTTCACTATCATATCACCAATTAAGTTTATGAAAATCATAAACATGAATAATTTTGTTTGTTGCTCATGCGATATTTAATGAAAATAAGTAAAAAAAAACTTATTAACTTGTGTATGTAAGTCTTTACGTAATGTAATATTCATATTATGAAATGTTTGGTAGTCACCACAGTGACCCGACTAGAATTGCAATGAATATTAAATGTAAAGATGATGGTAGTACTAACTCATGATGCTTATAATTGTAAAGATATTAATGGGGTATATTGAGTTTATTTCTTCAAGCAAGGTTATTCCTTAAAGGGAATCGATTTTGAATGATTGAATGAACATCATCGATCACATACATTATTATAGTATGTGAAAATAAGTTGTGCACAAATATCGTGTACAATATAATGAAATAACATTATACCCAATAAAGTAATCTACAAGCATCATATAATCGATATTTCACGGTTACTACTGACAAAAACTCACGATTATGCACTCAATTTATCATGTAATTGATGTGTGTGTTGTTAAATCAAAGCATTAATGAAGTGAGCAATTTATCTCATTATCTTATCACATATTATTGTATCCCATTTTGATTCTCTAAAAATTTCATATTTAATTTGGTTAAACAAATTAAGTTTGTTTACATGTTGAACACTCGGACTAATAATGATAAAGATAATTTGTATCTTTTATGATTTGAAATGAGTTTTTCATCTCAGTAGAGTTTTCAAGTTATACTTACTGTGTTATACAAAGTATTTACTTTTGATGCAAGGATTTCTTACAAAACAAACTAGAAATACTAATAAGATTCTTTTCTTTTGTTCTTGGGGAATCAAATCGTCATTTGTTTTCATAAACCCTCAATTTTTTTGGAAACTGTTTGTCTAGACTTGATCGTGAGGGATATGTTCTAAAGAATCTTTTGATGTATATATATATTTTTTTAAGGGTTATGGTATTCCTTTTGATGTTTTGTACAAAATAAATTTTGGACATAGTTCTTTAAAGATTTGTTTGATCCTGCATCATAATCGTATCGTTTTTTTTAAACTCTTTAAATCTTGTACCAAATTAAATCTAGACTCTTTTTCATAATTTTCGTGGACAAGATTTTTATAATGTCTCTTACAAATTTTGATAGTCGAGTTGTGCTCTTAAGGTATTACGATGTCTAATATAAGGATGACCTATGTGGCCCAAGTGGGAGATTATGAGAAACTTCCCTTAAATTGGACCTACATAGATCATATAATTGTCATTGACACGTATTTATTGCATTAAAGTCAAATTCATTATGAAAGATGAAATTAGTGGTAGTAGAAAATCATGAAATATGGTTATAAAGGAAGGTAGGGTACTTATCCCATTATCAATAACCTTCTTAAATCCTTGTTCTTTTAGTTGTTAGATTGTCTAAACAACAAAGAACAAATAAATGATCAACCACTAAATGATAGTATTGTCACCGTGAGATAAATGTAGATAAAATCATAAGGAATAGTATTAAGAAGATCCTAAAAGGTCTACTATCCTCGATGATTATGTGGTGTATCTGCATGAACATGAATTTGGCGTATGGATAAATAATGACATTGTTATATTTCCAAAAGTCATAAGAAGTGAAACTAATTGACTACAACTAAGTTTAAAATCTCGTTCAATTACATAATTGATGCACTAAAGTCGGGTATGAAGGGGTCATCAAAACCAAACGCGACACTAACGGTAGTTAAATGAGATAAAGCTAAATTGTAGTAAAATATTTCACCATTAATGAAGAAAATGTTATAAATGAACCTTCTCAATTATATGTAAGGACGTGGAATTCGTATGACATTAGTAACTCATTATGATTGAGAGTTACATGAAGTGGATGTGAAAATTACTTTTTGAATTCTAATAAACCATGCGTATATGTTTAGGAGATCATTTTATAAACATAAGTTTCCCACATGACGTATTTTAAGAAATAATATCATTATTTTTTATTGATCGTTGTATATTTGTATACACCTTAAGATCAGTGGGAGTAAGTTTATATATTTTCTCTATATACAAGCACGGATTTAGAAAGTAGAGAATCAAAATAATTTTATGGGTTTAAAAGTTGTGTATGAAGTAATGAGATACTTAAAGGACTATATGCTCACACTTATGATGTATGTGTTCATTTAAATATGAACAATTATTGTGACTCAGATTTACTAGTTGTACGGATGGTACGAAGTTCACTCTTGCTTAAGTATGTTTGTTTTGGTTTATCAACCAATATAATGAAGGAGTGCAACACAAACCTTCCATTAACTATTGTGAAGGCTGAGTTTGTAGCATGCTTGATGCTACAACTTATGTATTTTGGCAGCGTGACTTCATTTCGGGACTTGGAGTTGTCGACACTATTATCAAGTCGCTGAAATATTATGATAATGTCGTTGCAATCTTCTTTATGAAGAAATGTTAGGTATTCCTAAAGTAACTAAGCACGTTGAATGAAATACCTATCAGTTAAAGAAGAAATTCAGAAACAAAAAGTGTCAATTGATCACATTAGTACGAGTGATAACATAGCAGGTCCTATTACGAAAGGACTATCTCCAAAAGACCTTATGGAACGTGTCAAAGAGATGGATCTCGATTAGTAAAATTATGATTGCTATTTGGCTTAGTTGTTTGACACTATTACTTGAATTCAATAAAAGTGTTTCTGATTTCAATTATTTCTGTCCTTTGTGAATCCATGCATATAATTATGAATTGTTGTTGACAGAAATAGTCCTTATTCAAAAGGACATTATGAGGTCATTATGATACCCAATATTAAAGGCTCAATTGAATGAAACATTGGTGTTGTGGTACATGGAAGGAACCATGCTCTTGAATAGTATGGAACCGCCATTACTCGCATCCGTGAATCATTTGATTCAGCAAAATAAATTTATCAATGATTGTGCACCTTATGATACCTAATCTAATTATGCGAATTATTAAGACCAAGTGGGAGACTGTTGGAAATTAATGATAAGTGACGAAATTAATTATTTAATTTCAATTGTATTAAATTTTGAATTTCCCATTTATGTGATTTTAATAAATGTCAGATAATTAATTAGGAATGTGATAAATAAAGATATTAAAAGATTTGGGTAAACCTTATCCGTTAGTCACATGATGGTTAGTGGCATTAGTGGGAGACTTGAAAGAGTCCCACCTCCACTAGGATTCCGGCCCTCTTCCCCTTATAAATAGAAACCTCTACACTATCTAGAGTCATCTCATAACACACTATTTCTGAGGTGGGAGAGAAATTCCAAGATTCTATTTTGAGTGTAATTTTTCCAAGAAGAGAGATTGATGGAGCAATTAATCAAGATTGATCAATGCATTGGATCAAGGTAAGTCTTATTTTATATCGTTTAGACGTATTTTGTGAAAACATTGAAGATCTAAGATCCTTTTATTAAGAACAATTGTATGTTAAACTTTAATCATATTAATGTGTTCATGATTAATATTAGGGTGTTCTTAAGAATGATTTTACATTCTCTGCTTTTACCGAGAACAAAAATTGATGATTTAATAGAGATGTATACAATGAGGAGACCAAAGCAATCAATGGGGAAGGGAAACGTGTCCTTCCTTTTCTTAGCTTAGGATAACCATTATCTAAGGATGTAAAAGGCTATATGGTGTTTTTGGATGAACCCATGTAACCTGTCTACAACCCCCCTTTGATTTTATTTGCCCTTAACAAAGTGAACCAAATAAAAAATACTATTGTTTTTAAAACCCATGCACAACACCATAGTTAACACCTGAGAGTCTATCTCATATAGAATTCTATCTATACAACATTAACTCTATACATAAAAGCTTACAGGCACATAAACTATGTACATAAATGCTTACACACATAACATAAACTCTTATTTACACACAAATAAGGAGAATAAAAAAATTCTATAGAAAAAAAGCAACAAACTCTCCCCAATCCCAATCCAAAACAGAGGAAAAAAAGCAGCCCCAATCCAAAACAGAGAAAAAAACTCTAGCGGAATCCAAAACATAGTGTTTGTACAAATCTGTACAACCTTGTATTATGGGAAGAGTTATGGGCTCGTGTAGTTCCATCTTGGTTGAAGACAGTCCATAACGCAACTTGATGCGAGTGAGAAAATAGACAAAGCAATGTGTCTGAATTAGATTTGTCTGAAATATATTTGGATCTGTGTAAAAGCCAATTTTATTTGTTTTTCTCTACACACCAGCAATTATGGTGTATTAATTACATTTCAACCCACATATGTGGGACTAATAAAAATTGAGTCTCTTAACAGGAAAAATGGATCCATTGGGGTTCCTGAAACACTAGCAACCAGAAATGTTTTATTCTCTAAATCTCATATGTTGGAATTGGCCAACCAATCACGACTGTTGCTTACTTTAATCCAATTAGGCCTAATTATTCAACACTTATATGCGGCCAGTGATTAATAAAACCATTGATTAACTTTTAACACTGAATAAGGACACATTAAATGAAAGTTTAATAACTAAAAAGGACAACCTTTAATTACTTGATTATTAACATTTAACCATTGCAATACTTATAATGTTTCCATCTTAAACATATAAATTTAAAGTTTTGACAAATAAATGACTGACCCTTAAAATTCTATTTTTTTCTTACCCTAAACAAACTTTATAATTTTATTACATCAATACATTAACACATAATATCTTTTTAAACTTTGTTCTTTGAACAATAATTTATAGTTATTAGCTGTTTTAATTATTCTAAAAAATAGAGTATTACATTCTTTCCCTCTAATGAAAAGAGTTCCATCCACGAAATTCATAGTAAATAATGCGCACTTGAATAAAAAATAAATATTGTTGTCTCATTGCATCCTATCACTCCCAAGTAGATTTATTCTCACTATGGTGACTCCACTGGACACGAACTAAAGAGATCTCCTTAGTTCTCAAGGTCTGGACCCTACGGTCTAAGATACGATTTGGATCCTTTGTGTACGGAACATCGACATCTAACAGGATGTCGTCTATTAAATGGACTTTACCGCCTGCCAATAGTTTCAAACTTAACATTGATGGTGCTTCTAAGGGTAATCCAAGAGATAGTGGTTACGGTGGCATGGTGAGGAATGACAAAGGAGACATGATCTTAGCTTTTGCTCAATCTACTAACTCATCTTCTAATTCTTTTGCTGAATTAAATGGGCTTAGAGTGGGCATAAAGCTTTGTATTGAATACCATATAGAGGAGATTCGTATCGAGGTTGATTCTATGTTTGTGGTGAATCTTATAAATAGAAGCTGGAAACCCCCATGGATGCTTGAAAGGATTGGTGACTGAAATAAAAGAAGACTTGAAGCTTCTAAAATATTCTGTATCCCATTGTTATAGAGAATCTAATACGGTGGCGGATTATTTAGCAAACTATGGCATTCAATGCAATTCGATTCAGATCTTTTTATCATTTTTAGACCTCCCTCCTATCGTTAGGGGAGATGTTAGGCTTGATAAGATGGGTTGTCACTACATTAGATCTTCATTTGTATAATTTAGCTTGTTCTTGCTCTTGTGTTGGGATTTTTATCCTATGTTTTGTTTACTAAGTTCTCTTTTGATTGTAAGCCACTGTGGAGAGGTTGTTTCTCCTTGAATAATATATCTATTGGGGGTTAATTCCCTCTTCCATAAAAATAAAAATAAAAATAAAAACTGGATATCGTCAAAGTCTGTGTCCTAATACACGGCCTTACCCCATAATAATTTGCAAAGAATTGATATGTGAAACATATTGTGCACTCTAGCTAGATGATCTGGGAGAGACAAACGATAAGAGAGCAAGCTTATATGATTCGTGATCATAAATGAGCCAACATATCGTCGGGCTAACTTTCCCTTCTTCCCAAAGCGCATCACCCCTTCATTGGGGATACTTTGAGAAGAACTTATTTGTCGTCCTGAAACTCCACATCCTCCCTATCCAACTCTGTGTAACTCTTCTGTTTACTCTATGCTATCTTGATTCACTCACGAATCTTCCTAATGTTCCCTAAAGTCTCTTAAAAGAACTCAAGTCCTAAAAAACATCTCTCATCACATCCAAGCAACATACCAGTGACCTATACGGTCGCTCATACAATGCCTCATACAGATCCATAAAAATTGACTTCTTATAGATGTTGTCGTAGGAAAACTCAATTAAGGGTAGATGGGACTCCCAACTTCCATTAAAGTCCAAAGCACACGATCGAAGCATATCCTACAAAGTCTAGTTCACTTGTCCTACTTGTTCATATGCTTGAGGGTGGTAAGATGTACTCAATTGTAACTAAGTTCCTATAACTTCCTGGAAACTTCCCCAAAAGTGAGACAAAAAATTCGAATTTTTGTCTGAGATAATCGACAATGGTACCCCATTCAACTTAACTATCTTCGCTGTATATAAAAGTGCATACTTCTTTATTATGAAATTTATGCGGACCGGTACAAAATGTGAAACATTTATTAAGAGGTCCATTATAATCAAAATATAATCATTTTCCTTAAAGTCAAAGGCAACTTAATGATGAAGTCCATCGAAATGTTGTCCCAATTCCACCCGAGAATGGGTAAGGATAAAATCTTTTGTGGCGGTCATCGATGACTCACCCTCATCATTTGATAAGTGATACATTGGAAAACAAATGTAGCAATAACCAGCTTCATCCTAGACTAGTAGTACTATCTCCTCACATCTTGGTACATCTTATCTCCACCAGGATGTACTAAAAACTGCGATCCATGAACATTCTGCATGACGGACCTACGCAATTCATCATTTGACCACATAGCTAATCTCCTCTTGTACCACAATCCACCATCTAACCTAAAGGTGTAAAGAGGTAAACTGGTGGAAAAAATCCCGGCCACTCTCTCTTTACACAACATGTCATCCGATTGTGCTCAAGCCACCCGCATAAGAATGTAAGGAGTCATAGTGACCATCCCCATAAATGCATTAGCGAATTTTCCAATTACTTGAACTGAGCCCACATCAATTAACTCGAGAGAAGATAAAACTTCCACTAGGTTGTCGACTCAAGGAAGATGCCACCACATTGTCCTTCATTGGATGATACTTGATTGTGAAATGGTACTCCTTGATAAACTCAAACTAATGTATCTTTCGTATGTTCAAGTATTTTTGTGTGAATAAATGCTGAAGAATCTTGTGATCGCTCAAAAGCTTAAGTTTATCACCCTACAAATAATATCTCCAAATATGTATTGCGAATACTACAACCTCAAACTTCAAGTCATGAGTTAGATAGTTATCCTCATTAGGTTTCAACTTTTGAGATGCATAGGCGATATAACAATCCTCTTGCATTAACACCCCACTTAGTCCCTCTAAGGAAGCATCAGTGTATACCAAATAATCACCACTACTAGGTAGAGCCATAATTAAAGTAGAAGTTAACTTCGCCTTGAGAGTGTCGAAGGCATGTTGACATATCTCGATCCATAAAAATTGAATCCCTTTTCGAGTTAACTTGATCAACGGTCTTGTAATCTTTAAAAATCCTGGAATAAACCTTCAATAATATTCGTCGATTCCTAAAAAGCTACGAACCTCCGTAGGTGTCATAGGTTATCCCAAAATTCAAGACGGCTGACACCTTTTTTTCTTTTACTGATAATCCTAACTCTAATACTACATGGCCCAAACATTGCATTTCTCACTGCCAAAACTCACAATTCTAGAACTTCGCATAAAACTTAAGCTCCCGTAACATTTGAAGTGATATTCTCAAGTACTCGATATGCTCTTCCTTGGTTTCTGAATAAATAAAAATGTCATCGATGAAAATGATGATAAAATGATCCAAATAATATTGAAACACCATGTTCATCAAATACACCAACACGAAGGTAGTGTTAGTCAACCCACACGACATGACTATAAACTCGTAGGGACCACAACAAGTCAAAAAGGTAGTCTTGGACACATCTTCCTCACGTACCTCTAACTGATGGTACCTCAAACACAAATCAATCTTCGATAAGAATGAAGCTCCTCGAAGTCGATAAAATAGAACATCAATCCTCGATAAAGGATAACTGTTCATCACTTTCACCTTGTTTAAGTTACGATAGTCAGCACACAATCGTAATAAACCATCTCATTTCTTTACAAAAAAGACTGGGGCTCCCCAAGATGATGTATTATGACGAATGAACCCTTGTCATAACATTTCTTTGATTTTATCATTCAACTCCCTTATTTCCATAGGAACTATACAATATGGTGCCTTAGAAATTAGCATAGCATTAGGAGCCAAATCAATCACAAAATTTATCTCTCGGGTTGGTGGCAATCCTGACACCCCCTTAAATATGTCGGGAAAGTCTATGTCAACTGGAATCCAATCTAGTGTAATAGTATTAACCAATAAAATACAAGTGCCTACTGGAACCACCCTATAGCCTAGGCATTGTAACAATATACATCTCGAGACCCAAAAAAGTAAAAAGAATGGCTCAATAACTACAATTTATGTGAGCTCTATATATGATCAACCAGTCAACACCTAAGATCACATCATAAGGGTATATGCCAATCTCAAAACATATCCTACCAGTGTAAATATCCCCATAATTAGAAATTTTTAATATATGAGTTGATATTCCTAATAGATTAGCGATCGATAAGGCTCTAGCACAAAGTCTTGGAAGTAAACTAAAAATACCCACAAGTCTATGTGATACGAATGGGATAGAGTACCAAAAACATAAAAACGTATCGTCCACTGCCTAGATCTTCCTTTAGTCCTGTTGTTGGGGTTATGCCATCTGATAAACTCTCCCGTGTTGAAATTGGGGCTACTGTAGTGCAAATGGTGGAGTGGGTAGAGATACTACTAGCTACGACATCGGCATTACGTGCTGTGAAGGTCGATATGGCTACTCTTGGAAGGGACTAAGGCCTTGTTGGCCCAGACCCTGGCACTGCCCGTAGGGGTATTAGCTCGACTGGCTCTATCCTTGGCCCTGCTAACCATCACGATATTATCCCTTCATTTTTGCCCTGGGAATAACTCTGGACCTATGTCCCCTACCCCTATATTTTAAACACACATCATGAAATGGGGATGCGGGTGACCCTTGTTGCCTCTAATGTTGTTGGGGGCTATGGATACCATTGCCCCTTGCCCCGATTGATGGGGTTCCCATGGCTACTACTAGAGCCTCTCCTAACTAGGTTTAAAGTATCTCCACTGCCCCTGGCCCTACTGTTTTAGCTCACCCCATTTATTTCCACTCACGTACAACCTTTTTTGGGCCCATCGAATAGGCTCACCTTATTTAACTTCGTCTTGCAATATCTATGGTACTGGAAATGCATCAACGAGTCATCTACCCCCTAAGTCCATGTGGTAAAGGTTAGGTTCCCCATGATGATCTTCTTGATGGGCCACACAAGCCCTCTTATAAACATATTTATCTTCTTCTCCTTGGCATTAATTTCATTTTGAGAAAAATAGGACAGTATAATAAATTCCTGTTCATATTCACCTATCGTGTGGGCTCTCTGCTTTAGTGCTATAAACTTTGCCTTTTTCTACTCCCTGGCTTATGGTGGAAAGTACTTCTCATCAAAATGAGTTATAAACTCATCGTAGGTCAACCTCTCTCTATCCTCCTCTGTAGTCAGGCTCTCCCACCATTAGAGGGATTCCTTAACAAAATGAAGAGACCTTATCACCTGCTCTTGCACCTCGATACAAGTCAGTAACCTTAATGCCTCTCGATGACATAACGCAACTGGTGCAACATGATAGGATAGTTAGAACCTTAAAACATCAGTGGGTTGTTCTTTATGAAGGCTCCATGTGCCTTCTCCCATTCCAAGGTGTCCATTACTGCTAGCTGTAGTTTTATAGGAGGCATCTAAAGTCACGTTGATGCAAATATTGTCGAATGGACTGGCTAATCAACTTTAACAACTGATGTTCACCAAAGTATTATATCCCCTAGACATCAGGAACTGGAATACCTGGCATAGCAGATGCTTATGGTAGAGGTGCGAACTTAGCCTGCGTTGCTGGATCTTTTGCCTGATGAACTCTCTTACGAGGTGGTATTTGCAATTTATGAAGGACATCTTATTAGCAAATAATTATAAATAAGAGTACAAGGAAAACACGGATTAAAGAGTGATATGTAGACATCGAAGAGACTCTATAACTCTCAAGTCCTAAGACCATTCACTGATACCAGCTGTAATAATCTGTGTAATTAAATATTTAAGTTAATCAAGTCTTAATATAAAATTATACAAAATATTTAAAAAAATCAAATATCCTTCTCTACGTAGGGATATCAAATGAGATAATATTACAAATAATGTGGAAGTGTTATGAAAGTCCTAAATGTAAACCCAAAATAAAATATCTATAGTCAATGAACATTCTGTATAGATGTCTTAACAATGACATCTCAACATAAATCCAGAAGAGCCGTTAATTTGTACGAGCTAATCAAGTTTCAACATACAAACTAGAAAGGATCCAAAATAAACTAAGACTGTAAAGCTAAAGAGAATGATAACTAAATGAATTAGATACCCACAATATCTCTGAAGCTAATGTCCTGATGAGAGAGATGAACGACAACATCGTTGGAATAAGAAAGCTATGCATGAGGTCCTACCCTAGCATTTAAGATCTACGTAAAGATTTGGATCAAAACCTTAGAAAGAAATTTACCTATGAAACTCACACACACACACACATGGATGATAAAACCGCAATATATACTTTTAAATGAATGGACCAACCCATGAACGTAACCTCACGATGAATTAGAATTATCCCATTTATATAATTAACCACTATTTCTCATTATTTAAACACCATATAACAAACATGCACCCCTTTTCTCGACCATCTAAAAAGCGTGTGGCATGCCAAATTTAAGCTATCACATATACCTTGGTTGCTTATTATGCAACGTCGAAACAACACATCAGGTTAAAAGATAAACATCGCATTTCAATCCCTGTCACCACCTAGTATTCATATGACCAAAAATTTATAAATCACAACATCGGGGTGTCGCTCCACTGTATCCACCCATTCATTAACATTTCAAAGGTTCATTTAATATTAACATTCTAACACATCTTTATTCTCTTCGAGCTATCTAGTCATAACCCAATTTCCCCACCCTTTAATCACATCATTTAAAGTCATAATACTTTTTAGTCCATTTCACGAGGGTTTAAAGGATCAATATCATTATATATAACCTTTAAACATTTATATGTATAATTTTTCTAACTAATTCAAAACTATTAATCAACAACCAATAATTTCATGCACTCCTTCCATCATCTATATATCAAAATGTATCTAAAAAAATAACATGGGCTCGTATTGTGTTCTTGCGTAAAAGGAAAGTGTAATTATTTTACAAAAGGGCATTACATCTTAAGAGGCCCATCAACATATTTCAACTATCCCAAGTCAGTTATGATACTATTAAATAACTTCACATAGTATATATAAAATCCTCATAAAAATAATCATCTAACTAGGACAATCGTGTCTAATAGTAGTAACTCTAATGTTCAAGGCACAACCCGAGTAAAAATACAAAAATTCTAGGATTTAATACGTCTAAATTTAAGTTCGTATCACACTGTCAAAGTATCGATGGTCAAATCTTAAAAACGGGTCCAAAACTTAAATATAAATTTCTTAAGTTTTGTCCTTAGCTAACTTCCACATACGAGTAATGTTCTACAAGTAATACATGATGTTTAGGACTATTGTAATTTACACCATCGATACATAATTGGAAATGCCCAAAACTTTAGGGTCTACTAATTAGGTTTTAGCATAAAAATAAATTGAGGCGAATTTACTGACTACGCATATAAAAGGAGGAGAGTTGAAAGTTATTTTCCTAAAAAATATGTCCCGTAATTACTTGCCAAGTTGATGGCAAGAATCCCTTTGAAAGTCTCTTAAAAATGGTCTCTTAGTCTTCTTCTTAAAAACATAAATAGAGGTTTCAGGCTAAATTTATAAATAAAGTAAAGTGTTTAAGGATGTTGAAAGTGAAATAAAAATAATAATTTAGATGAAATGGGTTCTTATGAGAAACTAGACAAACAGGGTGATGTTGATCGACTACTAAAGAATGCTAATGATTGGCAACTAAACAACCAAGGAAGCTACTGAATTGATTAATCTAACCTCTGACCCAACCTTTTTCTGATAACATTCCAAGGTATGTGTAATGATTTGGGGTAAATATACCTTTATGAGGTTCATGAATAAAACAAGGGTTTGATAACATGTGCTCAAAGGGCACACACTTAGAACCCAAAAATAACAGGGACTGAGTTTCGATATACAGTTAATACGGTACATATTCTCATACGAAGCCTTCATACTTACTATTTTTAGGCTAAAAACATGTGCCCTAAGGGCACATGTTATCATATTCCATACAAAAATTTATGGTGATTAAGTATTGTTTTCTTTTTTTCCTAAGAACATAAATTGATGATTTAATCGAGATGTATAAAATGAGGGGACAAAGATAATGATTGGGGCAAGGAAAAGTGTCCTTCCTTTTATTATCTTGGGTCAACCATTATCTAAGTATTTAAAAGGCTAAATAATGTGTTTGATCATTTGGGGAAAATGAGGGAGGAGAAGGTCTTCCATGCATTGGATTTGGTAAAGAGAAAATAAAGCCCCTATTTTATATTCTTGAGGGACCGACAATTGGGGTTCCAAAAACCCTACCAATAAAAAATGTTTTATTCTATAAATCTCATACATGGGAATTGGCCAATTAATCTTGGTCATTACTTACTTTGATCCAATAGGGACTAGTTATTTAACAATTATATGCGATCAATGATTAATAAAACCACTAATTAACTTTAAACACTTAATAAAGGCCACATTAAATGAAAGATTTAATTACTAAATAGGGAACCCGTAATTACTTGACTATTAACATTTAACATATATAATAATTATAATATTTACATTTTAAACATAAAAGTTTAGAGTGTTGACAAATAAACGGCTCACCCTTAAAATTCTAATATTTTTCTTAACCTTAAGAAACTTTATAATTTTATTTCATCAATACATTAATAGATAATTCCTTTTAGGGTTAAATTTGGTTAATTGCACAATAATTTATAATTATTAATTACTTTAATTATTTTATAAATAACAGAATATTTCATAAATGCCCTAAATTAGGCTATTTGCCTTTCCATAACTCATATGGGTTAAAAAAACTGACTGGGAAGGCACCCTATCTAGGATGTAGACAACAGTCAAAATAACATCTGCCCACAATGATATTGGGAGATTGGCGTGCACTATCATCAATCGATCCATATCTAGTAGGTTTTTATTCATCCTATCTAAAACACTACCAATAAAAAATGTTTTATTCTATAAATCTCATACATGGGAATTGGCCAACCAATCTCGGTCATTACTTACTTTGATCCAATAGGGACTAGTTATTTAACAATTATATGCGACCAATGATTAATAAAACCACTAATTAACTTTAAACACTTAATAAGGCCACATTAAATGAAAGATTTAATTACTAAATAAGAAACCCATAATTACTTGACTATTAACATTTAACATATATAATAATTATAATATTTATATTTTAAACATAAAAGTTTAGAGTGTTGACATATAAACGGCTGACCCTTAAAATTCTAATATTTTTCTTAACCTTAACAAACTTTATAATTTTACTTCATCAATACATTAATAGATAATACCTTTTAGGGTTAAATTTGGTTAATTGCATAATAATTTATAATTATCAATTACTTTAATTATTTTATAAATAACAAAATATTTCATAAATGCCCTAAATTAGGCTATTTGCCTTTCCATAACTCATATGGGTTAAAAAAACAGACTCGGAAGGCACCCTATCTAGGATGTAGACAACAGTCAAAATAACATCTGCCCAGAATGATATTGGGAGATTGGCATGCACTATCATCAAATGATCCATATCTAGTAGGTTTTTATTCATCCTATCTAAAACACCGTTTTTATAGAGGGTATGGAATAGTGGGTTGTTTGCATATTCCTTTATTCTCGTAAAGATCCTTAAACTAGTTAGATAAGTATTGGCATCCTCGATCAGTTCAAAGAATTTTCAAACTTATATTTTTTTATTCACAACCTATGCTAGGAAAAGTTTGAAATAATCCAAAGCTTCATAGTGACGAATTATCAAATAGACATAACCATATCGTGTGAAAGAATTAGTAAAACTAAGAAAGTAAGAGGCATCATGATGAGCTTTAAAAAATATAGGTTCATAAATATCATAATGGACTAACTCTAGTGGTTGAGTACCTCAGGTAGTCTACATGCCTTTCTTTCTAAACATGGTTCACATACATGAAAGTAGACTTTAGAGAGTGTGCCTCAAAGCATTTTATTTCTAATCTAGTCATCCTCTCATTTCCTATATTCCCAAGTCTAGCATGAAATGTAACAAAATGAATATTTTTATCATTTGCAACATAAGAAAATGAATGAGAATTCATATATAAATCAATAAATTATATGAAATTGATCCATGGCCATAAATCACACAATTGAGAAAAATATTCAAACCACATTTATTGAAGGAAATTGAAAAACCATTTCTTGAAATAACTAAAAATGAAACTAGATTATGGTGTATTTTAGAGACATAAATTGCATTGAAGAAGAAGTGTGAGCCTTGTGCGCAAGTGGAGATGGTATGTACCAACTCCCAAAGTATCCTCACTTGCTCCATTTCCCATATAGACCCTCTGGAATCCAGTTAGAATGAGATGAAATATACATATCCATCTCTATCCCATATCCCATGTTTTGTTTATCCTGAATCTACAACCCAATGACATTGATAATGAAAAACTAAATCATGGGAACATATAAAATTATGTAGAGAGTAATGACCAATATTAACTTCTTTAGATCAGTGCACTCATGAGTAAGGTGTCTCTAGTTCTGACAGTTATAGCATTTGACTTTGGACTTATCTTTTCTTCTACCACGATTGCCTCTACGTCCCTTCTTGCTGACATTTTTCTTAATGGGCCCTTTTTTCATACCTTGCATATTCTGCTTCCATTTCCTAACTCGCCTAGACCTATTTGTTTAACACTTGACATCACGGGCAATAAGAGTAGCAACTCGGGTCGCTTTTCATGATCTTCCTCTACCTCAACATGGCGAGAAATATAATAAAAGTTCTTACTACTCTTGTTACGTGTCATTATCTATTTCATGATTAAAGAAACCTAGTTTAAAAACTTAAGATTTAAGTCAAAGTTTGTTAAGTTGGGTAACATTTATTAACCCATATAAGGCAAGGGCATAATTATGGCCCATTGAGTAGGTTAATGACTTATTTGGGATGATTGTGTAAGTAATATGCTAGAGATGGCATCTAATTTAGGGGGCTTGAATGTCGGGTCGATCATTGTGATATTTTATGATACTGAGCAATGATTAGTGATTGTGTAGATCCTACAATAGGGTAGTTGTGGTTGTAGGTTGATTCGTGTGAATATTAGGTGAGACGATACCTAGAATTTGGAATCCTCAGGAGTTCGGTACAATATTGTGTATAAACGATTATATTTAATGTAGGTATTCACTTGTAATAATAGATATTATATGTGTAACCGTGTTGAGTTGGGGTTATACTTTTAATTTGATTTATGTGAAATCATATCGTGTGTGTGTGTGTGTGTGTGTGTGTGTGCTCGTGGGGGAAGTATTGGGAGGGATTTTATAGGATGCCTGCGAAGTTGACCAGGCATTGTATTCCCGATGTTTGAGATGGACTCTATATAGGTCCCATTTACCTTGATAATATTGCTGATGTACCCATCTCCTTAGTGGGAAAAATATGGGTAGATGATCGAGGTGTAAAACCGAGCATCCGTGTAATAAGCTAGTCATTATTATCGGCTTCCAATCTCAATACAAAAAACGTAAACTTGTAACTACACTCTTAAGGAGTATATTGGTGAGTCTGGGTATCGAATCCACAGGGAGTTAGGACGTGTGAACGTGACGACAAAGGTAAGGTATTTTAATCCTAAAGTTGATGTTAAAAGAAAAGAAAAGAAAAAGATTAATGATTTTTGGATTTTATCTATGAATTAACTAAATTCAATTAAATTAACCTACGCATGCAAAATTAACTAACTTAGAAGGAATAAATATGAATGAATAAATGGGTTAAGAATACACTCCCCCAAACCCTAGTGTGTATACCAGCACAAAACTATTCATAAATTAGATAATTGATCATACCCATTCTTTAGTACTCCAAAGTATTACATATATGAGGTTCAAACCCTCATCATTCATAATTAAAGAATGTGTAAAGCAGTGTCGCAATAGTTCACGTGCGTTGCATCCTTATGAACCCCGATAACCTAGGACAAACGAGATTAAAAGGTCTACAATTTTATGTGAAACTATACAACACGATCTAATCACTTATTTAATTTAGAGGACAAATTTTATATCTATGCATACCACATCGGGTTGGGTTCATGCATCCCCACCCTTAAAAACTTAGCTTAACATGATTAAAATAAAAGAAAACTTGAAACTGAAAGTGCAGGAATTCATAACTAAATCTAGAAAATTAAGAACATGACTTGAATTGGGATTGGAAAACTAGAAAGCAACAATTAATTAAACTAACTATGAAAGCAGTAAAAATAATAAGTTAAAATTACTTGCAATGGATGAATGATGAATCTTGATTAGATATTTAAATCTTGAATAGTATCCAAACTTCAAAACTAGGGTTCTTGGATACAAGAATCCTTTAAAAACTAACTACAAAGAAACCCTAACTACTAGCCTCCTATAACTTGAAGTAAAAAACTCCCTTTTCTTCCTCCTAGGGTTTGCCCTTTTATAACACCTAAATATGACTCTTCAAATGCCTCCTCCCATTTTACAATTAATAAAAAGGAATTATACAAGAAATTTCAAGAGTTGTGACTTTTCATCTTCCACATTAAATTCCAAAAATTCAACAGTCGGACCGGTCTGGATCCCATCGGATCGGTTTGTTTTTCTTCTACGCGACCGGTCCGATATCGGATCGGTTCTTTTCCATCGGTTCTGTATCGATCCGGGGTCTACTGGAATGGTGGAATTTCGGATCCTTCCGTCCTAAGATGGATCGGTCCGATATTCTTAAACTTTTACTTTCCATATCTTTTGATATAAAGCTCCAATTTGACTGTTGTTTCTTCCTATGCTCTTGTGAGATAATGATCTTCAACTTTCATTTAGGCTTCAAATCCGAACTCCGGGTGTAGAGTTACACTTTTGCCCTTTGATTTTCCTCTCTTTGTTCTCTTCCTTTCTTCCGATTTCTCTCTTTCTTTTCTTGCACTAAATACCTGTAAAATTAGTAAGAAAAACATGAAACTCGAGGTACTTATTAGAAGAAGTCATTAGCAATGATATGGGATAAAAGAAAATCAATTACGTTGTTCGAGATATTAAAATTACTAAATTAAAGTGATAAATTCAGAAGAATTTATGCTTAGTCAGTACACCTTTGTATTGTCTTGGGTATGGGTCTATACAACTGTCGAGGAAGGTGTAATGATTTCCCTTGGTTGATATTGTGTGGTTATAGGGTTGGTGCCAGGGCAAAAACTAAGCTTCATGTAAATATGTATGTTTTTTTCTTCCTTTTCCATCTCAATATAGAAAACCTAAACTTTAACTACACATGTTTTTATAGGTATAGCGGTGAGTTTAGGTATCGAATCTACGGGGAATGTCGTTTAAAACTTAATTGATCTATTAATTCTAAAAGAAAGTGTAAAAGATGATATTTGGGTTTTAAAATCTATTAATGTTACAATATATGTAGGCGAATATTAAAGATAAGTTGATTTACAAATATAACAACATAAGTTGAGAATTAAATCCGTTACTTCGAATTTATAGAAAAAATGATTACATGTTTAGACACGTTATACAACGCATTTAATGCTCGTTTGAACAATTATTATAACACGGAGTGTCACTCTCCAAATTTTCATAAAAGTCAAAATACGATATTAGCATGAACAATAATCCCAAAATTACATACACAATGTCACAAATATGGTGCGTACGTGATATAGCCCATTAAGGTCCCTCAGTGTATTCTCAGAAATAATTACCCCTTAAAAATTGATTTATTCCATCATAACATAGAGTAAAAACTACAGACCGAAATGAGTTCATAAATCTCAACCTAATTAAATTACCTAGAAAACATTTTTAAATAATAATATAAACTAGTGTGGGAGAGAGTGATTTTAAATTGAGAAGAAAATAATTTTTAAAGCAAGTAACTAATTATGAAAGTAATTAACTAATTATAAAGAACATAAATAAATGAACAAAAATAGCTAAGGGGAAATATTTGAATTAACAAATAACATAGAGTTACAAAATAAAACTACAAACTTAATTAAAGCTATTCCTACAAATTCTCTCTAATAATGGATGTCCAAACAATGATAACCAATGACCTATTTATAGGTACACAGAAGGGCTTGGGGTACCATTGGAATTTCACATAAATAGTGGGCACATTTAATTAAATAATAAAAGGAGTATATGGGCAAAGTATATTTAATTATACATATGGGTTGCTGATCAAGAGAGTGCGAAGAAAAAATTATAAAATTTGGTTCTTAAAAAGAGAAACAAAAAAAATGAAGTTGGGAGAATAAGAGAAAAGAATAAAGGAATTGATGTCCTCGGATTAAAACTATAAAATTTGAAAGTGGATCTCGGCAAAGATGGATAGGCGTGCACGTGTGAGGCACATGAAGGGATATCTGATCCGAGAGCCATGGCCCTGCCACATGGGGCGCAGTAAATTTTGGGCAAAATGTGACTCTGTCCGGGCTCAAACATGGGTGGATTTCTTTGTGCAAAACATAATGAACCATTGAACCACACAATTACTCAGTATAATAACGTAATAAATAATATATCCCTTACTTATTTCTCAATTTTCATAATTTACAAATAAACCCAAAACTTCATATCTTTCTCATGCAACCTCCAAATAATGCACCACAAAAACCGACGTGACCGTCATATCGATGCCGATAATAATTCAATAGTACTCGAGTTACTGGATTAGAATTTGGGATTAAATCTAGGATTTGACTTTGACTTTCTTTCAAATTTGAACTTTGCACGATTATAATTTCTTCGTTTGGGATCGAATTGACATGTCGTTTGAACCTAGACGCTCCTCGATTCGAGGCCATTAAATTCCGTGATTTGTTCGAGTCGAAAATTGGTTGTCTGAATCTACCAATTTTCCCCTTAAGGTGTGTATGTGCATGTTTCTCGCCCCGTATGCTTCTCGACTTCACCACTAGCATCGTAAATCGTGTAAATACTCAAATAAACCTTGCACAAATGATTAACGATAAATATTTAAGTTTATACAATAAATAATTACAAAAAGTTGAGTGTAACGATCATGGTATTGAATTATTGTAAAGTAAAAGGGAAATGAAATACAATATTTGACACGAATCACAAACCCTAACCAACGTGATGCTAGTCCCCAAGGGCATAGTAAAAGATTTGTTTGTGTCAAATTTTGCGATTTTGTTTTAAAAATTATAAAAAGGATAGAGATCCCCTTTTGTGGGATGTACGGTTTCATTTGGCTTATGAAATAAGCCGTTAGAACTATAGGTTACCCTAGTGATCGTGTTTTGACTCATGAGAGTTTACGGTCACGATACTCATAAACTTCTGATTTTCTCAAAATTGTTACCCATTTTTTAATCAAAAAGCATAGTACATAATGTTGAGTTTTAAAAAGTAAATAGCAATGACTAGTAGATTTCTCCAAAGTTTATGCACTATATCTATTACAATAAATTAATTCATAAGATGTATATATATTTGATTGAGTGCTTGGTGTGTGCCATACAATTTACAAGTGATATTATTTTCAGCATTTGGTGACCCAATATTAACAATGAAGCGCACTAGTTCAATTTTTGCCAGTGATTACACTCAAAAAATGAAAACACTTTGAATTGGAGTAAGTCACTTAAGACATGTAGGCCTAAAGTAAATGTAATTAGAAATAAATCCTTGCACATGTCGATGATGAAAGACGATTATATATAAAATGTCAAATGTAATCTTATGATCAGATACTATTTTTTGAAGAATGTGAAATTGTAATCTTTTCAATGTTGAGAAATCATGTTAACCCTGTGATCATTTAAGGACCTTTTAGGATGAAAAATGTGAACATGGATGAAAATGGTCAACACCATATTTGAAGAAATGATGAACTTTTGAAGAGTAAATTCTTTTTATTTTCTTTTATTTGGAATTCTTTGCTATTTTTGAACTCCTTTAGCTCTATTTTTCTTTTATATTCTTTTTTTATTTTTTCAATCCCTATTTCACTTTTCATTTAGTTTTAATTACTTTTAAGGTGTAAGTGAAATGGTGAAATGACTTCTTTTGATCAAAAGTTAGGTTAAAACTTAATTTTTGAATTTTGTTATATAAAGGATCATATCACCATTCTTTAATTGGCAGTCAAAACAAGAATATTGAGATTACGAACGACTTAAAACATTTTTCAAATAAATAAAGAATAAGTGTATACATCACTCAGAATAGGGAAGAGAACACAAAGCTCACATGGTAGGTATACCCATGGACATTTAAATTTATCGAATAATTTTTATTTTAACAATTACATAAGTATAATTTGTGATGTGAATAAAGTTGTCAATACATGAATCATATTAATTAATAACGCATTATATTGATGGTAAATAAACTAAAGAGATATTTAGGAAGTTTAATCCTTAAATAAGTTTATTGACTTTCGATTTAAAGAATCAGATAACTTAGAGATTAAAATCTAAGATAAATAAAATTTTAGGTTGTAGTAGGGTGGTTATACTGGGGTTTATGAAGAACTGGATCTGGTAAGGCATGACCCACTCTAACAAATGTTGTCTTCAAGGTCACCAAAATCTAAATAGAAACTGGAGAAGAACACTATCTATTTCAGGTAGCAATGGAGTTTCTATAAATGCTATATGAGAAGACAAATGATTAGTTACAACTTTTCAACAAAAACAAAGAGAGAGGAAAGGTATCACATGGAAGTGATGGATGTAGGGATCGAAGAGATAGGAACTTCAGCTACCAAGGAGAGAGCTTTGAGAGAATACTTTCTGGTGATATTTTAGTTGAGTAATAGTGCTAACTTGAGTTTTTCTTATGTGTTTAACCTTACTCACGTATCCTATTCATCGGTAAAAACTATGGCTACATTGGCATTTAGGCACCAAAAATGAGATACACTTTGAGAAAACATCTAAAATGTACCTTTTGTTTTTGTTAACTGTCTATCACCTATCCCCTCTGACAAGGGACACCTGTTGCTTATCAAAGTCAAAAAGTAAGTATGTTGGGTAGAGTGCCAAAAAGTTTGATTTCATAAGTATTTTTTCAAAGTAACTTGGTGAACAAACATTGAAGACTTGCAAGTGGCCCTGGAAGCCACTCACCAAAAAGGTTAACTTAAAAATACTTTGTGAGCAACACCTTAGCTACTCTTTTACTACACTAAGTGTGGATTGTGTGAATGCTTGAGTGACCTCTTAGATTTCTACTATTAGTATTATCTATTTCCTTAGGTACTGAAGTGGTTTGGCCTTATATTCCCCCAAAACCTTGTCTCTCAGCCACTAAACCAAAACTCCTAAGAGATCTCAGTTGGCCTGCTCGATGCCTGCTTGCTCGATCTAGGCTACCTGTGTAATAAAAACAATAGTGATAGTAGTTATTTATTGATTGATACATTTGACAATTATTTAACTATGAGCATCCCACTAATCTCTTGAGCCCGCTCACATATTTTCTTTCTTGCCTTGCAGCTGCTCGTTAAATATCCACCCATGATCTTTGAGACTAATCAATTGTCTCTCTTTTGTGTCTCTCCAATTGGGCTACTCGTTGTGGACCCTCTCGCCAATTTTACTTTGGTTCATTTCTATAATTTTCCACTCGTTATGGACCCTCTCAAAATCCTCAATTTTGGGTCATTAATGGAATCGGTACACTCATTGTGCACCCTTTTGCCAAATCCTCCATTTTGACTCATTTATGGAATTTGTCCACTCATTGTGGACCCTCTCGTCAACAACTACATTTTTTCTCATTTTTTAAATTAGGCCACTTGTTGTGGACTCTCTCGTAAAATCCTCTATTTTTGCTTTCTTTAAATGAAGGCGCGTTTAGGCGACCATTCTTACACCCACTCTTCTGTGAGCCCCCTCACCCTATCAGGTACAGTTGAGTGGGTCACCTCTACATTAGCCCCCTCGTGCAAAACTATTTATGTTGGTTAGACCAAAGAGTTTTTCACGAAATCATTATTCTTTTCTTAGAACTCGAAGGGTCTTTTAGTCATCATTGCTCTGTTGGCATGTCAATTCAGACATCATTTAGTGTATCGAGGAGACACAAGTCTATTTGGGAACACACATACCATCATTTTGGTAATCAATGTAATCCTTTCGAACTGTCAAACATGCAGCCTTTCATTTGTAGCCTTTCATTTTCGAACCTAGGTATAAATACCTATATTAAAAAAATTTACCCTTACCTTTGTCATTTGCAGCCTTTCATTTTCAGAGCTTCTATGGAGGGAAGCCCTTCGCCCTCTCCAAAACCTCCATTTATTCTATAGCTTTTTCTCTCGAAACTTCTACTGTGTTAATGCTATCTTCTTCTAGGGTCTTTATGCATCCATCTCCGCCGCCACCAACGAGCTTCTCATTGTTTCAATGCCTAGTCAAGAGATAGTTTCCACCATTCTTTCCATCGATGTCACTTTTGTGGAAACCACCAGTGTCACTTCCACCATCGCCCTAGCTAGTGGGTTTGGTGGTGTTGTTTCTAACACCGCCGCTCTCTAAGGTACAAAGAAAATACCTTGAAAAATATCCAAAAAGAAACTTTAGACTTTACCGCCTTACCCCTATTTTGGGGAAAAGGAAACATTTATGAAAGGTGTCTAATGGTTCGTGGAATAGTTCATGTCCAAGTTAAGCGAGCAACCCTTGTTGGGTTTTATTGAATCTATTGATACCCCCACCATTTTGGCTGATAGCATTTTGAGAGTTTGACTAAATAGGGGTGATTTGTGCTACTCGAACATAAACATTGATGTCTGTGGGGTGCCCTTAACGTGTGGGACTTATCGGTGGACTATATTATTACTGAGCCTACTCATAAGGCTATCATCAAGCAACTGAGTTTGGTAAGGATCTTTAACATTTTGAAGACTTGCGCTATCGCAAAATATTCCAACACCTTCAACCTTTTATCCTCTCGTTGGAACATTTGCTCGCACACTTGTATTACCAGTTAGGGTGAATTTTCTATCACGTTGGAGAAAATTTATTATTTGTCTGTACTTCCCATAGATGGTTATGAAGATGATATGGAGAAGGATATGTTTAAGGATATCCATTAGGCACTATCTGACTATTGTCTGTATATTGAAATCAATAACATTGGGGTGACTGAGCGTTCTTTTGCTAAGAGACAAAGATACTGGTTCGGGGACTTTGATCCCACCTTAAAAGAAGAGAGTTTGAGTAGGGTACCCTCAAGTCAGGATGGTCCCGAGATTAGGTCTCCTTATCACTTGACAACTTTTTTTGTCACTTTCTTAAGAAGATTTTTATTCCAGGGCAAGACAAATGACTCCCCTCATGAGTTGTTATTTCGATTTGTAGTCAGGCTTGCTCGAGGGAGGGATATTACCCTCATAGCACTTACATTTGGTTCAATGTACACTAGGTTTGACCATTCCCACTTGTATATGGAATGGTCCCATGTTCGTTAGGATGTGACTAACTTTGTGAATTCCTTCATTTTGATAGCCTTTTGTTAGAGATATTTCCCAACTTTTCCCTAGGGCCTCGCTCATTGCACAATATTATCGCTTTGACTGCCAGGTGGCATAAGAAGATCCCCAAGCAAGCCTTGGGTTATTTAATTGATAATATTAATGAGTTCTCATTCCTCCCTACTACAAACGAGTGGGGGTGTCTTCTCATAGGGATTCTTCACAACCTCTCCTTTCACCTTTTATCGTCTTGAAGATTTCGATTCAGCTATAGACTACACCCACATATCTATTATGGCTACGATTCTTCCTTCCATGCTTCCCTCGCTGATTGAGCTTGTCCAAGAGTTGAATTTTATCATTATCAGTGAGTGAGAAGAGAATCTGGATACGATTAAGGAATTTACACCCCGAATTATCCCTCATGCCACTCGCCCATTGAATTATACTTAGAGGGGTATGCCAATTTTACTTTTGAGGTGATTCTCCAAAGAACTAATGACTTTGGTGGTTTTTTATTCCTGATCGCGATGACTTCCCCTCATTCAGCCCCTCCTGGTTCTCCTTGTGGTAACATCATATCTTGCTTATCAAAAATTTCATCCACGACATTCCCTACAAAACCATCCCAACTAAGACCCCAAATGATGACAAGTACTTGGGTAAAAGAACCTAAAAGGAATTGTGGTTTCATAGCCCTATAACAAAGACTCCCCTCGAGCAGGTCACTCATGTTCTAGTGAGACCTCTATGCAAGGAGTCCATCTATGCAAACATCATGAGCCCCAACTAGCTAAAGCAAAAGGAAAAGGGAAGTCCAAGACTAAAGCCCCCTTAAAAACAAAACCCTCATACAAAAATGTGTTAAACTTTGTTCTAGCACAAGTAGAGTTACTCCTCCTCCTTCACTTATGAGGATTCGATCAAGCAAGTAAAAGAAGAAGAAAATGTCTAAGCCCACTACTCTCATGATCATTACAGACCATGATTCAGACACTGACACTCTTAGGATTAGGGAGACATTCCAGACAGTATGCGAGCAAGGGTATAAGGCCTTGGGCATTCCATCTCAGGAGCAATACCTCTCATCTAGCCCTCTCGTGGAAGGTATTCTAGGTAGTCATCTTTTACTTAGTTAAACTGCTAGTTATGAGGTTTTAAATACTTATTCCTCATCTTCCTCATTTCAGGAGGAACTGGTTGATTATGGAAGCACCCCTTCCTATGATGAAAACATTTCTTCTTCAAATGCCATTGGTGTTATTGACTCTCACCAAGGTCACTTTCCTGACACTTGTACTTTGTTGTCAGCTTCGATAGGATCGGGCGACGAGTAGGATGACACCATGATCTACTCGCCTTCCACAACTAGCCCCATTACTGGAAGCTACCTTATGGGCAGGCCACTCACCTAAACATTGTATGTGCCTTATGTTATCTTTCCTTTGTTTTATCTTGCTTGACTTTCGCAATGTTTTCTATATTTAACTTTGTTTCTTTGAATGGGTTTCTTCCATGGGGACGAGTGGCTCCCCAAAGTTGACCCCCCCCCCCCCCCCCCCCTATCTTCACCTTCCCCACTTTTACGGTTACCTTTCCTCCCTGAGAGGAAATCTATACTCGTCTTCTCTTCAGGCCTTTCTAGTGAGGTTTGCCCACAAAGATTTAAGACTTGTATATACTCTTACTTATCAATTGCCTTTAACACTTTCTATCATTATTTATTCTACAACTCTCTATTGTGTTTCCCACTACCACAAGGGTATTTGATGTGTCTTTCGTTCTATAAAAGTTTCACCAATCTTTTCAGATATCTTCAACTCTCATCACCTACTGTATTTTGACTTGTTCTTATGACCTTATTTCTATACATTTGCCTCTTTGATAGGTGACTGTAGCCCCCAGTCCCCTACCAGGTCTCAGGCCTCCTCCCTAATGGAAAGTTACTTAGTTGGGCCTTTTATTACTAGACCTTTAGAGGTTCTTCTTAACAATTCTTCTTTTGTTTTTATTTTAACTTCTTTTTATGGCCAATACTATATTATCTTTCTTATGTTTGACATATTTTGTAGGGTCCCATTTCGAGTGGTCCTTCTACCAGTGGGAGAATAATTTTACCCACTGGGGTTGTTATTCCTAGTCTATCAACCTCTGGGAGGATATATGTCACCAGGGTTTGCATTCCTATGTATAATAGGTCCTAGATCTAGCCTCTTCCTATTCAGACCATTTTTAGTGTGGCTTCGAGTGAGCCGATATCACAGGTCCTTATTTCTTCACAGGTACTCAATCGCAAGGACTTCACTATTTTTTTCCCTTTTCCCTTTTTTTTAATAAGTTTGCTTACTGACAGGCTGCTATAGGTACCCCCTCAACCCTCGTGGTTGATCTGAGCCCTTTTCCCCCCTTATAGGGTTCAAGATCTTAATTTGACTATTCCTACTTTCTAGTCACTTGTGATTCTAGAATTCACTTGAGTTATGGCTCAATTCTTGTTTATTTATATTTCATGCTAGCATCAACACCTCATCACTAGATATTTCTGTAGCTGGTGCTTAGGTGAGGAGGTCATTTGCGACTCCACCTCGGGTATTTACATTCTTCTCTTGCATTTTTTGTACTTGTGATTTTCTTCTATTTGAATACATATTGGTCATGATCTTATTTTCCTTTCTAGGTGATTCCTTCAAAGTTTCCTGTTAATGTGTACCCTCCTGTGAGTCTGCCCTCGAGAACCTCTTTGCTAGAGGCTTTTCAGGTATACTACTATTCATGGTATATCACGCTTATTACTTTTTACTATGTAAGGTATCTTAGTTTCTTATTCTTTATTTTTTAGATAATGTTGAAGTCCTTTTATTTGCGGGACATACTGAGAGAATTATTGAAGTGACTCCTCAGGTACTCATTTCGGTGTATCTTTTCTTTAAACTATATTTCTCTATGCAAGTTCTTGTTAACATGTCCCAATTTACTTGTTCTCAGCTTAGTGTTGCGAGCGTTCCGATGATTGTGGAGCAGATTAAGAGCACAACTGCGAGCGAGGTACTCTACCTTTGTACCTAATTCACACCTCTATGCTTTCTCCCCCTTAATTTTCATTCTTGATATTACTGAGCAAGATCTCACCATCCCACCCTTGTTTCCTTATTTTCAGGTTAGTGAGGCAAGTGTTCCTATATTTGTGCAATAAGTTGTGAGAACTATGGCGAGCACTCCTCAGGTGTTATAATGTCACACCTAATTTAACTTTGAATATATACCCTTTTTCTAGTGTCTTGCTTTTCGATGAGAAAGTATTCTATTAATATCAATTTGTTCTTTCTTTGCCAGGTCAGCATAATAGGACTAGGGGGATCTTCCAGGTTGGCTGGCAGCATGCTCACCCCTTTAGGCCTGGGGGTAGGTTCTTTCTCTTCCTTTATTTCCTTTTCTATTTATTTTCTGGTTGAAGTTGTTTAACTACTCTCTTTCCTTTCCTCATCTAGCTTTACATTTTTATTTTTAGGATTATGCGAGCTGGCCTATGGATGCAGGTGATGACGTGGGACCTAGTTCTAAGGCCACTTGATCGATGAGGCTGTAGGTTCTTCTGAAGAGTGTTATCTTCTTTATTTTGAGCTTGTAACTAGGAATATAGGCTATGAAGACATTGAACAGAAGGCTCCTAAGATCTTCATGAGAGACTTACGGCGTGGGGAATAGCCAAAGAGATTTAGGAGCCATGAGCAAGAGATATTAGATTCGATTCATGAGCATCGTCCAGAGACCTTCACATCCTAGAGAGTCCTCAACATTTACACCCTCACTATATACAACTCGAAGGCTCTCTTCATCCATATTCATTACTTCTTGTCCACTGTTCCTATTGATCTCACCAGCTCGAATACTTTACTCTTTTTATAGGACCATCATGACCTTGAAAGTTTCTATCACTTCAATATGGACTGGCTTGATGCTTCAATTCATCATTTTACTAGTGTCCCATTCCAAACGATGATGAAACTTCACTCATCTAGGCATATTAGTGTCCAACAACGTCATGTTGAGGCCTCTCGGATGCATAGTCAGATTTAGCTGCTTGAGCCCAAGTTGGACGAGTTCATGGATGGTGACCCTGAGCATGAGGATCGCCTGGATAAGATAGAAGAATAGTTTATTCAGGAGATTGTCCCCTCATATGACGACGTGCACTCATGAGAGAACCTATGTTTTATTTGGTTTAGTTGGTATTTTTAAGGGAATAACGTTTTGTTTTCCTATGTACTCATTATTTTTATTCTACATGTAAATACTGTTTTAGTTTTTAGGAGAGCCTTATATATTAATGAAAATAGACACTTTGATTTTATTTGTCAATCTTCATCTCTTCTTTGAATTATTTTGGTTGGTTGTGAATTTCTCCCCTTTTTCGTGGGAGTATTTGCACAAGATCTTAGCGAATTACATTTTAAAACTGCCCCTTAATCTATGGGGTACTTGTTCCATATTTCATCTTTAACTCTTTTTGTTTATAAAATGACTTAGAGTAGGGATTCCTTTTCCCAAATAATAAAGTAAATAATTCATAGAACAAAAGTAAAGATATCATCTCACTATTCAAAACTTGTTCTCATAATAAAATAAACAAATATGTCAATTCTTTTAAGCCTTCCCCTTAATATGTGGGGTACTTGTCCCATATTTCATCTTGAAATTTTTAGGAAATGACTTAAAGTAGGGGTTGAACCTCTCTATGTATTCCTGAATAATTAAATAAATAATTTATAGAGCAAAAGTAAAGATGTCATCGTACTTTTAAAAAGTTTTTTCAAAGATAAATTAAAGAAATTTTCCAATTATTTAATTCACTAATGTGTGAAGAGGAAGCTGTATGCCCCATGTTCAGTGTGGTTTTTTTTTAACTGTTATAAATAGAAAGACTTTACTCACTGTACTTTACCTTTGGGATGTATATATCCCCAAGTATAATGAGTAAAGTTCCTTATACTTTGTACCCTCTCGAAAAACTTCGAGAGTCAAAAATATGTTTTACCTATGAGAAAAATATATATTTCTTTTTTCAAATTCAGGAAAAACTAATAAGTTGGTTAATCTGGGTTCATCCACTCGCATCTTATTAGCAAGTGGGTGCTCATAAGATATTAGAAATAAATGCAAATAACTAATGAAAATCTCAAGTGTGGCTGGTCAAAAGATTTTATATTGATTTATTTCTGTGAGATATCACTTGTCTATTCTGTTTACATTGATTTTATTCTCCAGATTTCTTTTTCAAATGGAATATCTATATTAAAGACACTATTTGAAATCACATTAAAAAAAGTCATGGTAATTTGGGAATAGTACATTTTTAACCACTTACAATTAATGGACTGGATGAATTCATTCTCAGGTTTTAATATCTGGAAATAACCTGACTTCCCCCCTCCTCGCACTACGAAGGGTCCTTCCAAGTTTAGTTTAAACTTTGATGATGACATGCTTCTCAAGTGATTAGTGGATGCTCATAGGACTAGGTACCCTATTTGAAACTCTCTAGGCCTAACCAGGTTCTCATAAGCCCTAGACATTATTGGATATAAACTTTGAAATTTTCCTAGGACTTATCTCGACGCTCATCTAGATCCTCAAGTTATACATGTCTGGGATCATGTATGAGGCCATTACTTAGAGCCACTCTAGCTGAGGGCACTGCCAATTCTACTAGTAGGACAATTTCAGTCCTATAGACCATAAAAAGAGGAGTAAACCATGTTGTCTTTCTCTTTGATGTTATGTAGGCCCATAACATCATTGGTAGATTTTCGTCCAAAGACCCTAGCATATCTTTGAGCATCTTCTTCAAAATATATTGATCAACATATTGTTTGTAGCTTTTGCCTAAACATTCCCTTTAATATACAATATCGTTGAACTGTTATGCACAATCTTGTATTTGTCTATTAGGAGCCCTATTTCTTAGCACATGAACTGTTTCCCACTATCTGTGAGGATAACCTTCAGAATTACAAATATACACATTATGTATTCTCTTATGAATTGGATCACCATTTGACTAGTGACTCTCCTTGAGGGATCTCTTTTGCCCATTTGGTATATAGTTTAGTGAAAAAAATAATGAAGGCTTTGTCATGAGAGACAGGACAAATCTTACCTACCAGATCAAGTGAGCAAGTATGGAAGGGGTAGGGGATGCATGAATTTACAAGCTTACTGAAAGGGCATGGACTATGTTTCCATGTACTTGGCATGCCCTATATTTTTTCACAAAGTTAATAGAATCGGCCTTTATTATTGGCCAGTAGTATCCCACTATCATCAATTGATCATATAACTTAGCACACCCATGTGTGAAGTCTCATGAGCCGCTTTCAATGCCTTCTCCACATATTCTTTGGACACGTACCGCAGTGCTTTCTCATTATACCCTCTCATGTAGAGCACCCATTCTACTAAGTAGAAGTGTCTCTTTTCTTTTGACAAATTTCATCTTCCCTTTCAGTTGGAAGCTCCCTGATTTGGCGTAAATATTTCATATTTATCCCCTTAATTTTGGTACCTTTATGGCCCCGTGAAATGTAATTAGAATGGATTTCGCTCATATTTGTATTACTAAGCCTATTAGGCACGTACTTCTTGTTTTATATATTTTTCTCTTATTTTATCGGCATCCACTACAAGCGGATGAGAGATGAAAATCGAAACTAAGAAATAAATCAAGGAAAGGAAAATACGAGGAAATTACATAATATTTCAGCCCAAACCCGGATGCGGAACCAAAACGAAAAATGAAGAGCTTTAAGTGACAATATACTGGAAGAAATGACACAAAAATCCGAGATACGGGAAGAAGTTATGCGCTTTTGAAGATGAGAAGAAAATCCAATGGAAAAAGTGTAATTTTAACAATTCACTAGGGCGAATCGGTTCGCCCTTGGCCCGAACCGATTCGATAGACTTGAACACGGGTTTTTCTTTTTATTCTTTATTTTTAGTTAAAGAGTTGTATGTGTTAAAAACACTTCCAAAATAACCCAAGGTGGTTATAACTTTGTATTAGGGTTCTCATACTTTTGTTTTACACAAGTTTTAACCTAGTTTTGAAGGGAGCAGAGAGGCTAAGAAAAGAGAAGACCAAGAATTCCATATTTTTGCATGAAATTTCAATACAAGTACAGTTTTTAATCTTATTTCTTTCAAGATTGCTTCTGTACATGATTTTTCTTACTTATTCTTGTTTGTGATTATTTACATGTTTCCTTGCAATAAATCTTACATCATTAATACATGCAACGTAGAAATCACATGCTGAGTTGAGTTTTCCATGTCTGGCTAGATTTTTAGAGGGTTGTAGTAAATGAACCCAACGTAGGTCTTATGGATGAATATAAAATTGGATAGAATCAAATAAATAATTAGGAGGTTTGATACCTTATCGAAAAAGATATTATAAACCTTTTAATTTAATTTACCGTAGGTAAGCAGAGTATTTACGGATATAATACGCGTGTCGACAATTGTGCCTTTCACGTTAATTTTATCTTTGACTAGGTATTCTGTGCAATAAATCCTCGTACATTTAGTACTTAAATAATTTTAAGGTTATGTCATAATTATATATTTAATTCTTGAATATTTTATATTCAACATAATTACCGATGGTTCGAGGGAGTGTATTCCATTCCCACTTTCACATATAGTTTATTCCTAAAACTTAAACAAATTTAGTCTTCCATTTAGTAGTTAGTTTGAATTCATTAGATACTTTTTTTCCATAGGACTTCGCATGGACAATTTCGTCACCTTTTCTTATCTCCTAGTGAGTTGATAGTTAGGTTGTTGACTCCTTTCCATAGTTGTCGTCACGATTTTCGTCCCATTCCCTGAGTTTGACACCCAACTTATTGGGATAGTATTTAAGTGGCCAACTTATACTTGAGCTATAGATACATGTGTCGCACACACTTTTTGAGTCGCGCCATATTTTTGTCACCATCTCTGGGGACTAGGTAGACTTACTAGGATAAAAAAAATCATAAAACCCAAAAATTAAAAATAAAAGAAGAAAAATCTCCAAAAAAAAATTAAAAAATAAGAATAAAAAAAATTCTCTCGAGGCTTCAAATACAAAATACTCAACCCAATCCAAATCCCGAGCCTATAATTGAAGTCCCTCCCTCTAGTAATAACACTCCAAATACTCCAAATTTTTAAGTACCACCTTCTACACTGAGTAGGCACAACACGAGTAGAACATCTAGGAGCTCCGATGAGTAAAGTTTTTCTGTAAGTGTGAGTGCCATGTCTGATCATGCTAGTTTTGGAATGGGAGAGGGAGTGATGATGTATCGCCCTGTAAGAGAACTCTTATACCTAGAGTGAACCGTATCTCTGAGATGCATTTTATTCTCACATAATGAGGGGAAACACTTTAGGAATGGGGTGAATAATATTCTCCCAACTTTTTATGGTATCGAGTCGGAGAAGCATTATCTCCACATTAGAGAGTTTGAGGAGGCATGCGATTTGTTTAACGATCAAACTTGGACCCAAGACGTAGTGTGCTGTGACACCCCGACTAATTAAATACCAAATTACTACAAAATATTAAGTTGGTTCAGTCTTAGCATCACTGTCGAAAAAATTTAGTTACTTACTAGCCACCTAATATTTAAAATAGAGACATGCCAAATTTTATTAATTAAATTTACAATTATCCAAGTAATTAAACCATCATTCATCAATCTCATACGAATAACCTACGTAATGAAATAAACTGAGTCTGGAGTAAACACTTCAATAATAATACCAGAGTAAAATAAAGTCCCAATACAAGAGTCTGAATAAATAAACCAACATCGGAAATAATGAAAGTTTGTATCTACAATCTCAAAATAAGAATGGGCAACATGCCCTAACTGATGTGATTGAGTTTGAAGGAACCAAGGATAAATGTGAAGGAGTCTAATACCGATATCCTGTAGCTTCCACAACATCCACAACACATCATCAGAATGGAATTCCTATGCTTGGCATCCCTATGGCTGGGCACCTAAAAGGTTTTTACATAACGAAATAGATTTGGAGGAAAAGGGGTCAGAGCCCGAGGTAAAAACAATTTAAAAATAGCAAGTGTTTAATTTCCTTAAATAGTAAATATTATATACATGTTAGTTGAGTACTCTCACATGAGTTTCCCACCCCTCCACTAATGTGCAGGCTTAACGTATACCCTTAACCCACCCTAGTTATTCAACTATCTAACTAGTCCATACCAACTCATGTTTTCACATTCTACTATAGGCTACCTACTCATCTTAACCTAACAAGTCATAGTTATATCCCACATTCATATCCATTAAATTACTTATCTCAAGTGCTATTTAAATTCTCATATTTTTAACCCATTTAAATATCTTAGTTATTCGCATCAACTAAGCAACAGTGAACCAGTCACAAGTACATATATAAATCACTCTATGTACATATATACATATATGGAACCCCTAGGCAAAGATGTTTTTCACGCATACTCTGCTATCGAATCTAAGTACATCATGTACATAAGGATCATGCATTCCGAATCGCTGAGGAACCGTCTCAATACAAATCACACATATTGGAGGCGAACATAGTTCACATACCCATTGGTCACGCACATACCTACGCTCCCATGGTCAGCTAACTTATCAACTCACAAATAAGTCATTCACAGTCCTATGTCCTTGGGGTACCAATCTAAATCCCCCCTAAGGCACACAAAGATAAGTTGGTCCTCTCTCGAAAATCAACCTCCCGTGATAGCAAGTATGGTAGGTATGTCATACACACAATAATCCATATACTAATTAATCACACAACTTAAGTAATCATCATTGTAATATAGGTATACACCAGCCCTATATGTTAAGTCTCATATGTATCATAATATCATCATGAATATTCCAGGTAATATATTTAGCGCAACAACTCTCATTGTATAAGTCTGAATACTTAAACCTAACCCCAAAAGGTTACTAAGTCACCCACTAGTCCCTAAGGTTATCTTAGTAATTTAAAGTCCCCCTTCTACTTTTCCTAACCTTAAGATATCATTAATCCCAATTTCATTCCCAATTTATAAAATTTCTAACGGCTCCTCACACAATAAACACCCATAAGTATATTATTCAATCCCAAAAGGTATAACATTTTTTGGGCATAAACTACAACCCTACTGACCTTAACCAAGTTCCGCAATATTCAATTAAACCCCCTAAGAGTTCTTAAAATCTTGGGATTTATCAAACCTTAAAGGAAAATAATTTACAAAAATTAGGAGGAGTCGATCGATCGGGGGAAACGGTCGATCGATCGACATTCATGGGTCGATCGATCGATCCATCAGGTATTGTAATTCTGCTTAATTATGCCCCTGGGTTTCATCAAACCTAACCCTCAAATCCTCTACTATAATGCAAAAAAACTCCCAAATATTTATTCCTAGCATCATACCAACATAAATACATGATTTCAAACGTTTTAGAATCATTAAATGACAATGGGGAGACGATTTCTTGGATTAAATCATATATTTTTTTCATAAAAAAAAACTACTTCTCCTATTTTCTTCAAGATCATAATATAACTCAATATAGTTTCATAATTCTCGACCCATGGATCATAATTTCGTGGCTGCTATATTTCCAGAAGTTAAACTACATGCAAAACCTACCAAGGTTAAGATTTTAATTCTTCAAATCCCTTCATTGGTCATTTTTCATGGTTATTCTTCAATTCTAAACTAACATAGATGATGTATGCACTATATTATTGCAAGTTAAATCACTTTCCTGGAAATAGAGGTTCTGATCCTTTGGAGAAGATGATACGGGAGTAATCCTCTCTTCTCGATCTATCTGATGGTGGTGACGGTGGTGCAAAAAGCCTAAAGGTGGTGGTTCTCCTTTTGTAACTGCCTCCACTTCTTCTCTAATGGACGTCTGTGAATTTTGGTGATGGAAACCCTAAGGATCCTAAGTGTTAGATGATATAATCCACTTAAAATTCGTGGTTCAATATTCCTCAAATAGTGAAAATGACTAAAATACCCTCTTGGGTTGTCGGTTAGGCCTAAAATGCCCCGGGACCCAAACTAAACCCCCGGTTAGTGTTTCCTGACTATCTCGACCCTTCCGGACATGTTGGCGTACTCAAAATGACCATATGGATGATATAAAAATAATTTACTTTTAAATCCATTAAATTGGTTCCTGATACGACTGACATGCGTGTCCTAACTTAATTACCGAAACTGCCGTATTTTCAACTCGCGACAGTTTTAACAAATTCAATAATCATATATTACCATATTCACTCAGTAATATTCAACATTATCATCATAATCAAATACTAACTCTCGTCTCGCTAGTTATTTAAATTCGAATTAATTATCCCAAATTAAATTAATTAATCCCATAATTAAAAGCCATAAAAATACGGGGTATTACATACTTCCCCCATAATAACGGAATTTAGTCCCGAAACTCGAAAAGGTAAGTGATAGCTGGGAAAAACATGCAACCTCCAGTACTCAAAGCCAACTTCAAAGTAAGGCTCTATCACTATATCCCCCCCCCCCCCCCCCCGGACTTCACAGCCAACATGTTTAACACTCTCGACACCTTATCAATTATAGGGTCACACCTCAATAACGGCACCTCACCTTATGTTCCTACCAAACAACATTCGAATAAGAACAGCCTATACATCATTGGTCGCATTATCTCAATAATATTGGGAGGCCGCACCTCACTTCGTATCCATTCCAGTGTTTATCTAAACACAAAACTCCCATTATGTGAGAAACCATATGAACATCTGACTACTCTTGTCTATTTTTCGAATCTCTGTTCCCGACGGTGTAACTTTTACGACAAGCAGTACCCACCTACGACAGTGTGGGGTTATCCCATTATAGTCATCGGATTTTAACTCCTGACTAATTCAAAACTCTGATTATCCACTCACCTCTAAACATCCAAAGGAGGGATACTAAGGTTTATCCACGCAAAACCTCAATAAGCACCTTGTCGATGATAAATAGGTACGAGTGCTTTCACATAACTCTACCATTAGCTAATATTGTTTCCCCATTACCGTATTATACTTCACTTACTAGCTATTCCCGTTGTGGAAATGAAATGATTGCAATGAGCCCAAAATTACTTTCATACAGCTCCATAATCGTTAATGGCCTTGCGTCTACTCCTTGGGCTATAGGTGATATAACCTGATCAAAATGAAACGATATCCCCACTACTTCCTGAAATTTCATATTGAAGGTGGGGTTTAAGGAGCTCATCCTAGTTCAAAACAATACTGGGCAGGACCACGTACCGACGTGCCTTCTTTTTAAACAAAGATTGGGTCACACTATCTAATAGTGTAAATCACCCAAAGGTATAACAATTACTTTCCTTTTGGTCATCTTGTTCCACACATTCGAAGGAACTTTTGACTCATCTTTAGGTTGTCAACCCATTGAAGAAATTTACTAACTTGACTCTTCCATTACTGGGATCGTCGGCTTGATACAAAATTTTCTGGATGATCATCTTACTCCAAACGATTTATATCTATGAGTGGTGCACGTGGAGACTACTTACTATGCCCCGCTCAACACCTACTCTCACTTATAGTTCCCCCATTAACTGGTAGTTAATAATCCTCTTCTTCCCTTGACATATAGCAAAAGTTCCGACCCATGCACTTTTTGCCACGATGTGCACTTCTGGACACTTTGTACCTTATTGACATCATCATTCTATTTACACGCAAGTCACTCTCAAAATTCGACTGGGTAGAACTCTGCTCTAAATTTTCCATAATAGTTAAATATTTGTCTTCTCAAGGGATACCCCATTTTTAAATGTCTTCCCACTGCTTTTCAACCCAGTTCGGGCGTGCTACTCTGATTTCACATGAATATATGGATTATCGTCCTTCTCTCACAATGCTTAATCCACTCTACCACTTCCATTTTTTTATTTTAGTCCCACAAACATATATTTCACACATCTATTCCCACGTCTCTCTTTTCCCAGCTATTCTAACATCAGCAAATCAGGATATCCACACACCCTATAAATCGTGCATACTAGTTTAAACATCGTATATGCTTCATACATACACCTAATTCTTTATTTCCCCTGTATTCACAACGTGGCTATACCACTTGGGCATTCTCAATCACCCCAGGATTTGAAATTCTAAATCCTCCTTAACATCATTCCATCCTTCAACCCGCCGTGATAAAACAAAATTTTCATTACTTCCTCACCACACAACTGGCTCTACTGGACTTACATTGTAATTTAACTTTTAACTTACAGTTATAACTACATACCTTTATAACGACCGAGGTACCGAACTCATGGATGAATGACTAAACATCTCCCTACTTCTAACCTTACGCTAAGTTTCATGTGTGGGACGTCTCGCAAAGCGAAATCCAAACAAGGACCCCCCGATACATTACTACCTAGCATTGTCGATCATCGGAATCCATTAGGCCCTCAGTCCATAACATGTACCCCTATATTCCCATATCTTGACATAAAACTTACATCTCCTTCCAGAATTATGCTTAAATAAGGAAATTCCTACGAAAGACACGATCACTTAACATTGGTGGTAATCACATTCCATAAACATCATACACCTACAATCGGGACTCTCGAAATCGTGTCCTCAGATACATAACTATCAGTCTTAACTCCACTGTCTCTATAAAAGTGATATAACAATGCGCTCTTCCTATTACCAAGTCCTGAGCGTTAGACATAATGGCGAGTTAAGTCCCTTCGCTCAAATGTAAACCCAATATACCTCGGATTATCTCAATAAGGTCCGTACACACACTAAAATCGAATATATTGAGACCTCTACACCTTTCGAAATCTCTAAAATATGTATATAAAAATGAAAGCTCGACCCTCTCGCAGGTGAGGTTTCACCTGAACAAAACATCCTACACTAAGGTAGTAACCCCAATAAACTTGCGATATTCTCCCACTACCGGTCTAATCATTTCTAGAAAACCATAATCAGGATAATATCATACTCGTATAACGCATCGTTAAAACGAGTAATCTTAACAAAGTATATACCACTATCGATATACCCATTCATCCACCACAGATAACTATAAAGGTAACCCCGCTATACCAGGGAAAACATTTACATAATAATAACGTAGTCGATATATACACTAAACTTGTCTCACATGCGAATCTAGTAGTGATCAAAATGTAGTGAATCGTTCGCATCACATAAAATACGCCTCATCATCTGAGGATAAAACTCACACTTCTTCCTTGCCAATCACCCTGGCTGCTCAAATGGTTCCTGGACTTAATACGCCTATCCATACTAAAACAAAAATGATATTAACCATTGCCCTTGCTAGGCAGCATACCCTTGTCCCTTTACTCGTTTCGGAAAAAACAATTAATGCACGGGGTTTCACTCCCCATGAAATACCTCTACACATACTCCACTTATCTCCAGTCATACTGACCATGTTAGGCTCATCCTTCTCTCAGACATCGGTAGTCTTGATCCTGACGGCTACCCCCATTATTCCCTTAGCTTTGTTGGCCCTAAGGAACATGCTACTGGCTTCAATAGCCCATACTGAATTCACCATCGCTTGGTAATATTCAGCTATCCGAATCATTTTAATTAATCCCCAGATGGGTCTCCCCCTTATGGTGCTTTACTAATACCGTTTCACCTAGTCTTTCTCTCTGACTAAATTCTTCAATTCTTGTAGCTCCCCATACAAGGAAGCATTAACATCCGTATCGACAAATGCAACATTATTGTCATCTAGATTGACCGCCCAAGAAGAATTTCCCATAAGTGCTAGCAATGTTTCTTATAACTTGATTTCCCCCTTTAAAATCCTCTTCTCCATTGTACCTACATCCGGTGCTAGGTTCGCTAATTAATTAAATTCCTTTTCACAAAGGGACCTCTGTCTAGCCCTCTTGTGTGAGTTCAGAACAATGTTCGCATCTTGTGTTGAACATATGATGAAGGAACTTGATGTTAAACAGTACCTATTATCCTTCCATTGACACAGCATTTCACTTCTAAATGGGGTGGTTGAATCCTACCATAATAACTTTGCTCCGACGAGCCAAGAAATATTTTACCCCAAATTTCACTTCCCGTTAGCCACACTCCGACATATGCCCAAGCCTTTAAATATTTTACCTTCGTTGGCTAACACGCATGATCTTCGCATTCCTAGAATTTCCACTGCCGATTCTCTTCACTATTTCTTCTGACTCTCTCCCAATCCAACCTTGTTGGGTGAGTCAAATTTGACTCAAATTTCTACTATGGCAGTACCTGAAAGTCATATGTTGTGCCTAAGCCGTCTTTACCATCGTGGATGTAACACCCTGTATTTTCAAGCATTAAATATTTAATTAATTCGGGAACAAAAAAATTACTTGTGAGTCGTAATTTTAATTGAATTAATTAGGAAAATTTTATTCAAATATTAATCGAGAAATGAATGGTTAATATTTAAGAAAAATTTATTTTACTAACTGAATAGTAATTTTGTATTTACGTCATTTCGGGTATTAATGACGGGATATGTACTTATTTCAGCCGGGAGTCGGTATAGACTAATTTGGGTGTGAAATAAGTACTTTATAGAAATTAATTCGGATGCCAATTCTGAGTGTACAGTTGAGTCCGGATGGGCCGAGATAGTCTAAAAAGTGTACCCGGGGGTAGTAAACGGGTCACGGGACGTTTTTAGGCATAGTCGGGCCCACACAGGGGCATTTGGGTCACTTGGACTTGGCCCATTAGGCAAAAAATGGGATTTAGGTTAATTGATAAATTAGAAGAAATAAGGAAACAGCTGATGTGGGTTTAGGAAAAGGCTTAGTGTGTTAAGGAACCTAATAGCAGTTAAAGGCAGATTTGGGGATCACAAGAGAGCCAACAAGAGTCATCTTCAACCTTGGAATTCATCTCCAAAATCAGACTCTATGAAACCTAAGGCAAGTGGATGACTTGCTGCAGTATTGAATCTGTTTTTCAATTCATATTTATGTGAGGTGTTTAATTGAAATTCGTTTTGGGTGTTAATGGCATAAACATGGGATTTTGAAAACAATAATCTGATTTACGAATTTTGGTAAGGATTCATGTAAAATCTGGTAATTGTAAGTTGATATATATCTGGTAGGATGATATCTCGATAATTAGAAATGAATTTGATGAAGGAATTTGGGGTGTAAATGGGTTAAGAGTTAAAAGATGAATTTTCCCCAAATTTAGAAATCAGTAGATAATGGACGAATTAATGATGTTGGTGGACATTTTAGAGATCCCTAATAAGGTTTCTAAATGTATTATTGTTAAGAGGGCTTGAGATTTATGGTAGAGGAAATTAGGGTATTAAGAAATTCGTCCATGGCTAAATCTGTCTTCGCGAAGAAGACGAAGCCCTGCTCGATCGATCGATCGAAGGTCTCGGGTCGATCGATCGAGGGTCGACAGATTTTGACAGTTTGCCGAGTTTTCCTTTATATGGAGAAAATTTAATTTAACATTTTTCCATGCCTTAAATTGGTGAGTAATTAATACATGGATTTTAAAATCTAATTAATAGTGAATAAAATTAATTTGAATTTGAAGGTGGCTTAGTGTGACATCATAATTAAAAAAAAATCTTAGGTTTTGTAGAAAATAGGTGTGACACACTACGGTTGAATTTTTGGAAAGATTGTTCGAAAGTATTAAGTATGGATATAGTGAACAAGTCCGGGTATAACGGTTGAGAAATATCGAGATATAAATTTTATTTAGGTAAAGACTAAATAATTTAGAGTCGGGGATTGAGACTCGGGTGGTATTAGTTCGGGCCACGAAAGTAAGTCCGGATATATATTGGTTTGGGCGATACCAAAAGAAATTAATGTGTAAATTAATTAATAATTCGATTTGGGCCACAAACTCATTATAAAAACGGAATAGGCTTGTGTTACGGACCTAGTGCACGGTATAGCCTGGATAATTTATATATATATATATATATATATATATATATATATATATATATATATATATATATACGGTGTGCGATTGTATATGTATATATATATATGGGTGTGCTTTAATATCAGTGATAGATATTATTACTATATTCCCTAGTGCTACAGGGGGAGGTTGCGCGTAGTGGATGAATCCCCTAGCTTGAGGAGTAGGGAGAGTATAATCCCAGGTCATAGCATCCATTATATGGGTGAGGGGCATCTCACTTTTAGGGAAGGAATATGATCGCCTCCAATGTAAATGCATTAACCAAGTTAGTGAGAAATTCTGACTTGGGATAACTAGGTTATGTGATTACACCTAGTGAGATAGTACTTTAGAAAATTTCTACCCGGTGAGACTTTATTCGGGGAAAATACTAGTATTAAATGTTATTTGAGTATGTTGGTGAATACTGCAATATGACTAAATATATAATTAGGTAAATAATTTTATATGGGATAATTAATACAAAGTGTAAAATGTATTATGTGCATAACAGGTGTGAGTGTTATATGAAAATAAAAGGGGTAATGATTTAATTAAGTTGATGTTTATAATAACTTAAAAATCATGATTTAAAACATACTCAGTTAGAGTAAGAAAAATTATAAGGGGTTACATAAGTTATCGGGTCAGGAGAATAGGACCGAGGTAAATTAAATTAAGGCGTTAGTAGTGCACATTAAAGGAGGGGTGAGGATATCCTCAAGGGAGTGCGGCACTAACTAAAATATGAAGAGCATGCATATTTATTTATTACTGCAAGTTATTCATTTGCTAAATGTTTTTCAAATGTTTTTTGGGTACTAACCCTTGCTATAAAAAATTTAAAACCTTTTAGGTGTACAGGGAGGCCAGGCTTGACTCCATTTCAGGAAATTCGTTGCTGCAGCATATGTGGATGTTGCGGGAGTTTTTATAGACGCCTCATTCTTTCATTATAGTGTAGAGACTCCTATCAGTTATTTCGAGCATGTCGCTCACAGTTCCTTTAGTTTCTGTCAGACTTGTTGAGATTTAGTACTTGTCTTTACTGTATATTGTTGGATTTTTGGGCCGATGGTTTATTCGGTAAGTCATTTAATTGTGTATGGTTGTTTTTAATTAATTGTGTGATTTTATTTTCCGCACGAGTTTTCATTTGAGTTAATGAAAGATAAAACTTGGCACCGGTATAATTTTATCACTTAGGTGGTTAGTAATTAAAAAGACGACAGTGATGCTAAGAATGATCCAACTGAGAAACCTGTTTTAACTTAATTTAGGACTGATCACCCGGGTTTAATTAGGTGGGGTGTCACAGCGGCTTTCCATACCATCATAGGGGTGACGTCAACTACTAGTGGCGGATCCAGAAATGTGAGTAAGATGGGTCCAAACAATATATATTATTTTTTGTGGGGGCTAAAACTATAAATATATAAACAAAATTTCTCAAAATCTTAAAACTATAGGGTTAAAATTTGAATTTCTTAGAAGTTTGGGGGGGGGGGGAAGTCTGGAGTAAACACTTCAATAATAAAATAAAATCCCAATACAAGACTCTGAATAAATAAACCAACATCTGAAATAATGAAAGCTTGTATCTACAATCTCTAAATAAGAATGAGCAACATGCCCTAACTGATATGAGGATTGACTCTGAAGGAACCAAGTATAAATGTGAAGGCGTCTAATACCGAGATCCTGTAGCTTCCACAACAGCTATAACACATCATGAAAGTGGAACTCCTATGCTTGGCGTTCCTGTGGCTGGGCACCTAAAAGATTTTTACAAAACGAAATAGATTTGGAGGAAAACGGGTCAGAGCCCGAGGTTAAAACAGTTTAAAAATAGCAAATGTTTAATTGTATTAAATAGTAAATATTATATACATGTTAGTTGCGTACTCTCACATGAGTTTCTCACCCCTCCACTAATATGCACGCCTAACGTATACCCTTAACCCATCCTAGTTATGCCACTATCTAACTAGTCCATACTAACTCCTATTTTCACATTATACTATAAGGTACCTACTTGTATTACCTTAACAAGTCATAGTTATATACCACATTCATATCCATTAAATTACTTATCTCAAATGCTTTTTAAATTCTCATATTTTTAACCCATTTAAATATCTTAGTTATTCGAATCAACTAAGCAACAGTGAACAAGTCACAAGTACATATATAAATCACTCTATGTATATATATACATATATGGCACCCTTAGGCAAAGCTGCAGTGCATGCATACTCAGCTATCGAATCCAAGTACATCACGTACATAAGGATCACGCAAACTGAAATGCTCAAGAACCGTCTCAATATAAATCACACATATTGGAGGTGAACATAGTTCACATACCCAGGGGTCATGCACATACCTATGCTCCCATGGTCATCTGACTTATCAACTCACAAATAAGTAATTCACTATCCTATGTCCTTGAGGTACCAATCTAAATCCCCCCAAAGGCACACAAGGATAAGCTGGTCCTCTCCCAAAAATTAACCTCCCGTGATAGCAAGTATGGCACAATAATTCATATACTAATTAATCACACAACTTAGGTAATCATCATATTAATATAGGTATACACCAGGCCTATATCTTAAGTCTCATACGTATCATAGTATCATCCCGAATATTCCACGTAATATGTTTAGCGCAACAACTCTCTTCGTATAAGTACGAATACTTAAACCTACCCGAAAAGGTTACTAAGTCACCCACTAGTCCCTAAGGTTATCTCAGTAATTAAAAGTCCCTCTTTTACTATTCCTAACCTTAAGTTATCATACATCCCAATTTCATTCCCAATTTATAAAATTTCTAATGGTTCCTCACTCGGTAAACATCCATAAGTATCCCATTTAATCCCAAAAGGTATAACATTTTTCGGGCATAAACTACGACCCTACTGACCTTAACCAAGTTCCACAATATTCTATTAAACCCCCTAAGAGTTCTTACAAGCATGGGATTTGTCAAACCTTAAATGGAAATAATCTACAAAATTCAGAAGGAGTCAATCGATTGGGGAAAGGGTCGATCGATCGATCTAGTCGATCGATCGACATGCATGGGTCGATCGATCGATCCATAAGGTATTACAATTATGCATAATTTTGCCTAGGGGTTTCATCAAACTTAACCCTCAAATCCTCTACTATAATGTCCCAAACTCCCAAATATTTATTCCTAGCATCATACCAACATAAATACATGAGTTCAAACGTTTTAGAATCATTAAATCACAATGGGGAGATAATTTCTTGGATCAAATCATATATTTTTTTCATAAGAAAAACCCTAGTTCTCCTATTTTCTTCAAGAACATAATATAATTCAATATAATTTCATAATTCTCTACCCATGGATCATAATTTCATGGCTGCTATATTCCCAGAAGTTAAACTACATGCAAAACCTACCAAGATTAAAATTTTAATTCTTCAAATCCCTTCATTCATCATTTTTCATGGTTATTATTCAATTCTAAACTAACATAGATGATGTATGTACTATATTATTGCAAGTTAAATCACTTTACTGGAAATAGAGGTTCTGATCCTTTGGAGAAGATGATACGGGAGTAATCCTCTCTTCTCGATCTATCTGATGGTGGTGACGGTGGTGCAAAAAGCCTAAAGGTGGTGGTTCTCCTTTTGTAACTGCCTCCACTTCTTCTCTAATGGACGTCTGTGAATTTTGGTGATGGAAACCCTAAGGATCCTAAGTGTTAGATGATATAATTAACTTAAAATTCGTGGTTCAATATTCCTCAAATAGTGAAAATGACTAAAATACCCTCTTGGGTTGTCGGTTAGGCCTAAAATTCCCCAGGACCCAAACTAAACCCTCGGTTAGTGTTTCCTGACTATCTCAATCCTTCCGGACACGTTGGCTGACTCAAAATGACAATATAGATGATATAAAAATAATTTACTTTTAAATCCATTAAATTGGTTCTTGATACGACTGACATGCGCATCCCAACTTAATTATCGAAACTGTCGTATTTTCAACTCGCGACACTTTTAATAAATTCAATAATCATATATTACCATATTCACTCAGTAATATTCAACATTATCATCATAATCAAATACTAACTCTAGTCTCGCTAGTTATTTAAATCCGAATTAATTTTTAATTAATTATCCCAAATTAATTTAATTAATCCCATAGTTAAAAGCAATTTCATAAAAATACGGGGTATTACATGTGCCTCATGATTTTTCCTTTGTCTCATAAGGATATTGACAAGACTTGCTTTGATCAGTAGCACTGAAATCGATAGGCACGTGGATATATATGCATGCTAAGTTTCTATAAAAGTTCGTTCTCGCACATATGAGTTACTCTATTAGGTCTCAAACTCAGACCTTTAGGAAAACGAGAATTAGCTCTTCGGTAAATGTTGGGAGAGGTTCAACGAGTTAATGAACATGTGTCCACACCACGATTTTGATAAATGGAGACTTATCTCCTACTTGCATCAGGGGATAAGATTAAATTCCAAATAACTCATTGAGACTATGTGTTTGGGAGTTTTCTTCGGGTTATACACGGACGATGCAGATGCCCACTTTAAGTATGTCACTGAGACTACTCAATAATGGGACACAATGGATCCGAACACCCAAACTAAATACAGACACACATCCACGACTTCTTCTTCATCCAAATTTTATCAATTGGATAAGGGAGATGAGTTGAACCTTCAAATTAATCAAATAACCAAGAGATTAGAGGACGTGGTCAAAGCTAGAGGGAGAGACCTATCTGGCTCCACTCAAGAAATTAAGGATGAGATGTGTGATACTTGTGAGGCGAGACATTTAACTAAAGAATGTCCGATGATACCCACCTAAAAAGTTATTCTATAAGAGCAAGTTGAGGCGATTGGAGCCTATAAGTGTAATTTTAATGCCCCTCAGAGGAATTCCTACAATCCTACATGTCGAAACCATCCCAATTTTAGTTACGGGCAACCGAACATTGCGATGAACCAGAATTCACATGTTGCGCAACAATCGCCACCACTCCCAACTCACCCACAAGAATCACATATGTAAGTTCCCCCTCCAGCGCCTTATATAATTCCACAGAGGAAGGGTCTCGAGGAAATTTTATCCCAATTCGTTCAAACTCAGTCAGTGTTAAGAACTATGAAATTTCTATCTTATGTAGTTCCTATGTTTTTCATGATGTATTATCCTTTAAGAACTATGTAATTTCTATCTCTTTCTACATGCTTTGTATTTGTCACTATTGATGAAAAATCGAATTTACTTATTTGTTCATTTTTATTTTCGCACAATCTTTTTCTTATTTAGAATTTAGTCCTTTTCATTTAGGACGGTGGAAAAGTTTATGCAGGAGGGTGGGGTAGGGGGAGAAGTGTGTCCTTTAAAACATTACAAATTTTTTAAATGCCTACAAAAATTGAATTTTTTTAAAAAGTTCGTAAAAATTAGAAAATTTCAAAATTTACAGAAAGAAAATGAAAAATCCAAAAAAAATCAAAATAATTTTTTCAAAATAAATAAAAATTGGAATTTAAAATCTTCAAAAAAATAATTCAATTTTTGCTGAAGTCTCAAAATGTAAAAACTTAAGGCACAAAGTTGAAATTAACCAAAAATGAAAATTGAGTGAAAATTGACGACTTAACGAATAATTGAGGAGATATTTAACCCCGTGAGATTTCAAGCCTATTACGTTCTTCGAGTAATTAAGTCATTACGAATTAAAAGTTAACTCAAAGTTCAATTCAGTGATAAATAGTCTTTGATGATCTCTAAATGCTTGTTTGATCGATTACGGAATACGATTGAGATTTTGTTATCAAATTGCACTAAAAATGTCTCAAAATTAAAATTAATTTTGAGACGCATATAGTAATGTAATGAGTAATTTAGATAAATGAAGTTAGGCCTTCATTTGTTACCCAAAAATATTATGCCATACAAAGTTGTGATTTTTTTTCCTTTTGCAATCCCAACTGAGCCAAATAATTTATACCCCCTTTTTTTTATTAATTCGAAAAAACCAATTGACCCGGAGTAGTGAAAATTGAAAATTTATAAATTAAGTCCAAATGGTGCATAAAAAGGTGCAAGAAAGATAGAAAAAGATGCTCAAGAAAATAGCAAGAAAAAAATGTAAAAAATATGAAAAAGAAAAGAAAAAAGAAAAAGCCTGGAAAACTACCTAAGGACATTGTGAGACCAAATTTCCAACTCCAAATTTCCCAACTAATCTTATTTTTACCTAATACATCATATCCTTTAAAGAACTACCCAATTTCGAATAATGAAATTAATTACCGCGTGAAGAAATAAATAAAACGTGTAAAAATAACGTGTAAGTATGAACAATACATTGATTAGTGTATGGGGTTCGCATGGGGTCCAATAAAAATACATTTGCTAGGTCTGTGAGTTTACTTTCTGGGTATAACTAGTATTACGTGTTATGTTATAGAGGTTAGATCACATTATATTGATTTATTTAATGGGCATCCCAATAAAAATCCAAACCAACCCATTAGATAAATGAATCTAGTTGGATTTAGTCCATTAAACTAATTTAACTATTGAGTTGGGTTATGTTTGGGTTTTAAGGAAAGGGTTGAGTCACTTATTGTGGCCCTAAATTAATCCAATTTGAATGCAAACTTATTATAAAAAAAATGCAAACTTATAATGCAAGTCAAACTAGAAGCCTTTCTTTGTGACTAGTGTACACAATAGTTGAGTAAGAGAATTCTTAGATACACTCACGTAAATAGTAATCTTCACCTCACCTCATAAAAAAAGGTCGTACCTAGTGCACAAGGCTCCCGCTTCACTGTAGGGTCTAGGAGACGTAGATGTTGGCTGGTCTTACCTCCATATTATTTTACAATAAGAAGAGACCGCTCCCAAGTCTCGAATCCGAGACCAACCATAGCTTGGGTGAGGGAACTTGCCATCGCTCCAACGTACGACCTCTTCACCTCGCAACATTAATTTTTATTAAATATACGTAACTCACCCACTAGGTGGGGTTAATTTCTCATTTGATTTCCCAACCATATTTGGATCAAAATTTCATTTTTGTCCACTTCTCCTAAGTTGTAACAAGAATTTAATACATCTAACTGGTTGGATTTTATATTATATATTATTCTCAAATCACATTCATTTTCAAATTTTGATATTAGCATGTTCATACACAATCCAACAAAAATATTCAATTAAACAAAGTATTGGGATAAAATTTACGAAATCGCATGTCAATAGCCACATTCTAAGTGGTTCATTTGTGATTACATCCCGTGAGAAATTGGATCAAAGCGAATTTTAAAAAAGTAACGTAATGATCAATCGGTGGAAGTTACCAGTTTAATTTTTGGTTTCGCGCACACACACTACGAAGTGAGATTTATCGAATAAAAAATTGAAGTGATTAGTTTTTGAAATTTAAATTGTACAGTTTTTAATTATTTTAATACTTTATTTGAGTCAAAAAATGAATTTTGTGAAAAATTTCTTTGCAAACCCTCACGAGACACCACTCGTCCTACTAGGGTAGCCTAAGAGTTTAAAGGCTTGTTGCATATGAAGCACCTTATACCTTTGACTTACTTAAGTCTATACTGTATAAGTGTTCAACTAGTTTGGAAATAGTGACAAAATTGGTTGTCCATCCTAGAATCCAAAGAACCTCAGAATCATTCTCTCTAATCCTCTTCAATGATCCAAGAAGGTATAAATTGAATCACACTACACACAATTAGAAGTGCATACATGTGTATATATTGCTTAAATTGAGTGTGTGCTAAATTCCCCTTAAAATGTTGTTTTAATAATTTTTTGGAAATTTTTAAACATTTTTAAACAATTTTAAAATAATGTTTTCATTAATAAAAATGTGTTTATAATATTTGTGGGGTTAATTTTCTATTTTGAAAACTTCAGTTTTCATTGGAATGTTTGTTTGGGTAGAATGTAAATGCGCTAGAGACTTCAGGGTGCTGCCTGTAATTAAGTTTGACGCGCGTTTGTGAGCCACTCACAAGCCAACACTTTTCACTTGCCTGATGTATCTGTCTGTGTTTGTTATGTGAGAGGGTTGGATGGTGCATTGTTGATCGTTGGATCAAAACTTATCGATGGTCTGCATGTGTTTTTAATCAATCCTGGTGCTATCTCTATGAAACAATCACAATCATCTTAACCACCGCTATTTCATAACCCTTGGATCAAGTCAAAGTTAGAAAGACTTGATCTCAGCCCTTGATTGCCTTCGTCATTCCAGAATCTTCCCTCACTCCTATATAAACCCTCCACTTCTCAGCCTTTCAAGACTTTTGGGCATTCGTCATTTCTGAGAGAAAAAAATAGAGAGAAGAGAGAAGTGAGAGAGAAGAGAGAAAATAAAAGAGAGAAGAGAGAGAAAAGAAACTGTGTTAGCCAAACCCTAACCCTAACCATAAACACTTCAAACACTGAATCAAACCTTCGTTTTTATAACACCCAAAACACAACCTTGAGTGTTTGAGAGAGAGAGTGGTTTGTTCATATTAAAGCTGTAACCTCTTTGTCTATGATCTTGTTTACAACTTAAACATTCGTGTGAAGATCTTCATTTCTCTTTCATAGAAACTATAGATCTACACTCTGCATGTTACATTTCACTAGATCTGCATATTTCTTTCTTGATTTAAGAAAATCTTTACTGATTTAGTTTTGAAAATGTTTTATGGTTTCTATTCTTACGAAACTTAACCTTGACCTAGTTGGATTCACACTTGGAGATTTTCAATCTCAAAAATATTTTTAAAACCGAGAATGATTAAGATCTTGACCGATTTAGAAGCGAGATATCCGTGAAATCTGGGTTATATTAAAGGTCAAAAAGGTTTTTAGTTCTGTAAGAAAGAAAGAAAACAAAATCACAGCATATAGTCTTTATATGTAATTTTTCTAAGACTGTCTGTAAAACTAAGTGTGTGTGAGTTCATGCATGTTGATAGGAATCACTTCACAAACACTTAACACACTACTACACTGGAAGTGTTGTGAATAAGATCAAAGATCATTGAGTCGACATAAGGAAGCTAAAGCAAAGGAAGTTATCAAACTGGAAGAACATCATCAACTATCAGATCTATGAGAAGTTAGAAGGACACCAAGTGGGGTATATTCCTAAACTTAGAATAGGTTGATTTGTGTGCATGTATGTTGGATTGTTTGTAACTATTATTTGTTGTTAGTGGATTTTTTACTTTTGTGACTTAGAAGTCACCGTGGATGTTTCCTCTGTTGGGAGAGGTTTTACCACGTTAAAAACTGTGTGTTTTTTATTATCTTCATCTACTCATCCCATTCTATAGTGTGCTGATTTTTTGAAACTGACTTGTTTTAAAAACTGATTACAAAGTCTTGATTACTCTCGTACATAAGTTTTTTTTGTAAACACATCTTGTTGTTTATAATTTTTATTTTCAAAAGAAAAGGGTTTCTTCAACAAACATCTCGGAGTTGCTTATACAGTTTAATCTTGTATTAAACGGCATTAGCAACGTTTTTCAATTGGTATCAGAGCCCTGTTAACTTTTATTTCAAAAAGATCTTGTGTTTCTGAAATCGTTTTCTAAAAAACCTAACTATGGACGAGAAGAATGAAAGGTTTGGTAATCTGTCCAGACCTCCACTCTTTGATGGAAACAACTTTGCTTACTGGAAAGTAAGAATGGTTGCCTTCATCCAAGGGACTTTAGGAAATGACGTCTAGGACATTATTGAAAATGGATATACTTATCCTACTAAACCAGCCACTGAAGGAAGTGATGAGAGGGTAAAGAAAATCTTAAGTGAGTTTACCCAAGAAGATAAAACCATTTCTCGAAATAACAATAAAGGCAAGAATGCCATTTTTATTTCTATTAATGAGTATAAGTTCAAGAGAATCTCATCTTGTGCCACTTCTAAGGAAGCTTGGGACACATTAATCACTGCCCATGAAGGAGACTCAAGAGTTAAAGCTGCTAAAACTCAAATGCTTATCTAGCAGTACAACTCTTTGATCATGTCTGATTCTGAGTCTTTTGATGATTTTTACATGAACTTAACTGATATAGTCACTAAGTTGCATGCTAATGGTATTACTTATGATAGGAATGAGATTGTTTCTAAAATCCTAAGATCATTACCACAAAAGTTTGACAGCAAGAGGTATGATATTGAGGAAATGAGTGATCAAAACCTTACCCCTGAGTTACTCAGTAGAAAACTTAGGACTGTGGAAATGGAATTAGACTTTAAGAAACAATTAAATCATTCACAAAGAAAATAGCCCAACTCTAACTTGAGTTTTGCCTCTAAGATATCTAAACTTGAGACTAATTTGATTAACTCTGACTCTGATGAGGAGTGTGATATAGACAAACTAGATAATCAGATTGACTTAATGTCTAAACAATTTAAGAAAATTGTTAAATTTAGAAACAAACAGGAAACTAAACAAGGCAAGCCTAATTATCCTACTCTGTCTAATCCCAAACCTCATGAGAAGGGTCTTGACAAACATCCTAAGGACAACAACTCCAGACCCACTAGAGACCTTAAAAAGATTGAATGTTTTAGATGTGGGAAACTAGGTCACATTGCTCACGATTGCAGAGTTAATCTGAATAAAGCCAACACACACAATAGAGCCAATGTCTGTAAAACTTGGAATGATTCAAGTGACTCTGATGAAGATGAACTTGAGTCATCAAATGTACTTGACCCTTTCATGTCCTTTTATGCTAAGATCATTTACAATGATGATATACCTGTGTGTGATAATGATGCTCCTACTCCTGCTTGTGTGAATATTGCTTTGACTGGCCTAGATGCTTTATTATCTGAAAATGTTGCTAGTTCTAGTTCCGTGTGTGAGAGTCAAAGTGATATCGATAACGACGATGTAAATGGGTGTGTGAGTACTAAAACTGAATCGTTAGGGGTCACTGCACACACTTCACTTAGCGACTCAGACACAGATGACCTCCCTGATATCCATACTTTGTATGCTAAAACTCTTAAAAAGGGCACTAGACTGGAGAAGACTGTTAGAGACCTGACTAAGAAATTAGATGATCTAAGTCTTATTTTGAAGTTGAATGCTGAAGAGTACACTAACCAGTGTCTGACTCATCAATCTGAAATTGTAACTTTTGATCAAAAATTAAAAGAGTTGACTAAAACTAATGAAACCCTGGAAATGAAATACAAGGGAACATTATTAGAACTGGAGGAAGCAAAAACAAAGACAGCTACTGTTTTCAAAAAAATTTCTAAGTTTGAAAACAATTCAAATTGTTTTACTGACTTTGTTGTTGACTCCAAGACCAATTCTGATGATAGAACCGGTATTGGATTTTGCCCTAAGAACAAACCACAAACTACAAATCTTGAACCTATTAAGTTTGTGTCTGGGGGCAAAAGACCAATTGAAACATGTCCAGACTTTCATTTTATTAAAGAGGAATTTGATCAAAAGCAACAACAGAAAGACATTGGAGAGTCTAGTAATTCTAAGGCTGACACTGCACTTAAGACTAAATATGTCTGTCCTTTGATCAGAAAGGCTGATTCTACCTATAAGACCATACCTCCTAGGAATAGGACTTCTGAACAGAATGCTGTTAAACCCATCTTTAGAAGTTTTCCTAAGGAAGTTCATCCCTCGAGCAATCAATATTGCTCCTACTGTGACATTTATGGTCATTCCTTTGAAGGTTGTTATGCTAGGCGTCTAAACACCCCTGTGTACAACTCTTCTGTCTACAAGAACTTTAACTATTCTAGGCAAAATCGTAACCATTATGTCCTTCCAAGACAACCTGATAAGAACTCTAACTACAGAAATAGAAAGACCAAAACTAAGAGTTCATTTAAGAGAAAGGCTCCCAGAAACTTTCCTAAACCAAAAGCTCAAATTTTTCACAATAATCAGGTTGTTGCCCTAAATATTTTTAGACAAAAAGCTGTTTCTCGAAAATTTTATCAAATGAGGGAAAACTTGCGCAAAATTAAAACTAGAGCTGTTTGGGTTAGAAAAGATGATCTTTTACCCCAAATGAAGTGTAACATTGTTATCACTGCCTTAAAAGCTGAACACACTTCATCTGGTTGGTACTTAGATTCAGGATGTTCCAAACATATGACAGGAGATGAAACAAAACTTTTAAACAAAACCAAATTTGCTGGAGGCAAAGTAGTTTTTGGTGACGGAGTTTCATCCCAGATCATAGGTAAAGGAACCTTAAAAGAAGAGGGAATACCTACTCTCGAAAATGTACTTTTAGTTAAAGGCCTTAAAGCCAACCTCCTAAGTATATCACAATTTTGTGACTCTGACCATACAGTTACCTTTTCAAAGAACAATTGTAAAATTCTAAATGATAAAGGTAAATGCATTATTACCGGATTTAGAACACCTGACAAATGTTATACTGTCAAGACTGGTTCTGAAACCTGTAACATTGTCAGAATGGATGACAATGAAATCTGGCATAATCATATGGGTCACCTAATTTATGATATCCTTAGTAGATTGTCTAGTCAAGAGATTTTTAGAGGAATTCCTAAAATTAAACCTATTTCCAGTGTTGTCTGTGGTCATTGCCAGGAAGGAAAAATAGTTAAGACTTCGCATAGAAAAGTTAAAGACATTCTCACCTCTAGACCTCTAGATCTCATCCATATGGACCTTATTGGTCCCTCCAGAACTGTTAGTCTTTGTGGACACAGTTATATCCTTGTCATGGTTGATGATTTCACACGATTCACTTGGGTTGCCTTCTTGAAACAAAAATCTGACACGTTTCAGAATTTTTTGAAAATTTTACTAAGAATTGAAAATGAGAAGGACACACAAGTCAATCGCATTCGTAACGATAGAGGGGGAGAGTTCATAGACACAGGAATAGTTGAATATTGTGACTACAACGGTTACAACACACGAATTCAGTGCCCTAAGACTCCTCAGCAGAATGGTATTGCTGAAAGGAAAAATCGAACTCTTCAAGAGATGGCACGTGTCATGTTGCATGCCAAATCTCTACCTAAATACTTCTGGGTAGAATCTATTAGAACTGCATGTCATATCATTAATAGGGTTTACCTTAGGAAAAACTCTAAACAAACCCCTTATGAGTTGTGGTATGGTAAGAAGCCTAATCTGAAATATCTAAGAACTTTCGGAAGTGAGTGTTATGTCTGTAAAGATAGAGAACATCTGTCTAAATTCGAAACGCGTGGTGATAAAGCCATCTTCTTAGGATACTCTCCAAACATTCGTGCTTATCGTATATACAATCTGTGTACTAAGGCCCTTATGGAATCGATAAATGTAATTGTAAGCGACACTATTATCGAAAATAAGATATCTGAATCACCTATTGTGGTTGAATCTGAAAATGATTTCAAAACTGATTCACCATAAATAGATGACTCATTACCTATTGAGAGTCCAGAAGTACCTGGCTGGGTCTCTAAAGATCATCCCATTGACAACGTGGTCGATAATCCTAATGAGCCAGTTCGTACTAGATCCCAGTTAAGAAATTATGCTAATTATGCATGTTTCGTCTCCCTTATGGAACCGAAAAATGTTAATGAAGCATTGAATGACACACACTGGATTTCTGCTATGCAGGAAGAACTTTTACAATTTGTCATTCACGATGTCTGGTATCTTGTACCGCGGCCTCAAAAGAAAAATGTTATTGGAACACGTTGGATTTTTAAGAACAAATCTGATGAAAATGGGATAATCCTTAAAAACAAAGCTAGACTAGTTGCTCAAGGTTACTCACAAATAGAAGGAATAGATTTTAGCGAGACGTTTGCCCCTGTCACTCCTCTTGAATCTGTTCGACTTCTTTTCGCCATAGCTTGTCACTTAAAATTTACACTTTATCAAATGGATGTCAAGTCTGCCTTCCTCAATGGAATTCTATCCGAAGAAACGTATGTAGAACAACCCAAATGGTTCATTGACCCTAAATACCCTGAACATGTCTTTCGTCTAAAAAAGGGTTTGTATGGCTTAAAACAAGCTCCTCGAGCTTGGTATGAACGCCTTTCCAACTTTTTGTTGGATAAGGGTTTTAAGAGAGGAGGAAATGACCAGACACTGTTTGTCAAATATTTTGACAAAAATATTATTATAGCCCAAGTCTATGTAGACGACATCATTTTTGGGTCTACTTCAAACTCTGAAGTTAAATCTTTTTCTGCTATAATGCATAAGGAGTTTCACATGTCCCTTATGGGGGAGCTACAACTTTTCTTAGGATTTCAAGTGAAACAGAATTCTGATGGTCTATTTGTCTCTCAAACCAAGTATGCCTTAGATCTTGTTAAGAAATTTGGTTTAGAGAATGCTAAAGTTGCCAAAAGGCCTATGAGTACTACTGTTAAATTATGTAAAGATGAAACTGGAAAGTCAGTTGATTCCACACTTTATCGTAGTATGATTGGTAGCCTACTCTATCTAAATTCCTCACGACCAGACATAATGTATGTTGTATGTCTGTGTGCTCGTTACCAGAATAACCCTAAAGAGAGCCATTTATCGTCTGTAAAACGTATAATAAAGTACATAAACGGCACTCTCAATCTTGGACTTAGGTACACTAATGATACCTGTAGCACCATCATAGAGTATACTGATGCTGATTGGGACGGGTGTACTGATGATAGTAAAAGTACATCAGGTGCCTATTATTATGTCAGCAATAATTTAGTAGGTTGGAGTAGCAAAAAACAGAATTGCACATCTTTATCTACGGCTGAGTCCAAATATATAGCTGCAGGAAGTTGCTGTGCTCAATTGCTATGGATAAAATAAATGTTAAGCGACTATGGGATTAAAGAAGATCAGTACAATTGTATTGTGACAATCAAAGCGCTATTAACATATCTAAAAACCCGGTTCAACACTCGCGAACTAAGCATATTAAAATAAGGCATCATTTTATACGCGAACTTATTGAAACTAAGGAATTAGAAATCCATTACCTGCCTACTGATCTGCAACTTGCAGACATGTTCACTAAACCTTTAGACTATAACAGATTTATGTATTTACGTAATTCTATAGGTATGGTATGCTCTGATTAAAACTCTTAAGACCTTAATTTTTACCCTTTGTCCATTTGAGACAAAATGGGGGAGAAATTTGAGTTTTTATGAGTTCAATGTTTTGTTCACATTTCATCTAAATTGCTTGATCTTAGTGTGCATATTTGCAGGAATCTCTTCTACTGATTGTCTACCATTTCTAGTGTACAAATTTGTAAATAGTTGAGTAATGTAATTTTTGACTTTCTAGGAAAGGGGTAGATAGTATCTTTTGTATAGGACTAGGTTTTATTTTTTTGGTTCCCTAAGAGTTTAAGCTAACTCAAAGGAGATTTTGTCTCATATTTCCAAAGGGGGAGATTGAAGCACCTTATACCTTTGACTTACTTAAGTCTATACTGTATAAGTGTTCAATTAGTTTGGAAATAGTGACAAAATTGGTTGTCCATCCTAGAATCCAAAGAACCTCAGAATCATTCTCTCTAATCCTCTTCAATGATCCAAGAAGGTATAAATTGAATCACACTACACACAATTAGAAGTGCATACATGTGTATATATTGCTTAAATTGAGTGTGTGCTAAATTTCCCTTAAAATGTTGTTTTAATAATTTTTTGGGAATTTTTAAACATTTTTAAACAATTTTAAAATAATGTTTTCATTAATAAAAATGTGTTTATAATATTTGTGGGGTTAATTTTCTATTTTGAAAACTTCAGTTTTCATTGGAATGTTTGTTTGGGTAGAATGTAAATGCGCTAAAGACTTCAGGGTGCGGCTTGTAATTAAGTTTGACGCGCGTTTGTGAGCCACTCACAAGCCAACACTTGTCACTTTCCTGATGTATCTGTCTGTGTTTGTTATGTTAGAGGGTTGGATGGTGCATTGCTGATCGTTGGATCAAAACTTATCGATGGTCTGCATGTGTTTTTAATCAATCCTGGTGCTATCTCTATGAACCAATCACAATCATCTTAACCACCGCTATTTCATAACCCTTGGATCAAGTCAAAGTTAGAAAGACTTGATCTCAGCCCTTGATTGCCTTCGTCATTCCAGAATCTTCCCTCACTCCTATATAAACCCTCCACTTCTCAGCCTTTCAAGACTTTTGGGCATTCGTCATTTCTGAGAGAAAAAAATAGAGAGAAGAGAGAAGTGAGAGAGAAGAGAGAAAAGAAAAGATAGAAAAGAGAGAAAAGAAACTGTGTTAGCCAAACCCTAACCCTAACCATAAACACTTCAAACTCTGAATCAAACCTTCGTTTTTATAACACCCCAAACACAACCTTGAGTGTTTGAGAGAGAGAGTGGTTTGTTCATATTGAAGCTGTAACCTCTTTGTCTATGATCTTGTTTACAACTTAAACATTCGTGTGAAGATCTGCATTTCTCTTTCATAGAAACTATAGATCTACACTCTGCATGTTACATTTCACTAGATCTGCATATTTCTTTCTTGATTTAAGAAAATCTTTACTGATTTAGTTTTGAAAATGTTTTATGGTTTCTATTCTTACGAAACTTAACCTTGACCTAGTTGGATTCACACTTGGATATTTTCAATCTCAAAAATATTTTTAAAATCGAGATTGATTAAGATCTTGACCGATTTAGAAGCGAGATATCCGTGGAATCTGGGTTATATTAAAGGTCATAAAGGTTTTTAGTTCTGTAAGAAAGAAAGAAAACAAAATCACAGCATATAGTCTTTATATGTAATTTTTCTAGGACTGTCTGTAAAACTAAGTGTGTGTGAGTTCATGCATGTTGATAGGAATCACTTCACAAACACTTAACACACTACTACACTGGAAGTGTTGTGAATAAGATGAAAGATCATTGAGTCGACATAAGGAAGCTAAAGCAAAGGAAGTTATCAAACTGGAAAAACATCATCAACTATCAGATCTATGAGAAGTTAGAAGGACACCAAGTGGGGTATATTCCTAAACTTAGAATAGGTTGATTTGTGTGCATGTATGTTGGATTGTTTGTAACTATTATTTGTTGTTAGTGGATTTTTTACTTTTGTGACTTAGAAGTCACCGTGGATGTTTCCTCTGTTGGGAGAGGTTTTACCACGTTAAAAACTGTGTGTTTTTTATTATCTTCATCTACTCATCCCATTCTATAGTGTGCTGATTTTTTGAAACTGTCTTGTTTTAAAAACTGATTACAAAGTCTTGATTACTCTCGTACATAAGTTTTTTTTGTAAACACATCTTGTTGTTTATAATTTTTATTTTCAAAAGAAAAGGGTTTCTTCAACAAACATCTCGGAGTTGCTTATACAGTTTAATCTTGTATTAAACGGCATTAGCAACGTTTTTCAGCATACACTAAATGCAACCGCTTTCAAAGAGTTATTATATCTCAATAAACTATTTGAAAGTTTGTTTAAAGGCTTATGCTTTTACATCGCTCGGGACGAGCAACGTTCTAAGTTAGGAGGATTTGATTTGTCATAAATATTTCATATTCATCACCTTAATATTGGTACTTTTATGGTCATGTGCATTGTAATTATACTATATTTATGTCACATTTATGATAATAAGCCTATTCAGCAAGAACTTCTCATTTTGTGTATTTTTATCTTATTTTACATGTATCTAGTGCAAGAGGATGCGAGACGAAAACCGAAACAAAGAAATAAATGAAGGAAAGTAGAATCAAGGGAAATTACCAAATTTTTAGCATGAATCGAGATGCGGAGTCAAAAGGAAAGTTAATATTTTGAAGCGATAACCATGCTAGAAGAAACGATACCTAAATCTGAGCTACGGTGAACAAGTTATTAAGGTTTAAAGAAGAGAAGAGAATACATGGGCAGTAGTGGAATTTTAAAAATTCATTGGGGCAAACTGTTTTGCCCCTGGGCCGAACTAGTTCAATTGACTTAAACATGGGATGTTTGTTTTATTCCTTGTTTTTACCTATAGAGTTGTACGTGTTAAAAAAAATTTCAAAACGATGCAAGGTGGTTTTAACTTTGTATTAGGGTTATCTTACTTTAGTTTTACACAAGTTTTAACCTAGTTTTGAAGGGAGGAAATAGGCTTAGAAAAGAGAAGATCAAGAATTCCATATTTTTTCATAAAATTTCGAAACAATATTCTTTTTCTTATTTCTTTCAAGCTTTCTTCTCCACGTGAACGTTCTTCCTTATTCTTGTTTTGTGATTATTTTCATGTTCGCTTGCAATAAATCTTACATCGTGAATTCTTGCAATGTAGAAATCACATGCTTAGTTAAGTTTTCCATTTTCTGCTTGTGTTTTAGAGGGTTGGGATACATGAACCCAACCTAGATCTAATGGATGAATATAAAATTTGATAAAAGTAAATAAATTATTAGGAGATTTGATTCTTTGTCGAAATAGATACATGAGACCTTTTAACTTCGTTTGTCGTAGGTAACCGGAGTATTTAAGGATATGATACGCATGTCAATAATTGTGTCTTTCGCGTTAATTTTATTTTTGACTAGGTATTGTGTGCTATAAATCCTTGTATATTTAGTTTTTAAATAGTTTTTACGATTTTCTTTTAATTATATATTTAATTTTTGAACGTTTCATATTCAACATAATTATGGATGATTCGGGGGAGTGCATTCCATCCCCCCATTTCACATATAGTTTATTTTAAAACTTAAACAGATTCAATCTTGCATTTAGTGATTAGTTTGAATTCATTAGTTACTTTTTTTTGTTCATTGGACTTCGCATAAATAATTTCATCACCTTTTCTTATCTCCTTAGTGAGTCGATTGTTAGGTTGTTGACTCCTTTCCATAGTTTTTATCGTGATTTTTGTCCTATTCCCTGAGTTTGATACTCGACTTACTGTGATATTACTTGAGCAATCGACTTATACTTGACCTATAGATACACGCATTGCACACACTTTATGAGTCGCGTACTTCCCATTCTTGATATGGGCTATGTACGGTTGTTTCCAATCTTCAAAATATTCCACGAAGTTAGCTTCAGCTAGTTGATTGAACTGGGTTTGTCACTTCAAGCAACCCTATTGCATACGAGAAGCCCGTGCTCATAGTGGGTCAATAATAGCCCCCTCGCTGGAACATCTAATTAAGGGAGATGTTGATATCCCCTCAATGCCTCTCAAGCATTGATGTCAACTGTTTTATAGCTTCTTCATCTCCCACACAACTCCTACGCTTTTAAAATAAAGTTTCCCTTAGAGCAAATGATAGTTTACTAGCTGGAACATCTTCACACCACCTTCTCTCATCTATAGTTACTTCACTATTGGGCACCTCCAATCCTTTGGCTCCTCACTTAGATATTATAGTTTTGATGTTATTGGTATTATCCTTCATCGAAATGTGATGTTGGCCTCTTCATCCTCCATCTCTAATTTCTGGGATATTGTGGCCAAGGCATCTAGGTGCCTATTCATTATTCGCACATGACTCTCTATCGTCACTTTTAAAAGATGCCTAAGTAACATTTGGATGATTAACCTGTATGGGGCTAGGTTGGCATGTTTAAGGGAAAACTCTTCATTAAATTGTTTCACCGCCAATTTGGAGTCCCCAAAAATACATAACAATCTGATTCCTCTTCTCAGTGCTTCCAATAAGCCAAGTATGAGAGCCTCATACTCTACCTCGTTGTTGGAGCATTCACAATACATCTTAAAGATAAAGTGTTCATAAGATACATCGAATTCTATCTTCCATTCTTTTATCTCCTCTATTAAGTAGGCTTGAAAATTCTCACCTTGCAATTCCTCGCTAGGAAGCTCGAAGTTTTAACTGGGAAGGTGGGCTAAAAAGTCTTCTACTACCTTGCACTTGATAGCCTTCGGGACTACACATTTCAGATCATACTCAGATAATATCAACACCCATCTTACTTCTCTTCCCACTAGGAAGGTTCGTGCTAGGATATATTTTATGGGATCACACTTCGTGATAATATGCACGCTAAAATCAAGCAGATAATGTATCAAATTTTAGGCAACAAAAACCAAGGCAAGATAATGTCTTTCCACAATGCTATATCTAAACTCAGTATTCAAGACTACCCGTGAAAGATAGTATACCGCCACTCTATTCCTGATTTGTTTTGAGCAAGCAAAGCTCATATGGATCATTAGGTTGAGGTCAAATAGAGCATCAAAGCTCCACCTACCTCTGGTGATATCATCATTACGGGGGATGTTGATATTTCTTTTATCTTCTCGAAGGCTTTCTTATACTCTTCCCCCAGATACACTTGGTTTTCTCTTTCATTAGATGGGTATAAAGGTGAGTAACCTCCGCCAAGGCTGGTATGAATCTTGTAAGGTAAGAGTCCATCCCTAAAAAGCTATTGAGTTGCCTCTGTTTCTTTCGCGGTGGCACATCAAAATATCTTTCCTGTTCACTACGAATCCCTTTCATTTTCACTACGAAGCCCAAAAATTTTCCAACTATTACCCCAAAGGCACACTTAGAGGGGTTAATCCTCATCTTATATTTGCAGCATCTCTCGAACACCAGCCTCAAATATTGTAAATGCTTACTTTCGTTCTTCGACTTCACTACCAAGTTGTCCACATAAAATTCCAATATATCATGAAACAAGTCATAAATATGGCCATCATCGTGCACTGGTAAGTGACGCCTGCACTCTTTAGTTCGAATGGCATGAATGTATAGTGAAAATATCCCAGGAGTGTTCAAAAAGCAGTCTTTTTAGTATCTTTTAGATCTATTCTAATTTTTTTAGCTGACGTATCCATCCACAAAAATGTACATTTCATGACTTATCGTGGCATCCATTAAACTGTCAATGCGAGGAAGAGGGAATTTGTCCTTTGTGCAAGCACGATTTAAGTATCTAAATTCCACACAGATTCTTATTTTCTTTTTTTTTTGCCACGGGACTGATGCTCGAGAGACATATGGGGTGTTGGACAAGTCTAATGAACTTTTCCACACATAGTACTCCACTTTCGCCTTGATTTTCAAATCTAACTCTTCTTTGTCAGTTCTATTGGCCTGTCTCACTTGTAAGGCATTAGAAAGAACATTCAGCCTATGGGATCTCACTTTCGGGTCTATGCCAAAAATCTCTGTATATTTCCATGTGAACACATATGTGAACTCCTTGAGTAGGCTGCCAATCTCCCCCCTTTACTTGGGATTCAAACCTTTGGAGGTCATTCATCTCCTCTTATATTACTATGTTTATCTCTTCCTGTTCTTGAAGGTGCTCTCTTGGCCCATCTAACATGCATTCTGCAGCTTCCTCTGGCTCCCAATGTGCTCTACTATAAGGGAAGAATTAAACATAAAATATTTGTGTGTCGGGTTGACGTTTTCATCCCAAAATTCCACCTGTGTAGACCATTATAAACGGAAGATAACCTTCCCATTGGGCAAAATAATGTTTTTTCAAATCTGCAATGGCCTTGCCTCATGTTCAAATTTCCTCTTACCTTTATCTTGCACTTCATAAAGGACCAACCTCTATCCCAATCTCTTATGCACTAGTTCTTTTAGATGGGTACCTTCCTTAGCAGCATGAGGATCCTCTACCCCCTAATCAGGTCCCTTCTTTATTCATGTAACTCATTATAAAATATTGCATCAACTAGGTGGGCCTCTTCAATCGAGAATGGCCTTTCAGCATCTTTGATCATAATCTTTGTTCCACGAATGTTTGCTTTTGCACACTGGTGGAATGTTAATGGAACTATCCCATGTGTGCTCATCCACACTCACCTATCTGAAGCTGGTAATTGGTGTTACATTTATGGCATGAAACTTGATGTGGCATGTGAAGTTTCCCAACTTGATCCCTACATTCACATATCCAAGTGACTACATCCCCGCACGATCAAAGCTGAAAATCATCAGTGAAACTCACATAATCTTTTCTTAGGAAATAAAAGTCTCATACAAAGTACTGATGGGCTTGATATTGAAAGATGCCCCCATCCATCAGTGCCCTTGGGAAACTAATTCCATTCACAAAAGCTATCGCATACAAAAGACAGTTATGGAAATAAGGCACATGCTTGTCTATTTTTTAGAACGCTTCTTGAGGTGTTTACCTCTTGATTAACTTTCCTATAGGACCATGATAGTTTAGATAGGTATCACCTCATTACTGGACTTCTTTCGAGATCTTTTTGGTGATTATTATCCTGGTATCATACTTTACTCCAATCTGGTTGAATAACCACTTAAACTTTAGGCTCCTCATAATAGGTGCACATTCAGAATCAAGTTAAACTTCATATGTTTTTGTGTTGGACACATATTCTGCCTTTGATGTATCTCCTTCATCTAGAGCAAGGAATACATCCATTATTCCCCTTAAAATACTTATTCACTCGACCCATTCATTTTCTTATTGGTCTTTGTCCAAGTCAGCTAGCCATTTCTCACATGCTCTTTTATTACTCAACCATCCTTCAAACTCTTGGGCTTCCTCCTTGTCAAATGATACCACCATGTTTGTTGTGCCATAGTGGTGAGCTGTCATAGGGTTTTCATTGACATCTATTGGTGGGATTTGTAAAGTGCCATTGCCCACCTACTCGCCAATTATTGTTTGTAGATAGAAACAGCCTTTAGTAGCATGCTGAACTCTTTGATGCAACTCACAAAACTTAGCACCTACTTTTTTTTGCTATTGGTATCTACCCATTAGAATGGGGGGACCTGCCACTTCTTCTTGCACCAATGCGTTGTAACAATCCATAGTCCCACTATGCTGTAGGGTAGCCGTGGTGGGATTTCATATCGAAACTTCCTTTTTTCCTCTTATATTATTTCTTTTGAACCCTTGGCCTCCCTTATTACCTTTAGGGTTCCCATACACATATTTTACTATTTGGCATACAGAGACTTGAAATTTTCTTGCCATCACAGGAACTTCGGTCCTCCACTCTTGGGGTTTGGGTTTGATGATAATAGCAATATTGCTAGCTGCTCTCGTGAACTCTCTAAATGTATGATCTCTGGTCTCATTGACCAAGTGAATTTTTTATTCCTCCAAGATCCTCTCAACATAGATTTGTAATAATCTGGCCTCTGGTATATATTCGTGGACATCCAACACTCTCTCTTGGAAACGTTTGATATAGTGCATTATCTCTTCACCATTGTTTTGTACGTCTGCTGCAAGATATCTCAGCATGAACTCATCATTCACCAAAAATAACTTTTGCAAAAATTGCCTATGCATCTATTCCTAGGTGGGATTATTGTTTATCATCAAGTGGGAGTACCACATGTATGCTTTTCAAGTGAGAGTTTCTTAGAACTCTCGCAACTTCAACTATTTGTCATTTCCATGCACACCTATGTATTACACAAACCTTTTCACGTGCTCCCTAGGATTTTCATTTTTTTATTGAATTTATGAACTTAGGAGGAACATACCCTTCTAGGTATAATTTCTCATAGATGCTCTCTGGGTAGGGATTCTGTATCTCCTAATACATGTGACAGGACCCCCCTGAGAGGAAATCAATTTATTCACCTTCTCTATAGTAACAACTTTGGAGGGTGACTCCTTTGCACCAACTTTATTCACTGCTGGCAAGCTTGAGGACACCACCACCTACTCTGTTATAGTTTTTCGTCGCGGATCCACCTCCACTGTTGTTGTTATGGTTGTTGTTCCTTCTATAGGTGGCATTATATGTGTTATGAAAATATGGCTCAAACTTACCATATTAATGTTGTCTTGCTTTTAAACATCAAAAAATGATCATTAGGTTCATCCCCACTAAAGGAGGGCTATTGTTGCATTGGCTTCCCCTCCCTGAGGTGCAGGTGCTCTAACTCCGGTCACCACCACCTCTTCTTGGATTGTCTGGTCACTTAGAATTTATTACCGGTTAGAGTATCTTCAAATATCAGTTGCTTTGACACATTATATCATTTTTTATCTATGGAAATGATAATACCTCTCCAGTGGAGCCGCCAAATGTAAGAAGGCGGTTGTGCTGTGGTCTATGAAGAACTAGATCTCGTGAGAACTAATCCAATCCCACATATGTTGTCTTCAAGGTTAACACGGTCTAAGAGCAGCTAGATAACAAAACGATCTATTTCTGGTAAAAATGGAGTTTCTATAAAAGCTATTTGAGAAGACAAATGATTAGCTATAACTTTTCAAAAACTATAATGAGAGAGAAAAATGATCACTTGGTAGTGATGGATCTAGGGATCGAAGAGCATATGAAATATTTAGGCCAAATCAAATCCTCCATTTTCGCTTTCTTTAACTAAAGGCATGTTTAGGCCTACTCGTGGGCCTGCCCCTTGCCTATTCTTGCACCCACTCGTCTGTGAGCCCCCTTGTCCGGTTTGGTTTGCTTATGGGCAGTTAAGTGGGTACCCTTCTACATAGCCAAAGTTCCTAAAACGAAAGAAAATATTTGTGAATTTTTTTCAATAATTTTCATTTTTTTAATTCAAATGATTTAAATTGGTTTCAATGAGAAACTTTCGTCAATAATCACTTAACACGAATTTTATTTATTTAAATTTAAATTTTTATTTATTTTCAATAAAGAATATTGAACATGATGTGTGAAAATACATTATGAGACACTCCCTAACTAATATGTTACATTGGCCATAATGTACTTTAAGAACAATACTCAATTCAATTTATTGATATGCTAGAGGTCGATCCCTAAATACCACATTCAAAAATCCTATAAAACATGTTAGTAACAAGAAAAATGAATACAAATATATACCTTTTTATAAATAAATTGTGTACAAATTAAAATTTTCATCATCTAATTTATCATAAACTAGAAGACAAAATTTTTAGAGGTCCACCTAGAAAACGTATTAACTTTATGAAAGTAATAGTGGACTTTCATAATTTTTCATGCCTCCAAAAATAGGAGTTCCATTTATGCAACGAGGAACATGACTTGCACGAGAAAATATTAACCATCTCACATTTTTTAATAAAAATATTTTTGGGTGATGGGTAGTTTGAATGTAACATTATAGGTACAATCGAGAGGAATAAGCATGGTGTCTTTCGATTGTAAAATCATATTAGTTCCAAGAAAATCAACATTAACTCCTCAGAATTTTTCAAATTGAATGGGGGCATGTCACATGTTGGAAAAATTCCCATCAAATAGAACATTTCATGTACGAATTCCTCAATAAGATTTGGATCAAAATAGTTAAGACTATCATCTGATTCTTATGTTTGTTCTAATGGTTCGATAATGATTGATAAAATGGTGATGAAAGTAATTCAAATTCTATAATTCATCAAGTGTGGGTTGAATTTCACAAGAATTGGAATCAAATTTAATAAATTGATATTCTAAAAAAGTTTTAGATGGAATAGAGATTTTCAACTTCATAGTAATTTCGAAAAAAGAGTTCAATTCATTTAAAGGTGATTCTAATTCAAAAACGGAGTCATTTTTTAGCATTTCTAAAATTGAAACTTCCAATTGGTTTAAGATTTGGGTAACTAGGCACACATTTGTTCCAAATATGTCAATCATTGATCAAAATCCGTTGATTCGTTATATGGTTCAAAATATTACCTATTCAAAATTTCGCAAAGATGATTTTCAATTCTTATATTTTGATTAATTTGTAGATAATCACCAAAAGACTTCAATTTTGGTACAAATTCTTCGTTATCAATAATTGAAATGACATTATTGTAACAAGTTTTAAAATTTTCATTATAATAATTTTTAAAATTGTTATTATATTTTGGAAAACTATTATTATAATAATTTTCACTACGGCTAGTGTGAATAATTTGTGATCCACTATTATAATAATTAATTCAAAAGTTCTCGAATATTGATTTTTAATTTTTTGTAAATATTCATCGAAAGACGTCGGTGATGGGGAATTTTGAATATTTATTATAATAATATTTTGAACTATTATGGATATAATTATAACTATTAAAAAGAATTAAATGAAGACATACTTTTAAAATTTCTCTTTTCGAGAATTTTCAATCAAGCGCACTACAACTTGTCTACTGTGTTTCTTAGATCTCAAATGGTTACAGTACCTACAAATTATATTAAAGCAAAATATGTATAAAGAAATAAATAAATTAAACTTTATAATAAAACACTCCTCGACACCAACGCCATTTTGATCAGTACATTGTCAGGATCAAATCACAAAATCAATTAAGATTAAAAACAAAATCATTCCTCAGCAATGACGCCATTTTGAAAGTGGGAAAAGCCGACCATGTCGGGATCGATACAATAAATCAATTAAGTTTTAAAGAAAATGTATCCGCCTCTAACGATTCCATTTTGTCAATGAAAAGAATCGAGTATTGTCGGGATCAAAGCAATAAACCAATTAAGCATTAAATCAAATCATTCCCTCGCAACGGTAATATTTTGGCAGGGCAAAAATCATTCATCGTGTAAATATGCTTGCCATTGCTGTCAGTTTTATACCTCAAGGAAAAAAATTAAACTTTAACTACACATGTTTTATATGTATAACGATGAGTTCAGGTATCGAATCTACAAGGAATTTCGTTTAAAATTTAATTGATTTATTATTTCTTAAAGAATGTGTAAAAATAATTTTTGGGCTTTGACATATATTAATGTTACAATTTATCAAGAGAATAATTAAGATAAATTAATTTATAAATATAAAATCATAGGTTGAGAATTAAATATGTCACTACTAATTTACAACATAAATGATTACATGATTAGACACTTTTTAAAACACGATTCATACTCATTTGAACAATTATTTAAACTCGGAGTGTCACTCCCCAAATTTTTATTAAAGTCCAAATACAAGTTTCACATAAATAATAATCCAAAAATTATACATGCAATGTTGCAAATATTGTGCATACATGATATACCCCATTGAGGTTCCTCTATTTTCGAAAATAATCAACCCGTTAAAAAATGATTTATTCTATCATACCATAACGAAGCAAATACACACCCTAAATGAGTTCATTTATCTCAACCTAATTAAATTACCTAGAAAGAATTTTTAAATAACAACATAAAGCAGTGCATGAGAGATTGATTTTAAAATGAGAAGAAATTAATTTTTAAAGCGAGTAACTAATTGTGAAGTAATTAACTAATAATAACGAAATAAAATAAATGAACACAATTAGATGAGGAGATAGATTTGGATTAATAAATAAAATAGAGTTACAAAATTAAACTACCAACTAAATTACAACTACTCTTACAAATTCTCTCTTAGAGTGGATGCCCAAAGAATGAAAATCAATGGCCCCTTTTATAGGTACAAAGAACGGCCTGGGGGTACCTTTGGAATTTTACAAAAATAACTGCCACATTTAATTAAATAATAAAATGTGTGCTTGGGAAAATATATTTAATTAAATATATGGTGTAAAAGAGGTAAGATCGCTTAAAAGCTCTGATACCAATTTAAGAATGTTATGTGATATCGATTGTATGTGGATTCGTAGGTTTTCAATATTAAACTTATTTAACAAGATGTTAATTTTTTATCCAAATTAATTAAACCCTAACACATGCATTTAGGTGTATAAATCATTCCATCACAAAATAAATTACTGACACACAGATTTCAGGAAAAAAACTCTCGGGTAAAACCTTTTATTTCACTACGAAGAGGTAAATCGCAACTTACATACACAATGAAATTTGCCATGAATATGCGCAGACACTCACATAGACCTTAGTCTAGAATCAGCAATGGATCAATCGCAGTGAAGCCACAAGAACACGCAGCTCTGTCTTTAGCAAGGAACAGCCTCAAGTACTCCCAATGACCGCAGTCATAGTCACCCGGCACCTCCCTCAAGTGGTACCAAATCAGCAATAGAGAAATATTCTCTACCAGATAAACTCCAGCAAAATTGTACCTTGGGTTCCAAATTGATTCACTAAAGCTATTGGAATGATTTGTGAATTAAAACAAAGTTAAAAAATCCTCAATAACTGAGAAGACAAAAATTCTGCAAGATAATTTTTGTAGAATGAAAGTCTTAGGTCTTCTGAAACAAAATGGACTCATTTAACACGAATTTATAGCAAAATTGAGTCGATGATGTCTCTTGAACGAGAAATCCAGGTCGCTCGAACGACACGTGATGTCATTTGAACCACCCTTCGCGCGACCTATCAAACGAAGTAATAAAACTAAAATAATATGTTGTCATTTGATAAACTGATCAAGCAAGCTTCAAATGAGTCTTCGCGTGAAGCTGTCGTTCGAATGACATCAGCGAAAAATAAAGTTTATTAAAACTCCTTCTCAAGACATAGAAAAAAATATTTTGAATAAAAATGATTCCTCGGATGTTTAAAAACATTTTAGAAAAATTATCCCAATATATTAAATGAACCATTATGGAACTTAAACACAACCTTACCAAAATCTATCTCGCAGAGGCTTGTTTGTTGAAGAATGTTGATATTCGGATCCGTATTGATTCATGATTGAACTTAAACTTTTCTTCGATGGTTGTAGAGGTATAAGACATACACTAATGTAAATGGACTATGTAAAATATGTCCTTACATATGGGATGCTAATCAAGAGAGTGGAGAAAAATTTATAAAATTTGTTCATTTTTAAACGAGAAACAAAAAAGAAATGAAGAAGCATGGTAAAAAAAAAAGAGAAAAAAGAATGCAGAAATTAATGTTTCGGGGTTAAAATTATAAAATTAGAAAGTAGATCTCGACATGGAGAGGCATGTGCATGTGAGGCGCGCGAAGGAACATATGATTCGAGGGTCATGGATATGCCACATGGCGTGCCATGATGGAGTCACTTGATGCACTATGAAATTTGGTCAAAATCATCCTCTGCTCGGGCATAAACGCAGGTGAATGTTTTCATGCAAAGCATAGCAAACCACCGATCCACGCGATGGATTAGTAATAATAAGCCACAAATAATATATATATATATATATATATGTTACTTATTTCCCAATTTTCATAATTTATAAATAAACCCAAAACTTCCCATCTTTTGTCGTATGACCTCTAAATGATGCATCAAAATAATCAATGTGACCCTCATGTCGATGCAAAAAAAAATCAATAGTTCTCGAGTCATGAGGTTTGATTACGGGCTTTCTTGACTTTCTTCAGTTTTAAACTTTGCACGGTCATAATTTCTTCGTTTGAGATCAGATTGACATGTCGTTTGAACCATGACATTTTTTTATTCGAAGCCTTCAACTTCCATGAGTTGTCCAATTCTGAAATTGGCCATCTAAATTTAACAATTTTCCCCTAAAGGTGCGTATGTGCATGAATCTTACATTGTTTACTTTCTAACTTCACCATTAGCATCGTAAGCACTGTAAATACTCAAATAAACCTTGCCCAATCAATTAATGGTGAATATTTAAGGTTATACATAAAATGAATATAAAATGTGAGTTTAACTATCATAGATTGAATTATTGTAATGTAAATAGGGAAATAAAATATAATATTTATGAATCAGTTGGGACAACCTATAACTATACCTTGTATCACAAGTGATTCTAAAAGGCATTAAATCTATGCCTTCGTACTTTTAGTTGCGTTCTTGATAATAGCACATGTATATTGATGTGAGTTGAGTATGCTCATCGTTACTCTAGATTATGTGATATTTATATACGTTACATCTTGCGATGATTGTTTGAGGACGTCAAAGACTGATACATTGGAAATATACTTAAGATATTAATGTGAGAGAATAATTCTTTGTAAGTGAATTTTATTTTAGAGTAAGAACTTTGTAATAGAGTTGGCGAACTTAATCTTGCTAAAGAAAAGTGTATTTACTTAAAAGATGAAACTATATCATATGCGCCTCATACTATTTTGAAGTAGAACTGCATGCTTATTTAGTTTGTTTGGATTTTGGTAATTTAGACGATATAAAAGAAACTTAAAATGGGGGGCAGATATGTTATTATTATTGTGTCCCAGTTGTAATTGTATTCTTAAGCATTATAGACTTTTTAGGTTTAATCCTCATTGTTGAATTGTTTTCTATAGGTCTCGGTCTGTAGTTGTTATCCATAACTTGAACTATTCGCTAGAGGAGTTTCACTAACATTATTATATTCATCATTCCTACGTTATTTGAGTCGAGCATTGTAGCTCCTTTTATACTTATGTAATTATTTCATTTCAGTTATTAATTAATTGCTTTATTTAGCATTTCCCAAGCCAAGCATTTGTATGAGATACATTATTTGTATTAAGCTATATTATATTCTAAGAGTTGGAGTTGTTATATTGTTATTGGATGGTATCATGGCATTTCATTTTATTCAGCATTTTAATTATCTCTTGTTGTATTTACTTGCACCATTTTACTTATTTGTTAAGCTGAGAATGATACTAATTATTTTTTACTCCTCTAATTTTTGTATTAAACATGATCAATCTATTTATGGATTTTATGGGGTGTCATAATTTGAGATAATGTTATTTATTTATTATGAATGTGAGATAGTTGGTTTATTTGTATATTATTTTTTTAACACATGCTTTGGATGGTTTAAATTTATTATTGTTTTTTATTATGTAATATTGTCTTGATGTTGAGAGTGATATGAATTGTATAAATCAATCCTATCCTTGGCGTTGAGTCTTGACCGATGCGTGGAAAATAAAGGGGGTGTTACAAACACATTAATGAACTTTTTAAACATTGGGAAGTTCTGAACGTTGGATAATGATGGCATGCAAAACTTTTATGGGAAAGTTTATATGTACCGCCCTCAGCCCGCCTGGCGACTGCATTTGGGCTTTTATTTTCATAGTTTTGTATTCTTTTGTGGATATAAAAACAGTTTTTTATATAATTTTTTTTTATTAAAATTAAATAACTCCTAATAAAAATTTTAAAAAATATATTTTTCATAAATAATAAAGACTATGTTTATTAATAAAAAATATATAAAACAGTTTTTTTAATTAATGAAAAACTATCGCGATTAATTAATGTTGTTGGCGCGGACCCATATTCCGGACCCACATCATTTTTTGAATATGGGTCCGCGCCAGCGACACTAATTAATTGCGATATTTTTTCAATAAAAAATATCGTGACTAATTAATTCTGCTGCCGCGGACTCACATCATTTGGTGAATGTGGGTCCGTGCCAATGACACTAATTAATCGCTATATTTTTTTAATAAAAAATATCGTGACTAATTAGTGTCGCTGCCACGGACTCACATCATTTGTTGAATGTGGGTCCGCGCTAGCGGCACTAATTAATCGTGATATCTTTTTAATAAAAAATATCGTGACTAATTAGTGCCGCTACCGCGGACTCACATCATTTGTTGAATGTGGGTCCGCGTCAGTGGCACTAATTGATCGCGATATTTTATTAGAAAAATATCGCGATTAATTGGTGTCGCTGGCGCAGACCCACATTCAACAAATGATGTGGACTCGAGAATGGTTCTAAGACATCAAATTAAATAGTTTTTTTTATTAAAATTAAAAAAATATTTTTTTAAATGTTGTTTTTAATTAAAAAAAAATATTTTATTGCGTTTTTTATTAGTAAACATAATTTTTTTAATTTATGATTTTTTTATTTTAATAAAAAGCTATTTAATTTTAATAAATTTTTTTTTTATATTAATAGGACTTTTTTTATATATAGAAAACTGTTAAAAAAAGAATAGAAAACACACAAAAAAAAGACGACAAAATGGCAAAAAGGCAAAATGCGGTCGCTATACGGGTTCTACATGAGGTTCATGTAGAACCTCTCAAATTTTATTGGACTGAGAATTAAGTTATTAGTTCTAACTTCTGTTGGGTAAAAGAGAGTGTTCTAGTTCAAGTAAGTAGACACAAACAAAAATCATCATCAAACTCCCCGTTAGTAGCGTCTAACATCACGGGACATACAGTACCAACATACTTGCACCATCATGATTGTTAATAAGATGTGTAATTTTATTTCCACATATGTATGTATGTATGTACATAATCTGGTCCACGTAAGTAGATGAGAACATAAATCACCATCACACTCCTCGTTAATAGCATCTGTCACACCCCAAACTTACTTGAGTTCTTGGATATGGAAACACACTTGCCTTAGTCGCACTTTGCTAAGGTAAGTGAGCTGGAAAGAAATGATGGAGCGAAACGAAGTCAGGTTGGTTGTCTATGTGGGCTTACGATCTTTTGGTAGTTAACGTCCACTGCTACCACTGTGGATTTTTTGTTAAGAACATATATAAGGAGGGGGTCCTCCGAGGCAGAACTGACATTTCGTCCATAGGTGCTCCTCGGCTTATGGCCTACTCGTGGGATATGTGGGATTGTCCTAAGACCAACGTGGGATTGATAGTGCATGGATTTTGGGTCATGATCGGGGTAATCATCCCTAATCATACTCGTATTGGATCAAGTTACTATTTACGTGGGTAAATTTTGTTGGAATCAAGGTGAGGGTGTCCAGAAATGTGGGAATAGTTGCTGGTTACGTTCAGGTATGAGTTGGGCTTGTCTTAATGCAGTTTTGGGTAGTTTTGGGAGCAGTTACATGGGTGAACAGGTGGCTACACGAGTTTGCTCGAGTTTGAATGGGGAAATGATGATAACTACCTCGTAACTTCCCAAAGACACCTGTTCAGAAGACAATGCAGCAGTTACTTGAGCAGTTCCTATGGAAATTGCTGGCAGCTTTATTTCTAAACACCTGTACCTAGCAGTTGGGGTTGCCAACTACATGTTGCCTTGTATTTAAAGCATTGTAACCTAATTGTCTAGGGTAGAGAGAGAGACCTAGTTTTTGGCGTTTTTGGGTTATAATGTCCGGTGGAAGTTTTACTGAAACAAGAGAACGTGTTTCCAGGTTAGAGGAACTCGTTGGCACTCCTGCTGAAGGTGTTGAAGTCGTCCCTCTTCATGCTCGTTACGAGTTATTACGGGTTGAATTCAAAAATTTGAGGCGAATTTTGGAGGAGCACATTCAACAAAGTGTTGATTCTCACTCAGCGATCAACACTAAAATTGGTGACGTTTTGAATGGTACTCAGTCTCAATTGAATCAAATTGATGGGGAAATCATGTTATTAAAGGTTGCGTTCAATAATGCTGGTAGTGGGAAGATGGAAGTGTTGCCTAAGATGAAGGTTCCTGAACCCAAACCGTTTTCTGGCGGTCGAAACTCTAAGGAAGTTGAAAACTTTCTTTCGAATATATCGCATTACTTCAAAGCACTCCGAACATCGGATGCTGAGAAGGTGGATCTTACTAGTATGTTCTTGGCTGGCGATGCAAAATTATGGTGGCGAACACGCATGGAAGATAATTAACGTCCTCAAATAACAACTTGGGAATCGTTGGTTTCAGAAATTAGGGAACAATTTCTCCCTACAAACACTGTTTGGCAGGCTCGTGATAACCTGCAGCGTTTGAAGCAAACCGGTTTTGTTCGTGAGTATGTCAAGGAATTTTTATCCTTGCTACTGGATATTAAGAATATGTCGGAGGGAGACAAGTTGTTCAACTTCATGAAGGGCCTTCAAAATTGGGCACAAGCAAAACTGCGTCGACAAGGTGTTAAAGACTTGCTCGCAACGATGGCTGCTGCTGATGCATTAGTGGACTACAAAACTTGGATGGCTTCACTACACCAAATCTGCCCATTTGTCAAGGTCATTGAACTTGACAAATCCAACTTGTCAAGGTCAATGACCGTGACATTTCGAGGCGAGACAACTTTTTTTGTCACGGTCGTGTCACGGTCATTGACCTTGACACAAAACTCGCGTTTTGTGTCACGGTCGTGTCGTGGTCAATTACTGTGACACGTTTGTCACGGTTTATAACCGTGACAAGCTGTGACCCTTTTTAAAAAAATTATCACGGCCATTGCCCGTGACAATTCTGGGTAGAATTTAAAAAAAATCTACTGGGCAGTATGGCCACTGCCACTGCCCAACAGTATATTTGTACCTGTTATAGCAACGTCGTACCTGTTCCAAACATCATATATCCAAACAAACTAAAGATAATGCAAATATATATTCATGACGATATAATCCAAATATTCAAAATAGAAATAATATACATGATGATATAATCCAAATATAATTAAAATGGACAAACTTAAAAATAATGTTACTACATGCCTTGGGGTAAATGTGAGGAGGTGAGTAGGCCACACGACATACGAATTGACGCACCCACTAATATACGTCGTGCCGCATTGTTCGCGCAACCACAATAGGGAGTTATCCTTCCCGGGTATGACATGCGTGACAAGCACCCTGGACTCCATCTGTTGAAGCGCACGTCCATGAACTATTCCACCCTCGACGATATTCGGGTCCCTTAACCCCCGCCCTATCCGCTGGCCATCAAATACGTCCAATATGAACACGCTCGGCCAACCAAGTGTCGACAATGGTCTGTTGAAGGGCGCCAAATAGGGAAGTGGATCATCGAAGTACGAACGTGTCGGTGATGAAGCAGCGAGGTCCACATACTCGTCATCCTGCGCCTCGTCCTCCCGCACCTCCTCCTCCACCGCCTTCTCCTTCCCTTTCCCTTTTCCTTTACGGTCTCCACCCAACGTACGCTTCATGAATGCGCACATATCTTGGACCGTCGCCTCCAAACGGGACAGCTTCGCGTCGTGTGAATCCACCGTTAAAACCAACCCAGTGTCGCTCGTCTCCAATCCGATGATCCTAGATTTGGCCACCCGCGAGCTCACTCCCCTTGTCCTCCCCTTGCGATCAGATCCAAGCACTTGGCTGAGTGCGTTAGTGGACAAAGATGCCTTGTCGGCATCAGACTGCGACTCATGCACTTCCTTAAGCTTTGCCTGAAACGACAAAAAGCACATGATTAGTAAAATAAGTAAACTAAAAAATTATAACGTAATTAACAAAAATTAAACTGTTGAATTACTTACAATCGTGTCCGCGACGCTCGGGGACACCTCCTTGTCCTTCCCCTTCTTCGTCCGAAGAGCCACATAAGTATCGAGACTATGTGGCTTACCCCCTGGACCACTCCCTACCCCCTGAAATAAAATAAAGAAAAGTAAAATTAGTATCGACCCCGCAAAGTAAAATAATGAAGAATAATATATTTCTGTAGTTATAGAAAAATTAAATCTTACCTGCATCCTATGCTCCACCTCGGCGTAAGAGGTCCGGCCGGAGTAGTGCACGTCCGTCTTTTTTGCCCGATTTTCCCTCCCCGATTGGCGAGAATCCAATTGTCGATCTTCGATCTCATTGTCAATGAACTTCTGCCATTGTGCCAATGAGATCGGCTCCTTGGGCGGGACGGATTCACGCCATTGGATAATCGACTCTCTTATTTTCCCAAAGTACCGTGCCCACATATTTTTTTGCCACGACTTGAGTTGCTCCCTAATCTGCTCCAAGACGGGATCGCGTAGCTTTGGATCCAAGTTGAATTGTTCCTGTCCAACAAATACAATGTTAGTTGAGAATAAATATAAATATAAATATAAATATAAATATAAATATAAATATAAATATAAATATAAATATAAATATAAATATAAATATAAATATAAATATGAAATCGAAATTGAAATTGAAATTGAAATTGAAATTGAAATTGAAATTGAAATTGAAATTGAAATTGAAATTGAAATTGAAATTGAAATTGAAATTGAAATTGAAATTGAAATATTCATATAAATATAAATATATTACCTGTAGTGCCGCCCAAACAGCTAACTTGAGCTCATAAGGGACCTCCTTCCAACTCATAAACCCCGGGCCGATGACCGTCTTTAGGAGCTCGAGGGATCTCGCTAATCGCTCCGACTTGTTCTCGACGGTAATCCCAAATTTTCCATATTTGGGGAGCCGAGGGGCGGAGGAGCCCTCGTCGCCTTCGCTACCACCGAGCCCAGACGACATCATCATAAACAGCATCATCATCTTCGCCTTAATATCTGAAGGAGACATTTTTGCTGTAAAAAAATGTTATTAGTATAGATAATAACATACATACACACACACCCCACCACCCCACCCCTACCCCCCACCACGACCCCCACCCCCACCCCACCCCCACTACCCCCTCCCCCACCACACACCACCATACACACACCTACGCACACACACACACCCCCCACCATACACACACACACCCCACCCCCACCACCCCACCCCCACCCCCTCCCCCCACCACGACCGTGACAACTACATTTATTGTTTATCAATGAAATTATGACATGAGATAATTATAATTGGAGAATAAATTTCATTATCATAAAGGGATAAATCCAACCAAGTACAAAAATTCTACAAATTAAAGTGAGAATTAAATTTAAGACTTTCTAACAACATGCATGTGTATGGATTCTACATAGTTGGGCACGAAAGTAACTAATGATATTCCTAAAAATATACAATTGGCAACATTTTGTGAATTTACTAAACATTATATAATATTATCAACATTTTGTGAATTTACCCCACCCCCACCCCCACCCCCCACCACGACCCCCACCCCACCCCCACTACCCCCTCCCCCACCACACACCACCATACACACACCTACGCACACACACACACACCCCACCATACACACACACACACCCCACCCCCATCCCCACCACCCCACCCCCTCCCCCCACCACGACCGTGACAACTACATTTATTGTTTATCAATAAAATTATGACATGAGATAATTATAATTGGAGCATAAATTTCATTATCATAAAGGGATAAATCCAACCAAGTACAAAAATTCTACAAATTAAAGTGATAATTAAATTTAAGACTTTCTAACAACATGCATGTGTATGAATTATACATAGTTGGGCACGAAAGTAACTAATGATATTCCTAAAAATATACAATTGGCAACATTTTGTGAATTTACTAAACTTTATATAATATTATCAAATTCTGTTAAAAAATTATCTAGGGTTTTACCTAATTGAATTAATTTCATGAATAAAATTATTATCAATTTAAATATTTATATAATTAAATTTAACATATGAATTCTAGAACTTTTCTAAAATTTACACAATTTTAACTATCACTAACATTTACATCATTCTAACTATCACTAACATTTACACATATATATACACACATACACATATACATATACACACATATATATACACACATACACATACACATACACATACATATAGAAATGAAAGAGAAAGAGAGGAAAAAAAATATACCTTAGAGAGAGAGAGAGAGAAAAAATCGCGGATGAGAGAGAGAGAGAGGGGGAAAACCAAAAGAGGTGGGAAAAAAGAATCCTAGGGCTTTTTTTGCTGCAAAAGTTGTCACGGTCGTGTCAAGGTCATTGACTGTGACACAAATCTAGCGTTTTATGTCACGGTCAATGACCTTGACAAGGGTGGCCGGCTGAAAGGTGACAATTTGGCCATTTTGGTGTAGTGGTTCCTTGGAGAAGGAAGGGGCTAATCATAATAAAGGGAAGGAGAAGATTAATCAAAAATGGAAGAACAAGAAGAAGGTCCATGATAATGCCAGTTTTACCAATTCTAATGCTCCTGCCCAGTCAAAAGATAAGGCTTCTTCCAAGAACATGCGCTGTTTCATTTGTGAAGGTCCCCATTATGCGAAAAATTATCCCAAGAAGGAGAAGTTAAACGCTTTGGTTGCTGAGAATGGTGATGGAAATGGTGGGGGAAAGCCTACTCGGGTTAACCCTATTCAACTTCTCAATCTAGTTTGTCTAGAAGAGGCACCTGCTGGGGGAAAAGGGTTAATGTACATGCAGATTTAGATGAACAATGTTTCTGTCATGGCAATGGTGGGTACGGGTACTACCCAAAATTTTGTTTCTGATCGAAAAGTCCAGCGGTTGAAGTTGGCATTGACGAACGATAATAGTAGAATCAAAATAGTCAATTCAGAAGCAAAACTTGTTGGTGGAGTTGCTAAGGAAGTTTCGCTTAAAGTTGGTGAATGGTGTGGTACGTGTAGTTTTATGGTTGTGCCTCTAGATGATTTTCAAGTCATTCTCGGCTTGGAATTCTTCACAAAGGAAAAGGTTTTGGTGATACCTTATTTGCAGGGCTTGTTCATTTCGTACATGGCCCATCCCTATTTCATCCCTTTATTAAAGTCCTACAACGGAGTTAAAATGTGTTATGCGTTGCAAGTGAAGGATGGTCTTAAAAAGGGGGAGAAAATTATTTGGCGATGTTGTTTGAAGAGAAGGAACAGTTGCTTGCTGGTGTTCCCAATTCAGTCAGGGCAGTCTTGGAGAAATTTAAGGATGTTATGCCTGATGAATTACCTGCTGAGTTGCAACCGTGACGGGAAATCAACCACACTATTGAGTTATTGCCTGGGGTGAAACCTCCAGTAATGTCTCCTTATCGGATGGCTCCAACAGAATTGGCAGAATTGAGAAAGCAGTTGATAGAGATATTGAAGGCATGAAAGATACAACCTTCAAAAGATCCCTATGGTGCTCCTGTTTTATTCCAAAAGAAGAAGGATGGTTCAATGCAGATGTGTGTGGATTATCGTGAACTGAATAAGGTGACGGTAAAGAACAATTATTCGGTAACCATTGCGGATGAATTGTTTGACAGATTGGGCAAGGAGAAGTATTTAACCAAGATGGACTTGCGTTCTCGATACTACCAAGTGTGGATTGCAGATGGAGACGAACTAAAAACGTCTTGCGTTACAAGGTATGGTTCATTTGAGTTTTTACTTATGGCTTTTGGCTTGACTAATGCTCCAGCTACCTTTTTTACACTTATGAATAATGTTTTTCAGGAGTATTTGGAAAAATTTATGGTGATCTATTTGGATGATATAGTCGTCTATAGCAACAGTTTGGAGTAACATGTTGAGCACTTGCAGGTTGCCCTTAAAAGGTTGCGTGAAGCGACTTTGTTTTTGAAGTTGGAAAAATATGAATTTGTCCAGAAGGAAATCATGTTCCTTGGTCACTTAATTTCTGAGGGGAAGGTGAAAATGGATCCAAAGAAGGTTGATGCTATTGCTGATTAGCCAGCGCCAACAATGGTGAAAGAATTACGTAGTTTTTTGGGTTTGGAAAATTACTACAGAAAATTTGTGAACGGTTTCTCAAATAAGGTGGCGTGTCTCACAGACCTTTCGAAGAAGGACCAGGCTTGGAATTGGACCCATGAATGCCAGGAGGCATTCAACAAATTAAAGGCGACAGTGACGAGTCGCCCTATTTTGAAGCTTCCAGAATTTAATAAAGCTTTTGAAGTTCACACTGATGCGTCTGAGTTTGCATTGGGGGGTGTCTTAGTTCAGGAAGGGCATCCAGTAGAGTTTAAAAGAAGGAAGCTGAATGACATCGAACAGAGTTATCGCTTCATGAGAAGGAAATGACAGTAGTTGTTCATTTTGTTCATGCATGGAGACACTATCTTTTGGGGCGTCACTTTACGATCTACACAGACATTGTTGCCACAAGCTACTTTAATTCGATGAAGAAGTTGACCCCAAAGCATGCTAGATGGAAAGATTTTATGTCTATGTTTGATTATAAGTTGCTTTACAGGCCGGGAAGTGAAAATCAGGTAGCAGATGCGTTGAGCAGAAAGCCTAATTTGCAGGAAGAAGGAGATTCCAGTACAGCAGGTGCGTGTATACTTGCTGCCCTTTCCAAAGATGTTAGTGACTTACGGCCTCAAATTTGGGAAAACACTACAGAAGACCCTGTTACAAAGGTCTTATTTCAACAGATTGATGAAGGTGTTACTCACAGATTTTGGGTAGATGAAGGTGTTATCTACGCAAAAGGGAACATGCCCTATGTTCCTAAAACTGGAGGAATAAGGCAGAGGTTATTAAAAGAAACACATGATGCTTTATATGCAGTGAATCCGGGGCAAGACAGGACGTTTGCCTTATTATCTGAAAGCTTTTATTAGCCTCGAATGGATTCATATATGGAGTTGTACGTGAGAACTTGTGTGGTTTTACAGCAGGATAAAACGGAAAGGAAGAAAGCAGCGGGAACCTTAGAGCCACTCCCAGTCCCTACAAGGCCTTGGGAAAGTGTCTCTATGAACTTCATCAACGGATTGCCAAAAGTGAAAGAGTTCACTTCAATAATGGTGGTAGTCGATCGGTTTTCCAAATATGCAACATTTATTCCAGCCCCGAAGATTTTTTTAACCGAAATTATAACAGATTTATTCTTTCAGTACGTGGTAAAGTGGTGGGGATTGCCACTTGACATCATCAGCGATCGGGATGCGAGATTTATCGGGAGGTTCTGGACCGCTTTATTTGAGTTATTGGGGTCACAGTTGAAGTTCTCTACAGCAAATCACCCTCAAACGGATGGACAAACAGAAAGGGTGAATGCACTATTGGAGGAATACTTGAGACATTACGTAACTTCCAACCAAAAAAATTGGGTTGAGTTACTTGATGTTGCTCAGTTTTATTACAATCTGCATCAAATTTCGGCAACAGGGCAGAGTCCATTTGAACTTGCAACTGGATAGCAGCCTCTTACTCCTCACGAGATTGCAAAATAGAAATCTCAAGGACATTGTCCAGCAGCATACAGGTATGCAAGAGGAAGGCAGGAACGAACTGAGGAAGCAAGGGATGTTTTGTCAAAATCAGTTAGAAGGATGAAGAAATGGGCTGACGAAAGTAGGCGAGACGTGGAATTTGATGTTGGTAACATGGTAATGCTAAATCTCACTCCACAAGTTTGGAAGAAGGTGAGTCGGAAGACAGCACACAAGGGTCTTATTCGGCGGTATGATAGACCGTTTAAGATCACAAGGAGAATTGGAAGGTTAGCTTATCAGTTAGAGCTACATTCCCGATTAAAATTACATCAAATTTTTCATGTTATTTTCTTGAAGAGATTTTATGAAGAAAACTTAAACCCTAACCGGGCGAATCAGGTTAGGGAGCCACCGACGATAAGGAAGCAATACTCTGACATTGTCGAGATAATTCTGGACCACCACACGGAAGGAGCAAGTAGAAAGAATAGAAGAACTTTCTACCTTGTGAAGTGGAAAGGAAAGGCAGTTGAGGAAGCTACTTGGTAGAAGGACACAATGTTGTGGCAGCTTGAGAATGTGATTCACCATTACTTGGATTCTGTTTCGATGAGGATGTCGTCAATTCGAGTAGGGGAGGGTTTGTCACACCTCAAACTTACTTGAGATCTTGGATACGGAAACGCACTTGCCTTAGTCGCACTTTGCTAAGGTAAGTGAGATGGAAAGAAGTGATAGAGCGAAACGAAGTCAGGTTGGTTGTCTATATGGGCTTACGATCTTTTGGCAGTTAACGTCCATTGCTACCACGATGAATTTTTTGTTAAGAACATATATAAGGAGGGGGGTCCTCCGAGGCAGAACTGACATTTCATCCATAGGTGCTCCTAGGCTTATGGCTTACTCGTGGGATATGTGGGATTGTCCTAAGACCAACGTGGGATTGGTAGTGCATGGGTTTTGGGTCGTGATCGGGGTAATCATCCCGAATCATACCCGTGTTGGATCACGCTGCTAGTTACGTGGGTAAATCTTGTTGGAATTAAGGTGGGGATGTCTAGAAATGTGGAAATAGTTACTGGTTACGTTCAGGTATGAGTTGGGCTTGTCTTAATGTAGTTTTGGGAGCTGTTACATGGGTGAACCGGTGGCTACACGGTTTTTCTCGAGTTTGAATGGGGAAATGATGATAACTACCTCGTAACTTCCCAAGGACACCTGTTTAGAAGACAATGCATCAGTTACTTGAGCAGTTCCTATGAAAATTGCTGGCAGTTTTATTTCTAGACACCTGTACCCAGCAGTTGGGGCTGTCAACTGCATGTTGCCTTGTATTTAAAGCATTGTAACCTGATTATCTAGGGTAGAGACCTATACGATTTTGTAAGGGTTCCCTATATTTTGTGAGTAATAAATATCGGGTTGGGGAGTTTTTCCCTGTAAATATTGTGTTGCCTTACTTGTTGTGATCTTGTGTATTGCTGTTCGTATTATTACTGGTTTACTTGATTGTAGATGCATCACAGGTGTGGGAATTCTGGAAAAAAAAATCAGACCTGTGATAGCATCCATCATCAGGTGCTATAGTTAACCCACATACACGAACCACCATAATTGTTAAAACTACAAATAATTTTACTTTCTAAACACATATATTCATATAGGACCCACATAAATTCCTTGATATGACCTCTACTAAAATTAGGGCAGATGGAAATGTCATACATATATACGTGTGGGATGGTATGGTACCATCCTAATAAAAATTTTACCACTGATAATAAAAAATATTGGCGAAACTAACTAGCCAACCTAATACATTATTGTAATTTTTGAAGGGGCAGCGCTATTGGCACTACCTTGAAATCCTCTAGCACTCCACTTTCAAACATAAATTTAATAAATGACAATAAAACCCCTTAAGCTCATATCTCTTCTGCATGATTTTTGTGTGAATCATTTTTCCTTTTATGTGAACTAACCACTTCAAGAAAGATCATAAAATATTGATAAAAATTATTTTTAATTATTTTTTAATAGAATAATTAAATTCAATTTAATCAAATAAAAAAAATTAAACTATGAATGACAATTATTGACAACTTAATCATTAATTGATTTATATTTTAGTACTTATTTGTTATACCAAATATGAACATGATCCAATTAAAATGCGACACGACACAATATTATACAAAAATTTATTTTTTTATCCAACAACACAAATCAAATAAAAGCGACATGACATGAAATCTTATTTTTTTTTATCTAATACGAACACGATCTAATTAAAATGCAACACGATAAGTAGGGGTGGCAATCTGTGTTTATGGGTCGTGTTTTGGGCCAACACGACTAGGATTTTTTGAACACGACACGAATTTGTATTTTTTTAGTTGACACGAACAAGGTCCAAATAAAAACAACAAGACATGACACGACACGACACGAATAACACGATTTCTTAAAATTTCCCACTAAATTAAACATAAATAGACACGTCCATTGTAATTAAACCGTGTTCGTTTTAGATAAAAAAAAGATAAGATTTCGTGTTGTGCCGTGTCACTTTTGGGTCATGTTCGTGTTAGTTAAAAAAATAATTTTTTTGCATTTTTTTTTTGTTTTAAAATTCAAGAACCATATATCTATTTTTTTTATCTAGTACAGACATGACCCAAATTAAATCAACACGACACGAATTGTTTTTTTTTACAAAACACAAACACGATCTAATTAATATACGACACGACCCAAATATATTTTGTGTCGTATTTTAATCGGATCATGTTTGTGTTTTGTAAAAAAAAAAGAAAAAATATCTCGTGTCATGTTGCTTTAATTTGGGTCATGTTTGTACTAGATAAGAAAAATAAGATTGCATATCGTGTAGTTTTAATTAGATCGTGTTTTTGTTGGGTAAAAAAAAGCTTTGGTGTCGGGTTGATTTGATTTGGATCGTGTTTGTACTAGGTAAAAAATAAGATTGAATTTCGTGTTGTATTTGGATCGTGTTTTTGTTTGGTAAAAAAAAAAATTAGTGTCGTGTTGTTTTTATTTTGGTCGTGTTCGTATTAGTTAAAAAACTAAAATTTCGCATCGTGTCTCTTTTATTTGAGTCGTGTTCGTATTACATAGAAAATAAAATTTTGTTTCGTATAACATTTTAATATATATACACACACACACACAATAAAGTGTTAAGAAATGAATCCAATATAGAAACAGGGCTTGAAGTTGAGGAGAGGACAAGCTTTGAAAGGGAGAGATGGTGATGGGTGATGTCAAAGGATTTAGTGGTCATTTTACAAAGCTTGAAAAAACAGATGGAGTGCCTGAGGAATTTTTGGAGCGGCAATAGCCGCACCCTTTTTGAAGAACAACTAAGTAATATATGGAACAAATATCCACTTATGTGTGAGTGCTCTGACAACCTAGTGATCAAGTATTTACTTGAATATACATAGGTAATAGCTAATCATTTTGGAGATCTTCCATGATTATACAGGTCCTCAATACATATCGATTATATTGCTTCTTATCTTTAGTGGTATCTTGATAGTAGTTGACTTTGTGTTTGCGCGCGCGCACGTGTTTGGGGGGGGGGGGGGGGTGAATCCTATCTCGTAACAAAAAATGTAGAATGTGTATATGTTGTCCCACGTCATCTCAATTAATGTTGAATATATATATATATATATATATATATATATATATGTGTGTGTGTGTGTGTGTGTGTGTGTGTGTGTGTGTTGTATTTTGCATACTTGTATCCATGATACCCTTAAAGAATATTTGGGGGGAAAACATTACGAACACATGAGAGGGTTTCTCATCGATAGAGAGTGAAGAGAGAAGTTTTTCGAAGGAATCGATTGCCACACAAAGAGCATGATATACCTATTTTCACTTTTCGTGAGAGACAAAGTTTATATTATCCACATATGTCGAGGTGATATATATCCTCCTCTTAGAGGATGGATTATACAATAACTCCTAAAGTTCTAGGCTCTTACATTTTGGTAAAAGTAAGACGTGTTCCATTTTAGACAATGAAATGGATAAACCATCTAGAGTTTGCCTAATATTGGGATAACAAGAATATTGGTTTTAGAATTAATTGTACAAACCCAAATTGACATACATTTTGAGATTGTTTTACATAAGACAAAATGTCATTATCAATATTGAAGCTTAGCCACCATATAATAATCCAACTGACTTTAGAAACCAATTTAGACAAATAAAGCAATTTGTTATTTAACTTAATCATTACATTCCCAATTTTCCCATGATAGATAATAAATAAAAGGATACCATCACAATTTTTATAAAAGAATACCTAGTTAAGATGCAAATGAAATTTCATTAATACTTGTTTTATACTCATAAACAAGCTCCGTAAGAGCTTTTTCAAAGGTAGAGAGGTGGATGGATGAGCTCATTATAACTTTTTTATTGAGTTTCATAAGGTTGAGATATCATCACTCATTAGCTCTTTTGGTATCTCCATGTAACAAAATTTTAATATTTGTACTAATTTATTATTATTATTATTATTATTATTATTATTATTATTATTAATATTAATATTATTATTATTATTATTATTATTATTATTAGTAGTAGTAGTAGTAGTAGTAGTAGTAGTAGTAGTAGTAGTAGTAGTAGTAGTAGTAGTAGGAGTAGCAGTAGCAGCAGTAGCAGCAGCAGCAGCAGCAGCAGTAGCAGTAGCAATAGCAGTAGCAGTGGTGGTGGTGGTGGTCGTAGTGGTGGTGGTAGTAGTTGTTTAAAAAACTGATTTAATATTATTAGTCAATGGGAAACGATGTCTAAGGAATGATTACACACGCACATAGTTGCAGAGGCGATGTACCACCGATTAGCTTTTCAATGCATACGTCACTTAATGATGTGACCCTTTAACCCCAAACCCAACATATTTAAAGGGTTGTGTACCTTTGTTTTTTATTATCCCCATTCAAATTCCTCAAACAATATGTGTGGGGAGAGAGAAAGCTTAGTTACAGAAAGGAGCCTTGATCCGCCTTAGCTTGAGCGCCCATCATCTTCTCCATCTCGTTCTTCTCCAGTGCCTAGTTTTCACTTTTGACTTCTTCTTTTTTCATCTAGTAGGTACGTGTCCCTTTGAATTCTAAATATTTTTAGGGTCTTCTTTCATCATTTTTGGAATTTCCATGTTTTGTACCCGAAAAATTTGATGTTGGGTTTTGTTTGCTGAATATTGGGTTGAAGATTTGAGCTTTTAGATGGCCAATGAGTTGGTTGGCCTAGGAGCTAGGCATTTTTAGGATTTATTTCTATTTTTGTTATTTTTCTTCTTTTCTTTAAGCCCCCAATTCCATTTTATCTGTTAAAAATCTTGTTTGTTGTCTTGATAAGCTTCCAGCCTCATGTCAAATGTTTATTTGAAATATTAGCTGCGCTCCAGCCCATCTGTCCGGGTATTACTACCAAGAGGTTTCGACAGCCTCTATAGGTTGTCTTACCGGAGGATAATTTGAGCATCCTAAATATACTCCAAAAATAACATCTTCTAGCGATTCATCTCCATTACTTACTGAACATCACTTTGCATCCCTTTTTTTGACGACTTGTGTATAGGTAGTTCAATGCCTCCCCAAGAGGGATTAGATTTAAAGAATGGAGAATTAATGTTTACTATAAATTTAGAATTTTCCTCTGAAGTGATGTGATCTGAACGGACTGATGACATCAAGTCTGGGAGTGTGGGACCATTCAACTCCACCTCTCATGTAGATGAACCCCTTGGTAAAGGGACAAATAATAAGGATCAAGATACTACTGACTCCTTAGATTCTTATGATTCTTCTACCACCGACACGAGGTGGTATGGTATTGACATCCTTAAGGACGAGCTAGATTACTTGAGGGAGAATTACAATATTCTCATCAGTATCCAGACTAGGATCCCCACTCCCGAAGATAGAGCATGCGATAATTCAAATTTTGATGAAATATGCCTTCCTCTTTGGGCCCCCTAAGTGGGACTCAGGTTGCCTCTCCATACCATCATTAGGTCCATCTTTTTGTGGATATGGCGTCACACTAATCCAACTTCCTCCAAACACATATAGGACTATCCTAAGGGTGACGATTTTCTGGAAAACAGTGACTAAGTTTGACATTATGGGTGATATTTCAAATATGTCCAAGGGCTAAAGGACAATGCCAAAGTGCTTATTTGTTAATATTTTTCTCCTAAGAAGTCACACTTGAGTAATGTGAAGGTAGTTCAAATAAGTAACCATATTTGGAAGGGTTAGTATGTGTTTTCCAAGGGTTAATGGGAGTTTATGAGTCACGTGTAAGATAAATCTTATAGGATTCCTTGAGAATGGAATGAGCTAGACAAAATACGTAAATTTTCAAGTCGTTACATGATCTCATCGTCTGTATACATTAAATTCAGATGATGATCCCTTTATTTTCTCTTTTTAGTGAAAAAGACCTCACATTTACTTATTAAAGTGAACGATCTGGAACTATACTGCGTGAAGCAACCCCAAAGTTTAAAGATTTATTTTCTGTAGAGAATTTTATTTCTTCTCGGTACCACACTCTATCAGCGGAGTTCCCTGGGTGTACGTAATGGTTCCTTTGGAAGAGTACGTCTTATTTGATATTAACCTAAGAGCTGCAACTGACTTTGAGGTTGAGTCTGACCTTAATACATGTACAATTGTCCTCTATTCTTGGCTTGTCCTTATCTATTTTTTTGACTCACTAACATTTTTTCTCATCCAACTCTATCTCCAGTCACCTTCAAGCACTCGTCTGAATTTTACTTTTGGAATGGATCCCCAACACATCGACCAGAAAGATATGGAGCTTAATCATAAGAGAAAGATATAATAAGAGAAAAATAGATTACGCATTGAGCAGAGGAAGGATGTGGCCAAGAAGAAAAACTCCAAAGAAAATAGTATCCAAGCCGAGCAAAATGCTCGAAAGAAAACTGATGGGGAAGCTGGTGCTTTGGCAACGTCTAAGAGGAAAGCCACTATGTCTCGTAAGAACCTACTTTGGGTGATAAACGTCCTCTAAATGCCTCATTTGGCCAGAACATCCCAAAGGTACCAAGGAAAAAAAATTAGGGCACCCTTTGTTAGTTGGTGAGAAGCTAGGGTTCTTTTCCCCCTTAAGGGGAGATCAAGGAGTTTAAAATTTGATCCTGCACATAGGATTTCATCTAACGAGTTAAGGGAAGTTCCAGAGTTCATTTTCCATCATGCTAATAATTCCACCAATCTCTTAGGATATCATGGATATATCAAGGACTTTGATCTCTTGAGAGGATATGACCCTGAATCGCTGTGGAAACTAATTTAGCATAGACTTTTTATGGTAAGTTTTTCTATTATCCTTCCATTTTATACTATATAGTGGTTCATTATTAGACATATTTTCTTTTGCTGGTAGACTATTGTTGCATCCACCATACTAAGAGATAATGTTGTGTGTAATAATTATGTTTATGTGGAGTTTTCAGATGAGCACAAGAAGTTAAAGTTAAAGTTGGAGAAGAATTTTGAGGACGTCAAAAAGGTCGGTGAAGAACTGCAGGAGCATGATGACCACCTCATAGCCAAGACAGTGGCCTTTTGCTTGGTCAAAGAGAAGAATGCCAAGCTTTGTAATAAGGCGACCACAAATGACACTAAACTGAAAACCATGGATAAAGCTATGAATAAAGTTAAGGAGGAGATTTTTTCTTCGAATAAGGATTTGAAGGCAGCTACCTAGACAAATGCTCAGTTGTATCATGATTTGGAAAAGGCTAGAGAGGCTTTGTCTACTGCTGAAGAAGTTGGGGTGGCCAAGTACAAGTCCTCGGGGTGATTATAATGTAGACTATGCGGGATTATTTATGGATGAGTATGAGGAGCTAAAGTAGAGAGTAATGATTCATATCTTGACATCACTGAGGTGGTGAGAGCATGGAAGGGTAATGACGATGAAGCTATCGCCCTAGGAGTTAAGCAGATGATGGTTACAGACGAGCCTGCTGGTGAGGACGTGCCTGTGCCTTCTGATTTGAACCTTCCTTCTAGTAGCCATAATGAAAATACTTTTAAAAAATAATCTCTTCATGAAGATTTTTATTATTGAGATTTTTTTCTTTGGAAGTAATACAATTTTTTTTTGTATTTGCTCTTTTTGTAATGTCGTGATCCATGAATGACATAATCATTTATGTTTTCCCTCTCATGCATTCATTGTAGTTGAATTTTGTTTTCTGCTTTGATAAAATGAAACTTTTGCACATAGTGGTTAGTTGACATCCAAATCTTAATGATTATGAATATGAAGAAATCTTGAGTGTGTCTGGACCTGGGTTCTACAAGAGTTTGGATTAATTTCCTAAGAAAATTGTGTGTTAACACTAGTTACCTTGATCGGTTCCAAAGTATTAATGGTGATAATCCTTGCGCCAGATTATGATCAGATCTCAGTCGCCCAAAAAATAAGGTAATGTTTTAACTTTGGTAGGGGTACCTCTTGTTCGTGATCCTTCATAGAATAAGATCATACATGAAGTTTGGCTTCTTGTTCATGACTTGTTTGTTCAACGAAGTCATATAAGAAGTTTGACCTCCCGTTCTTGACTTGTGTATTCAAGAAAGTCATACATGAGGTCGATATTGTTATCTCTTATTTGCAATCTATTGTATTGAGATTGTATATGAGTTAATTTTTAGTGTTAAGTGTTGATATGTACATATCCCATGCCAACAAAAATACAAAATAATAATAATGATAGGAAAACTGAATATTTCATTCATTGAAAATAGGAAATAATGATAATGAGAAAGGGATGTGTTGATGTCTAAAAATGGATTTAATTCAACTTTATAATCACAGATAAAATAGAGTAAGTTGATCAAATCACACAAACGCATAAAAGAATATATTTGTAATGATGTTCAGCTATAAAGTAGCCTACATCCACTGTTAGTATTATTTCGTAGGATTACAATAGCTCAGTATGGCATGCGTATGAGTGATTCGAGTGGTTCTCTAGATGAGGGAGTATTTAGTATTTATAATGGTGTAAAACCCTAGAGATGAAACGCCTTTATATTTCCAGGCATTTACATCTGTGTACAATAAATGAAACTCTTGGAATTCAGTTGTTGGTTAGCATCCCATCCCACTAACTTTTGGTATTCCTAATGGTTAGCATTTTTAAAGTTGGTTGGCCTTCTAGCCGACTAAGTATCTATGATGCTGGTCGAGGTGGCTAGTCAACCACGTAGGAAGAAATGCGTAAATTTATCATTGCTCCATGTAGGAGTGTAAATTTCATAAACAAGAAAATCCCCCCGTGCTCCATGCTTGATGATTGATAGAAAGTGTGGAGTATTTGGTCCAGGAAATTGGTCGCCGTATAATTTTGAGCATTTGGTCGGTAGCAGACTTCCCACACTTCACTTGTACTGTTTAATAATGGCATTTTTGTAAATAATTCAAAAAAAAATTAAACTGCCTAAGGATACAATAGTCTTTTGAAGCTTTAGGAGGCGTGCAGTCGACGGTAGTTCAACAGTTCATTCAGTTAATCATTTCATTCCCATTTCAAGGCAACCCATAAATAGGTACAGTTTTTCCCTCCTTTCTTTTCATCTCAAACCTTATGCGCTTAGTATTTCCTCCGTCTTCAAACTTTCTTTGTACGGTCGTTCGCTGTCATTTTTTTTCCAGTTATTACAGTCACCTTAGATCCCCAATAATCCTTATTTCCCTCTTTCTCTGTTTTATCATCTTTTTCTCTATTCCCACAATAGTTCACATTGTACATAAGGGTTCATTAGATGAGTTTATAAAAAGAAGAAAAATTCTAGTTTAGGTAGATTTAGAGATAGACTAGGGTCCCATAGATGTGTATTCTCTTCCTTAAAGTCACTAAATCCCCACCTTATTCATAGGTGAGTGTTGCATCACTTTTTTACCAAACCCTCTTTTTCTTCAATTTTGTTAATACTTTGATGTAGTCCCTACTAGCGTGGCACTAAATACTTAGAGGGTTGTAAATGGTGTCAATAGGTTGAATGAAATTTGTGGAACTCATATTGGGGTCCATGAGTTGATGTTTTGTTACAAATAGGGTGTTGTTGTTGGAGAGAACACATATTATATAAAGACAAGGCAAGTCAATAGGCTTTTGTAGTGAATTTACCATATTCTAATAAGGACTATTGGGATTATGGTGTATTTATTAAGAACTAACAACATGATCCTATTCCAAAAGGTTGTAATTATGTTCCTTATTTATTCTCCTTTTATTACGTGTTTCTGAATTTGGCCGACTAACTTTGGTATTCTTTCTTGATGCAGAGGAAAGTAAGAAAAGGTGTCCCAAATAAGGTGAAATTAATAATGAAGAGCTCAAGTTTTTGTGGGGACTTAACCAAAGAATAGAAGAAAAGCATCCTCAAGCTGCCTCTTTATTGTTGGAATGCAAGAGATCTATTACCTCATTTGTAGCCCGACTAACACTTGTGCTACCTCAGGTTGCCATCAATATAAAAGAGGATCCTACACCCACTTCTTCAGCTATAGAATCTAATGGTGTTGAGTTGGGAGGAACTTCTTCCTCATTTGAATCTTTTGATATTTATGAGATCCCACTTTCTCCTTCAACCGACATGGCTAAGAGGAAGATTCCCAATTTGATGAGTGGGCCATTATCACCACCCCCAAAGAAGTATATTGGTACTGTCAAGAAGCCAGTTGAGAAGAAATACCAGTTCGGTGATAAGAGGCCTCTTGGGGATGAAGAGACTCAAACTACTGAGTCTCAATTTAAGAGATTGGAAAGAGGTTTGCCCGACCTTCAGAAACAGGCCTAGAAAACTTAATCCTACAAACAAGTGTTGGATGCAAACAAGATTCTAGTCGACTAAAAACTTTTGGTGAGAAAAATCAAAGCTGACCTTGAAATTGGGTTAGCTTCTGTTGTTGTTATCCCTGGATTGGCCAATGGTTTGATCAAGTCAGGAAATCTTCCGGCTGATTGGGCTGCATCAGCCCCCATGACCAAGTCCAGGCTAACATAGAGTGCATTCCATAATTTGGCACTAGTAATTATCTTATTTTTTACCTTTCCTTGATGTTGATGACTTTTTTCCAACATTTGATATTTGCTCTTTTTATAGTTTTTGGTTGATTTCAATTAAATGATGGAGAAGGACAATCGACTAAGGTCCTCTCCCATGGAAGTGGAATAGGCCTTTGAGGGATTAAGACAATCTTTATTGCTTCCCATCAAGCTCTGGAATCAAAGAAAAAATTTGGGGAGGAGGAGCTGAAAAAAGCCAATGATAGGGTAACCACGGTAGAAGACAAAGTCAAGGCTGCTGATGAAAAGGCCAAAACTGTCGAGAAAAATTAGGTGATGCTGAAGATAGAGCCAAGTCTACCGAAGATAAACTTACAGAAGTCATAACTCGGCCCCAAACTACTGAAGATAAAGTGGCTAAATTAAATTTCGAAGTTACTTCCATGAAGGCTAAGGGTAAAGTTGCCTTTAACAAGGACTGGAAGAAGGAATCTTTTACTGACTCTACTCAAATTGAGTATGCCAAGAAACTATCCTTCATGGAAGGTTGGTTAGAGGCTCTGAAGGTGGTAAGTATAGAGATAGACTCTTAGTTATTTTAAAGGCATGACCCTGGCACTCCTCCTAACTTGGATGAGGAGTTTAATGAAGAAGAAGGGTCAAGAGAATCTTCAATGATGCCCATTGAATATTCAGTGGTGTCAGAAGTAAGTGCCAACCTACCTGCTGCAAGCCAAGACCAAGCCAAGGATAAAGAGAAGGTTTATCTCCTTCTTAGATAGTTTCCTTTTTTTCCCTTTCTTATATGTATTTTCTATTTTTTCTCTTTGATTTCTTGATGATGTATTCATCTTTATACTTCAAGATTAATCAATGAAAAAATATATTTTTTGCTAAATTGTTGTTTTCTTTTAATGGCTTTCATTTCTTGCTGATTTGTTCTTTTCTCTATTATCTATTTCTATGGATTTTCCTAGGAAAAAAGCTATTATTTCTGCTGAATCCAACCTACTTAGGTGGTGAAAAAATCTCTTTGAGGCTGACCATGTTTCTTTGTTCGAGGAAGATTTATCAGGGTTGCTCGGCCCAGAGGTTTCTAACCAAGTAAAGGAATCTTAAATCCATTTTCATTACCTCTTGGACATAGCTGTAGTGAATAATGCCGATTATTTTGAGATGATTGAGAGGATGCAGGAGGATGACAAAATTTCCAAAGCATTGCTCCATTCTGACTACGAGGACAAAAATAATGCGTTAAGTAAAAGTTGTGGTTTTAATAAGGAATTGAAAGACATTACTTTTACTTTGCACAAGGAAGAATTGGCCTTGAATCAAGAATTGGAAAATGCCCAGTCAATTGTTATTATGTTGGAGAAAGAAAATAATGCCTTGAGGAATGAACTTGACAGTCTCAAGAGATCAATCACTACTGGTCTTGATGAGTGTTCTTCATTTTTAAAGGCTAAAAATGCCAGGTTATTGGAGGAGTTGGAAACTTTGCAAAAAAATAAACAAACCTGGATAAGCCCCAAGGAAAAGTATAGTTGTTTGGTCAACCATTGAGGATGAGAGAACCAAGATGACTATTGTCGACCAAGTTTACATGCTATAACCCAAAGATATAGTCTTCAAAAAACTCCAAGATCAAGTTGATAGGCTGAGATTCCACTTTCATAAACATCCAAAGGAAGTTTGGATGGATGTCTATAATGAGGCCTTAGCTCACTTGGATGATCATCTTGACCGAAGCAACCGTGAAGGCTATAAATAGGGGTGGACTAACTTATTAACCATGCTGAAATATGATCAAGACAGTGATTTGTGGTACTCAAATGACCCAAGTTTCTTACATTGTGCAAAGCCTCCCTTCAAACTAGAGACAAGTTAGATTCCACCTGATGCCATTCCTCAATGCCTAATAAGTAAAAATTTGGGCGATTATGGCCTCAATAATGAATGTGAGATGGTTCGTCCTCCTCATTTGCTTGATAGGTAACACAACAGCAATAGGCAGATGTTGAGAGATTTTAACACAATAAACTCACTATATACCCTTGATGATCCTTCTACTGGGATGGATAAGACACAAGGAAAGCGTCCATCAGAATAGATTTATGACTTTTTTTCTATTATAATGCATTTTGATCAATGAAAGAAAGGTCTTTTTAACTGAGTTTCCTTTATTTAAGCTTGTGGTTGATATTAATCTTTTTATCAGTTGTATACTGATTAGTTGATCGGCTTATAAACTAAATAATTTACTTAAATGTTTAAAATTTGATTCGTGTTTGAATCATTTACACGACCTTAAATTCGACTAATGCACTTAGATAAAACTATTAATAGCTTTATTGTACTAAGTTGTAGCATTAATTATCAATGGAGACCAAGTGTATTAGAAATGTCTAATTATTCTTGCATTTTAACTTGGATAGGTAAAATTTCTAGTGAAGAAATTTTACTGACTTCTTATTCGTGACTTGTTGAAGACAAATCATGCATGAAGTTTAACTTTTTTGAAGTTGGAAAAGTTGACAAATATAAAGAACTTTTCTGAAGTTGAAAATGTTTGGCAAGGAACTTTTCTGAAGTTGGAAAAGTTTAAAAAATATAAAAAAAATTCTGAAGTTGGAAAAGTTTCGTGAGGAGTTGGAAAAGTTTGAAAAATATAAATAACTTTCCTGAAGTTGGAAAAGTTTAAAATTAAAATTGCTCATTAATTTATGATTAATGTTAAGGTGCAAATTAATGTTAAGGTGCAATGCCACCATGCTCCGAAAAATAAAACATAAAAAGCAATTATAATGGAGAAAAATAAGAAATTTCATTAACTTGAATAACCAATTACATTAAAAACGGAATTACTGATAATACTTAGGAAGATGGTCTGCATTCCAAGGATTCTTAAATTCTTCTCCTTTCAGAGTTTCCAAGTGATAAGTTCCTGGTCGGATAACCGTCGAGATACAATATGGAACATGACAATTAGGCTCCTGCTTGTTGCTTTTCTGGATTGCCTTCTTAAGCACCAGATTTCCCTATTTTAGGTTAGTCGACTTGACCCTTCGATTATAAAACCTTGAAGTCCTTTGTTGGTAAGCAGACATCCCAATAGTGGCATCTTCTCGGACTTCTTATATTATATCCAGATCTAGTCGCCTCCTGAGATTACTCTTAGGTGAATCAAAGTTCAAAACACTGTGAGTCGGTAGACCTAGTTTGACTGAACTACTACCTAAGTGCCAAAAGCTAGTATGTATGGGGTTTACCCCGATATTGTTTTGGAAGTGGTCCTATATGCCCAAAGGACACTGTAAAGTTCATTAATCTAGTTGCCTTTAGCCTCATTCAACCTTTTATTCAACTCATCTATCAAGATTTTATTGGTGATTTATATTTGGTCATTGCACGGTTGGTACCCAGGTGCTGAATGAAGTTTCTAGATGCCACAACTGATGCAGGACTCTTCAAATTTCTTATTATTAAATTAAGTTCCATGGTCGGTGATGAAGTCATAAGGTATGCCTTACCTGTAAATGATCTTCTTCTATATGAACTAGAAAACCCACTGATAGGTCATATCGATCAAGGCCTCAACCTCCACCCATTTAGTTAAGTAATCAACTACTATAACCAGATATTTGAACATTCCCTTAGTGGTCGGCAGTGGTCCGACCAAGTTAATTCCCCATATAGAGAAAGGCCATGGAGAAGTGATATGTGTTAATGTGGCTCCTAGTTTTTTATGGATGGGAGAAATTTTTTTACACTTGACACACTTCTTAGTAAAAGCAACATGGTCTTCTTTCATCATCATCTAGTAATAACATTGCATTGTTATCCTGATTTTCGTGTTGCACTTTTGGGAGAGCTTTCAGGAGGCCATATGTACAGAGTTGAGATTGAGTTCAGATTTACCACCCACAGATAGATGGATAAACAAATCATACCAATAAGATGTTAGAGGATATGCTACGCATGTGTGTCCTTGATTTTGGAGGAAGTTGGGAGCTGTAACTTCCACTGGTGGAGTTCGCTTATAATAACTCCTATCAGTTCACGATCGGTATGGCCCCATTTGAGGCATTGTATGGCAGGCTTTGTCGTTCTCCCGCTTGTTGGCTAGAGGTGGGGGACAACAAGCTTCTCGGACCAGAGGTGATTCGGGAGACTTCGGCTAGGATTGAGCTTATTAGGAGTCTCATTCGGGTAGCCCAGAACCGACAAAAGAGCTATGCTGATGCGAAGCTATCCTTTCGAGAGTTTAGTGTGGGGGACCAAGCATTACTACGTGTATCTCCTATGAAAGAAGTAATAAGGTTCGGGAAGAAGGGAAAGTTGGCTCTGAGGTATGTGGGCCCATTTCCTATTCTCGATAGGATTGGGCCAGTGGCATACAAATTGGGGTTGCTAGAGCACTTGCACCGTATTCACGTTGTATTCAACATCTCATCGTTGAGACGATATCTTCGAGATGATATGGTCCACACTCAGATCGTGTTAGAGGAGGTTGACTTATATCCCGACAGTTCTTATGAGAAGAGAACAGTGGCTATCCTAGACCATATCGAGAGGAAATTGAGGTCGAAGGTCGTTCCACTTGTACGGGTCCAGTGGGAGCATCATAAGGTGGAGGAATCCACTTAGGAGCGTGAGGAAGATATGCAAGAAAAATATCCAGATCTATTTTTACCAGGTATGACTTATTTTCCGAATTTTGGGATGAAATTCCATTATTAGGAGGGAAGTATGTAATACCCAGTATTTTTATGGCTTTTAAATTTGGAAATTTATTAAATGTATTTGAGAATTAATTTAATATTAATTTAAAATTTTATTTTAAATATTTACTAGCGTGAAGAGAGTTAGTAATTATTGGGGATTTGTTGAATATTACTAAATGAGTAAAGTAATATATAAGATTGATTTTATTAAAAATTGTCACGAGTGAATAAAATGGAAATTATAGAAATTTAAGTCGGGACGCGCCTGTGTCGTGTCGGGACCAATAATTACTAACAATCACAGAAACATAAGAATGGCCATTAGGGAAGAAGGTAGGAAGCTTCCCAAGAAATCCAAGGCCAAGAACCCATTTGATTGCACCACCACCACCGACAAAACATAGATCACAAGATGAGGGACGCATCCATATCCTCATCACCATGAAATCAGACATTAGAATCCCAGGAAAGTATCTATCTTGCTTTTCTTTTAGTTAATGTTTCATCCATGTTAGAATATGATTGTTAAACATATGTTTCATGGAAGAATTTAATGATTTAGAGAATTAAATCACATGTTTTAAAGGAAATAGATATATTCTGGAAATCCAAATCATATGTAGAGGATTACCCCCAAAATTGTATGAATTTAGAAGCAAGTAATCTGGAAAAGAATTAGAAGAATGGAAGTTTTATGAAAAATTAGGGTTCTTGATAATTATGATGTTTTACCCCATTAATTCAATACCTTTGATGAATTTGTACATGTTTCACGTAGGAAATAATGTATATAGGTATATGTGATCAGTAGTAATGTTGTTTGGGAGTGTGGGAATCGTTAATGGCGTTTTAGTTGAGGCTGGAGAAGAAAACCCGTAGTTAACAATATCAGAATTCAGAATAACTTCTTGATCGATCGATCGATCGACCAAGAGCATCGATCGATCGACGATTGATCGATCGACCCCTCCTGGAAAACTGCATATTTTCCCCCTTTTTTGTTTAATCCGTGTAAAATACGTAGGAATCCTTGAATATCATTTAAATAGTATAATGGGTCATGAAAAGGACCAATAGGGTCTAAGTAGACTCTTTTGAGTGAAATTTTATATGGGATGGAATTTTGGGCTAACAGGGAATTTAGTCACAGGTTGGAAATTATGCGTACATTCACTAAAGGATTTAGAAACTTGTGAAGGACTTATACCAGAAGGTTAGAGAGGGTGTACCTACTGAAATTATATTTTAGTAAGAAGGAGTACTTCGAGAGATAAGAAGTAAGTATGAAATAATTATAAGTGAGAATAAAAGAGATGAATCCTTTATGCGAGATAATTTAGTAAAATTGTGCTAAAATCGAATAATAATAATTATGGGCCGTGGGCGAACCTAATATGGAAAATGTGAATACCTATATATATGACCGTGTGACTGTGTACATATATTAAGTATTATGTTTGTGAATAATCATACCCGCGCTACTTTCTATCACGGAGGTTGCCGCGCCGGGACAGTCTTATCTCGATGGGACCTTTATGGGGGGATATTGACTTGTACCCTAGAACATAGGATTCCTTGGTACATGCTATTTGAGAATGATAGTCAGACGGACCTAAGAGACGTGAGGGGTATGTGCTGACCTCTTAGTGACGTGGAACTATGCTTCGCCTCCATTTTGTGTGTATTGTGTTAATACAGTTCGAGAGTGATTTCAGACTAGTATTTCCCTTAGTACGAGTGATACGGGGACTTGATAGCAGAGTATGCCGGCACCGTAGATTTTATGTGGGGTGTCGATAGTATATATATTATATGAGTGACTAAAATATATATACTTATATATATGGAAACTTTCTGCTATGCGTATAAGTAGTTAAGTAATAAATAAATGTCCAGTTTTATAATAAGTTTCGGGAACTTTGTAACGGTACTAAGTTGTTCTAAGTGAAGTAAAAAATATAGAAGAGATTTATTTTCTAAAACTAATTATCATAGACTTAGTACTTCTCAGGATAAAACTTTGAGGAAAATAAGTTAGATCGACTTATGAGTTTAGTAGTACGGTAGGCGTGCACACTATATGAGAGGTGAGAATTCTCAAGAGAGTGTCGCATACTAACATGGTTGTCACATTAGCCGGTAATAATTTTAAATACTTGCTAAACTATTTTAAAACTGTTTTACACTCAGGCTCTAGCCCGTCTTCTGTCATTTCTATCTCTTTTATATATATGTATGTATTACAGGTGCCCAGCCACAGGGGCGTCATGCATTGATTCTTTGGACTGGACGTGCTATAGCTTATGTGGGAGTTGCAGGCCCTTGATTTAGACGAGCTCTTCACTGATTCAGTTCCGATTTTAGTTCTTCATTGTTAGGTCATGTGTCGCCTGATTTCCTATTCCGTTTGGAATTTTTAGATATTTATGTTTATTTATATTTCTAGTATTCAGTACACATTGAGAGTTAATTTTTGTCATGATGATTTCTTTTATAGTTATTAAACTTGGGTTGGTTTATCTCGATGGTTTAATTCTTGTGTGTTAATTGCCATCCTTAGTATGTATGTGATTCTTAAACTGTTGTTTATTAAAAAGGTTTTTATTGAAATTTAATAAAAATGAAATTAAGACTTTAAATTGTTTTGACACTTAACTTAATTATTTAGGGTGTTTAAATTGGAAATAATTATTTTGCGACAGTTATGCTAAGAATGAACCTACCGTTCATCTTGATTTTAATTTAATAAAGGACTGGTCACCCGGCATTTAATTAGGCGGGGTGTCACACCATCATCTACCTCTTTTATTAGATTATTTACTTCACTTGGATGAACATAACGAAGTAGGGAAATTTTGTATACTCGCCTATATAAAACACTTTTTTCCAACACGTAACTGGTTACTCATCTTCCTGGCCTCTCGACAGTGTTCATATTTTAACGTATTCTCTAATTGGGTGCATTCACGAAGGACATAATTCCACCGAGATGATGCTCATTTACTTTCCATCAATGTTTCTATGGGAAATAATTTCCATTGGTATTATTTGCCAGAGTTCTAGTTGAGTTGTCAAAGTAAGCTTAGAAAGAACGTCTTCTCGGTTATTCTATATTTTAGCAATTCTGACCATCCGAACTGAAGTGAACAAAGAAATAAACTCCATAGATTTTTATGAAATCTCATCATTGTTTCCTCTTTGACAACATAAATTTGATGCATTTGATTGACAAGCAATTGAGAATCACTATATACCAACACTTGGTTAGCGCCCAATGATGAAACCAGTTCAAATCCTATGATCAATGCTTCATATTCAGCCTCATTATTAGAAGCCTTAAATTGGAATCTCAAAGAATATTCCAAATCTAGGTTGTTCGGGGTGTTAATGATGATGTCTACTCTCGAGTAGCACATGAGGATCCATCTACAAATAACTGCCAGATTGGAGTGTCCTTGGAGAAATCTTCCTCTACAAGCACTCTATGTTTGAACATCTTATTGCTCTGTTGAATTATTTATTGAACAGTTGACAAATCAAGATAATCGACCACAATCTTTGTTTACTTTTGAGCTAATCTCTCTTTCAAAGAAGTCTACTCAGTAGTCAAACTTGGATTATGTTGCACCTCTACATATGTGAATTCAACTATGAAGTCTTCCACTACTTGGCCTTTTATTGCAACTCTGGGTTCATAAAAAATTTCATACTCTCCAAATTCAACTGCCCAAGATATTAAACTTCCAAACTTCTCAGGTTTATGCAATGCTTATTGCATAGTTAAATTCGTGTAGATGATAATGATGTGAGCCTGAAAGTATAGCCTCATTCTCCTCAAAGCTTCAATGAGAGCTAGCACTAACTTCTTCAGTCGTAGATATCTGATCTCCACTCCTCGTAATGCCTTGCTCATATAATATACTAGAATTTAAACTCCTCCATCTATTCAGATCAAAGCGAAGCTGACAACTGCCTCTGAAACAACTAAGTATAGATATAGTTTTTCTCCCAAAACTGGTCGAGAGAGGAGTGGGCGAGAACCCAAGTACTTTTTTAAGTCCAAGAAGGCTTTATTGCATTCATCATTCCACTCAAAGATCTTTGTAAGCACCTTAAAGAATGGAAGACATTTATCAGTTGCTTGGGAGACAAAACGATTCACTGATGTTACTCGTCCTGTCAGCTTTTGAACATCTTTCTTGTTGGTTGGGGACTGCATTTTTAGCAAATATTTAATTTTAGTAGGGTTTTCTTCTATTCCCTTTGATTGATGATGTACCCTAAGAACAATCCTTCCTATAATTTGAAGATCCATTTGGTTAGGTTGATCTTCTTCTGATGTTTTTCGAGTTGTTCAAAGGTTTGGGCCAAGTACGCAATGTGGTCGGCAACAAACTTTCTCTTGGTGAGCATATCATCTACATACACTTCCATGTTTTTATCAATATAGTCTTCAAAATCCTTGTTCACTAATTTCTGATAGGTGGCTCCAGCATTCTTTAACCCAAAGGGGATGACATTGTAACAATAAATTCCTCAGGTGGTAATAAAGGAAGTTATTTCCTTATCTTTAGGTTGCATCTTATTCTGATTATAAACAGAGTAAGAATCTATGAAACTGAGCAATTCATAACCTTCTATTTCATCAATCAATTAATCAATCCATGGTAAAGGAAAATAGTCTTTTGGTAATATCTTATTGAGATCTTTTAAGTCTACACACATGCGCCATTTGTCATTCTTCTTCTTTACCATTACCACATAAGCCAACTAATTGGGATACTTGAAATCTTTAATAAACTATACTTACTGCAATTTCTACACTGCCTCTTAGATTACCATATTCTTCTCAGGGCTGAAAACTCTTTGCCTTTACTTGATCGACTTTGAATCTGGGTAGATATTAAGATCATGGCAAATAAAGTTTGGATCAATCATTGACATATCTTTGTATCTCTAAGAGAGGACATTTTTTCTTTCTCTAAGGAATGTAATTAATTCTTGTTTGATAGAGGGAGACAATCCTGAACCAATTTGGTTAGTTCTTTCTCGCTTCTCGTCATCTAGCATAATAGTTTATGTTTCTCCCATGACTTACCCCTTCAACAGCTCCTGCTCTTCCCGAGGATCCCGAGTGTCAATGTGTAAAGGGGTTATGACTTTCATTTGTATTTCCCGTTGGTCGGATAAAGTATAATATCATTCCCTAACTTCTTTTTAATTTCCATTTACTTCGCCGACTCCATAATTTGTTAGGAATTTGATGCATTAATGCACCATAGATGGCACAGAATCTAACTTCTTTATACCCACTCTTCCTAAGATGATATTATAAGCTGATGGAACATTTTTATCCAACACAAAAAGAAAGTTCTTTCTCTCCTTCTTGCTGACCAGGTGCTTACTAAGACTTCCGGCTTAATCATCCCTAAGGGGTATACTTTATCACCTATAAATCTTATAAGAGGACTATGTTATGGCTCCAGTTTACTGTCACATAGCCCTAGGTTACTGAAACATTCATAGAACATTACATTCGCAGAACTCCCATTATCAACTAGTATCCTTGCAACCCTATCGTGATGAATTCTGCATGTGATAACTAAGATATCATCTTGAGGATAAAGTACCCCACTCAGATAATTTTTGGATAATCCAATAACTAGCTTATAATTTTTAACTTTCCTTGGCCGACTATCACTAGATTCATCCATATCAATATGTTTGATGGTTGGGAAAGCCCTGACTTCATTTAAGTAGGCTTTCCTTTCTGCAATTGTGTTTCCTCCTCCAACATCTCCTCCTACGATGAAATGGCATCCAAAAGATATTATGCCTATCTCCACCTCTGGTTCATCAAGCTTCTTCGACAAGTCTGGATCTTCTTCAAAATCATTATTTTGTTTTTCTTTTGTTGTGTTTTTTTGCTCGGTTTAGAGATTCAGACCTCCTTCGATTATTTTAATTGCCATTCAGATCAATAAACTTTCTCAGTTTTCCATGTTGAATAAGATTTTCAATCTCATTCTTCAGTGCAATGCATTTTTTGGTGTTGTGCATATGGTTCTTTTGAAATTCATAGTACTTGGACTTATCCCTTTTATTCGTGGGCATCTTTAATTTTCCAGGCTAATTCAATTCTTGGTTCCCCTTGATCTCCTCCAGGATATGGTGAAAACCTTTATTGACGGGGGTATATTCATCACACTTCTTAATCCGATCAATCTTTTTATCTTTTTTATCCTTCTTGAATTAATTAGAATTATTTTTCTGACTTTCACCCTTGGTTTTAGGATCTGCCTTAGTTGTCATAGGCTCCTCAGCGTTTATTATCTCTCCCATCTTAGCCACTAATTCTTTCATGGTTCTGGGTGGATTCTTAACTAAATCATAGTAAAGATATTTAGCGAGCAACACGCTCATAAGTCCTGTAATGGCTGTATTCTCCTCATACTCCACTACCTCTAGTTTCTCATTATTAAAAAGTGTAATGTACTCTTAGGTAGTTTCTCCCAATTTTTATCGAACGGTCGAAAGATGAGTGATAGTCTTCATTGGCTTAGCCCTAATGCAAAAGTTCTCTATGAATAATTATCTAATTGATGAGAACTAGAGATTCAACCTCTTGGGAGATTCTTATACTAGATTTAGGCTAGTCCGGTGATAGAACTGAAGAAAGTTGCACACCTAATTTCGTCAGGCACTGAGTAGATGCTGACAGTACCTTGATACGGATCTATGTGCAGGGCTGGGTCATTTTTTCCATTATATTTAGAAGTTACTGTTGGTGGCTTGAACATGGAAGGTGTGGGGTACTCCAAAATAGCCTGGACGAAAGGTGAGCCTTTAACGAAACTCCTTTGCAATGGATTCTTGGTTTTATCCATTTCACCTAGCCGATCTTCCAACCGTTGCATGGATACCTTCCAAGACTGTTCTTCTGGCTTAGACTTAGCCGAGGTATATTTAGTGGCTTTACTGTGTCGATGTGCTGAACTCTCCCCCTGAAAGGTCTTCTCAGCACGCATAGACCCCATCATACTAGCTCTTTATCTCATAGATCCTTATCTGTGTTCAAGATGATGCTCATGCTCCCTGTGACGACCTCGAGTTACTCGGGGACTTAGATGGTCAAAAGCATACTACCTACTTATTCTTTCCAATACATTTAGCCTTTCTTTAAAAAATGATCTACCATCATAGTAATCCGCTGGTCAGAATGAAGAAGTTATCCTAGGATGGTATGATCGATCATAAGAATAATGAAAATGATATCTCATTTCATTTCTATCTAGTAGGGGTGGCATATCTCTTTTAGAATTGAAGGACTTATCTTGCATCATGCGAGTTAACTGCCTAACTTGCGTAGGCTCCTATCCTTTAGCCAAATTGAATAGGATCCTTTGAAGGTCTGTCTCACCAGGGAGGAATGGATATTTCTTGATTATTGCCTGCAGCCTCCAAGCTACTTTCAGGAGAAGTAGTCATTCTTTAAACCAAATAATTAAGTATATGAGGTAAAGAACACTGACTAGTAGTCATTTACACAGACGGAGCCAATCTATTGATCTCTAAAAATATACTTATATCATATTTATAATCACAGATAAAATAGAGTAAGTTAATCAAATCACACACGCACAAGAGAAGAGATTTTTAAAGTGGTTCAGTTGTAAAATGGCCTACGTCCACTGTTAGTATTATTTTGTAGGGTTATAATAACTTAGTATGGCATGCATATGAGTGCTTCGAGTTGTCCCTCCAACTAAGGAAGTATTTATAATTTATAATGGTGCAAAACCCTATAGACAGAATGCCTTTATATTGCTACGCATTCAAATGTTTGTACAATAAATAAAACTCTTGGAATTCAGTGTTGGTTTGGCATCCCATCCGAGTAACTTTTGGTATTCTTGATGGTTAGCATTTCTGGATTTGGTCGATCGTCTAGTCGACTAAGTAGATCTGATGCCAATCAAGATGGCTAGTCGACCACGTAGAAGGAAAAGTGTACATTTATAGTTGGTCCACGTGGGAGAGTAATTCTTATATACAACAGGATAATTCTTACCATTTAAATTACCGATCATAATTCCTCAAACGTTTGGCATTCCATAGATTTTTGAACTGCTCACCTTTTAGAGTCTCGATGTGATAGGTTCCCGGTCTAATAAAACTAAAAATGCAGTAAAGACTGAGACAGTTAGGTTCCAATTCGTTCCCCTTCTAGATGGCCTTTTTTAAGACGTAATCACCTTTTTTCAAGCTACTCGGCCTCACCTTACAATTACAGAATTGGGTTTTATTTTGTTGGTAAGCAGTAACCCTTAATGTTATATTTTCCCTTACTTCTTCAATAAGGTCAAGGTCCATCAGTCTCATTAGGTCAATTCGTGGTGAGTTATAATTAAGGACATGATGGCTGGGGAGGCCGATCTCGGTAGGGACCAATGTCTCTATGACAAAGGCTAGTATGTAAGGAGTTTTGCTCGTGTAAGTCCTGGTAATGGTCCCGTAAGCCCATAGAACACTCTGTAATTCATTGATCGAGTTCCCCTTTGCATCATCCAGCCTTTTTATTAGTAGGTTTTATTGGTGACCTCATCTTTTCCATTGCACTGGGGATTCCCTAGGGCGAATGAATCTTCTAAATCTTTGATCGGATATTATAGTCCTCAAACAGTTAGTCGTTGAACTGCGTGTCGTGTTCAGTAATGAATGCATAAGGCATGCCGTAATTGCAAATGATGTTCTTCTAGATGAATTGTAAGACTCTTTCATATGACATTTCTACTAAAGGCCCTACCTCAACCCATTTGGTTAACCTTATTCTTATTTTAGGCAGTGGGCTGGTCAGATCAAACCCCCCAGATTGCAAATGTCTATGGGGATGTGATCGGCATTAGAGGAGCTCCCGGAGTGTGGTGGATCTTGATGTACTTCTGACATTTTGTCACATTTTCTGGCATACTCGGCACTGTCTACTTTATGGTCGGCCAATAATAGCCTTGTTTAGCCACTCGCTTTATTAGTGACCTTCCCACTGAATGCGCCCCACAAAATCCTTCATATACCTCTTTGTTCAGGTTGATCACTTATGTTAGGTGAATGCATCACAAAAGTGAAACAATATACCCTCTCCAGTATAAGACTCCTGCCTCCAACACATAAAAGGCAGCTTTATAGCATTGTTTTCTTACTTCCTTTGGGTTAGATGGAACATTTCCAGTCTCAATGTAAGATCGTATAGGATGGTATGAGTTTCAATTCCATTATATTTTTCGTTTCCTTATCTGTGCTACGATGGATAAGTGTCTTGATTGGGAATGTTCTTCATAATTATGTGGGCAGTTGACACCAATATTGCTAGTGCATCTGCTCAGTCATTTTCTGTTATAGGTATTTTCAGTATTTTAACCCCTAGTATTTATCATCTACCATTTCATCTTAGCTAGGTACTTGATCATGGGATCTTTTCTGGCTTTATAAAACTCAAGTAATTAATTAACCACCAATTGCGAGTCATTATGCCAAAATCTTTTCGGCTCCAAGTGATGAGGCTAATTCGAAACCCGTTATCAATGCTCCGTATTCAGCCTCATTGTTGGAGGATTCAAATTCAAAATATAATGCTTACACCACGTCTATCTCGTATGGTGTGGTGGTAATGAGACCTGCTCCATTACCTGTCATAGAAGATGATCCATCCACGAATAGTATCCAGACTGTAATTTCTTAATCAAACTCTCCTTTTATCAATTCTCTAAATATGAATAATTTTATTAATTTCTCGTGGTTGAGCATAAGTTCTCTATGACTGGTTGCATATTCTGGAACATCTATATGGGGATTTGATGTTGGAGTGGTCAGATCTTTCTTTTCAACAGGTGTGATCTATCCAGAAGGAATATGCTCAGTTTCTTTTATAATGGAGCTCTCTTCTAAATAAGTCTGCTTTACTGCGAGTGTTGATTTATCACCCAAAGGAGTTTACTCTCCATGTTTCTCTTTATAGGTAAATTCAGCGATAAAGTCTGCCACGACCTGGTCGCCTTTGTAAAGGAGAAATAATGCTCTATGTTAAAAACATAAAAATGTGCATCTAGGTGATAACAGATAAAATAGACAAATCAAACATGCATACAAACACATGATAAATAAAAAAAATCCCTTTCAGGCAAAACCACCTTTTAATAACTTTAGAGAGTTTACAAGGCTATTGACTTATAGACTAATTGATACCGACCACAAGTATAATGCGCAGTGTCTTCGTAAAATCTCCAAAGAATACCACTTGTCTCCAAGAAGTCCACAGGCGTCCTTCCACCCTCGGTATCCACCGATCAGAATTCTTTATCAGCCTTCTTACTTCATCCATGGTCCCCTCAGGTTCACTAGTAAGCCATGGACATACCTCTCCACATTCGTGTATGCAAAATTTCAAGGGTTTCAAATAGATTCACAAAAACTATTTAGGGATGTGTGTTTTGAATCAATAGTATTTAATAACACCAAACTAACACAACTTTTTAAACAAATACTAAGAAATCTTTCAAAATTCTTACACAATTTGGAGGCAAAACAGGTATTTATAGATAAAGCTCAAATTTTAAGGTGGTGGATCATTTAAACGAATTTGAAGCCCATTCGAACGAGAATAGCAATTTGTTTGAACAAAATAAAATCTTGTTCAAATGACTGTGCCATATCGTTTGATTATAAGTTCAAATGACCTTCAAACGACCTAAAATAGTACCCCATCGCTCAATACACAATTGATGTAAACTTCAAACGAGCCTTCAAACGAAAGGTGATCTTGTTTGAACAAGAACCCAATCTCATTTGAACGAGGTCAACGAATTTTAAAAAATAATAAATAAAAGGTATGCCTCGAATTTTCTATTTTAAAATCCTATTTCAGTTTAAACAAATTTCAACATCCCAAAATAAATCTTATGAATAAATTCAAACACATAAAAGCTTTATACCTTGTGAGATGTACGTAAGTCTTCAAACTTTGATATGCTTGAGTTCGGTTCGTCGTGACGGTTTGTAACGGAATATGCCAAACTAGCCTAAAATATAAAAAGACATATACTATGAAAAATATCAGAAAAAATGTTCTAACAAATCTCCTCCTTTGTCTATTCCAGTAAAAAATAAACAAACATAACCGAACCTCAAATTAAAATAAAAAATCCCCTATGACAAAAATCATACTACTGTCTCAAACCCTAGAAATGGAATGGCATAAGACATTGTCTTAGAATCTCCACTTGTTCCTCCCTTGGGCTGATTTGTTTTCATCTGGTGTGTCTTGATTTCCGCTGTAAGTACCTACACACATGAGACAAAGAAATATACCTCGTGACGCATGGAGTTTGAAATGGAAAATAAAAACATGATTAAAGTTTCCCCCATCGATCAAAATCATCAAATCTCTCCTTTTAATTTGCTCTCCCCCTATGTTTTTATTTGAAATAGACAAAGGATTATAAACATAAACTTTAAAACAGAGCATCACAAATATGAAGAAGATATCATCCTAAAAGATATAAATCAAACGCATGTGATGATAATCACAAAGGCCATCAAAACCAACTATTTTTTCAAAATTTTCAAAATTTTCAAAAATAATTTTACAAATACAACATACAATACCATATATACTATATGCAAAAATAGCAAAGAGCAATCCATCACACATATATAGGTATAAATTACCAGAAAACATGACACAAAACACAAAATCTTTACACAATAGCATATTATGGATGTGTCCAAACATATGGGATGGAATGAATGGGTGGGAACTAGTAATAAAAGAATTATGATACAAACACTCAAATATTATCAAGAAGTTATAATTGAACGCCAAAACATTATAACACTAAGATTTCCCCTCAAGTGACAAATAAAGTTGAACTTAATGAACAAAATAAGCACAATGCACACATGCCTAGAATATTGATAATTCTACAAATGAATAGGATCATGAAAAAATAATCATACTACGATTCATTGTGCAAATTCGTTGATCTTCAACTAAACTCCCTCAAAAGATAAACACTCATATTTTCTATCCTTTTGTTTTCCTGATTCTTTTGAAGTTCTTTCTTTTCTTTTCACATATGTAATACTCAGTGAGCCCCTTTTTGGTAATTTTTTTATGTTCTTATTGCTTTTATTTTTTCTGGGCTCTTTCAACGGTGGATTTCATGCAAACACTTTTGCCATAGGCAGCCCTTTTCCGTGCACACTCATATTTTTTTCAATAATAAACAAAATCTCTCATGGGTAATGGTTCTTACATTCAAAAATCCCCTCGGTCATATAAGCATGTTGATGAGAAAATTATGTGACAACCCGTGATCCGAAATAAGGGGTGGCCAGCCCGATACTTCCAAAATAACAGAATTATGGATGGAAATCATTCTCAGCATCATCACAAATAAAATAAGTATACGAGAAAACCACCCAATAAATCAGAAAATGTTGCCAAATTTTAGTTTGATTACAAGTTAAGGAAAATAAATTAAACAACCCAATCTGATAAGAAAGTGGAATTCCAAGGAAACTTATATTACTACTAAAACAACATAAATAAGCTGTCGGTCAACAGTTACATCCAACATATTACAACAGTCAATATTTTACATAATACATTCATTAAAAAATTACAAAAGTTTGGGCTACCCGCTCGAATAAAAGACCCGAGCATATCTAGAATTCAAAAATGAGAGCGCCTAACAAAGCATCCTGTAATAATCCGCAAAATCTTACAGCTCCTCAAAAGTAATGGAATAGGAATATCACATTGGGCGCCCTATCGGAGGAGCACCTGAGCGGATACAATAACATGCACAACATGGAAAATGAACGGTTCAGGGCCCGGTTTATATATGATTACCAGATGAACAAGAAGCATGATAGATATGGACAGTTAATCATGAATAATGTAGATGAAAATCTAACAACCTAATCAACAAGAATAATAAGACAATATAAATAATTCCAACAGTTATTAATTTACACAAGAGAATAAATTTAAACATCAGTATTCCTCATATCTATTCATTTTCCATTCCTTAACAGGAATATATTACCATCATATCCTTATGGCAATTCACATATATCAAGTCCCACTTGATTTAGAAAGGTTATATTCTTATAGATATAACGATTCTAAGACCGCCCCTCCGAGTTTACCCACTGGGCGCGCCCCTAAATGACTATCATCTTCCAGGGCCTATCTATACAAGACAACCTGGGCACCTAACGCACGTCGGGAAGTGGCCATATACCTGCAAGTGAGTCATAACCACACCCAGAATTACCTCACTAGCACAGAAAAACATATATAAAATCCCGCATATGGCCGAGGACTATAGTCTCCCTGCATTCACTAGTCAGGGGACAACATCTCATGCGCGAGATTCCCTTATGATAGCATTTAGAGAGGTGTGTTTAAGTAAATTAACATTTACCAATTAAACCTCATTATCATTTTCATTTATCACATATATGTTTCATTTTATTTGAAACCATTATCCGTGAATATTTTCATTAATATTCATCATATTTTAAGTACCGAATTATTCTCCAAATGATCACCAACATCTTACAAGTCCCAAGGTGTTATATACCTCAATAGGGCTTCTAAAATCTCAACATATGGGCTTAGAACTCTTTATTTCCTAATAATCTTGCGAAAAGAAAAGTAATGCCTAAACATCACTTTTGGTACCCAAGGAATAAACCCCAAGTGAACCCATTCAACTCAAGGGAAACGACCAAACTCAACTAAAACTCTAGGACTCTATGTTTACTTCATACAAGAAGGTTCCTAGGTCCTAAGCCTAAAGAAAAGGGTTAAAACTAGAAAAGAAAAACAAAAGAAAAATACAGGATTTTCGAATCGATTCGGCGTGGCCAAATCGATTCGATTAGATAAGCGAATCGATTCGGACCAGTCGAATCGATTCGGTCAGTAAAACCAACATTCTATATAACAGCCGAATCGATTCGGAAATAGCCGAATCGATTCGGTTCACTCAGACCTGGAAACTGTCCCCATGCGAATTCCGTCAATTTTGGCTATGGAGTCTTGGACTCCTAATTTCTCCCAACTTCAACCAACTCAAACCCTTATCATTTATTACCACCAACTGATTTAAAATGCATCAAACAACCATAATTTATCTCAATAACCAATAAAAGCAACCTCCAAATATTCAAAGCCCATTAATCCAACAAAAACCCTAACTTTCTAAAACCATAATTAACCACAACTATCAACACTAATTATTCAACTTAAATCATATAATAGGAAGTAGAAAACTTGCCTTAGTGTAAGAATCTCAGATTTTCCCTTGCTAGCAACAATCTCCAAGCTTCAATCTCTCTTCTCTTTCCCAAGTTTTCTTCTTCTCTCTTTCTCTCTAGGTTAGGAATACAATTAGGGGAAATAGAAGACTTAGGGAGACTAAATAGTGACCTTAGTCCAAAATTCCAACTTAAGTGATCAATACCGCGATAAAATAATACGCAACTACACATTTAAGCTAACACCAATCAAAAGTGCCCGAAACCTCAAAATACAATATGGCACATAATTTGACTATCTCGCACCTTCCGGAACTAACTAAGCCCTCCAAATTATCATTTGGAAATTTTATAACTCATTTTAAGTTCCGGTTTCATTTTAAACCAAATGTCATTTTAAATCATATGACACAATAAAACACATCATGGTCATATTCCCCCACACATAAAGCAAATATGCAACATCTTAGTAGATATTAACTCTCCTTCCTTAAATTAATACTTACTCCACATTCCAACATTTTATATCTAATCACTATACTTAGCAAATAAATATAAAATAGGTTCTCAAAAGCGAGGGTTGTTACATACTCCCCCCTTATAAGGGAATTTTGCCCCCAAAATTCAAGCGTACCTTGTATAAAGAGATGCGGATACTTTTCCCGCATATCCTCTTCGCGTTACCATGTTGATTCCTTGGCATTATGGTGAATCCATTGGCCTCGCACCAAGTGCAAACTCGGGACCTCAACCTATGCTCCCCATTCTCTAAAATAGCAACTGGTTGTTCTTCATAGGAAATGTCGGGTTGCAAGTCAATATCCTAGAAAGGGATATGCCAAAGTGCACCTTCGCACCTCTTATATTTCTTTAGATAGAAAACATGGAATACATCGTGAATTTGTTACAAAGGTTTCCGTAAGGCAATTTGATACGCCACTGGACCCACCTTCGTAATAACTGGAAAAAGTCCAACAAAACGTGGCGCAAGCTTCCACTTCTTCCCGAAATGCTTAATGCCCTTCATTGGTGACACTAGAACCAAGACTTGGTCCCTAATCTCCAATTCCTTGTGCCTTCTACCGGCATCGGCGTAGCTCTTTTGGCGGTCTTGGGCTATCCGAATGCGATTCCGAATGAATTTAATTTTTGAAGAAGTATCTTGGATTATTTCAGGTCCAAGGAATTTATTATCGCCCACTTCCAACCAACAAGCGGGTGATCTACAAGTCCTTCCATACAAAGCTTCATAAGGCGCCATTCCAATAGTAAATTGGTACGAGTTGTTATAAGTAAACTCAACCAATGGGTGATATTGTTCCCAACCACCCTTGAAGTCAAGCATACACATCCGAAGCATATCCTCTAACATTTGGTTTACTCTTTCAGTTTGGCCATCTATTTGAGGATGGTAAGAAGTGCTTAACTTCAATTTGGTCCCCAATGCCTCTTGGAAACTTCGCCAAAAGTGGGAAACAAAGATCTTGTCTCGGTCGAAAACTATATTCAAAGGCACCCCATGGAGTCTAACAACATCCTTGATGAATAATCGGGCATAGCGAGCAGTGTCATAATTAGTCTGCACGGGTAGGAAGTGTGCCAACTTAGTTAAGCGGTCAACAATCACCCAAATAGAATCACACCCACTCCGTGAACTCGGCAAGCCCGTAATAAAATCCATCGATATGCTTTCCTATTTCCACACCGGAGTCTCCAACGGTTGCAACAAACCTTTCGGTCGCTGATGATCGATCTTAACCAACTGACAAGTAGTGCATCGAGACACGAACTCAGAAATATCTCGCTTCATGACTGGCCACCAATACTGACGGCGCATGTCTTGATACATCTTGTCCCCACCGGGATGTACCGTAAATATAGATCCGTGAGATTCGGCCATCACCGCCCGTCTCAAATCCCCTTCCTCCAGAATAATGAGCCTTCCATGGAAGCATAATCCACACTCAGAACTAATCGAGTAGGACTCTGCTCCCTCGGACAATAATCGGCGTATATGGTCTTGGCAACCTTTATCCCTTCCTTGGGCTTCTACAATTCTTGCCACAATGGTAGGAGTAACGGTCATTACCTACATGAATGCTCTCGCCACCGCATCCTCCTGACTGAGTTCCTTCCACTTAGCTTTCCATACATTTGCTAACTCTCCCTCGGGCTTTCTACTCAAGGCATCCGCCACAACGTTCGCCTTGCCCGGATGATAATGGATATCAAATTGATAATATTTCACGAACTCCAACCATCGGCACTGACGTATATTCTAATCTTTCTGTGAAAATAAATATTGCAGCGATTTATGGTCCGTGAAAAGACTGAACTTCTCCCCTAAAAGATAATTCCTCCATATCTTCAAGGCAAAGATAACTACGGTAAGCTCTAAGTCATTCACCGGATAGTTTCTTTCATGGGGCTTTAGTTTGAGATAAGCATAAGCGATAGCCCGTCTCTCTTGCTGAAGTACACCTCCTAATCCTTGAAGAAATGCATTGGTGAAGACTAGATATTCCAGTCTCGGTTTTGGTAACGCAAGGACTGGAGCCGAAGTCAACCTATCTTTGAGTTCATCAAATGCATCCTTGCAAATTTGTCAAATAAATCTCACCCCCTTCCGGGTCAAATTTGTCAAAGGGCTAGCGATTTTAAAGAAACCCTTGATAAATCGACGGTAATAACCCGCCAAACCCAGAAAACTATGAACTTCGGTAGGTGTCATGAGCTGACCCCACTCCCTCATCGCAACCACCTTGCTCGGATCCACCGATATACCCTGGGACGTCAACACATGACCCAAAAACTGTACCTCCTGTAACCAAAAGCCACACTTCTCGAACTTAGCATACAATTGGTGATCCCTCAATCTTTGTAGGACGAACCTCAAATGAATAGCATTATCAGATTCCGTTCGAGAATAGACTAAGATGTCATCAATGAACACAATAACAAATTGGTCCAGGAAGTCCCGAAATACCCTATTCATGAGATCCATAAATACGTTGGGGGCATTGGTTAGTCCAAAGGGCATAACCAAAAATTCATAAGACCCGTATCTTGTCAGAAAAGCGGTCTTGGATACATCCTCCTCCCGTATCCTCAACTGGTGATACCCCGTCCTCAAATCAATTTTTGATAAGTACGATGCTCCTCGAAGTTGATCAAACAAGTCATCGATATGAGGCAAAGGGTATTTATTCGGGATGGTGACCTTGTTCAACTCTCTATAGTCAACACATAACCGGAGACAACCGTCGTTTTTCTTTACAAACAACACTGGATCACCCCAAGGCGACGTGCTACGCCTAATAAATCCCTCCTCCAAAAACTGTTGGATTTGATCTCTCAACTCCCTCATTTCCATAGGAGCCATTCGATATGGAGCCCTCGCAATAGGCCTCATTCCCAGAGCTAAATTGATCACAAACTCAATCTCTCGTCTAGGAGGCAAACCCGGTATTTCCCGAAAGACATCCTCAAAATCTTTCACAATCGGAATAGAATCCAAGGGAACAACTACATCCCTAGAAGTCTCCTCTGCAATACAATACAGATAAGTACTAGTACTTCCCTCTAAACGAGGCAAAACTACCAAGAACATTTCTTGTCCCGGAACGGCGAAGACTATACTCTTCCAGTAACAATTTACTATCGCATGATATTTCATAAGCCAATCCATGCCCAAAATCACATCATACCCGACCATGTCCAGGACGAGTAAATCGGCCTCGAATCATAAATTACCAAGAGTAATTCCCATATTTTTACAAACAAGGAAAATGAGTGAACCATCACCCATAGAGGACTCGACACTAGTAAAAGTACTTTCAGCAGATTTAATCAACTATGTGGTCAGAGCAAATCTCCTAAAAATGAATGAATGTGTCGCACCCATATCAAATAAAACGCGATAAGGAACTTACCCTCAATGGCTGGCGGTGCCGGCGGAGCCGGAGGAAGCATAGCGTCCTGAATATGATAAACTCTCCCATACTGTAACTAGCCCTACTATGGAGGAACAACCAGGTTAGGTACTTGTGGAGGAAACTGGACATATGGCTGCTGTAGTGCTCTAGGAAACTGTCCCACAACCAACTGAGGACACTTCTTCTTATAATGACCCGCCTCACCGCATTGGAAACATCGTCCCAACATATTCTCTGCATTTCGACCCTGATTATTTCTAAACTGATTAACACCTTGGCCCTGATGGCCTCTACCTCCTTGACCACCCCGGCCTTCTTCTTGTTGCGGGGCACCCTGACCGTGCCTATTATTATGGCTCCCCGAATTGAACCCATTAGAACGCTACCTCTTTGACAAGTCCCCCTGCTGGGGATCCCTTTCCTCCTACTTAATACCCGAAGGTTAGGACGAGGGAAAGACTCCTCCTCCTCTCCCACTACCTCCAGGACTTCCTACTTGCCCCACTATGGTAGCTTTCTTGCCACTTTGCACAAATAATATATGCTCTTGGCAATGTAGTAGTGCTGCATTCATTACCTCACCAAAGGTTTGAAATGCCGGATTACCCAGCAAGTGTTGCTGGATCCTCCAGTTCAAACCTCTCATAAACTTTGAAACCTTCCTTTCTTCGGGAGTCACCTCATCCGATACAAAACTTGCCAACCGGGTGAACTCCTCTTCATATTCATCCACGGATCTCTCACCTTGCACAATGTCTTAAAGCCTCCTTCTCATCTCCCCTTGAACTGCGGGAGGAAATTAATTTTGACCAAACAAGACCTAGAATTCAGAAATCGATATGGTATCTCTCTGTTCTGGCGTAGTCATAAACTCCCACCAGTGTAATGCGGCCCCAATAAGTTTAAAAGTAGCAAGGACTTACTTCTTCTGCTCACTACATTCCACCATACGTAGATGGCATTGCATGTCTTTCTTCCACTGATTTTCCCTTATGACATCCGAGCCTCCATCAAATTCTGGAGGCTGACCCTTTAGAAAGGATTCCCTAGATCTTTCCCATGGAGAAGCTCCCATAGGAGCTTGGTCATCTTGCGCTCGCTGTTGAGCTTGTGGCATTTGTTGAGCCACTGCTGTCATAGCCGCATTGACCGCTTGGGCCACTATGTTTGCTACATCAGCAGCATTAATTATTCCTTGTGGCGGAGGTGGAGGACCAACCTCCTCTTCTACAACCCTATTACGTCTCATTGGGCGACCTCTCTTAGGTGACATCTGAGATGGAGAAACAATAGAGTTAAAATACTATAGAAAATAATCTATCTTGAAGAAGATCGTAAACATAGGCAACAAACCAGTCCTAACATTAGGATCTATATCAAAGAACGCTACGGTAGAATGTGACAAGTCCACATAGATCCTAAAGACTCTAGAACCTGATGCTCTGATACCATCTGTGACAACCCGTGATCCGAAATAAGGGGTGACCAACTCGATACTTCCAAAATAATGGAATTATGGATGAAAATCATTCTCAGCATCATCAGAAATAAAATAAGTATACGGGAAAATCACCCAATAAATCAGAAAATGGGTTGCTAATATTTAGTTTGATTACAACTAAAATAACATACAATTAAAGGACTGAATAAGCTGTCGGTCAACAGTTACATCCAACGTATTACAACAGTCAAAAATTTACATAATACATTCATTAAACAATTACAAAAGTTTGGGCTACCCGCCCGAATAAAAGACCCGAGCACATCTAGAATTCAAAAATGAGAGCGCCTAACAAACCATCATGTAATAATTCGCAAAATCTTACAACTCCTCAAAAGTAATGGAATAGGAATATCACATCGGGCGCCCTTGCGGAGGAGCACCTGAGAGGATACAATAACATGCACAGCATGGAAAATGAACGGGTCAGGTCCCGGTTTATATATGATTACCAGATGAACAAGAAGTATGATAGATATGGACAGTTAATCATGAATAATGTAGATGAAAATCTAACAACCTAATCAACAAGAATAATAAGACAATTTAAATAATTCCAACAGTTATTAATTTATACAAGAGAATAAATTTAAACATCAGTATTCCTCATATCTATTCATTTTCCATTCCTTAACAGGAATATAATTACCATCATATCCTTATGGCGATTCACATATATCAAGTCCCACTTGATTTAGAAAGGTTATATTCTTATACATTAACGATTCTAAGATCGCCCCTCCGAGTTTTCCCACTGGGCGCGCCCCTAAATGACTATCATCTTCTAGGGCCTATCTATACAAGACAACCTGGGCACCTAACGCACGTCGAGAAGTGGCCATATACCTGCGAGTGAGTCATAACCACACCCAGAATTACCTCACTAGCGTAGAAAAACATATATAAAATCCTGCATATGGCCGAGGACTATAGTCTCCCTGCATTCACTAGTGAGGTGACATCACCTCATGTGCGAGCTTCCCTTATGATAGCATTTAGAGAGGTGTGTTTAAGTAAATTAACATTTACCAATTAAACCTCATTATCATTTTCATTTATCACATGTATGTTTAATTTTATTTGAAACCATTATCCGCGAATATTTTTATTAATATTCATCATATTTTAAGTACCGAATTATTCTCCAAATGATCACCAACATCTTACAAGTCCCAAGGTGTTATATACCTCAATAGGGCTTCTAAAATCTCCACATATGGGCTTAGAACTCTTTATTTCCTAATAATATTGCGAAAAGAAAAGTAATGCCTAAACATCACTTTTGGTACCCAAGGAATAAACCCCAAGTGAACTCATTCAACTCTAGGGTAACGACCAAACTGAACTAAAACTCTAGGACTCTATGTTTACTTCACACAAGAAGGTTCCTAGGTCCTAAGCCTAAAGAAAAGGGTTAAAATTAGAAAAGAAAAACAAAAGAAAAAAATAGGATTTTCGAATCGATTCGGTCAGATAAGCGAATCGATTCGGACCAGCCGAATCTATTCGGTCAGCAAAACCAACATTCATCATAACAGCCGAATCGATTCGGAAATAGCCGAATCGATTCGGTTCACTCAGACCTGGAAACAATCCCCATGCGAATTTTGCCAATTTTGGCTATGGAGTCTTGGACTCCTAATTTCTCCCAACTTCAACCGACTCAAACCCTTATCATTTATTACCACCAACTGATTTAAAATGCATCAAACAACCATAATTTTTCTCAATAACCAATCAAATCAACCTCCAAAGATTCAAAGCCCATTAATCCAACAAAAACCCTAACTTTCTTAAACCATAATTAACCACAACTATCAACACAAATTATTCAACTTAAATCATATAATAGCAAGTAGAAAACTTTCCTTGGTGTAGGAATCTCCGATTTTCCCTTGCTAGCAACAATCTCCAAGCTTCAATCTCTCTTTTCTTTCCCAAGTTTTCTTCTTCTCTCTTTCTCTCTATGTTAGGAATACAATTAGGGGAAAATATAAGACTTAGGGAGACTAAATCGTGACCTTAGTCCAAAATTCCAACTTAAGTGATCAATACCGTAATAAAATAATACGCAACTACACATTTAAGCTAACACCAGTCAAAAGTGCCCGAAACCTCAAAATACAATATGGCACATAATTTGACTATCTCGCACCTTCCGGAACTAACTACGCCCTCCAAATTATCATTTGGAAATTTTATAACTCATTTTAAGTTCCGATTTCATTTTAAGCCAAATGTCATTTTAAATCATATGACACAATAAAACACATCATGGTGATATTCACCAACACATAAGGCAAATATGCAACATCTTAGTAAATATTAACTCTTCTTCCTTAAATTAATACTTACTCCATATTCCAACATTTTATATGTAATCACTATACCTAGCAAATATATATAAAATAGGTTCTCAAAAGTGAGGGTTGTTACAAATTAATAGGAGAACATCTCACAAAGCTCAAATATAAATGTGAACCTAACGTTCAAAAAGCTCGTGCATGTGCGTGCGGAGGCATATACAAAGTCGAATCCATAAAGAAAATCATGTTCAAAACAACTCCATAAACATAGTTAAGATCTATCCAAAGCATCTAAGTCATAACCAAATGTCCTAGCCATATGAAAATTACGAAGTGAATTGGATTCAAACACACCAATATTCCACACCAAATGTGAGAAACTAAAATACACAAAAACCAATTTTTTTTGTATTTTTTAAACTTTTTATCACATTAAAATGTTTTTGTATTTTTCCAATATGACTCAATAAAACAAAAATATAATACAAAAAAAACACATGTTATAACACTGGTAAACATATATCATGAAGCACAACTAGATTCTAAAAAAACAAAATCATGCAAGCAATCATCCATAAGATATACCATGAGAAGAATCATGTGCAAGCATGTGATAATCAACGAGTATAACATCTAACGCCTTCAAAATAAATTTCCTAACCCAAATAGATTTGTAGTTAATGTGTCGGGTTTTGGGAACCAAAGGAACACTGGACTTCAACTTCCTAGGACCTCTTACAAGATCATAATAAAACGCCTAAGGTGACCTTTCCTAACACAATGCGAACATGTGTAAATGCAAGGAACGTTACCTATGGGTTTACCTTTTCTAACATTCTTGGATGAGGTTGACCCTCTAAGACAAACAATGGTATTAGCTCTGGCATTGGAAGTATTATAAACACAGGATCCAGTCCCATTACTACCAACATTACTAGAGTCTTTTAAATCATCTTTCAACTTCATAATTTTAGACTTAAGCAAAGAATTAGACTCTTCCAACGTTAGGGACTCCTTATTAAAATTTACAATCATTCCTAAAAGATTATCTCTCTCCCCCCTCAATGCAAGTAAAATTATCCCTAAGAATCTTCTCATGCGTTTAATTCAAAAATTAATTTTTTCACTATCCTCATTAGCCCAAATAGAAATGTGACACCCCGCCTAATTAAACCTTGGGTGATCAAGCCTTATTTTAATATAAACAGGTTTCTTAAATGGTTCATTCTTAGCATCACTGTCGAACGCCTTTTAAAATTTACTAACCACCTAAATGAAATTAAAACGGGTGCCAAATTTTATCTTTCTTAAACAATAAATAATCCAAGCCACACATTACCAAAACTAGATATGGATGCTCAGTACATAAAATAATCTGAAAGTAAATAAAGTCTTGCCGTAAACCACAACACAAAAAGAAAACTACAGTTCCATAACTAGAATAAACTGTAATAGTAAAGGTGGAACGACATGTTCCAACTAGAAATAATAAAACTGAGATCCTGCACTAGAAATGAAAAAGAGGAAGCGTCTAAACAATCCCTGCAACCTCCACACTGGCTGCAGCTCCCAAACCTCTGACATGGAATCAAGCTGGGTGTCCTTGTGGCTGGGCACCTAAAAGGTTTTTAAAATTTTACATAGCAAGAGTTAGTACTCAAAACATTCGAAAATATTTTGCAAGCAGTTATCACAATTAAGTTATTGATTACACATATTAAGGTTTAGCACACTCCCTTGAACTTCCTCACCTCTCTTACGTAGTATATAACTATCGAGGATACTTAGTCTACCTAATTATACTTTACACAACCGTAGTTAACTCATTTACTGTTCGTTGTCCTTATTCATGTAATAATTTCATCATGTTATAAATTATTACTAAGACATTTACATCTCGTTTCATTGACTACTATTCTCAATTTGTAGATTATACACATAGAAATATTTTGTCCCACAACAATGTATTTAATATTAGTTACCTCTAATATATCCTTTTATTACACACAAAGGACCCTTGGCTCGGAATAATTCATCGACTCCAAGTGAAAGTTGGTTCGGAATGGTCCATCGACCCCAACTATATACAAATATAAATATATACACATATTCTGGTTCGGGACTCTTTCATCGCGGCACCAGTTCAAAGTTTGGTTCGGCATTAACATCGACCCCAAATATATAATAACTTTATGTTAGTTCGGAATGTCACATCGACCCTAACATAATTAGTTTAGGTAATATTCTCTTAACCCAAACCTATTTATATAGATATAGTAGGTACACACTCGACCTAATAAATCATACCCGTACGTAATATATTTTACTTATATTCTCCGTACTTATTAATTACAATTTCTCTCACGATTGTATTTATTCGAGTATTCGCGTAACTCTAAGGGTCCTAGTTACCCCTCCCTTAATTCAGTAGTTAAGTTAATTTTAACCTACTGGTATTTTCTTTCCGGAATTAAGTCTCACTCTTCCGTAATTAAATTAACCAATTCAACTCACGGCTAAGTCAATCGTTCTATCGTCATTCCATTTCTCCAACATTCCTACTCAATCATGAGTGGAGGAACCTAATGGTACACCTACTGGTAATTTCCAAGTCCCCTCATAGGAAAAATATCAATTCTAAGGTTCCCATTAAGTAACGGCAATTAAAGAAATTTCTACACAAATTTTCTATAGTCAAGACAGGGTCGATTGATCGAAGGAAGATGGTCGATCGATCGACTGCTTCGATCGATCGACATTCAAGGGTCAATCGATCGATCGAGCAGTGACAGACCCAGTTCATCTTCTTCCTACGGGTTTCACCATTTTTACACCTCTAACTTTCATGATAGGCCATCATATCACAACCAACAATTTCTAATCATTCCTACATATTCTGGGATGATTACTAACGATTTAAAACATGAAAATCATTATAAATCTTGGCCAAATTCACTGAAAATCTCACTAATATTCAAGAACCCTAAAAATGCATTCTTTATATTTTTCATCCAAATTCCAGATTTTCTTACGAATTTCTCATCAGATTTTCTATGATATAAACATACTTGGTAATTCAAAAACGTCCTACATGCAAATCCTAATCAATCATGGATTATCATCAACTGTTTGTTCCCAAGAATATCATAAAAATCATGTTCTTCCTTAAGCTTAATCATGGGTATTGTAACTTAATTATTTTGCAAATAACCACTTGCCTTAAGATTTGTAGGGTCTAATTTCCTGGTTGTTGATGATGATTGATGATATTGATACTCCAATCCTCCTTCCCAACAATCCTTGTGGTGAAATCCTCCTAAGATGATCCCTCCTTCCTACTTTTGCCTTAGGAATTTGCCTCTCTCTCTCTTCTCTAATGGCTATGGTGTAACTATCATTGCCTAACCCTAGCAACCACTCTTATAATCAGATTTAGGGCTTCAAAATTCGTAGGTCTTCTTTCCCATAATTGTAAAGAGACCAAAATGCCCCCGAATGGTCCCGGTTTAGTCCGAAAATGACCCGACACTCAACTAGTACCCCGGGTACACTATTTTGACTAATTCGACCCTTTCGGAATCAACCGTGGACTCTAAATTATCATTTGAGTCTCGTAAACATTTTTCTACTCTCATCCCTACATTTTGCCGAGATACTTCCGGTACGTCCATATAGTCACTAGACCGTGCATATCAACATTGAAAGTTTCTACTCACCTTAGTGAATTTTCTTTAACGCATATTCATCTTTATTAACATAATATCTATTTAAATTACTCTACTCACGTAATTTAAATCAAACATATTTAATCACATTTAAATTACTCTACTCACGTAATTTAATTAAAGCGGGCATCTAATCCCAATAAATTACTCTACTTACGTAATTTAAAATTAAGCAAAATTACGGGGTATTACAAGAAACCCTAGACATTTTAAAGTCTTCTAATTCTTTATCTAGAAATCGGACTCTATCATCACTCTCTTTCTTGGACAATTATAATTTTAAAATCACAATCCATGTCCACAAGCTTGTCACAAAAGAAATCTCTTTGAGTTTGAACAGTTTGAAAACTTCCACAGTAGCTTTAAAATGAAAATTTTCTTTTTCAGGAATCTCAATTCTTTTACCAAACTTAAAATTCAAACGATTTAGGTCGTCAAAACTATGGGAATCCATTGAACAGATGAATAAACAATGGGAGAGAAACAAATGATGACCTTCAAAAGCACTAAACAAGGATCTAAGGCAATAACTTAGTGTTGTAGGTCCAATACCACTTGTAAAGGGGAAAATAATGTGATATGTTAAAAGCGTGGAAATGCTCGACAAGGATGGTCACAAACAAAAATCCAATTTTTGTATCTTTATCAATTTTATCTTTTTATCATAAATGTGCACCTAGGTAAGAGCAGATAGAATAGACAAATCAAACCTTCATATAAACAAATAGTAAATAAGGAAAAATCCCTTTTGGGCTAAACCTCTTTTTCAGCACAAACTACTTGATATCAGCCACAAGTATAATGTCTAGTGTGTTAGTTGATATTCCCAAAGTTTACCAGATAATCCAGAGACCTCAACCTCGGCCTTTATGACAACCGATGTAATATAAGTTCGGGAATACCCATCGGAAACATCGTCCTACTGAGGTCGGCCACAGCCGATGCCCCCTAAACTACGAACCTCATCTCGACTTGGAATAATCCAAGATCATCTAGAACCCTGGAGCTCAGCTTTTATCAGGTCGTCCACAACCGACGTTACAAGTATCTCTCAAAAACCTGTAATAGCCTCATACATTCAACCAACCACCAACAATGTCAAACATCGGCCATGGACGACGTCATACGCAGAGCCAACCTCGATCGACCCCTTGGGCGAAGTCCCCATCGTATTTTTAACTCAGCAAGGCAAAGGTCATACTTCACCAACCTCGTACTCACCCAGGCCGAGGTTGGTATCCATCAAGGACCGCCGAGCATTTGCACTCGTGAACGCCTTGGAACACGTGGATAAGTCTATTGTAACTGAATCATTCCCTTCACGTGAGGGAATATTTCATCATCATTCTCTACATGTGATAGTGGCAGATGTCCTCTTTGGATTGGCTAGATCATCACATACATGCTCATTCATGCTTGGGGGTACATTACACCCCCCAAACACTATATATAGGGATCATCCCTAACCTTATAAAGGATCCGAAAATCACAACCCTAACTGAAACTCTATCAAATTATACAGTAGAGAGACAAAGCTTGAGAGTTTGTATCTATGGACATTAGAGCCTTTATCCAGTGATATTACTCACACACACTCATAGTGGACGTGGGCTAGATTGGCTGAACCACTTATATTCAAGTGTTCATCCTCTTCTCCTTACCTCCTTCTATATATATATATATATATATATATATATATATTCTCCTATGCTGTCATTGTTATCACTTGCTTGAGCTTGTTAACACCTTACCTGGTGGTACTGTTTCCAGCATCATCATTTTGGCGCCGTCTGTGGGAATGAGAAGCTGTCTCTTCCTCTTTTACTGCTTAACCTCACCGGAGACTCTGGTGGTGAACCAGGCCTCACCCCTTGCGTGGAGTTGTTTCACCATTGAAAGAGGTCCATTAAGGTATTAAGCTCATCTTCTTCACAAGCACTTTAGTTTTAACATATGTCATCGGAGTTGCCACCACCACGTCCACCATTTGGTGCTGGAAGACCTAGTTCCAGCTAGGCACCACCCCAGTCTGAAATGGCTGAGGTGGCTGCAGCCTTGGCGTCCTTGGCGGCAACGCAGCAAGTGATAAAGGAGCAATTTTCACAGCTCAGTCAAAACATGATGAGGCCACCTAGGGTCTCATCGGAGATAATTACTCCGACAGTAGCTCAACCCCATCCTGAAGCCAAGGGACCACCCAAGGCACCGCGAAAAGACTAACCTACGCCTCAACGGAGGAGGGATGTTGCTGACCCTAGGCGTTTACGTCTGGGGAGGTAAGGACACCCTTGCCCTAAGGATAGGTATGCCGATATGGAGGGAAAAGATACTCCAGAGGGATGCTGGGAGACGTATGAGGTTTCAAACAACATTGTATGTCCTATCCACCAAAGCCGAGGTTCTGGGGACAGAAGGGATGGTGGAGTCCAATAGAGAGGATCAGCTTTTGATTGTTTGAGTAGAGGGTTGACCTTTGAAAGGCTCGACCCAGTAAATGACCTGAGGCATAGGTTATCCAGGTCAAGAAGTGAAGCAGGATCATAAAGGGAAGATGGGGAACATCGGCCTCATCATGGCCGACCCCATAATGGTCGACCCCAGTAAAGCCGAGATAGGGATTAAGAGGAGGTCAACAGACGATGTTGTGCAGTGGCTGGGGAACCCTCAGTCCACCCCTTGGAGGTGGCTGGGGATAACCTCGGTCAGGCCGACGTTACAAAACCATGGAATGATTCCATTCAACATCTTGAAGAGAAGATAGGGGACCTCATCAAAAGCCGAGACCCACTATAAAGAGGTTTCTAAGAGGGCTCCCCATTCGTGGCCAGTATAGTGAGCTTCCCAAACCCTGCCAAGTTCAACCCACCTACAGTGTCTCCTAAGTATGACGGTAGTACCAACCATGTACATCATATCGAGATGTACCAATCTGCAGAGGATATTTATTTAATTCCGAATGAGATGAGGTGTCCGGATTTCTCTAGGACCCTGACAGGAGCTTCACACATCTGGTTTACCTCTCTTCCGAAGAACTCAATCGAGAACTTTAAGGGCTTTGCTGAACTGTTCATTCATAATTTTTGTTTTGGGGTAAGACCTAAAAAGAAGACCACCCATCTGTTGTATGTCAAGCAAGGTAAGAACGAGAGCCTTAGAGACTACATTACTAGATTCAACAAAGAGAAATTGGAGGTTGAAGATTATGAAGAGAATATAGCCATGACAGCCCTCATTGGAGGATTACAGAAAGGGGAAATTGCTATGGAAGCTTGCTAAAGACCCTCCCAAGTCTATGATAGAGCTATTGACAACTGCAGGAAAGGTCATGAACGCCGAAGAGGCTATGGTCGCTAAGTATGAGGATGAGAATGGAAATGGCAGCAGGAAGTTCCAAAGAAAGAAAGATGGAAAAAAGAGGTTAGCCGACGATAAGTTTGCACGCTATACTCCTCTAACTGTGAGCTCCGAACACATCCTCAATGAGATCAAGAATGACCGATCTTTGAGATGGTCGGAGAATCTGAAGGCTCCTCCGCATAAGAGGAACAAGAACTTATGGTGTGAGTTCCACCAAGACCACGACCATGTGACAGACAAGTGCTTCGCCTTAAAGGATAAGATCGAGAAGATGTTGAAATCCGAAAAATTGAGGAAGTATGTCGATGGTAAGGCCCCTAAGAGGGGAAGAGATGACCCTAAAAAAAGAGAAATGATAGATGTCAAGATGATACCCCATCAAGAAGAGACGATGAATCGGATGGAGATGATGAATATGATCCAGACCTCACACCAAAAGATGACGATGCCCCGGTGAAGAGGGTTGGAATGATCTCCTTTGGTGTTAACACCATCTATGGAAGACTTGATGGGGGTGTCTCTGAAGTAGCTGACCAAAAAGCTCATGTGGTAGAGGCTAAGTCAGTGACCAAACTAGAGGTTGTGAATCTGGCGTCTTCAGAAGCAAAGCAGAAGAGAAAGAAAGTAGATATGGATACTCTTATAGTTGGTTTCTCCCGACTCGACTTTAAGGGTATCTTAGCTCCGTATGATGACCCTTTGGTAATTACAACAAGAGTTCATGGATGTGAGGTGCAAAGAATTCTCGTAGATGGAGGAAGTTCAGTAGATGTGATGTTCTGGCCCTGTTTTAAGAGCCTAGGCCTTAGTAGAGCAAGGCTGATACCCTATCATCATTCGTTGATGGGATTCAGCGATGAAAAGGTCCATCCGTTGGGCATGTATGAGATGGACGTACGAATGGGAGACGAGTGGCCTAAGAGGTTAACCCAGAAGATTAATTTTTTCATTATGGATGAAAATGTCTTCTCGACGTACAACCTCATCATAGGACGAGTAGCCCTTAAGGAGTTTGAGGCCGTGCCATCGACGGTCCGCCAAATGCTAAAGTTCCTGACCCCCTATGGGGTAGGGGAAGTGCATGGTGATCAGACATCGACACGAGAATGCTACATCAACTCGACGAAAGAGAGAGAGAGAGAGGACCATAAAAGGGAAACCACCACGTATAACATTGATACACTTGATCCTAGAGATGAAACAAAGTTAAAGAAAGGAGAGGTCGCGAAAGAGGTAGAATCCATCGTCCTCAATGAGGACGAACCAAAAAAACCCGTCCAAATCAGAAAAGCCTTAAAATCGGAGATCAAGGATGAGCTGATAAGATTCTTAAAGAATAGGCAGAGTGTCTTCGCTTGGAGCTATACAGACATGCTTGGCATCGACCCAGGCGTTATGTGCCATAAACTTAACATTGCAGAAGATGCTAAGCCAATCAAACAAAGACGAAGAGTTTACTCTAGGGAAAAGTACGATGTCATCAGAGAAGAGGTCAAAAAGTTAAAAGAGGCAGAATTCATCAGGGAGGTCATATACCCAGAGTGGTTATCAAATATCGTCATTGTGCCTAAAGCCAATGGAAAATGGAGGATGTGCGTAGACTTCACCGACTTGAATAAGTCCTGCCCAAAAGACAGTTATCCCTTACCTTGAATTGATCAGATGGTAGATGCCACGGCGGGGCATGAGCTTATGAGATTCATGGATGCATATTCAGGCTATAATCAGTTCTTCATGGATGCTAAAGACTCAGACAAGGTGGCCATCATCACAAATAAGGGGACCTATTGCTATAAGGTTAGGCCCTTCGGCTTGAAGAATGCAGGGGCCACGTATCAACGTCTTCTAAATAAGATGTTTGAAGATCAAATTAGCAAGACTATAGAGGTATATATAGACGATATGTTGACGAAGATCTTTAAGGCCTGCACTCACGTGGTATACCTAGAGAGAACCTTCGACACTATGTACTTATATAGGATGAAACTCAATCCTGCAAAGTGTGTCTTCAGAGTAGGAGATGGAAAATTTCTTGGATTCATTATAAATTAGAGGGGAATAGAGGCGAACCATGAGAAGATCAAGGATTTGCCTGATATGAAGACACCAAGAAGTATTAAAGACATTCAGAGGCTCACTGAAAGAGTATCTGCACTCAACAGAATTGTTTTCAGAGCCACGGACAAGTGTCTTCCATTTTTTAAGGTGCTTAGAAAGGCCTTCTAGTGGGATGAAGAGTGTGATAAGGCTTTTAAGCAACTCAAGTCCTACCTCGGATCCCCTTTCTCTTATCTTGGGCCATTATGGGAGAGAAGTTATATATTTATCTAGCAGTCTCAAAGTCAGCTATAAGTGCAACCATAGTACAGGAAGACGTTGGGACGCAAAGGTCTGTGTACTTTAATAGTAAGGACCTTCAAGGGCCTGAAAAAAACTATCCTAGAATGGAGAAATTGGCCTACACCTTGATACACGCTTCCAAGAAGATGAAACCCTATTTCCAATCCCACTCTATGGTCATCCTCATTGACTCCCCACTAAGGCAAGTCCTCCACAAGCCTAAGAAGTTAGGCAGATTGATGACCTAGGCCATCGAGTTGGTAGAGTATGACCTTATTTATCAACCTGAGGTGGACATTAAAGGGCAGGCACTCGCAGACTTTTTTACTGAGTTCACATGGGAAGAGACTGAGGTTGAGAATAACCCAGAGACCGTAGAGGGATCAAATGGTAATGTCTTCCGAGACCCAGAAGAGGTTGTGTCCAGCAGATCCAGAAATGGAATAGCTAAGAATGAGGAAGACAGGAACCTCTTCAAGCAAGAAACACTGTCAGAGGGGAGCTTCTCTTTGAATAAAGATGTTTGGAACCTCTTTGTTGACGGGTCTTCTTGGGAAAGTGGAAGCGGTACAGGGCTGATACTGTCAGCTCTGGATGGTACCAATGTTGAATATGTACTAAGGTTCAACTTCAAAGCATCAAATAATGAGTCAGAATATGAGGTCGTGATAGCAGGCCTCTCCTTGGCAAAGACCCTTAGGGTTGGTTGACTCCTACTTCACAGTGACTTGAGGTTAGTTGTGAGGCCAAGGATGAAAGGATGGCCATATAACTAAATAGGGTAATAATGACACTAGAAGGCTTCGAAGAAGTGAAGATGAAGAGGGTAACTCGATAAAATAACAGTCATGCAGATGTACTAGCACGGTTAGCTTCAGTAATAAGGACATGAATCAGAAGGACCGTACCAGTGGAGATCCTGCTCAAATCGACCATTGAAGAAGAAGAGGTTATAAGCTCTTGCCTCAACTTGAACCTAGGGGACTCATGGATGGACCCCCTCATCAGATATATCAGAGAGGGAGAGCTGCCGGAATTAAAGCTATTGAGGAGGAAACTGAGGTACAGAGCTACAAAGTTATCAATAATAGGAGATGTCCTATGTAAGAAAGGATTTGTGTTACCTCTCCTCAGATGTGTCCATCCCATATAGTTCTTTTGCGTCCTACAGGAGGTACACGAGGGTTATTGCTCCAGTCACATAGGAGGAAGACCTTTGTCCAAGAGGATAATCACGAAGGGATACTGGTGGCTGACCTTGGCCAAGGATGTTGCAGCCTACGTGAAGAGGTATGAGAAATGCCAAAGATTCTCCACTATCCCCCATCAACCTCATCAACCTATGATGTCAATCAGTTCCCCTTGGCCATTCGAAGTATGGGGGATTGACTTGGTGGGTCCCGTGCCAAGGGCTGCGAATAATTATCAATTTTTGATAGTAGCGATTGACTACTTCTCCAAGTGGGTGGAGGCTGAGCCGATGATCACGATTACAGAGCAGAAGACCTTCCAATTTATCTGGAAGAGCATCATATGCATACATGGCCTTCCAAACACCCTCATCTCAGATAACGGAACCCAGTTCAAGAATTTTTCCTTGGAGAAGTATTACGAGAGAGTTGGGATTAAGCAATTTTTCTCTTCTCCAGGCCGACCTTAGGCAAACGGTCAGACCAAAGTCACGAACAGAACAATCCTCAACTGGATTAAGAAGACGTTAGAAAAAGTTAAGGGGAGATGGACTGAAGAGGTTTATGTTGTGTTATGGGACTACAGAACAACAGCTAGGACACCAACGGGGGAAACCCCATTTATGTTAGCACATGGCTCAGAAGCCCTTATACCAACAGAGGTAGAACTCCCCACTCACAGAGTTCACACCTATGACCCCAAGAAGAATGGTGAGGAGAGAAGACTTGACTTAGATTTGATTGAGGAAAGAAGGGAAGACACCGAGATCAGACAGGCAACCTACCAGTAGAGAACAATAAAGTTCTATAATCAATGGGTGAAATAAAGACCTATAGCTTCACCCGAATTGGCATGGTCCTTATAGGGTAATTGATGAGGTTGTACCCGGGACTTACAGGCTAGAAAACCTTGAAGGGGAACCTTTCTCCAATCCATGGAATTCTTATCATCTGAAGAAGTACTACATATGATGTTACAATTGTTTCAATATAAATGTATCGGATTATGAAGAAAATATTAATGAGAAGAGCGATTCCTGTGTCAATTCTTTATTTCATTGTGCTTTAGTGGTGAAGTTTATGAGGGTAACATCTTATTTTGATTACCTCAGACCTTTAAACATCATAATTTGGTGACAAGGTCTTAGGTGAAACATCATATTTGGATGACCTCAGACCTTAAACATCATTAATTTGGTGAAATTTATGGGGGTAACATCATAATTGGATGACCTCAGACCTTAAACATCATAGTTTGGTGACAAGGTCTGAGGTGAAACATAATATTTGGTTAACCTCAGACCTTAAATATCATTAATTTGGTGAAAATTTATGGAGGTAACATCTTAGTTTGATGACCTCAGACCTTTAAATATCATAATTTGGTGACAAGGTCTAAGGTGAAACGTCATATTTAGATGACCTCGGACCTTAAACATAATTAATTTGGTAAAGTTTATGGGATAACATCATAATTGGATGGCCTCAGACCTTAAACATCATTAATTTAGTGGAATTTATGGGGGTAACATCATAGTTTGATGACCTCAGACCTTTAAACATCATAATTTGGTGACAAGGTCTGAGGTAAAACATCATATTTGGATAACCTCATACCTTAAACATCATTAATTTGGTGAAATTTATGGGGGTAACATCATAATTGGATGACCTCAGACCTTTAAACATCATAATTTGGTGACAACGTCTGAGGTGAAACATTATATTTTGATGACCTCATACCTTAAACATCATTAATTTGGTTGAATTTATGGGGGTAACATCATAATTGGATGACCTCAGACCTTAAAAATCATTAATGTGGTGAAATTTATGGGGATAATATGTTTATATGATGAACTCAGACCCTTAAACATCATTAATTTAGTGACAAGGTCTGAGGTGAAACATCATAATTGGATGACCACAGATCTTAAACATCATTAATTTGGTGAAATTTATGGGGGTAACATCATAATTTGATGACCTCAGACCTTTAAACATCATAATTTGGTGACAAGGTCTGAGGTGTAACATCATATTGGGATGACCTGAGACCTTATAACCATTTATTTGGTGATAAGTTACAAGGGTAACATCATAGTTTAGTGATGAAGATACCATTATATTGAGGCTTCAGACCTTAATACGAACACCATTGCATGACATATAAAACCATTCAAGGAACATTTATCAAAAGAAGCAAAGCCCTCTTCAGAGGATGATATAGCATGAAGAAGTTAAAATTACAAGTCAAATTGTGAAAGAGAATGTTATCAGAAGTTATGAAGTTACAGATTAACAAAAATTACAGAGCTTCACAAATTATGGCCTAAGGGTCTGCAGCCATAGGGTTGGTAACCTCAGCCTGATCATTTTGGCCGATATTGGTAACCTCGGCCCCATCGTCTTGGGGGTTGACATCCTCAGTCTCTGTGGTTTACGACTGGGCAGTCTCTACAGGGGCAGCACATCCTTCCTCCTCCACCTCTTATAAGGCTTGAGCAAACTGAGGGTGAGTAAAGCCCAGACCAATGAAGTTCAAAACTGCCAAGCTCCTTGACTCCTTCTCTTTCATGGCCGCCCATTTACCAGTGGCCTTAACACCTCTTTCGAGGTATTTAAAGCCAAAGCTGATAAATTCATTAGAGACCTTGTAGTCAACCAAGATCTTCTCTAAAGCGTCTTCAACTACAGCTTTCACTACAATATCAACCTTTTATTGAAGAGCATCATCATTGGCCTTCATAACAGAGTTGTGGTCCTTCTTGAGTTGGGAAACCTCCTTCTTCATATGCTTAGACTTAGTCTCAGACCCTTCACAAGAAGCCTTCAGACGTTCCACCTCAGCGTTCAAAGAAGCCTGCACCTTTTGGGCGTCTTTCCCCTTCTCAATGAGGGGAAGCTTTCTCTGAGTCCAGTCAAAAAACTGGTGCATGGCGATAATACCTTATAAAATAGAATCAGATACATAAGTTCAGGAGTTAATAAAATTTAAGGTTGAGGTTACACTTGGAGTATAAAAGCAAAAAGTCTTACCTGGATTGACCTATGAAGGCAAAACTCGGCCAGTAGAGGAGTATCCAAAGAACGACATAACCATTTGTCATCATCCGGCATCACAGAGCTGATGGAATCTATGGCCTTCATACTTTGGCCTATGAGGCTGTCGCCGATTTTCAATTCCTCTAGACGAGCAGCTAGCGCGTCATCAGATAAAATAGGGATGGCATGATCTCCCTTAGAGGCTTTTCTCTTCCTCTGATCCTCAGGGGTAGCAGCGGTGAATTTCCTCTTCTTTGAAGCATCGTCCTTAGAAGAAGTTGGGGGAGGAGGAGTTGCATTTAGGTCTGCTTTCTTCACCAGTCTAACAAGAAAAGGGGATAACATTTCCCAGATATCGTCTGAGATTCCTTTGGGGCGTTATGCAAAAAGAATGGTCTGAGTTAAAAGATCAGAGACATAGTAAAATCAGAAGTACAACTTCTTAAAGTAACTTACGAAGATCAGTTAAGGGACTCCCCCCAAGGCCAGTCTCAAAGAGGTAGTAGATGGTCATCAAATGCTCGTACTTGACTAGCCAACCAAGCTCCCCCTGATCTTGAAGGTCTTTTACCTTCTGATGGTTATCCTAGCATAACCCAGGGTCGACCCTGACAGCCATTGACACCTTTCCCCACCTCAGAGGTGTTCTCGGCTCTAAAGATGAAGAGGTGGAACAGGGACCAAATTCCCATGCCCTTGAGGTGAAGAAGTATCATGGTTTCCAATTGTGGTTTGAAGTCTGGGTAACCAACAACATCTTCTTATTAGACTTCCTAGCTAGGAAGTGGTCGTAACTCGGATGGTCCCTAGCAAAGGAGGGAACGTAGCACCTTGTGAAGACCTGGACATGAAGGTCTGAATGATGGAATGCCCTTCATAAGACGATAGCTCCAATCATTACCCTCCAGGCCTTGTGGGATAATTGGGAAGGAGCCAAGTTAATATGGGACAATATGGCCCTAATTATTGGATGAATGGAGAGACGAAATCCTAACTTAAATATCTGCTCATATAGGTAGATTTCGCCGTCTCGGCCGCCAAAGGCCCTCTCATCCCTCAGAGGTATCCTAAGTTAGATAGAGGTGCCTATGGAATAAAGATGCCTAAAGGTTAGGAACTCGAATTCGGTGATAATTCTCTCTATCTCGACCGACTCCAAGGTGTCAACATCACTTTCATGACCGTCGTCTTTATCCTTGGAAGCATCGGCCTGGGCAAGTACTGGGGGTCCATTAGGGAACCTCTTAGCAAACTCAGCCCTTGTAGTAGTCGATAGAGGGATAAGGTTAATGGGTGGAGGAAAGGTAACACTTGTCCCAACAACTTCAACATCTGAAGAGGTTAGTAAAGAGCTAGACTCATTGTGGGATGAGACACAGCGCGAAACCTCAGCTTAAGCAGGGACCTGATCCGGCCTAATAGGAAATTCCATGGCCTCTTGAAAAGAATCCACAGATATAGGGGCTGAGGTGGACGACTCGGACTCAAACATTAGAGTAGGCTCTAATGGGGTCTCCGATTTCTCAGTTGACTCTGCTCACTCAGGGTATATCACCCTCAGAAGAGGTGGAAAGATTGGTCTAAGGGGGATGGCCCCAACCCTACGAGCTTCCTCTTAGAATCGCTCCATTTGCCTAATCTTTCCTAAAGTCTTCTCTCTAAGAGAAGGGAATTATTTTAAGAGCTGATAAAGAGGTATGGGCATAGGAGGATGACCTTACACTTGGGACCCAAAATCAAAAATAAATAAATTGACTCAACCTAACTAAGGATCAAACTGTGATTTTGATCAAGAATAATCAAGAACAGTCAAGAACTAGGGCCACCATAAAATTTCTTTAAGTCACCGAAAAACTCATACGACTGCCAAAAAATGCCAATAGTCGCTGAAAAATGCATGAAATAGAGAAATAACGCTGAAAATGGAAAGATGGGATGAATATAGTACCTAAGCGAGTAAAAGATGAGGAATAGGGGGATTAAGGACAATGAAAACTCAAAAACCTCAGCAGTGAAGGATATCTTGAAGAGAGAGAGAGCACGGGAAACTCCTGTGGGAAAATGAGAAAAATAAGGAGAAAAGATAAGGAAATGGGGTTTAAACACCCAAACCCATGTACACGCGCCCCAAGGTCCATCATTTTCTTGGGAGCCTAAAAGGCGGCCATCATTGCACTTGCCAAACACGCTACCTAGTGCAGTACTTGACACTTGTCAAAGGAATATTGGCACACCAGGAAGAAAGACCTCGGATCTACGTACCCCATAGTCACCTATTTACATATGTAAATAAGGGCTAGGGGTGATTCATATGCCCAAAGTATACTGGACAATCCAGAGACCTCAACCTCGGCCTTTATAACAACCGAGGTAATAAAAGTTCGAGAATACTCATCGGCAACATCGTCCTACTGAGGTCGACCACAGCCGACGCCCCCTCAACTACGAACCTCATCTCGTCTTGGAATAAGTCGAGATCATCTAGAACCCTGGAGCTCAGCTTTTATCAGGTCATCCACAACCGAAGTTACAAGTATCTCTCAAAAACCTGCAACAGCCTCATACGTTCACCCAACCACTAATAATGTCAAACATCGGCCATGGCCGACGTCATACGCAAAGCCAACCTCGGTCGACCCCTTTGCCGAGGTGCCCATCATATTTTTAACTCAGCAAGGCAAAGGTCATACTTCACCAACCTCATACTCACCTAGGCCGAGGTTGGTATCCATCAAGGACGGCCGAGCATTGGCACTCGTGAATGCCTTGGCACACGTGGATGAGTCTGTTGTAACTGAATCATTCCCTCCACGTGAGGGAATATTTCATCATCATTCTCTACATGTGACAGTCGCAGATGTCCTCTTTGGTTTGTCTAGATCGTCACATACATGTTCATTACATGCTTGGGAGGTACGTTACACCCCCCAAACACTATATATAGGGATCATTCCTAACCTTGTAAAGGATCCGAAAATCACAACCCTAGCTGAAACTCTGTCAAATTATAAAGTATAGATATAAAGCTTGAGAGTTTGTATCTATGGCCATTAGAGCCTTCATTCAGTGATATTACTCACACACGCTCACAGTGGATGTAGGCCAGATTAGCTGAACCACTTATATTCAAGTGTTCATCCTCTCCTCCTCACCTCCTTCTACACACACACACACACACACACACACACACACACACACACACATATATATATATATATATATATATATATATATATATATATTCTCCTGTGTTGCCATTGCCATCACTTGCTATCACTTGTCAACACCTTATCTGGTGGTGCTATTTCCAGCATCATCATTAGAATATCCAAAGAATACCACTTGTCTCCAAGCAATCCACAAATGAACTTCCACCCTCGAGAGACACTGATCACCCTTCTTTGTCAGCCTTCTTCCTTCAACCGTGATCCCTTTGGGTTCACAAGTCAGCCATGGAGATACCTATCCACAATGATGTATGCAAGATACAAGAAACTTTTTAGGGTTTCAAACAGATTCATAAAACTATTTAGGGATGTTTATTTTGAATTAAAAGTGTTTAACAGCACAAAACTATGAAAACTTTTGAAACAGATATTCAAAAAGCATTCTTTCAAAAGTCTTACAAAATTTAGAGACAAAATAAGTATTTATAAATAAAGCTCAAATTTCGAGGCAGCAACTCGTTTGAACAAATTTAAAGCTCATTCAAACGAGACTAGAAATTCGTTTGAACTAAATATAATCTCATTCGAACAAATGTGCCATCTCATTTGAACGAAATTCAAACGACCTAAAAAAGTACACCCTCTTTTGATAGACATTCGATATAAATTTCAAACAAGCATTCGTATGAAAAATGTGATCTCATTTAATTGAGAACCTAATCTCGTTTGAACGAGGTCAACAAATTTTAAAATATTTATAAATAAAAAAGTATGCCTCAATTTTTTAATTTAAAAATCCTTTTTCAGTTTAAATAAAATTCAACATCCCAAAATATATCTTATGAATAAATTCAAACACCTAAAAGCTTTATACCTTGTGGGATGTAGGTAAGTGTTCATACTTGGTGATTCTTAAGCTCGGTTCATCATGACGGTGCATGATGGCTTGTAATGGGATACGCCAAACTAACCTAAAATATAAAAGGCCTATACTATAAATAATATCAAAAAATTGTTCTTACAGCCTTTGATAGTTGTTCTAGGCACATTTGGATATCATATTATCCCAGTTCCATTGCCTAGGACATCAATCATCCTGACTTCTCAAGTTTATACATAATTCTCCATAAAGGCATATATGTATAAACAACAATGGTATGGTCCTGGAAATACGACTTCATTCTTCTCGAAGCTTCGATTAGAGCCAATGCTAATTTTTCCAGCTTGGGGTATCGAATTTCTGGTCCTCTGTGCGCTTTTCTATCATAACACACTGACCTCTATACACCCTCTTCCCCTCTTACCAGAGCTGAACTAATAGTAGATTATGATACGACTAAGTATAAGTAGAGTTTTTCTTCAAATATTGGTCTAGAACAGAGAGGGACGGACCCCAAATACCGTTATAACTCCAGGAAATCATTTTAACATTACTCATTCCATCCAAACAATTTCCTTATGACTTCAAAGAAATGGATAATGTATCAGTGGCTCTAGAGACAAACATATTGAGCGTGGTAACATGTCTCATTTGTCTCTGCACCTTTTTCTTCATCGTTAGGGACTGTATGTTGATCAATGCATAAACCTTTTTAGGATTAGCTTCGACCCCTCGCTGGTTGACAATGAAGCCTAAGAACATGCCATTATTAACCTTGAACACGCATTTAGTTGGGTTGATCTTCATTTGATGTTTTTCCAATTTGTCGAATGTGTGTTGCGAATTCTTTACACGGTCGGTCATTGTTTTTCTCTTGGTGACCATATCGTTCACATATACTTCCATATTCCTCCCCATATAGTCTTCAATAACCTTATTCCCTAGCCACTGGTAAGTCACTTTGGTATTCTTGAGGCCTATAGGCATGGCATTAAAGTACGAGGTACCTTCGTTGGTGATGAAGGACATTTTTTCTCTATCTAATGACTTTATTCTAATCTGATTGAACCCGGAATAAGCATCTATGAAACTGAGCAGCTTGTATCTTGAAAAGTCATTAACTAACTGGTCAATCCAAGGCAATGGATAGTGATCCTTGGGGTAGGCCTTGTTCAATTCAGTTACATCGATGCACATCCTCCACTTGTTGTTCTTTTTATGCACCATGACCACATTGGATATCCACCCAGGATATTTAACATCCTCTATGAATTGGTTTTTTACAATTTATGAACTTCCTCCGGACTACCATGTTATTTTTGGCATCAAAGACTCACTTATTTTTCTTAACCAAATAGCACCCTCCATTATATTTAACTCGAGTCATCTGAATCCCGGGTCGATCCCAACCATGTCTTCATGGCTCCATGAAAACATGCTCTTACATTGTCAAAGGAAGTGGATCAAATTCTTATACATGTTTAGGTCTAGGGATGACCTAATCTGGATAGTCTTCTCAGGATGTTCTTCATTGAGTACAATAGTTTTGATTTTTTTGACCACCAATTCCTTGACCAACTTTTCTTTGTCTCACTTATCGATCATCTCAATTGAGTAAGTGGTGGTTATCTTTTTCTTCTTTTCCTAATTAGCTGAAGTGTAGTAGCACATGCAAGCCTCTACTTGGTTTCCCTTGATCATGCCTACTCCATAGTTGGTTGGGAACTTTAAGCACTGGTGAATTATGGAAGTCACTGCCTCGAATTTTTTACATCCCCGCCCTTCCCAAGATGACGTTGTAATTTAAGAGGACATTTTTGTCTAAGACAAAGATATGGATAATTTATTTTCGACATGTTGGCTAAGCGCCTAATATGAATTTTAATTCAACAGTTCGTAAGAGATACACCATTCTGCTAGAGCAATCGATCAAGGGTCGATGGTATGACATTAGTTTGTTATCCCAAATCATCAACTTTTAGAAATAATTATAAAATATGGCATCTATAAAACTATAATTATCTACGAGCATCCTGGCGACCTTGATTTTGTGGATCGTCATGGTGATGACTAGTGGGTCATCATATGGGTACAAAACTTTAAAGAAATCAACTTTAGAAAATTCGACAATGATACAACCTTTATTTACCATCCTGGGGTGAGCATTCACATTTCTTGTGAGGTTGATTTGCCTAATGTGATCACAATCATCTTTAAACTCTGCCTCGTTTAGATAAGCTTTTCTTTCATCTAACTCTTCTCTACCTCGATCATCTATGCCAGTGATGAAATGACATCCAAATGAGATCATCTTGACCCCATGTACTGGTTCCTTTTAATTTTTTGGGAGATCCTGATCGTCTTCTGAATCTTTATCTCAACCCCTTTTCTTTTCATTAGCCTTCCTATAAGGGAATTCTGACTGCTACCTATACTTGCACTCGTTTGGGTCTACTCGGCCATCTTTATCAATGTACCTATATAGTTAGACATTCTTAATGAGGCCTTCTATCTCATTCTTAATTTCAATACAACTATCCGTGTTGTGGTCTTGATATTTTTAATATTTGCAATACTTTCTTCTGTCATGTCAATTTGCAGGTGCCTTGAGCTTGTCAGGCAACCTAAGGTTTTTGCTTCATCTAATATCATAAAGGATATGATTAATGCCTATTATTAGGGGAGCATAATCATCTTACTGTTTTGGCTTCTCAACTTTCTTATCTTTCTGGTCCTTCTTCTTGCCATCTTTGCTAGATGAAGCTTTTAGACGATTCGATTCCTTTGTCGCCAAGGCCTCTTCGGCACTTATGATCTTGCCCACTTTGGCTAAAATTATTGTCATAGTATTGGGCAGCTCCTCTGTCATTGCCCAAAATAAATTTTATGGATGTAACCCACTCATTAGTGCGGTTTTGAAATTTTGTTCATTGTAATTCACTATTTCAAGTTTCTCAGTACTGAAATGAGTGATGAAATCATGTGTGGTCTCATCGGCCTTATGTTGCATGCTGAGTAGATGGGCAACCCTTTTTCCATGATTTGACCAAAATATTAAGTTGCTAACAAAGAGGTTGGCCAATTATTGAAATCTATAGATTTATCCTCATGGAAAACTGTTATATCATATTTGAACTCTGTCGATGATCGTGGGGGAGAAGTCTCGATAATGCATTTTATCTGGGATAAAGTATATAGCAATGACTTCCTGGTATTTCTCTACATAGAGAATGGGATCAATTTTTCCATGAGACCTAAATGTGATCATAGAAGGTTTCAATTTGGTGGTGTTAGATAACTCACAATATAGGGGCAAAAAGGATATCCTTTCATGAAGTCCCTATAGAGAGGGTTTTTAGAAATAACCAATTCCCCAATCGGTCTTCAAAGCGTTGGATCATTTGGCCTCGACTTTCAGATGATTTCTCAACCTGAGAATTCTACTTGTCCTGAGATTACTCTCTTGTGCTCATTCTGGATTTGATAGAGATGCGTGATCCTCTATGACTAATTGGGATGATTCTTCATGTCACGTATTATGCTCTCGAAGAGCTACTAAATCCTTTCCTCTCATTCGACGTGGACACAGTCGATCAAAGGCTGATCCCACACTCCATTGTCTAAGGCAGTATGTGGCCTGGTAGTTTAATTGCTTACATACCGCAACCTTCTATTACAGTTAGTGCATAGCTTCCACTCCTTTAGTTCACCACTTGGGAAAAAAAGGGATTATGATAAATTATCCTCGGACCCACCTATAGTGAATTTACCCTTGGTAATGTCATGACAGTAACTACATGTGTACAATAAGCCCTGGCCACAATAGTGTAATTTTACAGATTATAAAAGACTGCATCCCTGTTACTATACTTAGTTTTTTCTCTGCATTACCTAGTCTTCTTACCACTGTTTAGTTCATCTTGGAGTATATGTTTCTAAAGATTAACATAGGAGAAGTTGTGGAAGGAAGTTTTGGGTCAAGTTCACAATAGAATGAAGAGATAGCCCAACTGTTGAACTACATCAACCACTTGTATGACAGCCAGGCCTCTCCTCAAGTCCAAGTCAACCTCCTGGCACTGAGGGCTTTGATATTAGAGTCCGGAACCTTTACCTTCCTGTGGAAGGCTGCAACACTTGATGCCACAGAGGACAAGGCCGTAGCCAAAGCCCATAAGAAAAGGTAACAGGATGAGCCTAAACCAGAGAAGGCTTATGAAAACTACACCCCATTGACTACAAGTGTTGAGGACATCCTTGAAATAATTAACGAGGAAAACTTATTGAAGTGGATCGAGAAGCTGAAACACCCTCCCCACAAGAGAGACCCGACTAAGTGGTGTAAATTTCAGCAAGACCATACCCACAACACCAGTAGCTGCTTCACATTGAAAGATGAAATTGAGAGGCTCGTTAGGAAGGGGATGCTCCAATGATTCACAAAGGGCGCAACCTATAATAGAAAGCAAATGCCTATTTTTAATTTGAAGCATTTATATTTATGTTTTTGTGAAACTCTCTGTAGTTCTTGCTTAAAGACTTTGTATTTTTGTAACAAAGTAAAAAATACATATATAAATATATGAATAACAAATTTAGTCATATTTTATTTCTCGATTCTCCTCATCTCTAATCTCACAAAAGACCTTCATCTTAAACAGATTTCAAGGGGAAATGACAAATTGTCTTGGAAGATCATTTATTTCGGGTTGGATCTATGAAGAAAAAGGGTGACAACCTTAATTGGCTCACAACGCCTCGCACGATACACAAATATATGGAAGTATAATATTCTTATGTTAGTAAATCTAGTCATTTTTCAGGATGCTTCTATTAACCTCAGGGGCTCAAGATACCCCTTCTCATCTTTCGGGATGCGTGAATCATCCTTGAGGGCTCATAATACTCATTATTAGCTATGGATGGCTTTATTGACAACCCAGACTGTGGAGGCTTGAAAATACCTAGCTTGGGGAGACTTGATACTACTTAGCTTAGGGAGGCTTGAAAATACCCATCCAGACGTGGGTGGCTTATTGACAACCCAACTTGGGGAGGCTTGAGAATGCCCCAAAACAAACAAAGGAAGTTGATGTCAATTAAAGAAAAGTGGGCCAAGGACATTTTTATTCGCGACAAGGGAAATGTTCCCCATAGTCCACGTCTAACATTGTTACCTCAGCATTTCCAATCCTTATTCTTAAGACCACATAATGAAATTTTTTACCCAACCATCTTCTAAATGCAAGCGGTATACACATAAATGTTTGAAGAATTATATCTAAATCCTATGGTCATAGCCTTTTGGGAGACAACCATTTTTCAACAAGATCCACACAACTACAACTAATTATTAAAGTTTGCAAGACTATGTTTTATTGTCTAAAAGTGTTGTGCAAACATTCAAGCATTCAGGACAATCAAAAAGTGCAGAAAGAAGTATGCAAAAAAAAATCCTTGGCCTTGTATAAGTAAGGAGAAAAAGAAGTTCAATGTTGATAAAATACAAAATATGATCAATATGGTCGCAGCCTTATAAAATATGGCCGCATTCCAAAAAGATTACAAAATCAAAGCATAATTAAAGTCAACATTGAGGCAACATCCTCATCTTCATCTTGATCTCCCCCATTATATGTCGCAGTTTTAGTCTCATCCTCATCAGCAACGTCCTCCATTTACTTCCTATCCCATTATTCCACAACAACCCTTAACTCTGCAACACACTCCATATTCTTAGCATCATTGAGCTTCCAAGCAAGGACTTTTTCCTTTAATTTAGGGAAATTTTTAATCACCCTTTGCCTAAACTCCCGGAAGTTGCAACCTCCTTCTTCAATGTTGCAATGTAATCATCATCCTTCTATTTAACGGATGTAGTCATTATGTCCCAAGGAGATCTAGGATCAGGATGCTCTGTGGATTTGGCAAATTGGTAGTGATAGCCATCACTCTCTACGGTGAGCTACTTGTGGTGGAAGCATGAATGGGGCTATCCTCATGAAAATCTGCCCCAATTGACATCAGACCTACCGTGGCAAGCTAATATCTAATGTCATCATCCACTAAGGGTTCATTTTTTTGATCCACTATCATGACATCATTAGTAGGGGTTGTGTCCATTTCAATAGTAGGGTTGGCAACCTCAGTTTTAATGATCGCAGACCAACTAGCAACTATGGTCTTCTTATTGGGCGCCCTCGTTATCTTTTTCCCTTTATTTTTAGGGGCATGTTTGAGGCTAAGAGAAGCCTCATCCATGTCATTAAGTTGAAACAGAAGGAGTTCACGATCAATTTTCTCCATGAATTGGAAGAAATCGGTTAAACTAGTATCAAATAAAAGTCGAAATAAAGTATATCAGAGAAGCAAAGTATCAAGATTTACCTTCCACAACCATTTTCTTTAGTTGGTTCTTGGGCGCAAAATATCCTTGCTAAAAATTGATAAAGAGGTAACTGTGACACCCCGCCTAATTAAATACCGGGTGATCAGTACTTTATTAAATTATAATCAAGGTGAACGGTTGGTTCATTCTTAGCATCACTATCGCTAAATAAACTTTCCAATTTAAACACCCTAAATAATTAAGCTAAGTGTCAAAACCATTTAAACCATTATTTCCATTTTATTAAATCCAATTATGAAAACCTTTAATAAGTAAAGGTTTAAGAATCACACAATTATAAAGGCTGGAAAAGAACACCCAATAATTTAACCATTCAGACGACTAATACAAACTTTAAAACCATAAAGGAAAAAACATCCTGACAGTAATTAAATCTCAACGAGTAAAATATGAAAGGTAAATTGATAGAGTCTCCGACAAATCCAACTGAATAAGGAAACGGGCAACACATGCCCAACTAATTAAAACTGAACTAAGAGTGGAATCAACAAGGAGGTCATCGAAGCAAATTGCCCGCAACTCTCACATAAGCTGTACCACGTCACACACACACACACACACACACACACATATATATATATATACAAGAGAGAAAAGATGACAAGAGACCGGTCAGAGACCGATTGTAAGACAGTTTAAATTTAGTTTAGCAAGTATTTAAAATGCTTACCAGCTAATGCAACAATCATGTTAGTATACGACACTCTCTTGAGAAATTCTCACCTCTCACCTAGTGTGCACGCCTATCGCACTATTAACCCCGAAAGTTCATTTTTATGTAAATCTCCCATAAGGTTTCATGTTGATAATTTTTATGGCTAAGATAATTATTTTCTGAGAATAAGGTTCGCACAGCTATCTCATTTCATTTTAAAAAATATACCAGTGTTGTCACCAGATTTCCAAACACTTATATTAAAGTCGTAGTATTGATTCGTTACAGAACTACTTTTTATACACAGATGAAAGTTCCCAGTTTCATGTTTATATATATATATATATATATATATATATATATATATATATATTAAATCACTCATATAATATATATACTATCAGCACCCCACATAAACTTTATGGTGCTGGCATACTCTGCTATCAAGTCCCTGTATCACTCGTACTAAGGGAAATACTAGTTCGGAATCAGTCTCGAACTATATTAACAAAAAACACATACAAATGGAGGCAAAGCATAGTTTCAAGACATTAAGAGGTCATCGCATACCCTCACGCCTCTTAGGACCATCTGACTATCAATCAGATAGCCTGTACCAAGGATTATTATGTCCTAGGGAACAAGTCAATATCCCCCGTAAAGGTCCCATCGAGATAACATCGTCCCGGCGTGGTAACCTCCGTGATATAAAGTAGCGCGGGCGTGATTTTTCACATATATAATATATGCACAAACACATGGTCATATATATATATATATCCACATTTATAAATTAGGTACACCCACAACCCATAATTATGATTATTCGTTCCTAGTACACTTTACTCGATTATCCCGTATAACGAACTCATCCTTTTTATTCTGATTTCTAGGATATTCCAAACTTACTTCTTTTCTCTCGAAGTGTTCTATCTCCCTAAGTATAATTTTAGTAGGTACTCTCATTTACTCTCCAGTCTAGCTTCCTTATGAGTCTCAATCGTTTATTTGAACGTTTGCATAATTTCATAAAAATCACTCCCCGTTAACCCTTAAATTCATATTACATTAAGTACACTTATGGGTGTTTATTAAAACCCCATTGGTCCTATTTATGTCCCAAAAGTTTCTAACAATGATGCTTAAGGGTTACCACACATATTAACCGGAATAAGTTTTAAGAAGAGGAATATGCAGTTTTCCAGGAGGGGTCGATCGATCGATAGGAGGGGGTCGATCGATCGATCAAGTAGTTATGGCGAAACTGCAGAAATCCAATTACGGGAATCCACCTCCAACCTCCACCAAATCACCATTTTTAACTCCCAAACTCTCATGTAATGATACTACCAGTACTATATACCCAAATACAAAATTTTCTACGTAAAACATGCGGGTTTTCATCAAGTATAACAATTTAGAGGGAAAAATCTACATAAACCTCTAGAACCCTAATCTTTTCCTTAAGTTTCAGGTCTTTCAATTCTTTTTCCAGATGTTCTACTTCTAAAACCATGAAATTTCGCGGTATATCCTCTACATGTGGATTGGATGCCCAGAATATGATTATTACCTCTACAACATGCGAATTCTAATCTCCAAATTACACTTTCTTTCATGAAACTAGTTCTAATCAACCCTATACTAACATAATTGAGGCATCAACTAAAAATAAAGTAAGATAGATACTTGCTTGGAAATTTTGTTTCTGATTTGTGGGAGAAAGTGGTGCAGTTGTGTTCCGCGTCGTGCGATCTACGACTTGGCGGTGGTGGTGGTGTAAACGGTGGAGTTTTTAGCTTTGAACTCCTTGGAAAGCTTTCCCCCTTCTTCTCTAATGGTCGTTATTTGGTTTTTCTTTTGTTAACCCTAGATGAAGACTCCTAGAAGCTGATATAACCTTGGGAAATTCGTGGGTTTAATTGTCCAAAAATACGAAATGTCCAAAACGCCCTCCCGAAATGTTAATTAGGCCTAAAAACATCCCGAGACCCAAACTAAACCCCCGGGTATATTATTTTGACTATCTCGACCCTTCCGGACCCATTGGCACACTCAAAATGACCATATGGGCGACTTATAATTTATTCACTTTTAATAATATCCTGACACAATACGGGCGCGTCCAGATTAAATTTCCACAATTATCAAATTATATACTCGTGATAATTTTAATAAATTCGATTATACATATTACTTTATCCATTAAGTAATATTCAACAAAATCCCAATAATTACTAACTCTTATCACGCTAGTAAATATTTAAAATAATTTTCGTATTAATATTAAATTAATATCTCAAATTAAATTTAATAAATCTCCAAATTTAAAAGTCATAAAAATACGGGGTATTACATACTTCCCCCTAATAACGGAATTTTGTTCCAAAATTCAAAAAATAAGGCATACCTGATAAGCATAACTCTGGGTATTTCTCGCGCATGTCTACCTCACGCTCCCAAGTGGATTCTTCCACATTATGATGCTCCCACTGGACCTGTACAAGTGGAACTACCTTTGCCTCAATCTCCTTTCGCTATGGTCAGCCACTGGTCTCTCCTCGTAAGATCTGTCGGGCTATAAGTCAATCTCCTCTATTTTGATGTGGGTGTGGGCTATATCATCCCGAAGGTATCGTCTCAACGAAGAAATGTGGAATACATCGTGAATGCGGTGCAAGTGCTCTGGAAGCCCTAATCTATATGCTATCGGCCCAATCCTCTCGATAATGGGAAATGGTCCCACGTACCTTGGGGCTAACTTCCCCTTCTTCCCAAACCTCATCACTCCTCTCATAGGAGACACGCACAGTAATACTTTGTCCCCCACATTAAATTCTCGAAAAGACCAGTTTGCATCGGCGTAGCTTTTCTTCCTGTCCTGGGCTACCCGAATGTGACTCCTGATAAGCTCAATCCTAGCTGAGGTTTCCTGAATTACCTCTGGTCTGAGAAACTTATTATCCCCCACCTCTAGCCAACAAGTTGGGGAACGATAAGGTCTGCCATACAATGCTTCAAATGGAGCCATGCCGATCGTGAACTGATAGGAGTTATTGTAAGCAAACTCCACCAGTGGAAGATGTGGCTCCCATACTCCTCCAAAATTATGGACACACATGCGTAGCATATTTTCCAACATTTGATTGGTACGCTCTATTTGTGCATCCGTCTGTGAGTGATAAGCTGAACTCATTCTCAACTTTGTACCCATGGCCTCCTGAAAGCTCTCCCAGAAACGCGACACAAAAATCTTATCTCTATTCGACACAATATTCAGGGGCACCCCATGTAGCCTAACAATCTCGGCAATGAACAACCGAGCATACTGGCCCGTGGTATAGTCTGTCTGTAGTGGCAGAAAATTAGCCACCTTGGTCAAATAGTCCACAATTTCCCAGATGGAGTCGTGACCCCGCTGTGATGTAGGCAGCCCAATAATGAAGTCCATGGAAATACTCTCCTACTTCCATGTCGGTATCTCCAATGACTGAAGTAACCCCTACGGTCTCTAGTGGTCTACCTTTACCATCTGGCAAGTAGAACACTTGGACACAAACTTAGCAATGTCCTTCTTCATCCCACTCTACCAGTTGTGCCGCCTCATATCCTACTACATCTTATCTCCTCCTAGATGTACCATAAATATGGACCCGTGAGACTGTGTCATCACTGCATGACGTAAGTCTTCTCCTGCTGGAACTACCAATCTCCCATTAAACCTCAAACCTCCATCGAAACTTACTGAATAGGAAGCGCCCTCAGGTAAGAGCCGTACAATTTACTCATGACAGAATGAGTCCGCTGACTATGCCAGTATCACCCTCGTAACAATCTCGGGTGTGACTGTCATGATAGATATAAAGGAAAGGGCTACCGCGTCCTGGTGTCCCAACTATTTCCACTTCTCTTTCCAGACGTCCGCTATGTCGCCTGCCGGTCTACGGCTTAACGCATCAGTAACCACGTTAGCCTTTCCTGAATGGTAGTAAATTTCGAACTGGTAGTCTTTCACAAACTCTAACCATCTGTGCTGACGTATATTCAGCTCTCGCTGGGTGAACAAGTACTGAAGTGATTTGTGGTCTGTGAACAAGCGAAACTTCTCCCCCAATAGATAATGTCTCCATATCCTCAATGCAAAAATGACCGCTGCTAGCTCTAGGTTGTGGGTGAGGTAATTTCTTTCGTGCGGCTTAAGCTTACGGGAGGCAAAATCTATAGTCTTCTCCTCCTGCTGAAGTACTGCCTCGAGTCCCCGTAAAGAGGTGGCGGTGTAAACCAGATACTCCACTCCTAGCTTGGGTAAAGCAAGAACTGGTGCTAAAGTCAGCTTATCCTTCAGCTCATCGAAATCCAATTGACAAGCATCGTCCCAAACATACGGTACCCCCTTACGAGTCAGATTCGTCAATGGATCTGCTATCTTTGAGAAACCTCGGATTACTCTCCTATAGTAACCAGCTAACCCCAAGAAACTGCGTACTTTCATCGATTTTGTGGGTTGTCCCCACTCGCTCACTGCCGACACTTTACTCGGGTCAACGGATATTCCCAATTCTAACATAATATTCCCCAAAAACTGCACCTCCCGTAACCAGAATCCGCACATCTCATACTTAGTGTACAACTGATGCTCTCGTAGAGTCTGAAGAACCTGCGTGAAGTGCTCAGCATGCTCATCCTCAGTGTGTGAATATATCAGGATGTCATCTATGAAGACGATGACAAACTGATTCAAGAACTCTCTGAGCACTCGGTTCATCAAGTCCATGAATATGGCTGGAGCATTTGTCAGCCCAAACGGCATGACTCGGAACTCATAGGAACCATATCTCGTCAAGAAAGAAGTCTTTGGCATATCCTGCTCCCTAATCCGTAGCTGATGAAATTCTGGTCTCAAATCTATCTTCGAAAAGAAGTTTGCTCCTCTCAGCTGGTCGGACAGGTTATTGATTCGAGGTAATGAATATTTGTTACGTATCGTGACCTTGTTCAACTCCCGGTAATCCACGCATAACTTCAGTGAACCATCTCTCTTCTTCACAAACAAAACTGGAGTCCCCCAAGGTGAGGTGCTCCTATGAATGAAGCCTTGACCTAACAGTTGCTCTATCTGATCCCATAACTCCCTCATTTCTGCTGGAGCCATACGGTATGGAGCACGTGCTATCGGTCGAGTATCCGGAATCAAGTCTATGATAAAATCTATCTCTCGAGTGGGGGGTAGGTCCGGTATCTCTTGAAATATATCAGAATACTCACGAACGATTGGGATCGAATCTAAGGGAATCACGACCTCCTTAGAGGTATCCTCCTCTATGTAATACAGATGATCAGAAGAGCCTCCTTCTGGGTGAGGCATCGCCACCAAAAACATTTTTTGACCCGGAATGACAAAGATAATACTCCCACCGAAATAATCTATCATGGCTCTGTATGCGACGAGCCAATCCATGCTAATAATAACATTGTGCTCATGCATCTCTAAGACTAACATGTCTGTTGGTAAAATCAAGCTACCAATATCTACTCCCACACCCCGGCATATAAACAAAATCAACGACCCACTCCTCAGTAGTGAGTCTACGCATGTCACAGTGCTCTCTGCTGTGGCTAATAATCTTAAGGCCTTTGCAAAATGAGTAGCTATAAAATAGTGGATCGCCCCAGTATCAAATAAAACCCAACCCATAGTGCCATGGTAGGAAATGTACCCTCAATTGTGGGTGGTGCCTGAGGAGCGGCTGCCTACTGCAACTACCCCTACTGTACTAGAGCTGCTAGGATGGCTGGTAGGGCTAGTACTTGAGCTGGCACTGGGAAGGCGGCTGGAAAAGGTGGCCTCTATGGATCATTATGGATGCCCTGCTGCTTTGGGGCCCTATCCCCCTCTGGACAATCCTGGCGCCTATGGCCCTTCTTGCCACATCCAAAACATCGGCCCCTGAAGTTACCTCCCCTCTGTCCCTGCTGACCACGGTCCTGTTGGTTGTTACCACCCCGCCATTGGCCCTACTGGCCCTGCTAAAAATGTTGTTGGCTCTGCTGTTGTCCCTGTTGCTGACGGTGTTGGCCCTGCTGATTAGACTATCCTTGTTGGCCCTGCCTAAATCCCCCAAATCCCTATCTGGAGTCACCTGATCGAAACCGATTGGCGGGATTCCCCTGATGGGAACTCTGCTCACTGTGACGCGTCTGCCCATGGGCTGCTAGTGTCCCACCAGTACTACTGCTCCCTGCCCTGCCCTGTTGACTGGACTCTCCTGCTCGTTTACTTCCCTACAGATGGAAGTGGTGATCCTGACAGTGTAACAACGTAACGTTGAGTACATCCGTGTAGGTACTCAGTGATAGATTGCCTATGAGATGATATCGGATCCTCCAGGCCAATCCATCAACAAACAATAATATCTTCTTCCCCTATGGGGGTGCCTCATCTGGAACTATAGTGAGAAGTCTAGTAAACTCCTCCTCATACTCAGCAACATCCATATTCTCCTATTTCAGATTCAATAACTTTCGCCTCATCTCAGTCTGCACAAAGGATGGAAAGTATTTGTGGTAAAACCGCGCCCAGAATGAATGAATCGTGATGATGTTTCTCTCCTCCAAAGTGGTGGTGGACTCCCACCACTGCAAAAAGGCCCCCACTAGTTTAAAGGAAGCCAACAGATATCTCTGTACGTCCATGCACTCATACATGCGCAGATGCCTCTCGATATTTTTCTTTCATTGGTTGGCGACTATGATATCCGAACTACTGGAGAACTCTGGGGGATGCGCCTTCTGAAAGTCATCCCTAACCCGCTCCCATGAACATGGAAGCTGTGCTGGTACTGGCGCCACTGCCTGAATCTGGGGTGGAGCCTGCTGTACTACCGCCAATGCGTCATTCACTGCCTGAGCAACAATAGTGGCTACCTCAGTTGCGTTCATCATCCCTTGAGCCGAACCTGCTGGCTGATCGACCTGGGCATTTCAGTCTCGGGGTGCATGTCTCAGAAGCTTCTGAAACGAGAAGGAAGTTTATTAGTCTACAGTTATTATCAAATCTTGAATAGCTGAAGACGTAAGTGTAAATAAAAGAATACAATAATCCTACAAATAGGGCTTTATATCAAGAACGCTAAGCTGGAAGCGAAATAAGTCGTACAGATCCTAAAGGACACTAGAACCTGATGCTCTGATACCACCTGTGACACTCTGCCTAATTAAATACCGGGTGATCAGTCCTTTATTAAATTATAATCAAGGTGAACGGTTGGTTCATTCTTAGCATCACTATCGCAAAATAAACTTTCCAATTTAAATACCCTAAATAATTAAGCTAAGTGTCAAAACCATTTAAACCATTATTTACATTTTATTAAATCCAATTATGGAAACCTTTAATAAGTAACAGTTTAAGAATCACGCAATTATAAAGGCTGGAAAAGAACACCCAATAATTTAACCATTCAGACGACTAATACAAACTTTAAAACCATAAAGGAAAAACCATTCTGACAGTAATTAAATCCCAACGAGTAAAATATGATAGATAAATGGATAGAGTCTCCGACAAATCCAACTGAATAAGGAAACGGGCGACACATGCCCAACTAATTAAAACTGAACTAAGAGTGGAATCAACAAGGAGGTCGTCTAAGCAAACGGCCTGCAACTCCCAAATAAGCTGTAGTACGTCCTGTCCAAAGAGCCTAAGCATGATGCCCCTGTAGCTGGGCACTTGTAATATATACATATATATATATATATAAGAGAAAAGATGACAAGAGATGGGTCATAGCCCGATTGAAAAATAGTTTAAATTTAGTTTAGCAAGAATTTAAAATGCTTACCGGCTAATGCAACAATCATGTTAGTATGCGACACTCTCTTGAGAAATTCTCACCTCTCACCTAGTGTGCACGCCTACCGTACTATTAACCCCGAAAGTTCATTTTTATGTATATATCCGATAAGGTTTCATGTTGACAATTTCTATGGCTAAGATAATTATTTTCTGAGAATAAGGTTCGCACAGCTATCTCATTTCATTTTAAAAAATATACCAGTGTTGTCACAAGATTTCCAAACACTTCTATTAAAGTCGGAGTATTGATTTGTTACTGAACTACTTTTTATACACAGATGAAAGTTTCCAGTTTCATGTATATATATATATATATATATATATTAAATCACTCATATAATATATATACTATCGACACCCCACGTAAACTTTATGGTGCTGGCATACTCTGCTATCAAGTCCCCGTATCACTCGTACTAAGGGAAATACTAGTTCGAAACCACTCTCGAACTGTATTAACACAAAACACATACAAATGGAGGCAAAGCATGGTTCTAAGTGACTAAGAGGTCATCACATACCCTCACGTCTCTTAGGACCGTCTGACTATCAATCAGATAGCCTGTACCAAGGATTCCAATGTCCTAGGGTACAAGTCAATATCCCCCGTAAAGGTCCCATCGAGATAAGACCATCCCGGCGCAGTTACCTCCGTGATATCAAGTAGCGCGGGCGTGATTTTTTACATATATAATATATGCACAAACACACAGTCATATATATATATATATATATATATATATATTACTATCCACATTTCTAAATTATGTACACCCACGACCCATAATTATGATTATTCGTTCTTAGTACACTTTACTCGATTATCCCGTATAACGGACTCATCCTTTTTATTCTTATTTCTAGGATATTCCAAACTTACTTCTTTTCTCTCGAAGTGTTCTATCTCCCTAAGTATAATATCAGTAGGTACTCTCACTTACTCTCTAGGCTAGCTTCCTTATGAATCTCAATCTTTTATTTGAACGTTCGCATAATTTCATAAAAATCATTCCCCCTTAACCCTTAAATTCATGTTACATTAAGTACACTTATGGGTGTTTACTAAAACCCTACCGGTCCTATTTATGTCCCAAAATGTTCTAAAAATGATGCTAAAGGGTTACCACGCATATTAATCAAAATAAGTTATAAGAAGAGGAATATGCAGTTTTCCAGGAGGGGGCGATCGATCGATGTTTTGGTTCGATCAAGCAGTTATGACGAAACTGCAGAAACCCAGTTCCGGGAATCTTCCTCTAACCTCCACCAAATCACCATTTTTAACTCCCAAACTCCCATATAATAATACTACCAGTACTATATACCCAAATACAAAATTTTCTACGTAAAACATGTGGGTTTTCATCAAGTATAACAATTTAAAGGGCAAAATCTACATAAACCTCAAGAACCCTAATCTTTTCCTTAAGTTTCAGTTCTTTCAATTCTTTTTCCAGATTTTCTACTTTTAAAACCATGAAATTTCGTGGTATATCCTCTATATGTGGATTGAATGCCCAAAATATGATTATTACCTCTACAACATGCGAATTCTAATCTCCAAATTACATTTTCTTTTATGAAATTAGTTCTAATCAACCCTAGACTAACATAATCGAGGCATCAACTAAAAATAAAGCAAGATAGATACTTGCTTGGAAATTTTGTTTCTGATTTGTGGGAGAAATTGGTGTGGTTGTGTTCCCCGTTGCGCGATCTACGATTTGGCGGCGGTGGCGGTGTAAATGGTGGAGTTTTTGGCTTTGAACTCCTTGGAAAGCTTCCCCCCTTCTTCTCCAATGGTTGTTATTTGGTTTTTCTTTTGTTAACCCTAGATGAAGACTCCTAGAAGATGATATAACCTTGGGAAATTTGTGGGTTCAATTTCCCAAAAATACGAAATGTCCAAAATGCCCTCCTGGGATGTTAATTAGGCCTAAAAATGCCCCGAGACCCAAACTAAACCCTCGAGTTCATTATTTTGACTATCTCAACCCTTCCGGACCCATTGACGCACTCAAAATGACCATATGGGCGACTTATAATTTATTCACGTTTAATAATACTAATTTAATCTCGACACGACACAGGCGCGTCCCGATTAAATTTCCACAATTATCAAATTATATACTCGTGATAATTTTAATAAATTCGATTATACATATTACTTTATCCATTAAGTAATACTCAACAAAATCTCAATAATACTAACTCTTATCACGCTAGTAAATATTTAAAATAATTTCTGGATTAATATTAAATTAATATCTCAAATTAAATTTAATAAATCCCCAAATTTAAAAGTCATAAAAATACGAGGTATTACAGTAACAATGTCAAATAATTTCTTATCCTTATCACTCAAGTTAGCCATGCCCACAACTCTCTTTCTCTGCCTGCTATTGAGCTCCAAGCTGTCAAGAGCTGCACCAAAAAGTATTAGTATGTGCCGCAGAAAGTGAAATGAAGGTAAAATAAAAGTATTAACAAGAGTAAAGGTTGCAGTAAGTGTATACCTGCTTTGGAAGGACGTCCCCACGTCCGCGGCATCTTAAATCTTTTTTCTCTCTCAGTTTCCTTGGGGAAGATTTTCCAACTATCCCTGGACACACAAAAAAAACTCTCCCTTCCAGTTTTTAACACTGGTGGGACGGTCGGTATAAAAATATTTATTTGTAAGAGTAATGCTTCTGTCAAAATGCTTTTGCCAAAGCACTAGACTAGCAGGGATGGCCATCCAACCATTGGGATCCATTTGGGTTGGGGCCAGATTCATAGCACTTAAAATTCTCCTAACAGGGATTGGAATTGGTAGCCGTATCCCCAAGAGAAAAGAGTGCAAAGGAAAATAAGCCCCCTTATTGGGAATGTAGAACACGACCTTTGTTGAAATTACTTTCAAGACTTACAAGAAAAAAAATGACACCGCAACAAGGGCATAAAGCTCAGTCGCAACACCAACTCGCCACCTCTTGGCACTATGGCTAGGGGGCTTATTGCTATGCCCAATATTGGTCGTTGCTTGATAACATACATGTCGCGACCCTATCCCCTCCAGCCATAAGAGGCTTCCACCTGGATCAAACAAGCCATGGTTAACATCAGTCGTTGCTTGGGGCCAAACAGTCCATCGCACCCATCCAAGCATTAGCCGTTGCCTGGGTTCAAACAGGCCATGACACCTACTTGTCCACAAGTCACTTGATAGTTGTCTTGCTTCTAGAAGGATTTCTTGCTCATCCAACTTATCCACATGGCACATGCTCCATGCATGTGACACCACCTTTATGACTTCTATAAATAAAAGTGATCATCTCACTTTTTTTTTTGGGGGGGGGGGGGGGGGGGACACTTAGAGAAGCCCTCCCAAACTAAGATCCTTCTCTCTCTAAAAAATTGCCATATCTGGGGGCTCACCCCTTACCGCAGTCGCACTGGATCAACATTCACCGGCCACATCATGAGCTTTCCAACTTAGCTAAATTCATATATTCTCCTCTCTCTCTCTTTCTCTCTCTTGTACACCTCTAATGGCATCACAATCTTGTACTATACAATGCATATAATGAGAGTAGGGCAACAGAGTGGAAGTAGGCTCATTTTTATAGCCGAACCACTTTATATTTTGTGTTTGTCTCCTTTTACTTAATTTATTTCTACTTTACACTTGATATGATGGTTAAGAAGGATATATGTCCAATTTCTCATATCATATCATTCATATATATATATATATATATATATATATATATATATATATAAAGTACTCATTACGTACAGAAATTCCTCCGCGTACCAGTCTGTCAATCCCGAAGTCTGAATTGACTTCCCGGTTGCCCATATAGGTGTTCACTCAATTGTATTTCGATTTTTTCACTCGAACCCATATAACCGTTGGCCTAAAACATGTACTAGCCCCTGAGAATGTTCCCCGATAATTCCAATCTACCCAGGAAGCCCATACACATATTTTCCAAACACTAACGAGTCAAAATAATTCACAACAAAAAAATCGGAACAAGTGAGCAAAATGAACCGATTCGCTTAGCGGACCGAATCGGTTTGGCTAAACTAACTAATCTTCCCCCCTAGTGAACGAGTTTTATTTGCTAGGATGCCCTTTGTCTTCAACCTTGGGTTTTCACCTCCTAAACTCTTCATTGGAGGTCCAATCCTGCCAAAGTCATAAATTAAGATCCCACGTCAATATATAATCATTCCATATGTATTTTAACACTAATTAAATGCGTAATCCAGCATCACAACTCAAGGATTCCTAATCACTAATCTAATTCATTAATTCCAGAATAAATCCCTCTTTGAACTTTAATGATCTAATAGCTTATCAATGTTCTGCATGTTCATATACTTATTTCCGTAATTATATCACGAAATTCTCACTTATTAATTAGCAAATACGATCATATGTCAAACACAACCCAAATCCCTTTCAACTAATCCCCGAATATTTTATCTTTAAATCCCGAGATTAGTTACTAATTAATCATGAACGTAATTAACTGCAGAATATTGCGAATCTAAAGCAAGTTAACACTTACCTTGTTAGATTAAAATTCGAAGTCTCAACAAGTAAAGATGAACTGAATTCTGGAGATGTTCATCCTCGCTTCTCCATGCTTTCCTTCTTTCCTTTTCTTCTCTTTTCTCTTCTCATTGATCTCTTCCTTAATATCCAATATTCAGAGGCTTGAATGAGGTTGTCATCCACCCCACTTAATCGTAAATAATTCTTAATCATACCCTAATCCCGTTTTTAGGTGTAGTCATAAGAGTAAAAAAATAATTATACCCTTCTACGGGCCCTAATGTCTAAAAGACCCCCAACCCCAACTATAACCCCCGGGTTCGTATTCTGGACTATTTTGTCCCATTTCAGATCATTATTGCACTAAAAAAAACTATATGAGTCACTAACTAAAAGTGTACCATCATACCATTAATTGGGCCCGACCTGTGTGTATAGTATGTGTCTCCCTCAAACCATTAAATTCGTAGTCTTAACTCTCTAACGATATGATATAATAATCTGTCATTTTTCACTCATAAAATGACAATATAATAATTCGCATTGCTATTTACTTATTGGACGCAAGTGAATAATAATAATCATAAATATTAATGTTAAACTCGCTAATTAATATTTATCGAAACTAATTTAATTTTCCTAATTAAATTAATAAATTAATGCAGATGTGGAAATAAAATATTCACAAAAGTACAGCGAATTACTTTGACCTCCCAGGAATAAAACCCAAATTACTTCTCAGATACAATTGTTTTCAAATTCAATCTATATTCAATCACTCTTTTTCAAAGTTTTATTGTATGACCTACTAACTTAACACCATGATAATTTGAACAACGTTGTATGTCCTCTTTACTTTTATTAATATGTACTAAAATACTCTTTCTCTATTCACCAGGCATCGTATTTGCAATTATAATTCTATTAAACAATTTTACAAGTCAAGGTACTCATTCCTCCTCTAAGCACTTTCAAATCTCAATAAGGATACCTTATGGTCCTAAGTCCTCCCCGTTTTCATCTTTTTTAGAGCAATCATAAGCTCTGTTGTCCTAATTCTACGAAAAAAATATATTCTTTTGCGTCTCCCTAAGTTCCTCTATATCCAATGTACTCTCATTATCTCCATTCAACAAACTCTTGAAGTAGTTATTCCATCTTTCTATAATCCCATCATCCTTGATTAGGAGTCTCGAGTCATCACTTTTAATACACTCGATATTATTAAAATCTTTTAATTTTTCATTACTAAGTTTAACAAGCTTATAAATACATTCCCTCCTTATTATATTCCTAATTTGTATGAAGATCGTCATATGCTTTTAAATTAACATGTCTTACCATTTTCTCAACTTTTTTTAGCCATTTATATTTTTCAAAATTTTCTTCGTTTCTAATTATTTATCATTTTTAAAAGCACTCCATCTTTATTTTTACTATATTTTATATTTCTTCATTCCACCACCAAGTTTTTTTAAATTTTGGCTCCCTGCCTTTTGATTCTCTAGGGATTTCTTTCAATATTCTCCTATGCATGTGGTCATTTTATTCCACATTACGTCAGTCTTATCTTTCATATTCGATGACGCTTCATTTAATATTTTATCTTTAAATAGGTTTAATTTCTCCCCTTTTAAGTTTCACCACCTAGTTCGTGGGTTAATCTTCACTTTTTGCACTCCTTATTGATTTTTAATATTTATATCCTACACCATTATCCTATATTGTGAAATTAAGCATTCTCCCAAGATAACCTTGCATTCTTTACATTTTAATCTGTTTCCTTTCCTAGTAATGATAAATTCTATTTGGCTCTTATGCATTCTCCTTTTATAAATTCTTAAGTGTCCAAGTCTTTTTTTAAAATATGTATTTACTAGTATAAAGTCATAAGCCATCGCAAAATTTAAGATAGACTTTCGCTGTCATTCTTATCCCTAAAATCATATCCTCCGTTCACCATCTCAAATCCTACATGATCTTCTTCAACATGGCCATTAAAATTCTTCCCTATATAAATCTTCTTATCTACGGATATTGCTTGAATTAATTCATCCATTCTTAAACCTGAACAAGAATGTTATATTATACCAACTTCAATTTTGGAAATCTTTTTGAAGTTGGTAACGTATAGATTTCTCCCAAAAGTAAATATTTTATGTGGATTCATCAACAATTCTAAACATTGAAAGAAGAAATCCTTCAAAATTTACGCACTATGTTAAGAATTGGTCCCTCAGAACAAGTGGGATGTTGGACCAACAAAATTCTAGGTAGAACAAGTGTGAAAGAAAACTTTTGGTAAATAACGACATAGTCTAAGTTCAGACTTCAAGTGACTGCTAATTTCATAAGATTCTACCTGGAGCAAGTAAAAGAAAAAGACAGGTAGGACCCAAGTAAAATATTTAGGGGTTGTTAGAGTTTTCTACAATTCTTTTAGCTTTTTTACAAATTTAATAAAAATATAATTTGGATAGGAAAAACATTGTCTCTAATTCATTTGATGCCTTACCTTTTGTTGCTGGATTTTTAATCCTTGTCTCTAATTCAATTGAATAGCTTTATTTGAAATTGATTAGTTCAACCATGTTTGGTCGAAACATAATTATCAATGATTGGATCTGGCTACCGTTTAACAGCACAAATTAAAACTGCCAATTACCAACAATTTGCAGGAATGTATTTCTGTTAGCCACTTTAGTAAATTTTCTTCTTGTCCTTTGAGTATAGATCAAGCTGATATATTTGAGCCCGGATAATTTTAGGAAAATTGCCAAATTTGGATTTATCAGCTCAAAACCAAGAAAAGCTGGGTAAAAATAATTGCATGCGTGGACATCTGACAATTTCTATTCAACCAGTGGTCAAACATAAAAAACAAATAAAATATTACGAAGATTGCACTCAGTCAAGTCATCATCTCAGTCATTTGCCATTGAAAAAGATTTTGTTACAATCGAATCACAGTAAGCCACCATCCTAGTTTAAGGTTTTTAAAAACAAACGGGAGTAATTTGAAACAAAAGGAAAAAAAATGATATGAAGAAGTCATCTTTGATCAAACAACACATCATATATATTGAGAGTGAGTGAAAGAGATGGGCTTTATTTCAGGCTATTCGAATTGAAATACTTACTAGAAATAAGTTACAGTAGGATTAACCGAGCTAAAAAAACAATTAGAGAGGTGGACAAACAATTTAGTTTGGGTTCCCAAAACAAGAAAAAAAAAAGGGATCAATCTAGCGATAGGATCGAAACACAAAGGAAAAAAAAAAGGAATTATTGGAAATCGTACACCTTTACTCTCTTCAAAAAATCGTTACGCGGAGGAAATTGTAACAAAAATACTACTGCAAGGCCTACCCAAAAAAGAAAAACAGAATAAAAAACATGGTCATGTCAACATAGCGATGATCCTAAGAATATTTTACGTTTAAATAACAAAATTTTGATATTTTAAATTCGCTTGTCCCTGACATGGACTACATTTAATGGAAACTAATCAATGGCTTCTCTAACGCATCAAAATTCTAATGTCTTACAGACACCAATAAATTTTCCCAACCAGACTAATTTTCATCTCTACGAGTAAGAAGGAAACACGGAGGAAGTTTTTGACCGACGTCGTTTAGGGCGTGAGAAACAAAGGCAGGGGAAGGCCACCTTAAGTACGTTCCTAAGAACCTGCCCCCTTTTTGGAATGAAGCGTGGTGCTGTCCCAGTGGCGGGAGTTTTCGCTGCCTTTGGTGTGGCGGCGCTGGGACGGGTACGGCGGTTACCTGGGAGGCAGCAGCCATGTGTGTATATATATTTATGTACGCGTGTGTTGAGAGAGAAACAAAGAGAATGAAATAAGAAATGATTGAGCTGGATCAGGAAGTTACGTGGGAAGATAGCCACTTGACAATGGTGAATAGAATAATTAGAGAGCACCGACGTGCTGCTAATATACATGTGTAAAAACCGCGTCTCCGAGTAAAAGCAGCGTGTGAGGTCTTGGTTTGGTTGCCTTTATTTTTCTTGCCAAGCAAGAGAACCATTCTTTCTCGTGTCTTACAAGAGGTTTCATTTCAGTTATTCATTGCTGTGGCATTGTGAAGGTTTGTAAGATTTTGAGTAGACATATCAGTTATTTATTTCTAGATAAGTTGTTGAATCATTAATTTCATTTGGGCATGTCATTCCTTTTAGTTGATATATTTGAGTTTTATTTATTAGATGGTGTACTTGAATTCATTTTATTGCTCTAGACTTATGATTTGGAATTTGTTTTGGGAACGGATAGTTTATTCGGTATTCGTCATTTATATATTTATCGCGTGATCATTGAGACTTCTATATTTATTGTGGATGAGTTATTCAATTTTAATTTTCGCATGTTGTTAGATTAATGAAAGATAAAAATTGACATCGACATAATTTAACATAGGTGGTTAGTAATTTAAAATTGATTTTTCAACAATGATGCTAAGAATGAACCAAATGCGATTCATGTTTATTTTAATAAAGGGCTGATCACCCATGATTAAAGTAGACGGGGTGTCACAATCTTATCCCACCTTACGATAGTCTTATCTTCGATATGCTTCAGTTCATATTTTATCTTTAAATAGTTTTAATTTCTCCCATTTTTAGTTTCACCAACTACTTTGTGGGTTATTATTCTCTTTTTACACTCTTGATTGATGTTTAGTATCTATATCCAACACCATTATCCCATGTTGTGAAATTAAATACTTTCCCGAGATAATTTTGCATTATTTACATTTTCATCAGTCTATTTTTCTAATAATGAAAAAATCTATTTGGCTATTATGCATTCCACTTTTATACATTATTAAGTATTCAAACCTCTTTTTAAAGCATGTATTTACTAATACAAACTCGTAAGTCATTGCAAAAGTTATGATTGACTTCCACTATCATTCTTATTCCTAAAATCATCCTCCATGTACTATCATATATCATACAAAATATTTTCCTATATGATCATTAAAATCTTTTCATATATAAATTTTCTCTCCTACGGATATTTCTTAAATTAATTCATCCATTCTTAAAAATGAAGAATAATGTTATATCTTCCTCTTTTGTCATATTCTTATTCTTATTTTCAATTTTTAAATATTTTGGCCCATTTACTGATTTAGAAATAATGTGGCATTATAGTGTTATTTGCCAAAAAAG